>ML681972.1:26854566-27143427 GCA_007922195.1 Podocnemis expansa | reverse complement strand
CCCTAATAAATGAGCATACCCCGAGTTGGTGGGCAAAGTTGGTAACAGTAGCCATAACCTAAGGCATGTACTTACCCACACCTTGCAGGTGTACGAGCTTACTTGCCCTTTGCTTACACATGTGTTTTTGGGATTTAACTGTGGACAACAGGGGGATTATTGCACAAGCCTGTGTGTGGACACACGGACAGTCAGTAGTATAGCTTTTCCCATAGACATCTTTGAAAGGCCAATATTCAAATCATAACACAATCATCAGTACAAGTGTATTTGTATATCATCTTGATCTGCTGGTTCAACAAGTCAGCCTGCTTCCACTCCCACTGAACCCAATGACCATTTTAATACAATTCATTTGTGCTCTTGGGAGCCTTTCTTGGCTGACTGACTCAATACCTGCCCACACTCACATCCATGCTGTTAATCCTTTGCTCCGAAGTTGATGGTACTTCCCTACATATGCAGGGAGCCTATTCTAAATTACACATTTCAGAGCTTGCTGGTTTCAAAGTTAAAAACCGATTACAGGTTGCAATCTGCAAAGCTTCCTTTTTGGATACATGCCAGATGAACTCATCTTCAAGCAATCCCAGATTAATGTGGCATTCAATCTGGTGAGTATAGCAGCTGAAAGACATATGGGGAAAGGAGGGAAATGGGGAGCAGAGTTTGGTCTCCTTGTCAGGGTAGGAATCCTCTACATTGTTCTCAGAGCCTGATGCCCTCGATTTATACTCCTTCTGTTTTGCAATCCCACCCTCAAGGTCTGCACCAGCATTTCAGCTACCATTCTAATGTTTAATGGGGAAGTGGAGTCAGTTGATGCTTCTCCCTAAAGTAGATGGAATGAATCAGGGCTGAATGACACATGACCACATGGGATAGAGAATGTCTAAACTTGACCAGAACTAACAACATGGGTCCTCAAACCTACTTGTGAAGGCATGAGATACTGCAGAAGAATCCTTTGAGGATGTCATTCCAACACTGGACCTAAAATATATCATTCAATTCACTCAATCCTGGCCTAAGTCAACTATGAAGAACTTTCCTCTCCAAAACCAGAAGCCCGATTTTCAAATTATGGAACCTAAATAATGGTGCTTATCCTACATTTGGGCATTAATAGTAGCACATGGGTGCCTAACATGCAGAGATGGATTAACTCACCCCAGGCTGCGCACCACCACAGGGCCCTCCTTGCCTAGCCATCCCTCCCTGGCCTGGGTCCCCACCTCTGTGGGCTCCCTGTCTGGGCCCTGGCCCTCAACCATTGTGGCCTGTGGGTGGGCCATTGCTGGGGTGTCCTTTGGGTCCAGAGGGCACTCCCACCCCATCTGGTCTGCACCCAGGGCTGGAGCAAGCTGTCACCTGGTGCAGCCTCCAGTGCAGCCCCTCAGGACCATGGGTCTGAAAGGCCACGCCGGAGCAGAGGCCGCACCTAGTGACAGCCGGCCCTGCCCCCCAGGTGAAGCAAACAGGCATTGACTCTCCCCACCCTCAGGAGCAGACCAGCTGGCCCAGAGGATGGGTGGGAGCACAGGGCCCAGCCTGTAGACCCAGGATACCACCAGCACCAGCAGGGGCCCTTCCAACATCCCCTGGCATTGAGCAGGATGGCGGCGGGGGGGGGACACAAATCAGGCAGGGATCTTAGGGGCTGGAGCCTGGAGCTCCAGCCTCATTTAGCCCCTGCATTAATCCAGCCCTGCTAATGTGGGATTTGAACACACACATTTAGCATCAGTTTAAAGATCTATAGGTGGAATTGGGTTCCCATGTTTCTTATTCAACATTTATACATAGTGTAAACTAGGGGACTGCATTTGAACACTGGATCTTTTTTGACTGATCCACAGAGGTGCCCACCACTCTCCATTCCCACTAGAGTCAATTGCTCAGATCAGCACTACTAAGGATTAGGCCAATGAAGGATTTTGTTAAAAATGTGTGCCATGTGTCATGCAGGTCAGGTTTCTGATGCTGGTTTCAGTGAGCCTTTTGGGCGAAATTATCTTTCTTCACTGATACCCTTATGATTTGCTACATTTTCTTTTTATCTTGTCCCGTTTTTATTTGCTTGAGCTGTTTATGCCTCTTGTGTGACACTTTGTTCTGGGTGGCAATAACTGGGCAAGAAGTATGGATGATGAACTGTGCATTAAAGAAAAAGCTGAGCTAGTCTGGAATCATGACTCAGTGCAATCTAAAAGGGCCCTAGAATCTCCAAATGTGTTTTTAAACTATTTATATGAGTTGGAATATTTTTATTTAAAAATAAAATCCCCTGCAACTCAGCTCACTGGTGTTTTTTCCTTGCCTGCTTCCTTCTGGAATCCTCATGCACACTGACTATTACTTCCCCAAGTAGTTCCACTGAATTCAATGGTGCAGCTCTCATGTGTGTTATTCAACATGTGTGCAGGCTGCCCTCAATTATGACAGCCGAATCCCCCAACTGCGAGACTGCTAGAAAACATATGGATATCCTGCTGGAAATTTGCATCTCTTTTAAAACCACAGCCAAGCACATGCTCTGTTATCTAACCAAAAGTCTTTCTTAAGACTACTTCCTCTGGCTGGCAGCTATCCGGTTAGAGAAAAATAAACAGCAATTTTTTGATGTCTAAATTCCAGAATTCAAAAACTATTCATGAAGACACAAGTGGGTGGGTGGCACAGTCCAAGGAGAAAGGAATAAAGATTCATTCCAATTCTGCTGAAATCTATTGAACTACAAACATTTTTGAGAGAGAGTAGGAGAATGCTAGTGCTTTTCGCAAACTAAAAAATGCTCTTAAACAGAAGAGGGAAACATACAATGAAATTGACTAAGTGACCATGCAAGGGACCAACAAACATTGATTGATTAATTAATGTAAAGGTGGGATTGCCTAGAGCAGTGTTTCCCAAACTGTGTTCCGCAGAACACCAAGGTGTGAATAGATTTCCATGAAAAAATTTCAATGCTAGCAATATTTTTCCTTCTCACTCTTTTAAATCAACTTTTGAGCAATACATGTGGGAATTTTTCAGCATGGAACCTCCCCACAGCCCCTGACAAGCACATATGTGTTCGGTCAATTTCGTCCAAGCCCAAAGGTGTTCTGTGGCCATATCAGTTTGGAAAACACTGGTCTAGAAGATAAAGCATTGGACTAGATTCTACTCCTAGCTATGGTATAGACTGCTGTGTGAGCTCGGGTAAGCCACCTTGTCTCTCTGTGTCTCAGTTTTCCCCATTTGTAAAATGATAATAACCTCTTTGTAAAATGCTTTGAGATCTACAGTGGAAAAATGCTATGTAAGAGCTAAGATTTAATGTTTTCTTTTTATTAATATTATAAGTGATTATGGTATTATTATACATTAATAATTATAGGTGATTTCATTTGCAATATTAGCTCCCACTGCAATTTTATTTTTAGTAAACTTATTTGACATAGTCCACTATTTTGCATACATTTGGAGATGCACATACTTTCCCCCCATTAGTACATTAAATGGTCTTGAAAAGTTTGGGGCAGGGCTATAAGAAGGGTGCAAATATGGGGATGGGGAAGCAGAAATCCATGATATGAGGACTTTAATAACTCAGTCATAGCATTGAGGTTTATTACAGGAGTGAGTGGGTGAGGTTCTGTGGCTTGCATTCTGCAAGAGGTCAGATTAGATGATCATATTGGTCCCTTCTGACCTTAGAGTTTGTGAGTCTAAGAATGAGAGGGAAAAAATTATAACAAGTAGAGCCCTGCAGCAGGCATGGTATTTCCCTCTCACTTCCACACTGCTGCTGGTCACAGCGTCACCTTCAGAGCTAAGCACCTGGTCAGCAGCCACTGATCTCTATCTTCCTGAATCTGAAGGCAGCAGCACAGTGCCCCAGCCAATAGCAGCAGTGCAAAATAAGGATGGCTACATCATGCCTGCTGTAGAGCTCTACCCCTGAGCGGGTTTCTTTCTTATTGTTCTGCCCCATTTTTCCACCCCTCTCTTCCCTCATGAGTTTGCACCCTGGGCAGCTGCCCTGTTCATCACAACTTAGTTATACACCTAGTAGTTGCATCAGATTGTCTGGTTATTAAAAAAAAATTCATAGGCTATGCATAAGATAATAGTTAGTTCAGTATTTATGTTGCCCCCGCACATTTTCCTTAAACAAACACGCCTACTTTGGCTTTTTGAAATAAAGTAAATTAATAAAGGCCCATTGTTACTTTTGTGCAATTCTTCCTATCTTGTTAGCAACTCAGCCACAATTATTTGAAGATCATCCCACAACTGAAGCAGGGTCTTATAAATGACCTAAGAAGGGTGGAACAGAATTGTGCTCCTTTTGCTTGGGGTAACTTCTGGATAGTGCCTAGAAACAGGAGATGATCTAATATTTATTTGATTTGATTTATAAAGTAACACTAATAGATTCCAATTTCATGCTCTTTCCTCTTGTGCAGGTTTCACTGTGCATGTCTGTGATTCTGACAGCACAAGCATTTAACGCCAGAGAACCAAATTCTGTTCTAATGGACCCCCCCCCCATCTAGTCTAGCAAAGAGACTTCAGTTCCTCCCAAAATGACTTAGTAGTTGCATGAAATGATTTAATGCATCAACAGAGCTAAGAGGGTCACATGCTTTTCTACATGCACACAGTGTAAAATCATTAAAAAGCTTCCAATGTCTTTGCTATTAACAGCTAGATCCACAATCGTAGCTGAACTGGAAAAGACCCCATAATCTCCCTACTGACCAAGAGTTTGCCAAACTGTGGGGTATCCTTTCTATGGAAAAAATATCATCAGTCAGAAAAGCAATAAAAACACGAACAGCATCTGGTAACAATTTACCAATTACATTAACACGTTTTCAACAAGCCAGGCAGATGCACTGCGAATTTTAGTGGCATTTGAACCAAACAAATAATGGGTCAAAAAAACCATTAAAGCCATTTTTGTTACACTTGTTAGTAAGCAGCTCCAAAAGGTTGTTTTATAGACTATGAATTTTATGTTGCTGGTTCTGCATTCTCTCCCTTAGGAGCCTTCAAACCACCAAGAAGGACAAGGAAGAGAGGGTTGGCAGCCAGCCATGTTCTGTCATGCTTTCTCCCCTCCTATAACTGCATAAAATAGCACTGATCATGTTAGTAAGACACCAAATAGTGCAAGTAAAGAGTGGAAAAATCTGAACTAGAGCCAGCATTAAATTACCTTAGCTAAGGTGTCACAAGCCTTTCGAAAGGAGAGGGAAAGGCTGTAAAAGTCAGCCATTTCCCACCCCACACCAGTTTGATTCTTTCTATACACTGGCAAGGGAGCTTCCTGAGGGCTGGGGTGAAAAGGAACTCTGCTGCAGAGAGTGTTTCCTTGTTCCTTCAGAACCGCCAGGTTTTCCCTCCATTCACCTGCAGAAGAGGAGGGATAAGACAGGTGGAAATTGCCCCAAGGTCGTTTATGCTTGGATAATTCAAAAGTGGCTTGATTTTTAGGTTTCACACTGGATGTGGACTTAGCCTTCAGTGAGAAGTACTTCCTACAGGTATCTAGAAAGGTTGCCTGTTGTATGGAGCTCTGTTACAGCGGTGTGTGTGCTAACCGCATTTTATTAAGACTAAACAAGGAAGCAATGAAATGCCCTTTTTTTAGTGCTAGCAAAACAGAGGGATTGATTGGATTGCAGCTGTGTGTGCATGGCTCAGATGCACAAAGCAAGCAGAGTGAGACAGTAAGAAAAGCTCAGCCATGATGGAGCAGAGTGCTATTTGGAAAAACATCTGGAATCGTGGGCAAGGAAACTGCCATCTCTTGTTTGATTCCTACTGTGTTCAGGTAGACAGGACTTTGTGTCCATTCTTTGTAAATAAACAGGACTGCATCAGAGAAATATCTTGCACACACAGGGTATTTCCAGGGGTAGACGAAATGGATTGCAAGGCCCAAAATATTGACTGACTGCTTGGACGAAAAGAGACAACAGGGCTAAGAGGCTAAATAAATTTGGAATTAAATAAATAAGTAGATTGGTTTGGAAAAAAATCAGTCTCATTTTGTCTCAGTTGGGGGCAAACACCTACAACTTTTTTCTCCCTTTTTCCCAGTGGAAAAAGACTGAATAGATGAAAGTGATTTTTTTCTGTCAAAATAAAATTAAATTGTTTATCAAAAAACAAAATGTCACAAATTTATTGAATGGAAATGCTCATTTCCTTAGAAATTTTATGAAAAATATCTTTTTTTAATAAAACCAGCTCTATCAGATAACAGTTGGGACTTGGAACTGCTTTTACACAGCCACTTTCTGATTAGTCAACTGGGGTCTTCAGAGTGAATTTACAGTAATATAGTAGTTCCCAGTAGCACCCAGGTGATACCACCTCACTAATAAACACTATATTACATTAAACGAATGTGGAAAGTGTTGGGGTGATGAAGTTGTGGTAGGTATGTGGATGAAGAGTGTCAATAGGAAGACAGTACAGAGAGGACAGAAAAAGAAGGGCTGAAAGAGCCAATGTTAGTATTAAACTGCCAAAGTACCATTTCAACAGTCATTGTGGCCCTTTCAGCTGCTTTTGATTCGTTTCCTATTGTAAAAGCTAAATTGGGAGCTGTTCAATACACCAGATTTCGTTCTGATAGAGGAAAGCAAGTTAAAAATTGGTTATGTAGCCATGAATAGTAATAGAGAGGAGGAGTCTAACTAGCCCAGGGAATCTAAAAACAGAATGGGTTATGAAAAATTAACAAACAACACATAAGCTGTGTTCAGACAAGAATTTTATTTCGAAACAACAGCTGTTGTTTCAAAATAAAAATACTCATGTCCACACGACGTACCATTATTTCAAAACAACGGGACCCGTTGTTTCGAAATAACAGCCGTTGTTTCAAAATAACGGCCGTTGTTTCAAAACTGTTAAACCTAGCAGGAAATCAAATTAGCCGTTGTTTCGAAACAGTTGCTTCAAAACAACAGCGTTCGGACACGTTGTTTCGAAACAACACCATTCAACATGTCCAAACGACCTTATTTCGAAATAACCATTTCGAAATAACAGCAGTTTCAAAAGCAGGCTTTCCCTTAATTTGAATTAACAAACTGTTAATTCGAATTAACTTATTTCGAAATAAGGATTTTAGTTTGAAATGAGTTATTTCGAAATAGGTTATTTCGAAATAACAGTTACCGTGTAGACATACCCATATAGGCAAAAATAGCCACAAAAAGGCAAACTTGACCATAGTTACAGTAAGTCGCAAGTAGGAGAACAAAATAGGCAAAAGGATTAGACCTTTTCTAAATCTTTCTATTGTTATTTTTCTTAAATAGAATCAAAACATGGCCCAGTTAGGACAGCAACACAAGGGTGTAAGGTTCCCCCACATCAGCCGTGGGCCAGCTACTCCAATCACAGTTCACAGTGCAGGAGGAAAGAGTGGGCTCTGCAGTATACTATTACTAAATCCTCTTGCTCATGCAGGTGGGTAGGAGAAGACAGGTGTGGGTGAAGTGAAGACCAGGTTCATCACTTTCCCCCAGACACAGGCTAGGGTATGCCTGCCTACTGGGTGACATTCTACCACATGTAACGGGCCAGCCCCATGCAAAGTACTTTGCCCTCAGGTGGTGAGAAGGGCAGGAAGTAGGCATGACTCACTAAGGGCATGTCTACACAACAAAGAAAGACCCACGGTTGCCCATGCCAGCCAACTGAGGCTTATGGGGAAAGGGTGGAGGGCTCTTAAATTGCTGTGTAGACTTCTGGCCTTGGGCTGGAACACAGGTCCTAGGGCCTTCCCACTTCATAGGGTCCCGTAGCCCAAATATCTACACAGCAGTGAAACAGCCCCCACAGTCCAACCCCTGTGAGCCTGAGTTGGTTGATACGGGCATCTGCAGGTTCTTCTTTGCTGAGTAGACACATCCCAAGTAACAATATTCTTCCCAGTGTGTTCCAGGGGTAGGATACTAGTACACCTCAGCATGCTCAGTGCCAGTGGTAAAATGATTCAGTCATGTTCTTGGACTACCTTTTACAGTAGCAGCATACATTGATTAAAGTCCCACTAAGTTGTTTTTTTTTAATTGAAATAGAAGTGTAATGAGCCAAAGTAATAGAGCAGTATCCCTTTTTCAACAGTTGGTGATCCCTTGCGTGGTAGAGCTCGCTAGAATCTGTAGTTTGGAAGCCACCTGAAATCATTCCCAGCAGCAGCCCCAATAGATAGCTAGGTTTCATGCTGGTGTACATGGGATGCTGCGGATTAGCTGAATAGCATGGGGCACATGGATAATCACAGGATTTGGATAATCAAGAGGGCAGAAGTGGCAGCGAGCAAGCCCTCTGCTATCACAGCCTTGATTACTCACTCACCCTGACAGCAGGGCTGCAGAGAGCTATTATGGCAGATGCAAGGTAGGGTGGTGAGGGGAGGATGCATTCCAAGCAGAGCAAAACAGGGATCCACTGCCAGGCCTCTGCTTTGCCCCACCAGGCCCACAGACTTCTTTGCACCTTCTGCCTGAAGAAATTAGGTGTCTCCAGTCCTGAGGCAACTCAAGGAACCCTCTGCAGCCCTGCAGGAGCTATTCAGCAGCAGGATGACCTCCCCTCTGCTCTATTATCTGTAGTATTTGAATTGTTTCCTTGTCAAGGAGAGGATTCAAGTAATGTGGAAGTTCAGATAATGGCTATTAGGAAAACCAGGAGTATACTGTATTTAGTAAATGCAATTTTGGTGGGGCCCAATTATGTTCATGTGTGATTTCTTCATGCTGTTTTGTTGTGTAAAGAGCAAACAACACATACTTGAATAGCAGCAAGCCACACCACAGCAAGCATCATTCAACCACACAAAAATTGCACTTTTAGCTTACTAATATTCAGTCTGTTGCAGTTGGTTGCCATAACAACATGCAGGCTAATGAGACTGTAGGAATGTCAGCCCCAGTTTTGCAAACACTTACACACATGTAGCTTTACACATGCCAGCAGTCCCTGCTGCAGAACTTTACACACATGTAAAGTTCTGTGCATGACTGACTGTTCACAGGTTTGGGATCTTAGACTGTCAGTTCACATCAAGAGACCTTGTTTGGTTATTTCTCTGTGAAAAGCCTAAAGAATGTAGTAGACTATCTCAACAATAAAAAATTCTAAAAGATGAACACAAAAACCCACCCTCTCCTGACTACAAGAAATTTTGCCCTAGAGATACTAAAAAATACATGGGAGGACATACACGGCACATGCTTGCATAACCTTGTCATTAAATATAAATTCCAGAAAACATGAAGCTGGAGACTGGAATGATTCTCTGAGTATTTTCATTCTGAGCTTTTGAGCTCATGAGGGAGGAAAATGGGCACTTAGCAATGACAAGAGATTTAAAGGAGTTTGTGTGAGCCATTTCTTCTGTAAGGTGATGATTTCATCAATCTTTCTCATTGTCAAAGTCGGCACTAACTTATGCACAGCCATGAACTCCACTCTCTGTGGTACTGCATCACACGCTATTTGTCTGTAAAATATATTCTGGCTTACAGAGCCCCTGTACCAAATCATTTTGTTTTTATGAATACCATTTCCCACATATTATATACAATCTCTCTCCCCCACGCCCACTGAACAGCACTAATGTAAATCTAAATGTGGGCATGCTGGAAAGGATAAGAACTGAAACAAATACTACCAGGACTATGGGGCTAGAAAGTGCCTAGAAAAAAAATAGGAAGAGTGCAATGGATACCAAAAGGAATCTGATCGTAGATTATAAATCAAAATTTTCACTTGGAGTTGGAGGAAATTGTAGGCTGCATTGCACATAAGCATCTCTCAGAAAAAAACAAGACCACAGGCTGGAGGCTGGTTACCGAGTCATTCTTTATTAAAATTTTTGTGGGGAAGCTATGCTGGAGGCCCTGTTGTGAAAGGAACCACAGAGAATGTGAGACTACCAGCACCTCCATGCCAAAGAAGGGGCTCCTCAACATGGAGCAGGGAGCCTCAGCTGGCATGACCGACTCATTGTTTTCAGAATCTGTATCTAAGAGGTGTCAAATAAAAGCACCAAATGCAAGCCACTGGTCATTAATATTGTTGCATGATGTATGTTTTGGTGAGGTACAAAAAATTATAAAAATGTTCTTAAAACTGTTTGGCCACCAGGGCTTATGTCATCCCATCCTGGACAAAGAAATGTGATTTCACCTGCTTCAACGTATCGCCAATGTAAATTGTGCCCTGCGAGACAAAGACATTACTGTGACATGCAAGGTGGCAAAGCCAATAGGTAAACCAGCATGGGAGATGGCCACTTAATGCTGTAGATGAGGGGAAGTTGCAGCTCCAGGAAATCTTTGTGCTTCCTGAAGCAAGGTCATTAAACCTGTGGAAAATATAAGCAGAGAGAGAGAGTGAGAGAGACATTTTGTCAATTTCAGTAGAGACATTTTGACATCTTTCACCAAGCAGGACCAAGAACCCGAGCACCTAGGGCTTGGTGTTGACTAAGAACTGGTCAACCTTGCTGGAAGATTGACTGTGGTAAGAAAACTTGCTTTGAACAAAAGATGCCAGTTTGTTACATTAGGATTTAATCTTAGAGGAGTATTATGCCATTTGTTTGTAACTATTTCTACCCCAATACCTTCTATTTGAAAGCACTTAAATATTTGTTCTTCAACTTCTCTATTTATAAACTTACCCCTGTTTTATTACACAGTCTTCCCAGTGCAGCGTTTCAAACTGAAGAGTGAAATCCTCAGACTAACAGTGGTGCTGTAGCCTGTCTCTCTTAAAAGGAGCAATGACATTGTAAAGTCTTGTGAGTGGCTAGTGGGAGGGGTAGGAAACACTGCAGGGCAGATAGTCTGGAGGAAACTCAAGGGTCTGTTGGTTTCCCACTGCAAGGAGTAACCAGCCAGGGTGAAGCCATTGTGCTGTCAGCAGACTACTGGTGTGAAGGCTCTGAGCCAAAGCTGCACAGCACAGAGGCAACCAGGGTTAGAGGGCAGGCAATGAACACAACTGCTTACTCGTCTGAGTAGAAACACAGTGCATCACAGAAAGGTATCACTGGGTATGGCCAAAGGGCCACATATTGTAGGCACACATCTATTCTCTCCACCAGCCCTTAGCCTTGTGTTTTGCTGTTTCTTCTCCCTTCTGTTGCTGATATTCTTGTTATCTTGTATGGCCTTCAGCAGCATCCTTCTTCATTTGCCAGTAATATTCTTGGCATATCAATTGTTTTCATTCTGTATCCTCTTCCATGTGCTGTTGACATTCTCAGCATCATACATGCGCTCCAACAGCTTCTTCTTTCATTTGCTGCTGATTTTCTCAATGTCTGGAATGGCTTCCCACTGTTCCCTCTTTCCTGCATTGTTGCAGTTCCTGGCATTTGGACTTGTTTCCTGCCTCTTCCGCCCGTGACACAGTTCTGAGACGCTGGAAGGCTGGTTCTTCCGGACCCTGTAATGTCCAGGTTTCTTACATTGCTGTAAATGACCTCTCTGTCTCACAAAGGGAAAGTGAATATACATGCATGTAGGATTCTGGCTGTATTTTTATGCCTAGATAACACTGTGATAGGTGATTTAGAAATAAATGAGCATATATTGTTTCATCATTTATCATATTTTGGGTTACCATTTATGAATGTGCAAAAACAGTGATTACTGTGGTTTTGTTTTTTTATGTACACCTTCTGCCAGATGCATTCAACAGAAACAAGGCTTGGGTTTGATATCCAGGAGTCTTAACAACACGACATGGAATCAGCTCAAGACCTCATCTAGTAATCTGGAAAATTAAACACCACTCATTGGCGCAACTGAGAGTCAATACTTCCTCACTTGCATGTGCCAAGTCAGTGTATACTGAACAGTTAATAAAAGGCAAAAAGAACCTGGTATCAAGTTGGGAAAACACTATAACCATGATCTGAACACATCTGACCATAAAAAGCCCTAGAGTACAGTCAGCAATGTCCTTTGCCTCCATCTCTCAACCTACAGTGTGACAGTTCAAAAAATAAATGTCCCTTCCAGGGCCATAACTACTGCAGGGCAAAAGGGGCAAGGCCCTGGGTGAATGGTTTTATAGGGCACCAAAACCATGCTCACACAGACAGGGGCATCACTGGGGGGGGGGGGGGGGGGGGTCGGGACCCGGGGCACAGGCCCAGCCCCCGCCCCCAGCGGGCAGACCACACCCCCAGCTGAAAGGCCACACCCCCTGGCGAGGGATAGGGCCGGGGGAGGCCGCGGTGCGGCGCAGTGTGGCTTGTCCAGAAGTGGCCACTGGAGGCCAGACCCGTGGCCGCAGTCCCGGATCCTCGGCTGGGGATGGGGTCTCAGCGGGGGACAGGGCCGCCGCAGGTGGCCAGCCGGGCCCCAGATCCCCAGCCAGGAACGGGGCCGCTGCGGCCCCGTTCCTGGCTGGAAATCCGGGGCCCGGCCGCCAGCAGCCACGGCCGCAGCAGCCCCGTCCCCAGCCTGGCCAGGGGGCGTGGCCTGCCGGGCAGCCAGCTAGGCCCCGGATCCCTGGCCGGAGACGCGGCCACCATGGATGCGGCCCGCTGGGGATCGGGCCCCAGATCCCTGACCCCATTGGGCCGGAGATCCGGGGCACTGGCATTGGGTCCCAGGGCACATGCCCCGGTGTGCCCAACGCCAGCAACGCCGCTGCACACAGATAGGTCCTGGCAGCAAAGAAGTGGAGAGTACTGTGCTCTGTTCCTCTCCAGACAGGAGCTTGTGCAAGCCTAACAGGTGAGGTATTCCCCTGCCAGGACAGCTTAGTGATTTGCTCCTCTTGGCCTCTCTCAACTCTCTTACAGCTCCTGCTATTGCGTAAGCCGCCCAGGGCCAGGGGGCATGCAAATTTCTAAAATAAGTGTCAGAGTCTGCTCTCAGCTCATCTCAGCCCCTGCCCCTGGGCTTGCTGAGACACAGAGTATCTCCTCTCTCTGTTCCAGGGGAAGAGAGGAGGGCAATTTGAATCCCCCTCCAGGCAGGCAGCATGTGCACATCATATGGCTCTGACTCAGTTTTGTTTCCTAGCACAGGTGTAAGTACAAGGTACCAGGGCTCAGGGGAGGGAAAGGGAAACTAGGGGGTGAGGCAGGTAGCGGCTACCCAGGGGGCGCCAGGCCTGGAGTGGTGCCCCAGAGGACAAATCAGGGCCAGGGTAAGGGGGGAGGGGGGAGAATCTGAGCAATACTGGGGGGTGAGTGAGTGAGTGAGAGACACAGATGGGACAACGGCTGCAGAGCTGCAGTGGTGTGGGCCACAGGGTGGGGAAGTGGGTGGTTTTGTGGCAGTAGGGGGTGGGGGGAACAGGTGGTTATGGGGAAATGGGGGGTGGACAGTTTTGTGCTGGGCTGGGGGGTGGCTAGGAGCACCTAGGTGGGGCAATAGACGTTCAGGGTGGTTTTGAGCCAGGTAGGGCACTAAGTCATGGGGTGGTTTTGGGGGCAATAGCAGGGGGCTGTTTTGAGCCAGGTGGGACAACAGCAGAGGGGGAAGAAGTAACTCCAGGCTCTCTGTAATAGCTGGGAGATGAAGTTGGTAGTGGGTTTTTGAGTTGGGGCAGGGAGCTGGAGCTGCTTTGGCTGTGTGAACCTCTCTAGAAGTGGCTGAGCTACAGGTTGCTGGTTGTACCCTGGATGGGCTGGAAAGGTGAGAAGCAAGTGCCAGACTCCCTATGGTGGGTCTCTGGAGTGTTTGAAATAACTCACATTTCCAGCAGAAATTTCATAAGAATAATTTTTAAAAATTGTTTTAAAAATTGCCTGTTCATAAAAATAAATACTGTGCAATTTAACCCTCCTGGAACATGATGCTATGGGAAAAGAGACAAGGCTGGCGGAAGATGCTATTTAGAGGGTGGGGGGAGGAGGACGAAGAGGGCAAGTGCGTTGGGGTGTGTGTGTAGGAGATGAATGATGGGTTGCTGGTGGGTGGGGTGGTTGGAGAAGTGAGTGATGGATGGAGAAATGGGATGGGGCCATGGCCACTGACACCTGAAGGAGACAAGGAGGGATGGCATGGCTGGCTATAGTCATAGTCACTTATAAAGAGTCTTTCAAAAGGCATCAACTTCTTGAAGTAACTGATCTTCCTCTGTGGCTGGCCTATGGATTTGAGCAATGTGAACACATCCTGCCATTGATAGCTAGCAGGGCAGATCCTTTTGTTCCTGCTACCAACAGGCCATGGCACCTAATGCTCACAGCCTGCTATAATCCAAAGGGGCAGCCATGTTAGTCTAGTTCAGTATAACAAACAGACAAGGAGACCTGTGGCGCTTAAAGACTAACAAATTTATTTTTTGCATGAGCTGTCATGGGAGAACATGTCACTTTGTGGACTCCTTCCTTCTGAGCCACTACCCAGTTTCCTTAGACACCAAGACCCTTGTGGATGTGCATGCAGGTAGGAGGCTGATGTTAACAAAACTTGGTGGTTTTATGCCAGGTCTTTTCTCTGCTGTGTTATGTTTCACATAAGAATAAAGAAGTGCTTTGTTAGATGAGTCTGCAGCTAGTCTCCTGCAGTGGTGAGGAAGAATGCTTTAAAAGCTTTCTTGATAAGACTGCTTAACATACACGTTACCGTAGCTGTAGTGTTTTAGGGGAACTGACTGGCTGCAGAGAGGGGTAATGAGTTACTGAACCTTTCACTTGTGGCTAGTTCAAATTCAGCTCAGATTAATAATGATTGAAGATTATGAAAGTGCTGTGTGGTGGTGGTATGTGAAAAGAATTGTTAGTCTTAATCCATATCCTGATGGACAGACTTTTACAGCGCCAGGACATAAATTAAGAGCAGAGAGAGCATGGATGAATGGACTGTGGAGACTGAACTACTAAAGTTTGAGATCAAAAGGGGTAGCTTTGTTAGTCTCTTGCAGAGAAACAGAGTCCTATGGCACTTTTAAAGACTAATAGATTTATTTATGGCATGAGCTTTTGTGGGAGAAAATCACACTTTGTCAGACACACTGAAAATGAAGCATCTGATGAAATGGGCTTTTCTCCCCAAAAAGCTCATGCCATAAATAAATCTTTAAAAGTGTCAAAGGACTCAGTTTCTTTCTCTAAAGTTTGAGAGTTTGCAGTAAAACACAGATATGCAAGCAATAAACGCAGTTTTGTGTTTTTGTTTGTCTCAATTGTTTCTGCTTATGCATTGTGTTTAATTCTATATCACATTTTATTTAATTATCACATTGTTAATCACAATACTTATTGTGTTATGCAGTGTTTTCTAGTCTGTGACAATAATTAATATAGACAAATGCGATATAAAATTATAAGTATTTTTCAGGAGTGATAACCGATGCATATGGTACTGAGAAGTGGTTGCAAATACCTGCCTGCGCTGGGGCCTGCCACATGCATAAAGGGGGCCAGGACGATATGGGAAGGTGGCCCAGAGATTAGGTGGGCTCTGGGGCCAGTCAAATTATACTTTAACCACTGGGTATGCTCCATTCCTTTGCTGCCACCCCAGGACGGGCCCACTGGTGGTTGGGGGGGGCAGGCCCAGAAGTTGGGGAGCGGCACCAGTGGGGAGGCCCCCCCCAGTGGCAGCAGGGGACAGTTTGGGCTGTGTGCTGATGGTTGGTGGTGACTGAGAACAGATTCCAGCTCCATACCACCATCTGGCAGCAGCGCAGTGTTGGATCAGGTCTTGGACTGAATTGGGCCCTGGGTTGGGAGGGGGGCTCCTTTGGGGCTGCTTGCCCCGGGTGACAAAATGTCTAGGTATGGCTCTGGTCCCTTTGATACACCACTCTCCTTTTCCTCCACCACAACCTAGTTGCAACTGCAGTCTTTGGATAGCAAAGAGCCAGAATTCAGAGGTGCATTCATGTGAATCTACCTGAGGAGTGGGTGGGAGGAAACATAAGGAATGTCTGGTGTTGCTGCTGCTTCAGCTATAACTGGCTCATAGTTGCCACCATCCACTCTGAATCACTGTGCCATCATTCACTCCACTGCTGTGGTTCATCAAGCCACCATTCAGTTCACCACACCATCATCTGCTCTGCCACTGCTGACCCAGCACTGTCACCTTCTGCTGCCATGTTCTTCTCTATTGTGACCTCAGTGAGTTGTTCTCTTGAGGTTCCATCCAGACGCCAGTGATGTCAGCTCTCAGTGATCTGAGCAGCTACTGAGGGAATCTTGCTGCTAGTGCAGGCTCAGCAGTCTTTTCTGCAGAAATGCTGTCCTGCAGCAGGTCAGCACATGGAACTTGTTATCAGTAATTTCAGCTCGAATGATCACTCAACCAGAGAAAAGACTCTCCATGGAATCTAATCAGCTCTTTCTTAAAACAGTACAGAGGGGCAGGTCAAATAACACCTACGACTCTTAGGCAGAGCACACACCACCAGGCAGAAACTCCTGTTAATTTCCAAAGGGGTGGTAGCCGTCTCAGTCTAGTCCAGCAAAACCACAAACAAACAAAAGAAACCAAAGAGTTGTGTGGCACTTAAAGACTAACGTTTATTTTTCGCATGAGCTTTCGTGGGAGAAAATCCCACTTCATCAGATGCTTTGAAGATGAGTGAACATATGGAATGGAATGAAAATAAATGCAAAGGAGTGTAAAACATAGGATCAGGTCATACAGTAACAGCAAATCAGAGCAGTTGTTAGGTTCAAACCCACCTGCTCTCCCCTCTACTAGGATCTGGCCTCCAAACCCCTGCTTAGCATGTTCAGTTTAGTTGTGCGTGATCGCCTCAATCAGGACAGGCTACATACAGTTCTGTTGCCCTTTACAGTAAGGATAATAATATTTCATTACCCCTGCATTCAAGCTGTTGTTATAGAATAATCAAATACAGAGTTTTTGAAGGAAAGCATTCTAGACATCTGGAAATGATGCACAGTTATCCAAAAGATACAAGGTATGCACTCTGTGGGGATATTAAGACAATATATTCTGTGGTTTCTGACTGGCTGGCTGTAGAAAACAGATTACTTGGTGTATCTAGGGCTATGTCTACACAAACATTGTTATTTCAAAATAAGTATTTCGAAATGAGTTATTTCGAAATAAAGTCCTTATTTTGAAATAAGTTAATTCGAATTAAGAAAATGTTAATTCGAATTAAGGGAAAGCCTGCTATCAAAACGGCTGTTATTCTGAAATGGTTATTTCGAAATAAGGCTGTTTGGACATGGTGTTTCAAACAGTTGTTTCGAAACAATGGTGTTGTTTCAAAACAACATCTCCGAACGGTCTTATTTTGAAATAACCATTTTGAAATAACAGCCGTTTTGAAATGAATGGGGTTTAAGCTGTTTCAGAACGACAGTTCTTATTTTGAAATGACGGATCCCATCATTTCGAAATAAGAAAACGTTGTGTGGACCTAATCTTTTTTATTTTGAAATAACCAGTGTTATTTCAAAATAAAAGAGATGTGTAGACATACCCTAGGATGTTTACTGAATCTGTGGAGGTAAGTATGGTGATCCGTGAGTTTTTTGTGTAGAGTTGTCTGTAGGGTTCCATTGCTGAGGTCGACTGTGGTGTCCAAGAAGTTGATGCTGGCATGGGCAGAGCCATAACTAAAGAATCTGGTGCCTGGGGTGCATTCCATTCAGGAAGCACCACTAACAATAGCCAGCGCCTGGAGTGATCGGCAGGGAACACACCCTATAATGGAGCAGCTCAATAGAGCTGCTCCAGTGTGCCTGGAGCAAAAGCCCCGCTCACCCCTCCATAGTTACAGCTCTGGGTGTGGGAGTGCTCTAGAGAGAGTCTGATGGGATGGTTTAGGTCATCTGAGAAGATAAAACTATAATTGATAAATCTCAAGTATATAACTGATTTTGTGATGCATTTTTCTAGAAATTCTTCCTTAAGGGGACCCAGGAAGTGGTTGATATATTAGGATCTAATACCCATGACTCACTTCATTTTGAATATTCCCTTGGAACAAGTGTTAACTCTGATACTTAACATCTGTTCCACCTGGCATTTAGCTGTGACACTCTTTCCCAGAAGAAAATGAAACACAAATAACAAGGGGTATTAATGTAAAATAAAAAAGAAAGAAATCTAAGAAGGAATGAATGGGTCAACAAACAGGACAAACTCGGTCTTGAAAAGAAAGTGGTTGTACAATACAACTAAATCCTCTATTTTTCAGGGAAAATGATTAGCAGCACACCTTTTCAGAATGTTTTTGTGGGTATTAATGTGAACAAATTGAGAGTACTGAGATTACTGAATCAGTGACAAACAGTCACTCCAAAAAAATAAAGATGAATTAATACCAGATAATGACAACCACAGCTGAGATTAGACATTAGGAATCAAAGGCTGTGTCTACACTGGCAAAGTAGTCTGGACTAAGCAAGCTTAGTTTGGACTAATTTAGCCCTTGCCTACACTAGACTTTGCCTAGTTCAAGCTAAGAAATTTCTTAGTTCAAACTAGGCAAAGCTTAGTCTGAACTAAAAGGTACCAAGCTTAGTTCGGACTTCCACGCTTAGTTCAAACTTTAGTTCAAACTAAGCCATTAGTTTGAACTATCTGTGCATTCTAGGTCGAACTAAAATGTTACTTCGAACTAGAATGTGTGGTTAGTTCAAACTAAAAAGTCCAGGGTTAGATCGAACTAACCTGAGGTTAGTTTGGACTAACCTTGGACTTCCTAGTTCAGACTTACAAGTCTGAACTAACTCAGGCTAATGTAAACATAGCCAAAGACTCAAACCATAACTTGTACTTTATGAAAACGTCATCTAATAGGTGTGAGTCAGCATAGTTCTTGGGAAGATAAACCATATCAGGTAAATGTGGTTATCTTTTAAATGAAATAACGGTTGATTTAGTAGAGGTGAGACAATTACTAGACTTCATTCTCCTCTGATACAAATTTAAAGAAATTCAAATACCACAGTGATCATAACCTTATACAAATCTAGACAGACAGATTTTTCAGCAATGCCACTTCACTGAGTTCAGTGGAGTTACTCCTGTTTGTCTCTAGCATAAATGAATGAAGAATGAAACAGAAAAGTTTTAACATATCTTCATTTTTGGAAAGCTTTGACAAAATTTCATTTGGTGATATTGAATTAAATTGCTAAATAATATTAAGTTAAATTACCAAGATGGGTAAAGAACCAGTTTATAGATAGAAAATGCTGGAGTTAAATTTGTATATTCTTTGTGGAAGTGGGCAGGGGATAAAGGCCTGTAGAGACTATATTGGGACAGGTTGTTGTTGTTGTCATTTTTTTGTTAATCTATTTTATTAACATGATCTTGACATTTGCAAATGATACTAAAATCGAGTGATTAAGAATGAGAGTAATCTCACCCAAGACAATGAATGGACTCAGATTAGAAACACAAAAATGAATGGATCCAGGGCAGGTCCTACCATAGAGGTGACCTAGGCAGTTGCTTAGGGTGCCAAACAATAGGGGGTGACAAGGGCACTCCCCAGAAGCAGAGCCATCCTTTGGGGGGGACGAAAGGGGTGATCACCCCAGCACCACAGTTCCGTGGGCCCAGTGCTGTCCTGCCATGAGCAGGGAAGTGCGGTGCCCACACTGCTGCCCCCCCATGGCCGTGCTGTCCACCATCCCCTCCTGCCTGCTATCTGTGCAGAGCCAAAGCCAACAGGGAAGGTGGGGCAGGAATGCACAGCCGGCCCCTGTGCTGGGCCAGCTCACCCTGTCCCTGCAGTGGGGAATGGCCAGCCCGGGGCAGAGTGGAAGCCCAGAGGCTGGGCTCCACTCTTCTGCCCCTCCTCTGGGCTGGTTGTTTTGCCCTGGGGGTCAGGCAGGCCAGCCCAGAAGTGGGGCAGGAGAGCAGAGCCCAGCCCCCAGCCTGGCCTGCTCCACCCCCAGCTCAGGGGAGAGGCAGGAGTGCAGGGCCAGCCTGTGGGCCTATCCATGTCCCTCCCAGCAGGGGGGTCACACAATGAGGGGGTGCCCACACAGGTCAGTTGCCTTGGGCCCTGCACCCCCCCCCCCCGAGGGGCGCCAAAATCACAGGTGCCTAGGGTGCCAGAAATCCATGGACTAGCCCTAAATGGACCTGATTCTCATCTCACTTATGGTGCTGTAAAACAGGACTGGTTCCAATTAAGTCAATGAGATTATACTGGTGTTCCAGTGTAAAGGGCCTGATTCTGTATGGTCATGTATTGTATGATAAAGCATATGCACAAAGGAAACTACTAAGTGACCTATCCTAACTTCTCAGTGCCTCATCTTGAACCTTACTAACCACTTTTTAAACTAGGTTATTGTATGGAATATAATGACTAGAATGAATCATAGAATCATAGGGTTGGAAGGGACCCCACGAGGTCATCTAGTCCAACCCCCTGCCAAAAAAAGCAGGACCACTCCCATTAGATCATCCCAGTCAGTGTTTTGTCCAGCTGGGACTTGAACACCTCCAGAGATGGAGAATCCACCACCTCCCTAGGCAACTTATTCCAATGCTTCACCACTCGCCTAGTAAGGAAGTTTTTCCTAATATCCAGCCTGGACCGCCCCAGCTGTAACTTGAAGCCATTGCTTCTCGTTCTGCCCTCTGTTACTACCGAGAACAGTCGAGCTCCCTCCTCCTTGGAGCAACCCTTCAAGTAGTTGAAGGTTGCTATCAAATCCCCCCTCAGTCTTCTCTTCTGCAGGCTAAATAAGCCTAGTTCCTTCAGTCTTTCTTCATAGGGCTTGTGCTCCAGCCCTTTGATCATTTTGGTTGCCCTCCTCTGGACTCTCTCTAATTTGTCGATGTCCTTTTTGTAGTGGGGAGCCCAAAACTGGACACAGTATTCCAGATGTGGCCTCACTAGTGCAGAATAGAGGGGAATGATCACATCCCTTGATCTGCTGGTAACACTTCTTTTGATGCAGAAGTTAATATGTCAGGGAAGGTATCCAGACTGAGTTTGAGAGAAGACAAGAGTTGTTGTAAAGAATTTTAATGATATTACATATTTAAGCATGAATTTCTAATTGAGGACATTTGATATGCCTGAAGGCGGGAGCCCAGTTTTAGGAGCAGTATATGTAAAAAGAATTTGAGGACAGAATGTGGTGAGGAGATAGTGTGGATCTTCAACTGAATTGGTAGAGTTAAGCTATGCTAACATAAGCAAAATGTGGACGATGCTATAGAGTTTTAATCCATTTGTGTTTGATTAGCAACCCATTGTAAGTAGGAGTAGAGAATTTTTCACTAATCATGTTTTTCTTGCAGTTTAGTTGCATGAGGTTTTTGTTACCATTATGCTGTGTGGGTGGTTTTGCACACTGGAGTGTTTATGCCTTTATTTTATTTTATTTTTTGGCATAGACTTTTGTTAGGTTTAGAAAAGTGGATGGATTTTTTGAGTTTATATTTTAAAGGAAGTTTTGAAACATGTTAGAGTGATGTGGCAAAGATGCCACCAAACCCTCCTAGGCCTGGTCTCTACTGCTGCAAGCAGTGGACTGGAGATTTACGAACTACGTAACGTAGCTTGTGTATCTCCTGTCAACATACTTAATGTTGATGTACTGTAGCATCTTCATGATGTTGTGTGAATGGTATCTCCTGTCAATGCAACTTTGCTCCTTCAAGGAGGTGGATTACTAGCATTGACCAGAGAGGCCATCTGTGATCAATCACTGTGGAGCACACAGAGTAGACATACCCTCAGGCACAAATGATCTGCTTCTGCTCAGAAACAACCATGTAACCATGTGGGTTCTGTCTTCCATAATTAGACCAAGTCATCTGTTGCCCCAGGCTTCTGAAATTTCATTTCTTCTTACATCACTGAAATCACTTCAGTGTAGTTACCTCAATGCTTCTATTGGGTTGACACAGAAAAATAAAAAATCAAATCAGATTAAGTGCTGGAGGTAAATCATTTTATGGCTTGAACAACCCAGTTGGCTTCTTGGCTCATCAAAGTCTTGGACACAATTGTTACAGAGGAATTAATATAATAATGAATACTTAGAAGGAGAGTGTAGGAGTTTTGATCATCATCCTGAGCTTTTACTTGTCACCTTTCACCTAAAACTCTCCAAGTATTTTAAGTGTTATGTATCATGTTATCCCAGTTTTACACACAGGGAAACTTAAGCAAAGAAGAAGTTATGTAAATTGCCTGAAGTCAAAGAGAAACCAATATGAAAGCTAGAAATAGAATCCAGTGCTGCTTCTTTATGATTGCTCTGACCTATAGACAATGCTGACTGCTGTTAGCTGAGTATGCAGACACATGCAGATGCAAAAACTGTTTCTGAATTTAGAAAAATACCTTGCTGGGCATTTACTCACTTCTTGACTCTAAACAGTTTGGAACCCAGATCGATATTGTCCCTAACTTTCCAACTTGGCAAATATACAAACAACAAATACTTTGTGCTTTTCAAAAAGAAACAAGCCCAAAGATGATTTTCATGTATCTCTTCTTTTTCCTTGATTAAGTCCTGACTTTGCCCATTATTTCTCTGTACAAAAGGACAGGCGGGTAAAATCCAGGGCTGGTCTGTCCATAGAGGCAACCTAGGTCGTTGCCTAGGGCATCAACAGCTAGGAGGCATCACAAGGCTGGGCTGGAGCCAGCAAGCCCATCCTGCCCTCCTCCACATGTAGCCTAGAGCGGAGCAAGGGAGGAGCTGTGGTTTCAGCGGGCTGGCTCCGGTAAGTACAGGGGGTGTGTTGGTGAGTGTGTGTGTGTTGGTGTAAGGTGTAGGCCAACCATGGCCAGGGCAGGCAGTGGCTTCTCAATGGGTGGGGGAGAAGTGTTGCCGCCAGGATTCAGCCCCAGTGGGAAGCAGCACTGCCACTGGCATCCAGCCATGGGTGGAGAGCCAGCCCCAGGCGGGAAGGCGATCTGGGAATGCCGCCACCACTGGGATTCAGCCCCAACAGGGGGAACAGTGCCACCGCTGCGATTTGGCCTGGCAGCCCATGCAGTGCCCCCCAGCCCCTCGGCCAGGCTTAGAGGGGACACACCATCTGGCCTGGACCATGGGGGAGGGGGGACAAAATCTCACATGCCTCGGGCACTAAAAAACCTTGGGACAGCCCTGGTAAAATCTAGCAGTTCAAGCACAAGGCAGTAATTTAATTTCTGAGTTGTAATAATCCTAGTTCTAACAGTGATTCTCTCTTTTGCTGTGGTCAAATCACTTAGCGCCCAATCCACTACCCAATGAAGTCAGCAAAAGTCTTTCTGTTCACCTCAGTTATGTGTCAAATTGGGCCTTAACTTCTCTGCTTTCACATCTCCACTTTTATAAAATATCAATCTCCAAGATCCTCCTTGAAAGTAAAACTTACACATGACACAAAATACGGTGAAGTGGTTAATATAACTGGGGGATGACAACTGAACAGGCTGAAGTAGACATTTGGTATTACGGGATCATTTGAACAGCATGCATTTTAACTCAGCCAAACACAAGCATCCTAGGAACAAAAACTAGGTCACACTGAAAGGTGGGAAAGTGTATCGTGGAATGTGTGACACTGAAAAGAACTTAAGCATCATTGTTGATAACTGTTTGAATATTAGCTCCCAGGGAAATGCTGTAGCTCAGAGGGGAAACTATTTGTGAATGTACAAGCAAGGGAATGTCAAGTAAGATAGTGTGTCATCTCTGTATAGCAATAATGAGCCCAGAATACTGCATCTAATTTACAGTCATGTATAAAAGTGACCATTGTGATAAGCTAGTCTGACTTCTTGTACAGCAGGTTATAGGACTTCCTTGAGTTAATTCCTGTGGCTATGTCAACACTAGCAAATAAGTTTGAATTACGGAGCCTTAATTCAAACTAATTTGAACACTGTCTATACTAGGCTTTGTCTAGTTCGAAATAAAAATGTTTTTAGTTTGAACTAAGTTAAGCTTATTTGCATATTTAGTTTGAACTAGCACAATGTCGACATGTTAGTTAGAACTAAAAAACTTCAAACTAGCGGTTAGTTCGAACTAAGTGCATTTTTTAGTTTGAACTAACTAACCACGCTTTTTTAGTTCGAACTAAAAAGTTAGTTCGAACTAAAAAAAGCATGGCTAGTTCAAACTAAAAGTTAGTTCAAGCTGAAAAAACACACTTAGTTCGAACTAACTTTTGAACTACTTAGTTCGAACTAACCAAGTCCAAACTAAGATTTTAGGTGTAGACATAGCCTGTGTGAACTAGAGTATCTTCTAATAAAAATAAAATCCAGTCTGGATTTAAAGATTTCCAGTGATGGAGAATCCATGACAATCATTAGTAAATTGTTCCAATAGTTAATTACACTCATTGTTAAAAATGTGCACCTTATTTTTTGTCTAAATTTGTCTAGCTTCAGCTTCTAACCACTGGATCTGGCTACCATATGCCTTTATTTGTGACATTGAAGAGCCCATTGTCAAAATTTTATTCATATAGATACATCTACAGTGATCATGTCATCCCTTAGCATTCTCTTTCTTAAATTAAAGAGACTGAACTCCTTGAGTCTTTCACTACAGAGCAAGTTTTCTAGGCCTTTAGTCATTTTCATGGCTCTTCTTTGACCGCTCTCCAATTTTTCTACAGCCTTCCTGAATTGCTTACTTTAACCGCTGCGCATTTGTCCGCTCTACCCAGCAACAGCAGCAGCTGCTGCGACAGCACCAGAATGGCCTGACTGTCCCTTTAAATCCTAGCTTTGCTTCTCAGCCCCCTGCCCCACTCTTCTCCCAGGGCTTGCCGCAGCCCAGCCTGCCAGAGCCTCGGAGACAGAGGGAGAAAGGGGAGCCGGCTGCCTTTGCCCGCTGAGCTGCTGGGTGAATTGTCGCCAGAGGTGTGCGGGGGAGGGGAGGGTCAGTGCCAGCCTTGGACGTGCGCACAGGGGAGCTGGGCCCCAGGACCTGTCATGAGTGTTGCTAGCTGTGGTGGGTGGGGGCAGGCGTTTGGGGGGCAGTAGCCGGCATGGGTGGGGGCAGCATTTGGAGGCAGATGGTGGGAAATAGCCAGGAAGTGGGGTTGGGAGTTTGTGCCCAACTACAGGGTCAGCAGATACAGAAACTTGCAAATACCTACCTGGGCTGGGGCCCACACATGCATGAAGGGGGCCTGGACAATATGAGAAGCGGGCTCAGAGATTAGGAGGGTTTTGGGGCCTGTCAAATTATACTTTAACTGCAGGACACAGTACTCCAGTAAAGGACACACCAGTGCAAAATACAAAGGTAAGATAACGTCTCTAATCCTTCTTGTGAGCGGGACACATTTCTTTCAGCATATTAGGGATTTTTGCCCCGAACATTCATCGCAGGGGATGTCCAAAACTATTCACTGAATTCAGGTAAAATGTGGCTATTAGTTTCAGCTGGGGATTTTTTTTTTTAAAGTTGAAATGTTCAGTTTTGACTGTTTTGGAATACTGAATTTTATTGTTTGGTTTTTAAATGTCTCATTTAGAAAAAAAAATTCACAACTTCCATTTTGAATAAAATAGCATTTCAATTTCAAATTTGGTCAATTTAAAAGAAATACACAGAAAATGGGCAAAACACCCATTTTACCAGTCTAATCAACACTAACACTTTTTAAGTTAAGAAATTGTTGCCTATAATATTTTAAAATTAGGAAGAATTCCATTCTGCAAAAACTATGTTGAAAAACAGGAAAGAGTTTTCGAGAGAAAGAATGATTTGAGGCATGAAGAACACTCACTTATCTTGGAAGACTTAAAGAGCTCAATATATTTAGTTCATTCAAGAAAAGGTTAAAGATGATTGGATCACCGTCTACAGGTACCTACATGGGGGAGAGATTTCTGATATTAGATGATTCTTTAAGATAGCAGAGAGGATATGAGATCCAATCACTGGAAGCTGGAGCTAGATAATTTGAGATTAAAAGCAAGGAAAAAAAATCAGAAGCTAAGGTAAATAAATAGTGGAACAGTTTTTATGCAATGGGATGGATTCTCTCTCACTTGCAATCTTCAGATCAGAAATGCAACTCTCCTTGATGGATATGATAGCTCTTCAAAAAATCGTGAGCTCAATCCAGAAATTACTGGATGAATTTCTTTGACCTGTGTTATGCTGGATGTCAGATTAAATGATTATAATGGTCCCTGTTGGCCTTAAAAATCTATAAAGATGGGGACAATAGCATTTACTTAATGATCTCACAGGAGTGTTATGGGTAAAGTAAAGTAATTCACAATGAATAATTGATTAAATTAATTTTGCCCAATTTTCTGCTTATAAAATATTCAGGAGCAGATAATTAATTCCTCAAATGTATTGATACGAATTTAACTGACAAATGTCTTTTCAAAATCTTTACTCTTTGGATTGCTCATGAATATTCCAAAGGTAACCTGTGATACTTAATTGTGATTGTTTAGAGAATGTATCTCATTGTTTCTTTTTCGTGACTGAATGAACATGCAAAGATTTCAGACATGAATACTTAAAAGTCTGAAGTTCAGTTTAAGTGAATGTGTATGAATGCAACCTTGAAATTCTTGTTCCTTTAATCTTTGCATCAATAAAGGTCCACAACTTGCATGCTGATGGAAGGCAAACACGAAATGGTATGACTATAGCCAAAGTATTGTTCTTTACACCAGTGGTTCCCAGCCAGTTTCCAGTGTGCCGCGGCAACACCCAAAGTGTGCTGTGAGCATCCCTGAGAGCTGGGATTAAAGTTCCTTCCCTGCTCAGTCCAGCCACAGCTGTACAGGGCTGGGAAAAAACAGGGGTTAAAGTAAAGGGGAAGGCACCAAAACACAGTTCCAGGGCCCCCTATTTTTAGGCAGGCAGCTTCTGGCCCCCCTAAAAATAGAGGAAGGCACCAGCATGCGGAGTTCCAGGGGTCCCCCTAAAAATAGCAGGAGCAGCTGGAACGCAGAGTGCCAGTGGCTGTATCTTAAACCCCACTCCACCTTAAGCCCAGCCAGCAGAGAGGGGCGGGAGGCCAGGAGTGTGTGAACCTCTCCCCCGCAGGGCGGAGCAGCTCCCAGTGGGCCAGCAAGCCTGCAAACAGCCCAGGTAAGGGCCTTGGGGGCAGGGGGCTGCTGGGAGTTGTGTGGGGCAGGTGTGTGTGTGTGTAGCAGGGGCGGGTGGGAGTGAATGTGTAGCAGAGAGTGTGTAGCTTGGGCTGTGGAGTGGCTGTTTGGTTGGGGGCGTGTAGCTGGGGGGTGAGGTGGCTGAGTGTGGGGGGGGTATAGCTGAGGGGTGGGGTGGCTGTGGAGCTGGGGGCTGGAGGCCTAGTTCTGGCCCCTGCAGTGATGGGAGGGTCCATTACAGGCAGCAGGGGATGAGGGAGGGGAGGACGGGACCCACTGGGGTGGAAGGGAGCAGCAATGGGGTGAGGATTTGCCCTGGGTGGCAGGGAGCCACTGTGGAGAAGGGGGAAATGGGCACTGCGCCATGCTCCCCTGCCCTACCTTCCCACTCCCCAGGTTCCCCCTGCCCGCCAACAAAGCCACGCTTGTTCTCCTTTCTTCTCTCCTCTCTTGCCACCTTTGTGCTGTTCCCCACATGGCTGCCCTTGTCCTCTTTTGCCACCCTTGCCCTGCTCTGCTCCCCACACTCACTCCTGCCACTGCACGTAACTCCTGACCTCCTGTGTTTTCATAGAATCATAGGGTTGGAAGGGACCTCATAGGTCTGTAACCCCCCTGGGGTTTTAAGGAGCGTGGTCCCTTTAAATTTTTGCCCTGTGAGAGAGGTTGTGGAGCAGAGGAGGGGGCTGGAGCTGGAGCCAGAGGCCTGGGAAGGAAGCAGGGAGAGAGGCCCTGCCTGAAGCCAGGGAGGACAGAGTGGCTGACCTGGGATGCCAGGCCAGCACCCACAGAAGGACACTGTGCTGGGGAGAGTCGCCCAAGGACAGAGCAGCATCCAGTGACTGGCCATCTGGAGATGTGGGGCCGTGAGTACAGGACCTGGGACTCAGGGGGGAGGTTGTAGTTAGTTAAGTGGGGAGGGGGCCACTCTGGGTTCGCAGAGAGCAGCAGAAAAGGCGTCAGAGGATTTTCTTTTTGTTGGGAAAGCGCTGGCACCGAAGACTAGGAGTTGCTGGACTGAACTCTGGACTGGAACTGTGCTGGGACTCCTGAACTCATGGTGCAGAAGCAGAGCTCACGTCTGCCTCCAGCCCGCTGCATTGTTGGGCCTTGCAGGGCCCTGTGTTAGCTGTTTACTCTGTGTTACTGCTGGCCCGTCTCCCCTGTTGGTTTCCCCTTTGCACCTCTGTAAATAAACCTTCCCCATTCCCATAATCCCTGCGCTATCCCAGTGTGTGTGTGGTCACTCTGCGGGTTTGGGACAGGTGCCCCTGGGGCAAAGGGGCTCTCCTTGCTGTGTTCCCGTGCACACCCTTTCACTGGTCAGAGCTGCCTGCAAGGCAGGCTCAATCTGGCCATGTGGGTGTTACAGGTCATCTAGTCCAACCCCCTGCCGGAGGCAGGACCACTCCCACTAAACCATTCCAATCATGGTTTTGTCCAGCCAGGCCTTAAACACCTCCAAAGATGGAGACTCCACCACCTCCCTAGGCAGCTCATTCCGATGCTTCACCACTCGCCTAGTAAAAAACTTTTTTGCCACCCCTGGTCTGCTACCCTTACTACCCCACATAGCAGCATTTCCGAAACACTGTTCCGTAGTTCGTGACGGGGCGTTGCTGGCGCCAGGCACACAAAGCACGTGCCCCGAATCCCGGCGCCAATGCCCCGGGTCTGGTGGGGCCTACCTCTCCTGGGTGGGGACCCAGGGCTCAGCCACCCATGGCTGCGGAGACCGCTCCTGGCCCCGTCCCCAGCCAGGGATCCAGGGCTCAGCCGCTTGTGGCTGCTCCTGGCCCCATCCTGGTTGGGGTGTGGCCTGCTGCCAGGGGGCATGGCCTCCTGGCAGGGGGCGTGGCCTGGGCAGGGTGCTTCCCTGGGGAGCAATGCCACTGGTTCATGAATATTCATAAGCAATTTAAGTTAATTTGAATATTCTTGCTTTTTTTAATGGTGGTGTGCCTTGAAAAATTTGAAGCTATCAAGGTGTGCCACAGCAGAGAAAAGGTTGGGAACCACTGCTTTACACATTCAAGGAAAAATTCACAAACCAATTTGTTTTCTTGCCTCTCTCCACATTATTTAATCAGTTTTAGGTATGAGAATTAATTTAAATTTGAAGATTAAGAGTGCAATGTAATTGCATTCTTTTGGGGCAAAGACCATCTTTTTTTTCCATGTCTGTATAGTGCCCAGGACAATGGGGTTCAGAGTATTAGTGCAAAACAAAATGGCAGAACATATAAAAATCTACCCACATTTGATATAACTGATGTGATGGAAACAAGTGCTGCACATTGAGAGATTTAAGTGAAACCAAGATCAGTTCACTCCCTTTACAATTTAATTTTATTATGACAAGATCACAGTGATAAATCAAATACCTAAAAATAAACTCATCCAAATAATCTTTTCCACAACATTCATAGCAGACCCTTCATGGCTAGTGAAATCCATCTAAACAGCTACTTGAGAAGGGAATGAAAACTGTTGTCTGGAGATGATCAGACCTGCTGAAAAAACTAAACTGTTGTTGGGAGGAAGAGCCTGCTAGCAGCTGCTTTATGTCAAAGGTTACATTAACAACTATCAGGCCAAGAAGTAAACTTGTGAAAAGGAAACAATTTGTTAGTCCTCAGAAATATGCACTTACAAGCAAAGCTGTCCCTAAGGTAGGGTGACCGGGGCAGCTGCCCCGGGTCCTGCGCTTTGGGGGGCCCCGTGGGGGCTGCACTGCTGCCCCCCAATGCGGGGGACCAGCTGAGCTGGCCAAAAGGGTGGCCTGGTTCAGCACTGCTGATCCCCCACCACCATCACCCCAGGCCGCGCATGCTGCTCTCAGCTCTGTGCTGGAGCAGCAGGGAGGAGGCAGGAGGCAGCATGGAGGGGGTGGGGTAGCGATGCCAGCTCCGCGCTGCCTCCCGCCCCATCCCCACTGCTCAGGCAGAGAGTCAAGAGCAGCATGCATGGCTGGGGGGGGGGTGGGGGGACACAGACTGCCAGCTCTGAACCTGGCCGCCCTTTTGGTTGGCTTACCGGTCTCTGGCATGGGACAACCGGAGCAGGGGCCTGCCCCTCCCCTGGGCCAGCCGACCCGTTCCCCCAGTGCCGGGGGGGGGGTGAGTGGGGGCCCCTCAGAGGGCGATTTGCCTGGGGCCCTGCAACCCTCTAGGGACAGCCCTGTTTACAAGGACTTTAATGTACAGACAAGTCTTGGCAATCCATGCCTTACTTGGGTTATTCCTTTGCCCAAGGATCAAAATACTTCACTTGTACTCCATTTCAATCCCAGGGTTCAATTTATAGCCAGAAACCACTTATTCAAATTCCATGGTTATGTAAATACTAGTTAATTTGGTCAAGCAAGTATAGGTGATGGAATATTATCTACTGCGGTAGTTCTTACAGGCCCTAAAAGGGATTGAGACCCTATTACACCAGGCATATATACACATATAACCAAAAGATGGTCCCAAAACCAAGAGTTTACAGTCAAAGTAGGAGATGAAAGATGACAAGTAGTTACACAACAGCACAAGGTTACAGTTAAACTTTTAGGTAGGAATTTACACAAATTCAGCATGCATGTATATGCAAAACAAACATAACTTGTACCAAAAAGGGGGGGGGGGAGGATTAGCAGAAAAAAGCAATTAGAAGTAGAAGGTAAGGAAGGTTTGGTCTATGCTTCTTACGATTTTTGGCACCAGTCAAAGGAAAATATGCAAGCTACATAAAATAACTTGTGTGTTTCCCTTCAATTTTCTAACACCTACTTATCACACCATCTCTACTGTGCTAAGCCAAAGGAAAATGCTTTCCATTCGACTCAGCATTACTCTTTTTCAGGGTGGACTTACTGAGTTGGCTTACTGGGGGATCCTCATTGACTGCTCAATCGATCTGGAAAGATTGAACTAACACAGAGAATTTGTCACCATCAGTGTAGGTCTGCTCACAGAGAGCATGTTGGGGATAGGAGTTTATACCTTCCTTTTAGCTTCTTTTCCTGCTTCACCCTTACATTCATGTCCTGGCATGGCAAATACATTGGTTTTGTACATTAACTCAATGCCAAATTGCAGGCATAACTGTATTATTTAGATCTGTTTTACAGTCCACTTGTTTCCAGTGAGTGAGTTGCACCACCATGTATGTCAATGTTCAGTTTAACTTCAAGACTTGCAGGGGAGTTACACTAGTTTATATCAGGTATGAATTCAAGGAAGTTACAGCTCAGTTTGGCCCACTGTATGTAATAACTGTACAAATCTGTGAAATTTCCATTACTGGACGTTTTTAAGAAAAGGTTGCATAAGCACTTGTCAGAGATGTTTTAAGGGGGCACTTGGTCCTACCATGAGTGGATGGAACTGGATTTGATCACCTCTCATGGTCCCTTCCCGTTTCTATGATTCATTGTGGCATCTGTGCTAATGGGCATGAGTAATGGTATTTGGACAGGAAAAAAAGCCAGAAGAATTCCATCCTTGAAAATGTGGCAAACAGCTTAAGAACCACCACAATAACTGAGATAAGACAGTCTCAGTCTTCAGGTGAGAAAACTGTAGCATAGTCACTCCTGATTTGGAAAGGGAGAGGCTTCCATTTTGGATCACCAAGCACTGTAGCAGCCTATGAACCACATGCTACATGGTTCAACTCTTGGCTTTACAATATGTCAGAGACACACACAACAAGACGAGTCAACCAGTATGAGGGACCATTATCATCAAGAGCTTGATTCTAATCTAAGACCACTTTTACACCAGTGTAGTGCCAGTGGAGTTATTCCTCTGATTTGCAATGAGGTAACTGAGATTAGATTCAGGAGCTGATTAAAGGCACAATCCTCAGTGACTTGCTATTGCGTGCAGTTCTTCTTCAAGCACTGCTCACCTTCATTCTTATTCAGGTGTGTGTGTGCCTTGGTGCACAGTCATCCGGAAACTTTTTTGCCCTAGCCTGTCCCTGTAGGATCAGTCGCCAAAGCCCCCTTAGCCCCATGCTTTGGTGCAGTATATAGGTGGCGCTGACCCTGCCCCCCTTCAGTGCCTTCCTTCCTCCTGTTGTGATGGTCCTGGAACATCTTGTGCTTGCACATTGCAAGCCCCTGTCTTCCATCACTCAGTTCTGCAATTGTTCAACTATCCACTGTTTTTTTGGTACATTTGGACGTTTGTCCTGCTCAGAGACTAAGTCCGCATCAGAGGTTCACTTGCCATCCATCCCTCCGTGGAGACACCTGGACCCAGAACAGGCTCCTCCAAGCCTGGCTTCAAGCCCTGCAGCTAGTGTGGGAAGGCCTTCTCAGTGAGTGATCCTCACAAGAAGTACCTGAGGTGTCTTGGCGAAGGGCACAGGATGGACAAATACCATATTTGTTGGTCCTTCAAACTGAGGACCCAGATGGAGAGGTAGAGCCACCTGCGTTCACTGGCAATGGAGATGTCACCCTGCCCAACTTCTATGCCATCCTCTGCACCATCGGCACGGGCAGCTCCAGCACCTCCTCTGCACAGGTCCCCATCAGGGGAAGTGAAGTAGCCCTGCATGTGCTCTGAGGCTGCGCCGAAGTCCTGACCAATGGTGGAGAAGCATTGCTATCAGCACAGGTCGGGATCCCCTGCACAGGCACAGGGCTCTTCCGTTACCAGGGCTCCAAAGCCCCAGGCATTCTGGGCTCCATCCATCCCAGAGGCCTTCAGCAAAAGCTCTCTTGCAGCTGCTGATTCCCACACTGCCCAGACTAGTCATATCAAGGGGTAAACTGGCCCTATCTTTGAGGGCCTGACCCAGACCCCAGTGTGGTCTAGCCCCCCAGCATGGCAGGAGCCTGTGTGGGCCCTGAGCCATCAGCATGCAAGCTCATCTCAGGAGCAGGCCCTGATGCCCTCTTAACCCCTGGACTGCTCCCGGAAGACCTGGTACAGCCATTCCCCATTTCCTGCACAGCGTGCCCTGACACCATTGGGCTTGCTTTCAGAACCTGGGGAAGATCAGTCCTCATGATGTTTTTTGCCTACCGATCCATCACCAGAATGATCACCGGTCTCATCTTCAATGCCTTGTCGCACCAGGTCCCGGACTCGACTGGCAGAGATACCTGATACCCCGCACCAGCGCCTCCGATCATAGACCTCTCCATCTCCAGCACCAGTGTTGACATGCCTGGTGGGCAAGTGGAGAAGAAAGTGGCCCTCATCGATGTCCCAGTGTAGGGAGCACTGACTGCAGGCACTCAACTCCCCTGCACTGACACTTCACCAGCCAGGGAAACCATGACGCCAGCACAGAAGAGAGGGTGATCCCCACACAGGGACCGGCAAAGGGGACTAGAGTACTCACCAGCACAGGGAAGAAGACTGTCCTTGGCACAGGCCCACAACGTCAGTCCTTTAAAGACTGGACCAGGACCACACAGTGGGCAGAATGAGTTGCCTCCCCAAGGGAACCTACCTCTCCAAGCTCTTCAAGGCTTGCAACATCTCAAGGGGAACATGACCTGGAGGGATCTGAGGTAGACTCAGACCCAGGAGAGGGTCCATCGGGCTTGGGGAGAGACAACTCTAGGATCCTATTCTCATGCTCCCCTTATGAGGCAGGCGTATCAAAAGTCCCTCTCACTCAGAGAGGATCCAAGGTGCACCAGGAACTCCTGAAGCGCCTGGCAGCTAACCTTGACCTCCCCATTGAGGTCATGAGAGAAGACTTTGACACGGTGTTCAATGTGGGAGACTCCACCCCACCAGCCAGGATAGCGATCCCCATGCATGAAGGGGTCCTCAAAATCACATGAGCCTGATGGCAGACCCCATCATCAGTCACACTGGTCTCAAATGGAACTGAGAGGAAATATCACATTCCCGCAGACAAATATAGGTACCTTTTCATGCACCCCACACCTGATTCCCTAGTGGTGGACGTGGTGAGCCAGTGTGAGAGACAAGGTCAGCCCACTGCTACCCCTAAGAATAAAGAGGCCAAGATACTAGATCTTTTCAGTCAGTGTAAGATTTATTCTGCCATGATCCTGCAGCTGCGTATAGCTAACCAACAGGCCCTCATGGGCAGGCACACCTTTGGTCTATGGAGCTCAGTGCAGAGAGTCAGAGACCTCATCCCATCTAACCACATGGTAGACTACGATGCTCTTATGGAAGAGGGTCTGATGGCAGCACGGCTGTTGCTCCTCTTCTCCTGGGATGCGACGGACATGACTAGCAGGGGAGTAGCCTCAGCAATTGCCATGGACTGAACAGCATGGCTACAGTGATGGTCTTTCACCACAGATGCAGCAATCCATTCAAGACCTCCCCTTTGAAGGCCAACCCTGTTCTCTGAATCGCCCAACATGAAGCTCCATAGGATGAAGGACTCCCAGGCCATACTCTGCTTCCTGGAGATGTATACTCCACAAACAGCCCCTTGGTCCTTTTGCCAGCAACAGATGCAGGCTCCATACCAGCCACAGCAGCAGCAGCAGCAGCAACAGCAGCAGGGCTCGCGCCACTGGCCCGTCCAGACATTCCAGCTCCACTACGGAAGCAGAGACAGAGATGGAAATAGAGGTGGCAGGGGAGTCCAGTCCCAGAGTTCCAATCAGCCCCTCCTCCCAGAGGCAGAGGTTTTGACTTCTTGCCCAAGGGCTGGAGCCCCCAGGAATGTCGCTGGCCCCGGAAAAGACCCGGAGCATGGGACCAGGCCACGCCCCATGGGCCCAGGCCATGCACTTGGCCACGTTCAGGCACCCTGGCCCAATAATTCATTGGGCTCCTGCTACCTCTAGCCTGGCCCCAGATCCCTGGCCAGTTCTGGGGCCAGGAGAGGCAGGCACTGCTGCGGGTTTCCTGGCCTCAATGCCCGGCCAGGGCCAGGGCCAGGGCCGGGGCTGGGAACGGGGCCGGGAGAGGCAGGAGCTGCAGAGGGCACCCAGCCAGGGTCCCCAGTCTGGGATGGGGCCAGCCCGGACACTTGGGGCACTGGCGCCGAGACTCAGGGCACATGCCCTGTGTGCCAGGTGCCAGCAATGCCCCTGGCAGCCCCACCAGTCTCCCTACTCGTGTTTCAAAACCGGCTGGCCCTGTTCTGGCATCAGTGGTCCAGGATCACCTCAGATCGCTGGATCCTGGACACAGTTACCCATAGTTATGCTGTGCACTTCAAATCCAGGCCCCCCAACAGAAAACTGCCCCTCACTGCCAGACTTGGGACCCTTCCCACGAGGCTCTACTAGAGCAAGAGAGACATGAGCTCCTGAGCTTGGGGGCAATAGAACTTGTACCCGCTAAGGAAAGGGGAGGGGGTTTCTATTCAAGGTACTTTCAGATCCCAAAAGCAAATGGGGGCCTGAGATCCATCCTGGACCTATAATCCCTCAACGAGTTCCTAAGAAAAATAAAGTTCAGACTGGTGTCCCTAGCTCAGATCATTACTTTTTCAGACCCCGGAGTTTGGTTTATGGCCCTTGACCTAAAGGACACATACTTCCACATCACCATAAGGCCCAAGCACAGGAAATTCCTCTATTTCAGGATAGGAGGTGAACACTTCCAATTCACTGCCTTCCCCTTCAGACCCTCACTAGCCCCAAGGGTTTTCACAAAGTGTGTGGCAGTGGTACCAGCCCACCTAAGGAAACAAGGGGTCCAGATTTTCCGTTACCTGAATGACTGGCTCATTAGGGGGAGATCCAGGGGCCAAGTTCGGCACAGTTTTGGTTCCACCCGAATGCTGTGCGACAAGCTAGGCCTCCTCCTAAACCTGGAAAAGTCAAAACTGATCCCCACAAGGGAGACAGAATTTATTGGAGCCCATCTAGACTTGAGACAGGCGAGGACCAACCTCTGTCTATCCAGGTTTCAGTCAATGTCTACCATCATTTTGGAACTATACTGCTTCCCAACTACAACAATGAGGCAGTGCCTCCAACTGTTGGGCCACATGGTGGCATCCACCTATGTGAGAAGGACAGCCTGACTCAACATGAGATCTTTACAGTCTTGGCTCGTGGGGCTATACTGCCCCCAGCTTCACCCCCTGGATCAGGTGATCATCAGCCCAAGGGAGGTTCTAAACACTCTCGCAATCTGGCAGAACCCAGATTTTGTGTGCCAGGGAGTCCCCAGTGAGACCCAGAACCCATCAGTGGCTCTGATCACAGATGCATCAGACATGGGGTGGGTAGCCCACAACACTGGCGACCTTTCTACCCAAGGAATATGGTCCTAGACAGATACTCCACTGCACATAAATGTCAAAGAGCTAAGGGCGATTTGCCTGGCCTGTGGGGTATTTTGGGACAGGATCAGAGGGAAGACCGTGCAAGTCCTAATGGACAACACAGCAGTAATGTTTTACCTGAATTGCCAGGTCAGAGGCCGCTCGTCTGCCCTGAGCAAGGAGGCAACCCGCCTTTGGTAGCTAGCCCTAGAGAACGGCTTCCACCTCTTAGCAGCCCACCTACTGGGGTGAGCAGTAGTTGGGCAGACAAATGGAGCAGACAGTTGCTCCCCCAATACAAGTGGTCCCTGCACCCAGAGGTGGTGAATCAGCTCTTCAAACAGGGCGTACCCCCTGCAAAGGCCTGTTCACAACTCACAGGAACTGCAAATGCAGCACATTCTGCTCTTTCAGGGGCAGGGACAGAGGGTTGCTGTCAGAAACCCTCCTGATAAGCAGGGAGGAGCCACTCCTTTATGCTTTCCTGCCTATTCTGCTGACATACAGAGTCCCACCAAAAATCAAGAAAGACAGGGTGAGAGTCATTATGATATCCCTGGTGTGGTCTCACCAACCCTGGTTCAGCATATTGCTCAACATATTGGTGGCCCTGCCCACGACACTCCCACACAGGGCGGATCTGCTGACTCAGGACTCAGGCTACCTCAGGCATCCAGATTGGCTCAGAAACTACATGTCTGAGCCAAGATGAGCAGATGTGCCCCATGAGGGTCCAGGAGGTACTGATCAAAAGCAGGAAACTCTCAGCAAGGATTACATACAAGGCAAAAAGGAAACGCTTCACCTTATCTGCAGCAAACAAGGGGGCACCCCCAGAGTCTGCCCCTACCCAGGACATACTTGACTACCTCCTGGAATTAAAGGAGAGCAGCTTAATGCTGGCCTCCCTCAGGCTGCACCAAGTAGCCATCTCAGCCTTTCACAGATCCTTTGAAGGAATCACTCCCTTCTCACACCCCATGATCTCAAAATTCCTCAAGGGGATGGAGAGACTCTACCCACAGGTGAGAGAACCCATTCCCAAGTGGGACCCCAACATAGTGCTTGAAGAGCTCACAAACCTCTCTTTGAACCCCTGAACTCATGCACACTTCTAGTCCTCTCATGGAGGGTAGCATTCCTAGTAGCCATGACATCTGCCAGAAGGGTATCAGAACTGAGGGCCCTTTCAATGGGGCCACCATACACGGTGTTCTATAATGAAAAGGTATAACTCCACCATTACCCAGCCTGCCTACCTAAGATGGTCTCCCCTTTCCACGTGAAACAAGAGATTTTCCACCCAGTGTTCTTTCCAGGTCTTCATGGGACAGAGAACCAGAGGAAGTGGTACACTCTCAACATCAGAAGGGCACTTGCCACGTACATCAAGCGAACTAGACCCTTCCGTGAATCTACTCAACTCTTCATCGCCACTGCAGAGCACATGAAGGAACAGGCAGTATCAACTCAATGCACCTTGTTGTGGATAACGGGCTGCATCAAGGACTACAACAACAGAGCAAAAACTCCCCTTCCAGGGAGAATTAGAACTCACTTGTCCAAAGTGCAGGCATCATACACGGTCTTCATTGCACAAGTCCCTGTGCAGGAAATCGGCAGACCAGCCACCTGGTCTTCAGTGCATACTTTTACATCCCACTATGCAATCATACAACAAGCAAGCGATGATGCAGCCTTTAGCAGAGCCATCCTGCAGGCAGGGAACCCTCAACTCTGCCCACAACCCTAAGCATGGCTCGTAAGGCACCGAATAAGAATGGATTGAGCTGTGCTCGAAAAAAAACGGAGGGTTACTTACCTCTAAGTGTCCTTCTTTGAGATGGGTGGCTCACATCCATTCGGTTCTCTTCCTCTCAGCTTTTCAAAGGTAGCAGAAAAAAGACACTGAATGGGAGGGAATGGTCAGCGCCACCTATATACCATGCCAAAGCACTGGTCTGAGAGGGCATTGGCAACTGACCCTACAGGGACAGGCTAGGGCAAAAAAGCTTCCAGATGACCATTCACTGAGACAAGTACACACCTGAATAAGAACGTAGGTAAGCAGCCCATCTCAAAAAAGGACCCTTACAGGTAAGTAACCCTCCGTTCTCATATGTTCAGTTCTCACTACCCCTATTTCAGTGCTGTCCCTAGGGGTGCAGGGCCCAGGGCAGTCAGGCTGTGGGGGGACCCCTGTTCCTCCTCCACGCTGGGGGGACAAGGCAGGCCAGCCCAGAGGCTGGCCCCACACTCCAGCCCTTCTCCTGAGCTGTGAGCAAAGTGGATTCATCTGGGGTCTGGGCTCTCCTCTTCTGACCTGCCTCTGGGCTGGCCGTCCCCATCAGCAGGGTGGAAAAGCCGGCCCAGGGGAGGGGTGAGAGAGCAGAGCCCAGCCTCTGGCCTGGCCCTGAGCAAAGGACGGCTCCTTCGTCTTGGCTCACCTCTTCCCTGCTGCCTTCGGCTCCACACCAAAGGCAGCGAGGAGGGAGCGGGGGACAGTGCAGCTGTTGGGGGCAGCGGTGCAGGCCCCATGCTGCCTTGCTCATGGTAGGACAGCATGGGGCCCACAGTACCACGGGACAGGAGTGATCACCCCACTCACCCCGCCCCCTGTCCCTGTCCCCCTCCAAGACGGCCCTGCCCTATTTACAACAGAGAGCACAGCACTCCATAGTAAATGTTTTCAGACTGAGGTGCTATCTTGTCTCACCAGCAGTGGCAGGTATGGGCAGAGGATGTTCCCACCCATCTTATTGCCCCCCGCTGTTTCCCCAGTCACAACAACTGCTGTTTGGTTTGCTTCTGAGTTTAGTGTTAATATATTAAATGCAAGCTGCCTTCTGAGTTAAACCTAGATGTGGATACCTAACTGCTAACATTTAATTTTATTGCCAAGAATAAAGGGCATTTTTTTCAAATGTCCTTAAAACTGTCTATTCCACTGTTGTTGCTGACTGAATAGAGCTTGATTTTAAAAGGGGTTTACTAGTATTATGGCTGCTAGTAGCATATGTAATTATGCCTGTAGAGACAAGATCTGCCTTTTCTCCAAAGGGTAAGCTACTCTCCTGCAGGAATTAGAGAGGAGAATTTTCTTCCTCTCATGTACAATACTGCAAAACTGGCAAGGTGCATAAGGAGGAACATGAGCCTGTTGGGCAAGGCAGGAAGAGTTCTCCCTCATCCAAAGAGCCAGGTATGGGTCATGTTATGTTTTAGGTGCATTAAAATCCAGTAATGAAGGGCAGCATACTCAGTGCTCTGTAGGGAATCTTTATTGAAAGAGAACTGAGAGCGGAGGGAACCATACAGACAGAAGCAGGGAGTCCTGTGGGACCATACAGACAGGATTCCCTAGCATAAAATAACCCTCCCATTTATCACCATGGCAACCCCAATGATCCTCGGTCAGGGGTTGGCAACCTGTGCCAGCCCCCGTGCCAGCCCTGCCCACTGCGCCCTCCATGAGTGCTGGAGGTGGGGCCAAAGGGGGGTGGGGCCAGGCCTCCGGTTCAGGGCCAGGACCACCTCTCGTCCCACAGCCTCCAGATCCTGTCCAGGGCCGCCTCTCACCCTTGCAGCCTCCGGGTCCTGGCCGGGGCCACCTCTCTCCCCTGCTGGCGGGTGGCTTCCAGTCACAGCCGAAAGCGGGCGGGCTGACCCACCCTGTTCCCCTCCTGGCCTTCAAACCAGGGGGTGGGGCCAGCAGGAGTTTTCCTTGCCCCTGCTGGCCACACTCCCCAATGGGGAAGCACGGCCAGAGAGGGCCTGGAGCTGCAACATGCAATTCTTGCTGGTTGTGCAGTACTGGGGAGCAGGGCCAGCAGGGGAGCCTAAGCAGCGCCACATGCCACTCAGGCTTGGCCCCCATGCCATTTTTGGCACGGGTGCCAGGGGTTGCCAACCCTTGCCCTAGGTAATCCAACACACCACGGGTCATTGCTGGAGAACGGAATTTGGATTTGACAGGTCAGTTGTCTGATCTGCTGTAGAAAATATTGTATTTCTATCTGTCCACCTCACCCTCTTGCATGGAATTGACAGAGAGTGACTGAGAGGAGTGTTTACACACAAGATGGTTTAGAGCCTGATTCTGATGTCACTTACATCAATGTAACCCTATTGATAATAATGGAGTTGCTCCTGATTTGCAGTGATGTGAGACCAGATTCAGGCCCTTAGTATGGAGCGGTGGGAGGCAGATAAATGGTGATAAGCAGCAGGTGTAATTTGGTCTTACAGAGGCTTTAATAGCCTGTAGGCAGTAGATCAGGCTTACCCAACCTGTGGCCCAGGGGTCAGACTCCATCATGCCAAAAGCTTTCATCCAGCCCACAGAGTGCTGCCACAAGAGCCTGGGAGCTGGGGCTGCCTGGGGCCTTTGTCAATTTCCCGCTCTGTGCACAGCTTCAGGGAGGTGTGGCCTGGCCGGAGAGCTGTTCAGGGGCAAAAACTCTTCTTTAGAAATTGCTACCCATCAATGTTTCTGGTACAGAGATGCCCAATGCCAAACCCTGTGAACCCTGCAGAACTGCCAGGGTTTCTGTCCTGTCTCTGTCTAACTCCATTCTCTTCTCCCTCTCCCCAGCACTGCTCTCCTTTCCCTGAGCAGTGCTTGGTGAGTGAAGAGAGCAGAGTTGGTGGGGTCCTTGTCAGGAAGTAGCTGAGTCCTGCCACCCAGCTGCTCTGTTCCCCCCACCTCACCCTTCTTCCCTATCATTCCTCTGCCATGCTCTCCTGTCCTGCCTTGCTCCCCATGCTTTGCCTTGTCCCCTCACACAGGCACCCATCCCTCCTCATCCTCTGTACACAGTGCAAGCAAAGGCAATGTCAAGTATCACACTAATTATTACATTATTTTATTAACATTTATTTATAAGACCAATTTGTATGCCTTATCTATCAAAAATTCTCACCAGACCCCTGAATGAGAAAAGAATTGCATTGTGGTCCCTCACCCAAAAAGGCTAGACACTCCTGCAGTAGATTATGAAGTAAAAGGACAGGGAGGTGACAAGACAGAGGACAATTAGTACCATTTACAAATACTTTTCTAACCAGGTCTTCCCTCATTATCCATATGGGGCCAAATCCAGAGTGTGGTTTGCAAAATGGTGAGGGAGATATTACAGCTAACAGAAAATATAGGCAGTAAGAAGCCAATTTTGTCTCAGTTACAGCAGTATAAATGTGAAATAATTCCATTTACATCAGTGGAGCTGCTTCACATGTATGCCAGTGTGACTGAGCAAAATCCTGCCCACATACCGTAAGTTCACCCTGACTTTTACAATACAGAAAGTGACAGTGTTTATTTGCCCTTTATAGAAACCATATTGCAGATAAAGGCATGTGTTTCATTTCTTATCCCATGCTAACTGAAATCTACAAGTACCATTCTATGCTCTTTTCTACCTGGATAAAAACTACAGTCCAGTCTTTGCTTTCAAAATTGGACATTTTTAGCTACCAGAGGAAATTTGTTCCTTCAGCCTCATATTTGGGATTCTGGAGGCTTACTTGACTCCAAGCCCATCTCGGTCTTCTGGTGTTCAAATTACTCTCTTTTACTGCTGCTGGCAGGTCTATGAGTCAAGATTATATTTGTAGAACGGGTTCTTTGACTAGTGTATTTTATCCATCAAGGTTTTATTAGATTTTACTGCCACACTGAGTGCTGCTTCCAGTTACTTCTTACTAGCTAGTTCAATAATAACTCATCTGTACTTCCTGTTTTTCCTTTTTTGGGACTCTGCAGGCCCATCTTTACTGCTAACTTTAGTGTGATGATAAAATTAGGCACATATTGGTAGGCATTTCAAATTCTTTAAATGTTTCATAGAATCCTTACTTCTTGAACAATCACAGGGTCAAATCCTCAAAACTAGGCACATGTGGTAGCACACATTTTTTGTACACACAATATCTGGCATTGGAGTGTGCCCATGACCTAGTCCATGCTCTGCTGGTTGAATTCAAATGCACAATCCAAAGTTATATGTACAAATCAGCTATTTCTAGATATAACTTAAGGGCCTATACCTTCTTTTGAACTGCTTTCCCATACTTTTATTATTTTCCCAAGGGCTGTTCTAGGGTTAGGTTTCAAATGTACAAGCAGGTTGTTTCTCATGTTTCTTTCCTCTTTCTATCCCAGCTACAGGTGGATCTCTGGCTGTTGACCACAAACTTTGTGGATTCCATTAAGCCTACCTTCTCTTAGCTTTATCTCTCTTCCCACTTATAATGAAGACCGATTGAGTTGCTCTCCTTTGACTTGTTGACTGTCTATGTAGTGAGGCAGGGTGGCTTTATTCTGAACTGGAGAGCAAGGGACCATGACACTCCCCCAAGTGGGTGGAGGTAAATCCACCCCACTTCTCTCATGATGTGTCCTGTGGCAGAACAGAAAATATAAAAGGAAAGCCCTGAGGATCATTTGGTGCTGGAGCACTGGAAGGAGTAGACCTCTCTTCCATAGAGCTGGTATCTCAACAGGATCCTAACTTAGGTCCCAAGTGGAGTTGCATTTGGAGGGGACAGATGAGTACCCCAAGGAGCCACCAGGACTTCCACCAACACCAGATGAATGCCCTGATGAGCTGTGGAGACTACCAGCTGCTGAGTACACTGAGGAGATGGAGGACACTTGGACTACAAAGCCCTGTTCCCAGACTGGGGTAGAAAGTAGCCTGGGGAACTGGACGTTCACACAGTTTTTGTAGACAGAGCATGAATCAGCTTATTTCAGTAGGATTCCCTGCCACTCTTAGGGCTCTGCGCTGGAGCTCAATGGAGTAGACTCTGTGGACCAAAGACGGTGCTCTGCCTTCTCCCCTTAGAGAGCCAGAACTTCCCCATGAACTACTGATTAACATCTGCCTGTAAAGAAGCAGAGTGGCCTCCTTCCAAACTGGAGAGCAAGGTACCACTAAAATCTAACTCTCTCATCATTCCCACTGGTATAGCTCACATCAGATTTAGTTTTCGTTATGGGCCGTCCTACACTAGCAGAAGAATTTGAAGATGATGGAAAGACCCACCAGGAACTGGAACAATTAGGCTGCCTCCAACACTTGCAGATTTAAGGAGATATTCTAGAACATAGCCTGTAACTGCTAAATCAAACCTTACTAATCTCAAGCCAAGCAAAAGCGCCTTGTTAATGATATGGCCATGGAATGTTTCAGACTTAAGCCACATTTGCTACAGATTCCATACAAAAGTATTCTTGCATATCTCCCATCACCTTGCTAACTCCCAGTTACCTCCCTGTACACACTGCACTAAGGCGATGAGAAATGCCATCTGGAGCTGAAGTTACAGTTGCAACACACACTGCTCAATTGAACCCAAAGAGCACACTGATGGCGGCGAATTTGCCGCCATCAGTGTAGACATACCCTTAGAAAATGATGAGCATGCTGAAATAAGAGTGTATCATGAAAACTGCTTTAAACATTTACACAGTGTTTGCTACTGACAACTGGTATAATAATCATGCTGGGAAATACATGCTTATCCTTCATGATAGCAGCAATAATTAAAAACAAAGTTGGTTATAATAAGAGATAACTATTGATTAATTAGTTTGTTTATACTAAAAAACACTGTTGGCTTCACTAATAAATTGTGCATGCACAGCTGTTACCAAAAATCACTTGCTGGATAGGTGCTTAAGTCATTTTAAAGTTATTTTAATTAAGTTTCCAGTAACTGGACTCATCCCAATTTATTGTCCACTCTCATGGAGTGGGAAAGAGAGAGAGAGAGATGTAGAGAATGTTTGTAAGAAAGGGAGAGAGAACTGAGGCAACTAAATTACAATTGGAATCTATGGGAATGAAAACATCCATTTTGACCCTCTTGCGCTGTCGAGGGCTCTTAGGCTATGTTCACACACAGAAGGTGTCTTCGAAATAGTTGAGCCCATCTTCAAGGAAATTTATATTCATTGGAAGAAGAGACGGGTAATGAGGGCAGAGGTGAGGTGGTGGGAAGCTCAGAAGAAAAGTTCAAGAGGGAGGCTTTTTGCTCACTTTGACACAACTTGTGTGTCCATCAAAGAAAGGCTTGGATAAATAAAGCACCACAAAAAGATAACACCCCTGCCCCCCATTTTTAGATAGGCTCTTAGTAAGTTGCCACCAGAGAGGAAAACACTCTGGAACAATTGTGAACCTTCACGAGATGCTGACACAGGGGGAATGTTTGTATAACCCTTCTGCCAGGCCAACATGGCAACAGCAAAGGGATGGCGTCTATATCTAGTGGTTCCCATACAATATTACAACACCAACTGGCTAGAGCCCACTTCCCAGTCTCCTGGGAAATCATGCACTATTCCCTGGACACCCTAGAGGGACAATGCATCCCCGCTCGCAAGCATGAGTCTGAATAGTAACATAAAAAGAACACATATAGAGGCAATATCAAAACCAGAACTGGTTTGGAGAATCAATGCAGAACAGGATTCCCACAAAACCCAATAAACAGAACTCACTCCACCCCAGTGTCCATCAAATGTGTCCTTCACTTCTCCATTATCCCCATACTGACCATCATAGCTTTAGTGTCCACCTTTCAAGGCAGGGGGTCCTTCAGCCTTCCCCTCCAGTTGTGTTCTGCCATCTCTGGATCCACTCATACCACCTGCTGGCACCATCTGCAGACTGCTGGCACCACCTGCCAGTCACTCACGCCTTCTGCTGGCTGCTTGCTTCATCCACTGGCCATACCCACTGGCTGCTGATGCCACCTGCTGCTCACTCACACCATGGTCTACTGGCAACTCATCAGTGAGTTCAGCTCTTAGAGAGGATTTCAACCCTCAGTAATTTCAGCTCCAGGACATCAGAGACAGCTTCTCTGGTCAAAATAACAAAGACAACTCCACAGGGAGTCAATAAGTCTATTTTTTAACAATGGATAGCAGATTATGCATTGCCTAAATCACAGCTCTTTGCACAGGTGATGTTATCCCACCCCTCTTGCTCTTACATGACTGAAAAATAGAGTTGCTCACTCTTCCAAGTTCTGTGTTGCTGATGAAAAACAAGCAAGGAGTCCTGTGGCACTTGAAGACAAACAAATTTATTTTCGCATGACCTTTCATGGGAGAAAATCCCATTTTGTCAGACACTTTGAAGATGGGGAACTTACAGAATGGAAGGAAAATAAATGCAGGGAAGTGTAAGTCATAGGATCAGGTCAGACTGTAACAGCAAGTCAAAGTGGTTATAGGATAAACAGAGTTTATACAATCAAGGGGTATCATACCATTAGCACCCATACAGTGAAATTATGCTAAGTGCCTAACTGTACTCATGCAAATACAAAGCCCATGCAAATCAGTTGCCCCCCTTTTAGCTGCTAAGCAACAGAAGTGCCCAGACTTAGTCTAGAGTCAGACCTTGCTTACATTTGGATATCAATGAAAAGACCTCTGTTTTGAACTGGACAACATCCATCACGTTCTGCTACATAGCAAGCACTCTCCATTACTTGTTCTCCAATTCACTCGTAATGCAGAAAGGAAGGATGCTTTTCTGAATGTGTGGATAGCTTCGAGGAATCAATTCACTCACCAGTCATAGTTGCAGGGCCAGCCCAAGGTTTTTTGGCACCCTAGGTGCCTGTGATTTTGGCATATCCCTCCCCTCCCCCCCCCGGTGGTGGTCCAGGTGGTGCGGGCAAGGTGGTGGGCCCTCCCTCCCACTCCTTCTAGTCCCCCCCCAAACAATGTGCTGAGCCACGTAGAGGGCTAGGCTGGCCCTGGCCAAGCAGCGGGCCTGGTTGGCGGGCTGGGCTAGGCTGTGCCAGACCATGGGCCAGCCGAAGGGCAGGGACTGAGTGGCAGTCCACAGGCTGCTCAGGTTGAGCTGTGGGCCAGCCGAGGGGCCCCTGCCCCCTTCCTCCCTTCCTTCTCAGGCCCCCCAAGTCTGTTCCTAACCCCCCCTTTCCTTTTCTGGGGAGTGGAGACAGCTGAAACAGCTTCCTGCCTTGCTCCACCCTGGGCTAGGGGAAATTTAAAACAGGCTCACTGGCCCCAGCACAGTGGCCCTTGGCGCCCCCTACTATCTGGCACCCTAGGCGACCACCTAGGTCGCCTCTGTGGTAGGACTGGCTCTGCATAGTTGCAAGTGGTGAGTGCAGCTTTTCAAAGCTCAGGCTCATTAAAATGGAAGGTTACTTACCTGTAAATGCCCTTCTTTGAGATGGGCTGCTCGCATCCATTCCCATGTAGGTGTGTGCATGCCACAGCACACACATGCCCAGAAGCTTTTTGCCTTAGCCTGTCCCTATAAGATCAGTGGCCAATGTCCCCTCTGACCTGCGCATCTGCATGGTATATAGGTGGCCCTGATCCTGCCCCACCTTCAGTCCCTTCTTTCCACTAGCTCCAAAAAACAGGGATAAAGGTAGGGTACGGAATGTATGTGAAAAGCCCATCTCAAAGAAGTATGTTTACAGGTAAGTAATCTTCCATTCTTCTTCAACCGCTGCTCACATCCGTTCCCATATAGGTGACTTACGAGCTGTGTTCAGGATGGTGAACGGAGTTAAGGTTTCCCCGCTCATAGAACGGCTCTGCCCAGAGCATCAGCATCCCTTGTTTGCTGGACAGTTGCTTAATGGAATGCAAAAGTGTGTGCACTGACAATCAGGTCACCACCCTTCATACCTCCTGGATCAGGACCTGGATGAGGGAGGCCATGGAGGATGCTTGCTGTCTAGTTGAATGTGCTTTGATTCTCCCTGGGAGGGGAGTATTTGCTCTGCAGTAGCAGTCTTTGATGCAGTTCATTATCCAGGACGAGATGCATTGGGACGTTACTGCCTGGCCTTTCCTATGCTCAACAACTGCTATGAACAGCTGAGTCATTCTGCAGAATGGTCTGGTTTGCTCAACGTATGTCGCGAAAGCCCTTCTGATGTCAAGGGTGTGCCATTTCCTCTGGTTCTCCGTAACCTGTGGGTCTGGGAAGAACACTGGGAGGCAAATATCTTGGTTAATATGGAAAGGTGACACCACCTTAAGTAAGAAGTCCAGGTGGGGTTGAAGTTGTTCCTTGTCATGTTGATACACCATATACAGAGGTTCTGAGGAAAGGACCCTAGCTCTGAAATGCTTCTGGCCAACATGATGGCCACCAAGAAGGCCACTTTCCAAGATAAGACTAATGGCGTGCATGAGTCTAGACGCTCATAGGGATGTTTTGTGAGCCCCTCAAGTACTAGGTTTAGGGCCCATTGAGGGATCAGATCTCAGGTTTGGGGATAGAGTCTTTCTAGACCCTTGAAGAATCTTATGGGTACTGGGTAAGAGAAGGGGGTCACCCCATCAAAGGAATTGTGTAGTGCTGAGATCGCTGCTAGGTGTACCCTGAGAGAAGGAAGTGTTAGGCCCCTCTCCTTTAGTTCTAGGAGGGAATCCAATATGGTTTGTATTGGGGTGGTCTCTGGAGGTACCCGTCTTTCCCGAGCCCACAGAGAGAAGTGTTTCCACTTTGCCTGGTAGGTGGCCCTTGTGGAGGGCTCCCTACTCTCAATCAGGACCTTTTGGACTTTTTGAGCATACTTGCTCACCAAGGTTCAGCAATGCAGCCTCCACTTTGTCAGATGTAGTGACTTCAAGTCTGGGTGTCACAGTCAACCAGAGTCCTGCGTGAGTAGGTCTGCCCTGAGTGGGAGCATTATGGGTGGGGCCAGCAAGAGGTTGAGAAGGGTACTGTACCAAGGCTGGCATGGCCAAAGCTGGGGTTATCAGAATTATATCTGCCTGATCCCTCTTGATCTTCAGCAAGACTCTGTGGATCAGAGGAATAGGGGGAAAGGAGTAGAGGAGCATCCCCCCCCCCAGCTTACAAGGAGGGTGTCCAATAAGGATTCCCTTTCCCTGCCCCTCTGCAAAGAGAATAGGTTGCAGCTGCAGTTTGCTCATGTTGCAAAGAGGTCTATGTGGGGACAACCCCACATCCCAAAGAGTTGGCTCATTATTCTGGGATGTAAGGACCACTCGTGCTGGGGACGGAATTGCTTTCTGAAATTGTCCGCTTGGCAGTTGTTAACTTCCAGGACGTTGGCAGCTATTGGGAAGAAGTCGAACTTCAGAACCATTTCCCATAGTAGGGATGCCTCCTCGCATAGCACAGGTGAGCCAGCTCCCCCTTGGCAGTTGAGGTAAAACATAGCCACTATGTTGTCTGTTAGAACCTGTACTGTTTTCCCTTTTATCTTTTCCAAGAAAACCCCACAGGCTAGGCATATTGCCCTGAGTTCTTTCATGTTTATGTGGAGAGGGCTGCCTGGCTGTGATCATGTTCCCTGGGTGGAAAGACCTCCTGTGATGTGGGCTCCCCAGCTTAAGTCTGATGCATCTGTGATCAAGATAAGTGAAGGGGTCTGGGTTTTGAAAGAGACCCCTCTGCACGCAAACTCTGGGTCCTGCCACATCGTCAAGTCCACTGCCCCCCCTCCCAGGATGGTGACCACTCAGTTCAGGGGGTTGCATTGGGAGTGGGACACTGCTGCCAGCTAGGACTGCAGAGGCCTCATGCGAAGGCATGCTGTGCTTATCACATAGGTGGACGCAGCCATCTGGCCTAGCAGCTGGAAGGTATCACCTTGTGGTTGTGGTTGGAGCATGGTGCAGTTCTGAAATGATGGTAGACATGGACTGAAACCTGGATGGGGTAGTGAGACCATTGTGCTCAACGAGTTCAGTTCAATCAATCAATCAAATCATAGGGCTGGAAGGGACCTCGTGAGATCATCGAGTCCAACCCCCTGGGAATTGAACCCAGCACCTTCTGCATGTTAAGCAGCGGTGCTAGTAGTTATGCCCCTATGAACTCTATTATCCGTGTCAGAGTGAGTTTTGACATTTCTAGGTTTATGAGGAGACCCAACCTGATGCACAGTCTTCAGACAGCACCAACACTGTGCCAGACCTTGTCTTTGGACCTGCCCCTTATCAACCAATAGTTTAGGTATGGGAAGATTCGTACCCCTTGTTTTCTCAAGTGGGCTGCTATGGCTGCTATGAACTTTTTGAAAACCCTTGGGGCCAGTGAGAGTCCAAAGGGAAGTGCTGTGAACTGGAAGTGCCCCCCTCCTACCACGAAGTAGAGGAACTTCCTGTGTTTTCACCTTATTGAGATGTGGAAATAACCTTTATGTTGAGGGCTGCGAACCAATCCCCTGGGTCTAACAAGGGAATGATCTGAGATAGGAAGACCATTCAAAACTTTATTTTTCTTAAGAACTTGTTCAGGGCCCTTTGGTCTAAAATGGGTCGCAAGACCCCACTTGCCTTTGGGATCAAGAAGTACTATGAGTAAAAACTCCTCCCTTTTCCCCTCATGGGAACTCTTTCTTTTGCCCCCAGGCCTAGGAACTTTTGGCGTTCCAGTTCGAGTAGTGAGGGGTCCCCAATTTGGTAGTGAGGGAGCAGTTTCCTTCTGGGGGGATGGCTCCGAACTGAATGGTATAACCATGGGACACCGTGTCCAATATCCACTGGTCGGAGTTTATATCAGCCCAGCAGTGTCAGAAGGGGGCCAGATGGTTTCAGAATGGTGGTAGGGGTGGTTTCTTGCCTGAGGGCTGCTGCAACCGCCAGAGATCAAAACCTTTACCTCTGGGACAATGAGTGAGCATTACTGCCCTGGCGGGTGGACTGGGCAGAAACCTGAGCCCTTGCCCCCTGTTCCTGTCCCTGTCTCCAACCCGTTCCTGTAGGGGTGATGGGACGATTAGAATGGCTGATGGCAAGGACCCTGCTGCTGCTGCTGCTGCTGCTGGGATTGCGGGTGGTGGGACTAAAAAGACTGCCTGACCATTTGGGGAGTGTACATCCCTAAGGAGCAGAGAGTTGCCAGGGAGTTCTTCATACTATGCAGCTTGGTATCCGTAGACTCAGCGAACAGCGATGTTTCCTCAGAAGGGAGGTCCTGGATGGACTGCTGCATCTGGGACGATAACCCCAGCCCTACAGCCACTAGAAGACCTTCCTGCATAAGGGTGTAATCTACCGCGTAACTGGCGGGAATGAGGCCTTGAAATGTTTTTCATAGAGCTCCATAAGTTAAAAATGTACCTGCCCATAAGGGCCTGTTGGTTAGCAATGCACAGTTGTAGTGCTGTAGTGGAATAAACTTTTTTTCTGAATAATCCAGGTTCTTAGCATCTTTATTCTCTGAGGTAGCAGTGGGTTGGCCTTGCCTTTCCCATTGGTTTATTGCATCCACTACCAATGAACCTGGGATGGCATGGTTAAAGAGGAAGCCGAAGTTGTCCACAGGGATGTGATATTTCCTCTCCATACTCTTCAAGACCAGGGGAACCGATGATGGTGTCTGCCATTGGGCATGGTGATTTTTAGCACCACCACCCTGGCTGGAGAGGTGGCATTGCCCACATTGAAGAGGGGGTCAAAGTCCTCCCTGTCCACCTTGATTGAAAGACTGGGGTTTGCTTCAGCAGTTCTTGGCACACTCTTGGGTCCTCTCTAAAGGATATGGAGCTCTGGTAGGCCGGTTTTGTCAGTTGAGGAATTGGACGTTACCCTCAAGTCACTTCGGCTGGTGCTCGAATGTCCCTCTCCTGGGTCCAAATCCTCATTGGATGCTCCTGTGTCCTGAACTCCTTAGGATGTGGCAGGTCTCGATGACCCAAGGGATGTTGGGTCCCTGTGGGGCAAGTCCCATGAGCCCCAATCAGTCCACCATGCTGACCAATCTTTAAAGATTTGCAGCACTGAGTGCTGCAGCGGGGGTGTTCTGCCCCATGCTGGGAAGCGATTGGTTTCCTTGTGTTGGGCTGCGCATGGTGAGCATTCCTTCTTCTGCGCTGGCACCAGTGAGACCCCATGCGGGGAGCAGTGCATTGGTGCAGGCAATGTGGATGCCCAGGCTCTGGAATCTCTGCTCTGTGGAAACAACAAGGAGTGTTTCCTTCCATGCTTACCCATTGGGTGCGCCAAAGCTGGTGATGGTGGTGGATACATCAATGAGCGCCAGCTCCAGTGTCAGGCACTGGAGTCCCCTGACAAGCATGATTGCTAGCTGGTGTGGCACGATTTCTGGGATGGCGCCAGAGAGTGCTCCCAGAATGAGGCCTCTGGGAGAACCACAGCTATGCCCCGTCATCCCCCAACTTGGACCCCGAGTCCAAGGGGATGGAAGCCCTTCAAGGGGGGCAGCTGTGCATTGAGTCCCCAAAGCAGTTCAGTGGGGGCTGCTGAGCCTGTGGTGGGAAAGGGTTGTGCCAATCTTTCCTGGAGGGGAGATTCAGGGAATGCGGTGTCAAGGCCCAATTCCTGGGCAAACTATCCCGTTGCTGGTCTCAGTCCCACACTCATTCCTACTGTGCTGACAGGCCCAGTTCTGTCTGGGGCCCAAGTCAGGCCTTAGATAAAAGGGCCGGTTTCCCTCTCGACCCCATCAGTCTGGGCAGAGTAGGGATCGGCAGCTGCAGGAGAACAGTGGCTGCCTCAAAGGCCTCGGAAGTGGATGAACTTGGCAGTGCTTTAGGTTTCTGTGCTGGGGTCTGGGAATCCACCTGAACCTGTGCTGGGGATCCTGACCTGTGCTAATAGCGGGCCTCTTCCTTAGGTGGGCAAGCACTCAGTGCAGACTATAAGCCCATATGGTGCTTCTTAGATTCCCAGGATGGGGACCTGTGCTGAGATGGAGCTGGTGTCATCTGTTCCAACAATGGCCTGCTAGGCACCAAGGCAGGGCTTAGGGCTTCTTCCGGTGCCATACAGCATAGGCAATTTTCCTGCTCCTTTTGAGTTCTTGGCTTAAAAGACTGATACATTTAGCATTTGTCAGTCCCATGCTCTTCCCCAAGGCACTTAAGACATTTTCTGTGGGGGTCGCTGACTAAGAATGCCTTACCACACACAGCTCAGGGCTTGAAACCAGGCATGGCATGCTCTGTGCCGGGCTGCATGTTGCCTCCAGGACATGGGAAGCACGGGAACTCCAGTGCAACTTGTGACGTAGGAGCAAAGGCAAGAAGATTAAAGTGTCTGGAGTTGAAGAAAACAGCAAAGATCAGAAAGGAAGATGAAGAAGAGACAGATGCTTGCAAATGTGCAAGAGCAAGCAGTTCCAGGACCGTTGCAGTGGGCGGAAGGAAAGAACTGAAGGGGGGGCAGGGGCAGGGCCACCTATATACCGCGCAGATGCGCAGATCAGAGGAGGTGTTGGCAGGGGTTAAAGAAAGGAGGAACTCTCTGGAACGGCATTCCAGGGCCCCCTATTTTTAGGGGAACAGCATTCTGAGGCCCCTTAAAAATAGGAAAACGCACCAGAATGCTGCATTCTGCCCCCCCCCCCAATAGATGAACACACCAGAACTCAGCACTCTGGTGCATTCCCCCCGCCCAGGGCTGGCTGAGGAAAAGGGCTGCAGGCTGGGGCAAGCCCGACCACCCCTCCTCCCCTTTCTCAGTGCCTGCACCAGCCTCGCCTCTTCCTGATGGGTCCGGGCAGCACGCGGGGCCTGGACCCAGTCTCCAGCCCGTGCTTCCTCTTGCCAGCGCTGCAGCCTCCCTCCCCCCAGCCCAGCTCCTTGGCCATGTTGGCAACATGGGTAAGGGGGCCAGGGTTGGGGACAGACAGGCAGCCGATGGGGAAAGCATGGGAAGAAGGGGTCAGGATGCTGGGCTGGAGAGGTATGGAGGGGGTTGGGAGACTGAAGTGGATGGAGTGAAGATGGGAGGTGAGGGGTTATGAGAGCTGGAGTGGGGACATGGGGGCAGGGAGCTTAGGCAATGGGGATTGGGACTGAGGAGGATATGGGGAAGGAGCGGTTTGATGGGGGCAGGTGTTTTGGGGGTAGTAGCTGGGGTGGGGTGTAGGCATTTGGGGGGGCAATAGCTGCGGTGTGTGAAGGGGGCCCACATGTTTGTGAAGGGGACCTGGACCTGGGTGAAGGAGGCCTGGAAATTTATGAGGGTTCCAGGGCCCACCAAATTATACTTTAACCCCTGGGGCCAGGCTAGAGCATAAAGCTTCCAGGCATCCATGCACTGCAGCATGCACACACCTTCACGGGAATAGATGCAAGCAGTGCTTAAAGAAGAACATAACTTCAGTCAAAGATGGCCAACATAAGACTGTCATTATCTGCTAGTTTATAACTTGAAAATGCTTTGGCCAATCTTTGGATCACTGTGATGCTGTATTTCATTTTGTAAGGGCAAAGGTAAGAAAAATGATCTTTTGAACTAAAGGACAAGGGTGAACATTCTAATGCTCTCATTTGTAGCGATGCTCTTTCTTTAACACTGGTTCATCCAATGTTTCTCAAAATTTCAATTCCTTTTTTTCTTAGAAATAAAGGTTGTCTAAGCATAGAGGAAAGTAATTTCTTTTCCTTTTCTAGGGTATGAGTAAATACAGATTTACCAACCTTACACTGCAAATTTATTATTGTACGTGACAGGTATAAATCATGCATCAAAGTCATGAAAACGGCTACAGATGCAATAAAAAATAAAGCATTCAAAAGTTTTACAAATGGTGAGGATGCTGAGGACACTTTTATAACCAGATAGTAACTAACCCAAAAGCATAACATAGAAACAAAAACACCCAATCCATAACATCAGAGCAAAAGTTTCCTTTGGTATAGATGGCTCAAAGAATAGTATATTCCAGAAAGACAGCCCTGTTTATTATTTATTAAAGCTGGTTGTTAGGACATATTTCAAAAAGGAAAATAGCCTTTCAGGAGAGTGGTGTGGTGGTAACTGTTTCTTTTTTCAACATTTTTCACATCCCTGCCCCTTCAGAAAGGTTATTTTTTCAAAATCAAATCAGTCTGAACTGTTTTTGAAACAGTTCCATTTAGTTTTTGATTTCTAAAGAAGGTTATCAATAAATTAAGAAAAAAAGTCAGTTTGACCCTTAAAGTGTAAACTACAATGAAATTTTAAATGTTGTAATTAAAACAAAACATCAAACACTTCTTTGTATTACAGCAGTCCTTTCAAAAGTGTAGGTTTGCCCTATAGTGCTCCCTTCTGACCAAGCATGACTCAGCAGCACTCTGCCTCAGTTTCCTTTCTTAGACTCCTTAAAAAACTCCACAGTTTTTCTTTTTTCAGTAATACCTTGGTTTCTTATCATAAAACAGTTCCAATGAAAACAAACTTCTCCAACTCTAAACTTCATCAGACCTAGCCCTATCTAGCTGGAGTCATCTTCTCCCCTGGAGTCTCAAATCAAATCATATCATAGGCCTGGAAGGGACCTCATGAGATCATCAAGTCCAACCCCCTGGGAATCAAACCCAGGACCTTCTGCATGTTAAGCAGAGATGTTAGCCACTACAGAGTCTGCTGTCTTTTCCAGCACCCAACTCTTCTCTCAAGTTGGAGCTATTTAGGCCAGCTGTGGCACCTCAGCCACCTTCTCCTCCAGGAGGCCCCAATGCTCCCTCTAAGCTGATGATGCAGCTGGGCAACTTATAGATTCAGCTGAGCAACTTACAGATGCAGCTGAGCGGGTTCCCTCCTGGCTCCCCGACTCAGGACTAGGCCACTGGGCTACTGCCCGTTAGCTGCCCAAGTGCATCCATAACTTGTTCAGTAGCATCATCAGTTTAGAAAGAGAATATTTCTATCACATGGCATGGACCATTCCCTGCCTTCTCCCTCTGCAACACCCCCCTGCCTGCTTCCCCACAGTGTGGTCCCCCCATTATGCCTCTACCAGAGTCCAACTGAGGACTGACCCCTTCTTTCCTCCCTACCCTGCCTATCACTTAACTCCTTCCCCCTTACCTGGCCACCCAGCTGATGCTATTGCCTATGTCAGAGGTGGCCAAACTTATGGAACTCAAGAGCCACACAAGTTGATTATTAAACCTTTGAGAGCTGCATTGAGGCACATAACCATATACTTTTACTTACTCTAAAATTACTAAGTTTAAAATTCACTGCACAGTTTAATTTTATTGTAAAAAAAAAGGGCAAATATTGATCCTACTAATGTCAGATTCTAATAATTTCTTAAGGTTACCATGAAAACTAGGCCTACACACTAAAAACTTAGCTGTTGCTCTATGTAGAAGACTGCAGGCTAGTGGTGAGCTTTTTAAAATCTGGGCAGTAACTTGTCAATGCAGTAGGTAAAAGCTCTCTCAGGTGCTGATCTCTAAGTATTGCACAATGTTATGATTTTAAAAATTTCCTTGTGGAATACAATGCTTCATAGCAGTTAGTTGCAACAAAAATTGAAAGTAATCTATATTCATTTTTAAACAATCTGTTTTCTTCTTCGTATTTTCATTTCTTATTATTCCACATCATGTTTAGAAGGTCTTGTAAAACACAATTTTATCTTAATAACAAATAAACTGTATTAGGACTATGAGACAATCTAAACATGTTGCAGCTTCCCCAACCATGCCGCGTACCTCCCCCTTCTCTGACCATGACACTGCTTCCTCTCCGTCTCAACCATGGTGCTGCTTCCCCACCATCCCCAACCATGATGCCACTTCCCTGCCGTCCACAACCATGTGGCCACTTCCCCATCATCCCTGACCATGCCCTTGCTTCCCCTCCATCCCTGATCATGTGGCCACTTCCCCTCAGTCCGTGACCATGCTGCCGCTTCCCCACCATCTCCGACCATGCTGCTGCTTGCCTGCCATACCTGACCATGTTGTTGCTTCCCCTCAGTATCTTACCATGCCGCCACTTCCCCTCTGTCCATGACCATGTAGCCATTTCCGCTCCATCCCTGACCATGCCATGCTTCTCCCCGCTGTGCTGCTCTGCGAGCTGCAATTTTTTTCTTGAAAGCCGCATGCAGCTTACCAGCTGCAGTTTGGCTATGCCTGGCCTACGTGACCAGTGACCATGCTATTGCCTACGTGACTGGCATCTGCTGCTCCATCCAGCCCTGAGCACACATCTGAAGCATGCTCAGGTCAGGGCCAGAGATACTAAACTCCTCCAGGCTGCATGGTGCCTGGGAGGTATGTGTCTGGGGCCAGGTAGGGCCTGTGACTGTCGGACCTGCACAGGGGTCATGTTGCCTGCGCGGGTGAGTAGAGGTTGCTGTGCCACCACTCACCCATGCAGCCTACAGGGAACATTGGCCTCCCCTCCCCACCCCAGACCTGCCCCTGTCAACTTTTTCACCCTCAGGCTAGGTGGGTTTCCAGCTCTGTCACTTGAGCTGCACAATCATTCAGTTCTAGGCTTCCAGTCTTCCAGATGGTCATCACTGATTCTATATGTTATGGGGCTCTAATGTGTTTTCCATGTCTCACTTTCAGACTCTACTAAAGGATGGGTTTCTGCTTAGGCACTTGTAGAAAAATTGTATCTTTTGATTGCTGATCTTTTCGTCAATGGCTGGCTTGTAGATTATGATCTATCTTACTTTTAGTTCACATTTGCAATATACTTGTATGGTTTGATGTCAATTATGAAATACATGGTTCCCCTTTTGAATACTCTGCCTTATAGTTAATGGTGTCATGTTTCCTGCAGTGTCATGTATGTGTATAGATGTGAAGCACAGTATATGTTTCAAGCCATCAGGGCTATCTCTCAGCACAGAGGCTAGAGATGTACATGATAAAGACAATGCAAATTGAACCCCTAGCTCAGGTGGAACAGAGGAAATCACTCAGTCCAGGAAGAGGTGGGACTGAGGGAGGATGGGAAACAAACAGAGATACTTTGAACTGCCAGGGACTTTTTGCCAGAGAAACATCATCTTGAAAACAATTCCAAGAGACTGGACCTATCCAGAGGGGGAAGGAAAGCAAAATTACCTGTTGTAATGGAATACTTACCAGCAACTACAGACCTAACATTCAGGCAGGCACATATCCTTACAACAAACCATGTTTCCAACTTTGCCCATATATCTGCACAAAGGACACCATCATAGGACCTAATGAAGCCAGCTATGCCATCAAGTGCTCATTCACCTGCTCATCCACTAACCTGTACTGAGTAAACTTTAACCCTTTCCTCCCTAACCTGTCTGAATTTCCATGGGGGGTTGGGGGGGAGGCTTTTACCATTTTCAGGAGGGAGCAGTGCCTGAGCAGTAAGCACTATCAGGGACAATGTTCAGTGGGTCCCTCTGAGCTCCCTGGGGTGCAGCCAAAGTGCCATTGTACCTGGAGTCCCCAGGTCCTAATCCTGCCTGTGGTGGGTTCCTGCCACTCCCCAGTCTTCCCCATCTCTCGCTACTGTGCATCCCAAAGAGTGACATTAAGATATAATGATATTATTGTATTCTTTATGTTGTTTTTAGTGATGTCAGTAAAAAGTTTACCATGTCAGTTTAAAAAAAAAGCAATTTCATCTCTTTATATCAGTAAAAACTAAAATGCAAGGTTGGCAACCCTGGGTCACCATTTCCAAATGAGGAAATGTTGGGCTGGCCAAGAAATGGGGATACTTTGGGGGAGAGATGGACCGATGCAGGGTGGCGATGTAGGGGTGGCCTTCCCAGAGGACAGGGTAGCTGAAGGAAGAGAGCAGGGTAAATGGCAAATGGCAGAGGAATGTAAGGGTTTAATTTGGGGCCACTGGTGGAAAATGGGGAGAGGACAGTCACAGAGGAACTTGTTGGGAGAGAAATGTTGATTATTAAAAAATAGAACTGTGAGAGGAAACTTGGGGGTTGGGGTCCAAGTAGGGCTAAAATATATGCCTCCCTATGTCACGCATAGGGGTCAGAAGAGGAGGAAGTAAATGAGGATTGGGGGACTGTGGGAACTGGGAGGGACTTCATCTAGGGTGAAAGGGAAGTAGAAATAGCTTGGGGGTGGACTGGGGGGACTGGGGTGCTGGGGGTAGAGGCTGGACCTGATTCAAATGAGCTCAGTTCTGGTGGGATGTTTCAGGGTATACATGGAGGCTGATGAGGTGGTCCACACCAGCAGGAGCATACACAGAAAGTCTGGATGACTGGGATTTATCAGGGGGTAGAAGGGGAAGATGTATGGGGTATAGACTGGGGTGGGGGTGGGTATATCACGGGGTATCTGCTGTGTATCTAAGTAACTTGGAAATGAAATGAGGGTAGGAGTGTTTGGGGGTGGCTGTGGCATCCATTCCTGAGGGGGATTAAGTGAGGGGTGCCAGATGCCCAGTCTAGGGGCTATTGGGGGTATGCTGGAATCAGGATCCTGGCATGGGCTTTGAGTGGCACATGGCAGCCCTCTCCACCTTGCCTTCACATGGTGGAGAAGTTGGGAAGGGGCAGCCTTGGGGTTGTGCAAAAGCTGGGGGAGGATCCTGAAGCTGGCAAGCTGGAGGAAATAGCAGCAGGGGGTTCAGAAGCTGAGTAAGGCTGGGGATGGTGGGGGTTTGGGACCCGTGCCCCAGATCTTTTTCCTACACAACAACCATTCCTGATAAGTACCTCATCTTCAAGCATCTGACAAATAAATGTGTTAGTCTTTATAAGTGCCATCAGATTCCTTGTCTGTCAAGGCAGTATTAGCAGATTTGACCTTTTCTTCAGCTATGTAAATAAGACCATTTCCATGAGACATATTTTTTTCTGCAGAGGGTAAAATATCTTACAAGCATGCCATGCATTCAATAATGAAATGAACCAGACCAGATGGAAAGATGAATTTTCTTCCTAGCATCCAAGAGAGTGGGCTGGCGTGGTTACGAGTGAAGATAGGGCTGAGTCGCAGTTCGGGTTTGGATTCAAACTATTTGATGATTTGCAGGGGGGTTGAACCTTAATGTTTACATAGAAATTTGAGGATGAAGTAAATCAGAACTGCACCTGCCTTGATCAAGAACATCTGGCTCAGGGGGTATATTTTTTAAGTGAAGATGTTTAACACTTTGATACCAGAGATGAGAACCCATGTCTTCAAATTACACGGAAACACTGTATTCGTCATTGCATTAGCACCTCACCTTCCAGCCCCCCATTCCATCTTGTCTGATATAGCTCCCCATTGTGAAGCTCTGCCCACTACCACCTCCTGTGAAAAGAGCCCTGTCCCAACTCTGTTGAGTCTTCCTTTCATTTGCCTGTGAGACGCCTCGACTGGTCCTGCTTCCCACCAACAAAAAAAAATCCTGTTCTCTCTATCTCACTTCCCAGAGTCCTAGTAAACATATAGGCCCTCCCCATCCTATTGCATATGCCAAAGCATTCTGTTATGTTTACGGCACACAAAGAGAGAAAATGAACAAAACACAGATACTCTTGCTGGACAGTAGCAGTAACACTGTTATGTTGTCCAGCAGCTGATGGACACCTTCTGTTCTCTGAAATTTCCTTGAGGTGCCCCCATGTGGGTCTCTGTGACACAAAATTGGTTCAACTATTCTGACAGTGTTTTGAAGGAGTGGGGCTCCTGGCTCCCACTCCTCTAATATAGCTCCAGGTTCCCTGACTCTGAAAGGGGTAGAAGAGCAGCACCAGCCACCGATCAGCTCACCTTGAGGCTTGTTGAACCTATCCGTCCTGGCTGGTATGCCAAGTTTTCTGTTTCTTTTAGTAAAGGAATGGGATGGGGGAAAGGAGAAAAAACTGTGAATGGTCTTCCAGATGACAATTCCCCTGGGAGTCTTCCCTGGAAGCTGGAGACCTGCTATTCATTCTCCTTCAGAGTGGAACAGCACCTGCTGCTTTTAAGTCTTTATTCCACCTCTGAGAGGGTTGACAGAGACAGAGGAGCAGAGACAGCCTTGAGCAGAGATGCTCTTTAATTCCTCCATCACCAGTGGAGGCCTTAGAGACTCTGCCCCCCCCCCCCCCCGAATTAGGTTAAGGGGATTAGAGTCTGTAATTAACAAAAAGGGGTTGCCAGGGGAATTGCAAAAGTGGTAAACCCCAGGACAAAACACTGATAGTACCTAACAAATCCTAGGAATTGTCACACTTATTTTTTCATCAGAGGGATAGGGCAGCTCATCAGAATGTAGATTTTGTCCATCCAGAATCATAGCTGGCCACCTAATATTATGTACCTACATACATGACTTCATTGTTCATGATCTTACTTTTCACCAAAGGGCTGTCAGTCCTGTTTCCAAGGGCAGGTCTTCACTAATGGCAGCAAATTCACCATCCTCAGATCAATCTTCCTGATCAACTGAGCTGGTCTGTGAAGTTGATTGGGAAGCTGATCCCTGAAGACCCTCCCCAAGTGGCTAGCACTGAGTCAATAGGAGGGCATTTCCTGTTGACTCAGTGCACTGAAGACACCATGGTGAGTAGACGTTAGGCATTTGAAGGGAGACATGCAAGTTATTTTAAGTAACTTACATATCTCCCAGGGCCAGCACTAGGGTTTCTGGTGCCCCCCTGCAACCCATTAATCCGCGCTGTCTCCCGCCCCCAGGCAGAGCCTTCCCTGGGGGGGTGCAGGGCCAGCTGGCCTCTGCGGGGGGGTCCCCCCGCCCCCAGCATTGGGGGATGGGGCCAGCCGGCCCAGGGGAGGGGCAGACCGCTGCTCTGCCACCCCCCCCCATGCTGGGGACTGGGCGAGTGACCAAAAGGGTGGTCCGGCACAGCGCTGCCAGTCTGCCCCGCCCACGCGGCTCTGGGCTCCCTGCTGGAGCAGCGCAGAGGGGACAGGAGGCAGCGCAGCCATGCAGGGAGGAGCGATACCAGCTCTGCGCTGCCTCCCGCCCCCTCCACACTACTCCGGCACAGAGCCAAGAGCAGCTCAGGTGGGGGGGCGCTGGCAGTGCTGAACCCCTGCCGTCCTTTTGGCCAGCTCGCCCGGTCCCCACCAACAGGGGATGGCCAGGCCAGGGATGCCTCCCCGAGAGCATTTTGGCGCGCCCCTGCAGTGCTTACTGTGCTTACCGGGTTTCGCCGGCCCTGATATCTCCCTTCGACTGCTATTGAAAAGTGTCTGCACTGTAGACCAGAGCCAAGAGAGATTGAATTGCTACCACAATCTGTTTCAGACAGTTCCTCTCAGTTCTGGCTATAGATGAGAACAAGGGCCAGATAAGCAGTAGCATACTGTCAATAGGGTTGCAAGATTTTATCCATCAACCTATAGAAGGTCACAGATGTATCAGAGAGCCTGAATGGTATGGTACAGAACTAGTACAAAGCAACGGATATGGAGAAAGCTATCTTTTCCTTGCAGTCAGGGGGATCAGCCAGTATTCCTTGATAAGGTCAATGGTAAATGTATTCTCTGCTGTCCCAACCATTCCAGTAACATAGGATAGTTATCAAATTTAGATATTGCATTGACTTTTTGGAAATCTTTGCACCATTCTGTCTGGCTTAGGTACCAGGCCAATGGATCTCTTCTATTTATTTTAGCACATCTCTACCATTCCCAGGTCAAACATAGCTTGAAGCTGCTAGTGAACTTGACCCTCCATTTTCCAGGGCACGGGGTGAAGGTTTTCCTTCATTCTTTGTCATAGTGCTATTTAAATGTGAGAGGAGATCGAGTGGGATTTTCCTGGAGTCAATGAGAAGACTAAGTGGAACAGATTGCTGGACTTGTCCTTTGTTCAGATTGTAAGGTTTTTTCCCCATCTTTATCGTCTTGCAGGTCTCCATCAGGGCCATGCTCCCATGGAACTTTTTCCCCTTCTCAGAAGCCCAAGATGGATTTCCTCTGTGATGTCTAAGTACTCAAGGATTGCCATTTTGACTGTCAGGTAGTTCCTGTATGACCACTGCCTCCAGTTCTCCCAGTGCTGCTTGGGCTGGTCCAATGAGGAAAGGGGACAGAAGGATGACTTAGTGTTCACGTGGACACTGGACTGCCTCAGCCGTCCTTTCAAATATTAATAAGAAAAGATTCAGGGTCCTCATTTGGGGCCATTTTTGCCAATGTCACCATTGTGGGTGGAGTTTCAGCATCAGACTTGTTGGTGCCCCCCCATCACACTGTTTGGGGGGGGACATTTGCTGGACCTATTGTCCTTGGCCTTGCTGTTGTGCTGTTACTTCTCTTGACAGCTGTTGCTGCTGTGTGCCCTACTGCTGCTGCATAACTAATTGCTGTAGCAGCTGCTCTTGCATGATTTGTTTCTGTTGGCTTGCTGCCAGCCATTTCAGCAGCCTAAGTCCATCTTGTTTAGACAGCCTAGCAAGTGCAAGTAACCTTCTCTTCCCCTCACCCCTCAGCACCTGTTACCTCAGGGGCAATCTTGTGCCTGAATTCTCCATTTGTCACAGTTCTCGGGCGGCTGATGGGAACCTCCTCCCTAAATTCTATGACTGTGACACAAAATTGAATCAAATATTCTGACAGTGTTTGAAGAGGATGTGACTCATGACTCCCCTACTTTCTTCGTGTAGTCCCAAACCATGAAAAGGTCACAGTACCAGTCACCTAACAGCTCCCCATCAGGCTGCTGAGGTTCCCCTAAAACTTCTTCGACTCAGCTCCCCAAAAACTCAGTGCAACTCCAGTCTTATAATTCAGGTCCTTTTATCTGGCATACAGCAAAGCTACACTGTTAGACAGATTCAAACAAAAAGGGTGGATGCAGGGTGCAGCACAGATCCAAAGTCTACATCAAACCTCTCCCTTATTTACATTTCTGGCACCACTCATTCCTAACTGTATATTACATCATACTTTTCATGATTGGCTTGGATTCTTTTCAGGAACCAATCCCTGTGCAGCCTGCTCTGTACATGCACAGTATAATCTACTAATATCAGGATGCTCTTGCTTGCTTAGTTCCAGAGGGGTAACTGTGTTTGTCTAGTCCAGCAAAACAAACAAGGAGTCTGGTGGCATTTTTAAAGACTGACAAATTTATTTATCACCTGAGCTTTCATGGGAGAAACTCCCACTTTGTCAGACGCTGACTTCAGCAGGCTGCTTGCTATGATAAATTAACCTTTACCCTGACTTCGTCAGGCTGCTTGTTAACCAGGGGTGTTGCTGGCTGGGGGAGGGACCCGGGGCACGGGCCTAGGCCCTGCCCCTGGCCCACAGGCCCCGCCCCCAGCCTGCAGGCCCCACCCCCTGGCCAGGTACAGGGACAGGCGCCGCCATGCCACCGTGGGCGGCTAGGCCCCGCATCCCCAGCCGGGAATGGGGCCAGAAGCGGCCGCAGGAAGTCGGTCCCCACATCCCTGGCGGGGAACAGGGCCGCTGCAGCCACCAGCAGCCAGGCCCCACATCGCCGGTGGGGGACGGAGCCGCCGCAGCTGCGGGCAGCTGGGCCCCGGATCCCCGGCCAGGACGGGGTCGCTGCGGGTGGCTGGGCCCCAGATCTCCAGCCGGATTGGGCCGGAGATCCGGGGCACTGGCACTGGGGTTTGGGGCACGTGCCCTGGAGTGCCTAGCGCCAGCGACACCCCTGTTGTTAATAATAAATTAACCTTCCTCTCACCTTCCCAAACATAGGGTTGCCAACCTCCAGGATTTCCCTGGGCTCTCTAGAAATTAAAGATTAATCTTTAATTAAAGATTATGTTGTGAGGAAACCTCGAGGAATAAATCCAACCAAAATTGGCAACCCTATGACCACTAAGAAGTTAGGCAAAGTACTTCTGTCAAGTTAATGATGTTAAGCGAGGGCTACAAGGGCTTGTTAAACCTATCCTTCTGAGCTATTACACCAGAGAATGTCACCTCTTCATAGGCACTGGGGTAGGAGTTAGGGGGGTGAGATCAGTGAATGACCTTCCTGAAGACTTCCAGGATTCTTTCTTAGGCCACTAGCTGCTCTCTTCCAGAGCTGTTCAGAATATGGAGCTTTCTGTTTTTAAGCCCCATAATTCTACCCCTGACATGATTGATAGGATGGGAAGGGAGTTGCCAGCATTACCCACCATAGCTTTTTAACTCTTTCCTCACCTTTTCAAGGTTTATACCACCCATCAGCCCACTATTTCATTTCTCAGAACCCAGAATAACAACATACATGAATGCAAAAACAGAAGGAGATCAAACAACCTGCTCCCTAAGGCAATGAGGCACAGCTCACCTCACCTTACTTTGAACTAGCTCTTTCCAGAACTACTTCACTTGTGTGATGTTCTATAGACCCACTGTGCAGTCCAGGAAACTGCCAGCTCTTAAAAGAGATAGCTTGTAATTTTAAAACAATTCTCAACACTCTACACTTCCCATCATACTACTTCTTCATCACTTCTCACAGTTGAGCTGTGGCACCCACTCACTTCCCATACATGGCTGTAGCCTTGACTTCTTTCCCTGCTAGTGGCTGAGCCCTCCTGCAAGTGCACCCCACAGAAATATTCCCATACAGCAAAATAAACAATGAGTCCTGTGGCACATCTGAAGACTAACAAATTTATTTATAAATAGACTAAGTTATTTATAAATAAATTTGTTAGACTTTAAAAGTGCCACGGGACTCCTTGTTTGTTTTGCTCAACTAGACTAAAACAGCTACCTCTTTGGAAGTTATTCCTAATACAGGTAACCAAGTTCCAAAGAGGCAGCCATCTTAGTCTAGTTCACTAAAACAAACCAGGAGTCCAGTGGCACTAAGAGACTAACAAATTTATTTATTGCATAAGCTTTCATGGGAGAAAATCCAACTTTGTCAGATGTTTTGAAGACAGAGAAACTTACAGAATGGGAGGAAATAAATGCAGGGAGTGTAAGTTATGGGATCAGATCACACTGTAACAGCAAATCGAAGCCATTGTTGAAATTCAAACACTGTGGAACAGCATAGAGAGCAATGAGGTTAAATCACCTGTTGTAATCAGAAAAAATCCGAAGTCCCTATTAAGCCCTAAAGCAATTGCTTTCTTTTCCTCGTTACAGCAGGTGATTTGACCACATCTTCCTCTATATGCTGTTCCCCAGTTTTTGATTCTTAACACTGCTTTGATTTGCTGTTACAGTGTGACCTGATCCCATGACTTAAACTGCCCTGCATTTATTTTCCTCCTATTCTCTAAGTTTTGCCATCTTCAAAGCATCTGACGAAGTGGGACTTTCTTCCATGAAAGCTCATGCAATAAGTAAATTTGTTAGTCTTTAAGTGCCATAGACTCCTAGTTTGTATTACCAAGACAGGTTGGCACAGGGCTGTCCCGGGGAGGGTGGGAATGAGAGGGGCAATCGTCCTTGGCCCTGTAGTTCCATGGGCCCTGCGCTGTCCTGCCCTGAGCAGGGTAGTGCAGAGCCTGCACCACTGTTCCCCATGGCTGTGCTCTTCCCTATCCCCTCCTGTTGCCTTCAGTGCAGAGCCAAAGGTAGGGGGAAGGGGTGGGGACCAGCAGTGTGTACCTCGCCTCTGCTCAGGGCCGGCCTGCCCTTCCCTCAAGACAAGGAACAGAAGGCCCAGAGGCAGAGCAGGCCAGCCCAGGGGCTGGGCTCTGCTCTCTCACCCCTCCCCTGGGCTGGCTGTTCCTCCCTAGAGGTGCCGGCCCAGATGTGGGGTGGGAGAGCAGAGCCCAGTCTCTGGAGCAGCATGCTCTGCCCTCAGGGGCAGAGTGACTGGCTCAGGGGAGCAACAGGAATGTGGGTCCAGCCTCTGGGCTGGCCTGCTCCACCTCCCCCCAGCATGGGGAGACTGCTTGGGGGAGCCCACAGGCCCATTGCTCTGGGACCAGCACCCCCCTAGGGACAGCCTTGGGTGGGCACTCCATCCATATTGGCAGCTGCTTTAATCCACTCTAATGAAATAAAAAATCCTAATCTACCTCTGTTGCATATTGTGGTGTTTGGTTTTGTGCTTTCCCCAGAAGTGACCGCATTATCAGTGGTGCTCTAACTATATACTTCAATAGCTTTTTATAAACATAACAGTGCCATTGGATGGAACTTACTCTTTTTGTGCCAAGTTAGCCCAAGATTAGCATTCCTAGCATGAAAAGTATCACCAAAGACTAGTTAATGAAAATATAAAATACCACTCCATTGAAGTTTAGATCTTCACTAGGATCGACCTGATCTAATCCAATTATTTTTCCTCAACAGAATTAATTAGAATGTATATAAAGTGGGTGCAATGTGAAAGGCAGGTCTGTAGAATTATTTATTCCATTAACAGCAGGTTTGAAAAAGAAATTTGTCCTTGACTCAGCTTTGCCAGGGACTTATCTAGAGGGAATATGATTAGTTTTCATGCATGGAAAGCAGCCCTAATGCTTACATCTCTCTCAAAGTTGTTTTGCAACAATGGACCCTGCACATTCCTATATACATGTAGTAGGCTAGGCTCTTTGTCTATCATGCTGTCAGAGAATCTGGGTTTCCTCCTGTTCAGAACAGCTATTGATCAAACACCCATGGCTGAGCTCATTTAGTGCCAAAGAGCGAGAAACATAAATAGCTTACAACAGGTACACAAGCAAGCTTTTCTCAATGATGCATCACTATGGAAATAGCATGTACTAGATCAGTGGTTCCCAACCTTTTTCAGGCTGGGGACCTCTTTTTAACAAAAAATAAATTCTGTGCCCCCCGCCCCAGTTGATTATGTAATCTGGCCCATGCAGGCAGACTCTGGCAGTGCCACTTGGACAGCCAGTGAACAGCGCTGCTACCACCATGGTCCACTGCTGGGAAGCCAAGCTGCAGCAGCTATGGCCCTCTGCTCTTGCCCCTGCTGGGTAGCTGTCACAGCCCCATCCCCGTGCCAGGATCCAGCCACGGGAAGGGAAAGACAGCCCTGGCAGGGAACATCAGAGCTGTAGCTGGACTCCAGCCCCAGTAGGGACAGGCTCCACAGACCCCCTGCAACATGTCCATGGACCCCTGGGGGTCCCCGGATCACAGGTTGGAACCACTGTACTAGATGCATGTGCAATTGATCACTGTGATACATCTATTAAGGTTTAGCTCCTGGACAGAGCTGAAGCAGGGCAGAGGAAGAAATTTGATGGGTCTGGTAAAAACTTCTGATGAGTTTGGGAAGCAGGGAGAGACTCAGCAGGATTTCCTGCAACCCGTTTCTCCTCCAGATCTCAGATTGGTATTGGCCATCAGCGTGGAGGTGAATTACGTCACCACAGACAGCAGCACTGCCTCTCCATGCGCCAGGTTCCAAAGGGGTAGCTGTGTTAGTCTGGTCCAGCAAAACAAACAAGGAGTCTGGTGGCCCTTCTAAAGCTAACAATTTTATTTATCACATGAGCTTTCATGGGAGAAAAATCCCATTTCGTCAGATACTTGAAGATGGGGAAATTGCAACAGACTGCCAACTTTGCCCACGTATCTACACAAAAGACACCATGATAGGATCTAATCAAGCCAGCTACCTCATCATGGGCTCATTGATCTGCTCATCCATCAATGGATTTATGTCAAAAATGTCTCCCCCCACCCCCTCCTGATACATTGAACAAACAGGACAGTCTCTGAGCAAAAGAATAAATGAACACAAAGCTGATGTCACAAATAACAACATTCAAAAGCCAATAGGGGAACACATCAAACTCCCTGATCACTCCATTAAGGATCTGTTAATAGCCGTAATCAGACAAATGGATAACAAATCACAGCTTCAGAGAGAAACTGGCAGAACTGGCATTTATATGCAGATTTGACACAATTAATTTAAGGTTAACTAGGGACTATGAGTTTTTTCTCATTACAATAGGTAATTTAGCTCCGTCAGCCCCGCCCCCGCTAACTACTGTACTTTACCATTTGAATCCAAGCAACTGCTCTGATTTGCTCTAACAGTCTGACCTGATCCTACGACTTACACTCCCCTACATTTATTGTGCTCCCATCCTGTAACTACCCCATCTTCAAGCTTCTGATGAAGTGGGATTTTCTGCAACAAAAGCTCATGTGATAATTACATTTGTTAGTCTTTATAAATGCCACCAGACTCCTTACTTTTCTCTTTACCAGTATTTCATTTCCTGTTTGCTCCCTTCTTAACAGCCTCTTTTGATTTAAATCCTGGCACTCAGGCTGCTTTAATATCAAGTGGTTGAGCTCAGAAGCCTATGATACTTATAAACTAATACTGTATATAGCACCCTGATTCTCCAGAGCATCCCTTCTATATTTAGTAGCAAGTTAGTACACAGCAAAGCACCATCTCTCCCAGGAAGAGAGTTCTAAACCATACTTTATTACACTATATATAAAACTTAGGTTCCTATTTTAAAGGATTTTTAAGGCATTGTAATTTCATTTACTAGAAGATACAAATACAACAAGAGAATATAGAATTGCCATACTTAATCAGACCACTAGTCCATTAGTCTAGCTCAGGAGTTGGCAAACCCTGGCTCCCGTGCCAAAAATGGCACGGGAGCCAAGCCTGAGCAGCATGCGGTGCTGCTCAGGCCCCCCCCGCCCCACTGGCCCCGCACCCCCCAGGGCTATGCGGCTGGTTGGCAATAGCCATGTGCCAGGGTTCCAGACCCCCGCTGGCCATGCTTCCCCACTGGGGAGCATATCTAGCAGGGACAGAGAAGCTGTGGCACATGAGTTTCCTGACGCCTGCAGGCCCCAACCCCTGCTGGTCATGGCTGGAGGGGAGTGGGGTGGGTCAGCCCGCCCACTGCCAGCTCTGACCCCAAAGCTGGAAGCCACCCATTGGCAGGTTCAAGAGCTGGGACCCGAAGGCCGCCCACTGGTGGTAGGGGGTAGACCGGCGACAGCTGGGACCTGGAGGCTGCCCACTGGCAGGGGTGGGAGCCGGTCATGGCCTTGGCCTTGAACCAGAGGCCTGGCTCCACCCTGGCATCCACTGAGGGTGCAGTGGGCAAGGCTAGCATGGGGGCCGGCAAAATTTGCTGACCCCTGGTCTAGCTGAATCTTGTCTCTGACAGTGCTCAGTACAAGTTGCTTTAGAGATCAGTTCAAGAAACCTGGAGGAATAATACATCCATGGGGAAGGTTTCTGCCTAAACCTTCAGTTCTTTGTGACTTCAAGTTTTTGAGAAGAAACATCAGCTACAAACAATGAGTAAAGAGAGAGAGCACCATGCATGCTAAATTATAAAGCTCTCATGCAAAGGCATACCTAATCAATAACTGCAAAATAATATATTAGGATGAAGCACCTTTCCTCCTGAATGATCCCAAAGTGCTGTACAACTCTGAAAACAATCTATAGCACCGTGGAAATGCAAATAAGCGTAGTCTAGATGGCAGTAGCAGTTACGCAGTACACCATGCAAATTGAGGTGGTTAAATTTTCATCAAAAACAGAGAGAGCTAACTTCCAATTTTATTATGCCACTGTACTAAATATGTAGAGAGATTCCTTGCCTAGGGTCTGGGTTCCCATAGGGAGGGGTCCCTGGCTAGAATTAGGGTTCCCATGGAAAAGGTATTTGGAACTAGAATAAAAGTTCCTACAGGAAGGAGATTTGGAGTTATGGTTAGAGATCCTAGAAGGAGAGTTCCCTGGCCTACAGCTGGGTTCCTATACAGAAGGGATTTATAGTTAGGGTTAGAGTTCCAACTGAGGGGAGTTCCCAGCCTAAGAGTAGGGTTCCTGGAAGAAGGGGTCTCCGCTTATACTTAGGGTTCCTATCGGTAGGAGGCTTGGTGCTAGGGTTAAGTTTCCTAAATGTACAGATCCCCTGCCTTAAGTTAGAATTACTAGGGTTCCTATAGGAAAGGGACTTGGAACTAGGGTTAGGGATCCTATAGGAGGGGTACCATGTCTAGAATCAGTGTTCCTCTAGGGAGCGGACTTTGAATTAGGATCCTGTCCATAGTGGTCCCCAGGGTTCCTATGTGTAGGGGTTACCACCCTAGGATGAGGGTTCCTATGGGGAGGAAATTTGGGGCTAGGGCTAGGGTTCCTACATGAAGGCTTCCTGCTCTAGGGTTAAGGTTCCTTTCAGTAGGGGACATGGGGCTACAGTTAAGGTTTGCATGGGTAGGGAGCCTTGCTTTAGGGTTAGGGTTCCCATCATTAGGGTAGTTGGGCTAGGGTTTGGGGTCCCATGTATAGGGGACACAGAGGATGCAAGACAGAGGGCTGAGAATGGTGGAGTTTGAGTCATTGCTAGGGGCAGAGGGTGAGTTTTGTGGAGTTTTGTGTCTTGGTGTGTTCTTTTCCTCCCTTCAGTTTGCAGGAGCTGGTAGTGAGAGGCAGGGCCAGCTCAAAGGGCTGTGGCACCCCAGAACCTAGCCTCTGCCCTGGGCCAGCTTGGCCCACTCCCAGGGAGGGGAACAGCTGGCCCAGTGGCAGAGCAGGCCAGCCCAGAGGCTGGGCTCTGCTCTCCCAGCTGGCCCCCGGGCTAGCTGTTCTGCCCTGGGGGTGGGGAGGGCCAGCCCCAGAGGCAGGGTGAGAGAATGGAGTTCGCCCCATGAGCTGGCCCACTCCACTCCTTGCCTCTGATCAAGTTACATGTGTTGGATCTGAAACAAGTTAGTCAATTCTTTCAGATCCCTAGCTGGCAATTTGTGGTAATGTCTACATCATTACTAACAGAGCAGTATGCTGGCTGCTTTACATAAAGCAAATACTTAGAAAGATGGAGGGGCTGCCAACCTGGGTTCTTTCAGTTAATGGAGATGTGGCTGAAAAAAGAAAGAGACACAGCAGAAGTACCGCTTTTATAGGACTTTATTTTATGTAAACATCCAGCAAACTGACTGGCAGGCTCTTCCCAGACCCACTTGCTTCCTTCTAGCCCCACTCCTTTCTGGCAAGCTTTATACCACTCTGCCATTCCACCCTGCTCCTCAGGGGCATCCCTGGTGCCAGGCTTACAGGGTTCAAGCCCTGAGTCCCAGGGCCCGAGCCCCAGGTCTGCCACCAGGCCACTGCAGTGGTGGCGCAGTTATGCAGCTTGAGCCCTGAGTCCCAGCGCACTGAGTCCCAGGCCTTTTCCCAGGCTGACAGCGCTTCTGCTGCTCCCTGACTCTGCTTCCTCAGTTTTAACTCAACAATCAAAAAAAGTAAAGAGTCAGATTCTTTCATTTCCCTTCTCCTTGGGCCCAGAAAAAAGTAACAGTTAACAAATAATTAAAAAAAAAACCCAGAAAATCTTTGGTTAAATAACTAAAATATAATTAAATGTAACTAAAAAAAATCCACAAAAAGGCAAATAGTTAAAAACTAACAAAACCACATTCCTGGAGGCAGGGGAGCTGCCCTGGCTGGGACTGAGACTCCAGCTTGAGCCCTGTTCTGACTGAGCATGCTCCGAACCTCTGAGCATACTCAGTCAAAGCAGGGCTCAGCCTGAACCCTCAGCCCGGGCAGGGGCTGCTCCAGTGACATGGTGGCAAGGTGAACGAGTCCTGGGGGGGGGGGTCAGGGCAGTATTCTCCCCAGGACTTGAAATTAGGGGAGGTATAGGGGGAGGTTTACGGGGAGCTTACTAATTTGGTATAACACTGTTACTAGCTGACAACTGGGAGGTTGGGAAATTCGGGGAGGTGCAGGTGGGTGTTAGCAAAATCCCTGGTTCAGGGACAGGCAAGCCGGCCTGGTAGGGAAAGGGCAGGGGGGAGGGGTTGGTCCAGGGCCGCAGGGGAAGACTGCATGGCACAGTGGGGGGTTGGGGAAGGATTGGGGGACCAGCAGCGAGACAGGGGCCAGGGCAGTAGCTGGTGCGAGGGAGTAGGTGTGGGGGGGCAGTAGCTGGGGTGGGGGCAGGCATTTGGGGGCAAGTAGCTGGGGTACATGGGGGGGTTCACACTGGCATGAGGGGGGTGCTAATTTAGGAGGGTTCCGGAGCCCCCCAAATCATACTTTAACCACTGCTGACACCTCTAAGCTTCAGGACCCCGAACCAGTGCCTCACTAGCTCATTGGTAGCGCCAGCCTTGCTGAGAGTAATGTTCCCTGTAGGCTGCGCAGCAGCGCAGGTGCATAGCTCCGGCACTCCCCCATGCAGGGAACTACTACCAGCCATGCACAGCATGCAGCCACGGCTAGAAGAGACTCTTCTAGCCAATAGGGAACTGGCCCAAACAGAGCAGGAACAGCAGCCAGAAGCATGGCTGCTCCATGGGCCAGGTAAGGGAACCTCTGGCAGGCAGCCAGAGGCAGCCAACCCCCATGGGGGAAGAAGTGGGGGGGGGATGTGGACCATCTGGCCAGAGGCTGCTCTCCCTGCAACAAGCACTGAGCAACTGGCCCAGCCTATCCCCGGTCGCACCTTCCCAGGGGCAGAAAGGGCCAGCCTGAGCTGCGGCGTGCCAAGGGAAGCAGCGCCCGGAGCAGCCCACTTGGCAGAGTTCGAGCCGCTTCATCCCCAGGCTCTCCCTGGATTTGGCCCATTCAGGCCTAGGAGGGGCCAGGGACAACGTGTCACAAACTCTACGGAGTGGGCTGCACCAGGGTGGTGCCACTGGATGCTGCAGCTCAGTCTGGTCCTCTCCGCCCCCTGGGAAGGCAGACTGGGGATAGGCTGGACCGGCTGCTCTGCACTCACTGCGGGGAGAGCAGCATTCAGCCGGATGGTCCACGGCCTTCCCACTCCTCCCCCCCTTGGGAGTTGGCAGGGGGGACAATTAGGGTGGCAGGGGGGACTGGTGCCCCAGTGAGGGCAGAAATGGGGGCCAAAAGGGGACCCCAAATTGGTAAAGGGTGCCTCTGGCTGTCTGTCCCCTCCCCCTACTCAGGGTTTCCTTACCTGGCCAGTGGAGCAGCCTTGCTACTGGCTGCTGTTCTCGCTCTGCCTTCCTAGGGCTACCAGATACCAAAGCCTGGAAAGGAGGACAGGGAAGTAGGAGAAGAAGGACATTGGAGGACACGTGGAGAAAATGTAGTATTACTGTAATATTCTGCTGTTTTTAGGGGGCCCTGGAACGCTTTCCCCTAACAATAAGGTACTCCGTGCCATCTCAGCATACCTTAACCCCTGTTAGTAAAAAGCCAAACAAAATCACGTGTTTTAAAATGCCTGCTAGATGGAGGAAGGGAAGGTAAAAAGGAGGATGTGGCCTCCTTTTGCCTGACATCTGGTAACTCTATGCCTTCCTAACCCTGCCCACCAGTAAGGAGGCCTGTGCTGGGAAGGGTTTGGGCCTTGGGGACTGGCATTTGGGAGGGCAGTAGTTGTGGTGGTAGTGGGGGGGTCAGGTGTTGGGGGAACAGTCGGTGGTGTGGTACTGGGGCAGACATTTGGGGGGCAGTAGCTGTAGTGGGGGGGGTAGGGCTTGGGGGGGGCACTGGTTGGGGGGCGGGGGGGGAGGCAGGTGGGGGGGCAGTAGCTGTGGTCAGGGGCGTCGTGGTGCTGGGTACATGGGGCACGTGCCCCAAATCCTGGCACCAGTGCCCCGGGTCTGGTGGGGCCCACCTCTCCCGGTCTCCGGCCCAATCAGGCCGGAGATCTGGGGCCCAGCTGCCTGCAGCCATGGCACCCCCATCCCCGGCCGGGGATGTGGGGATTAGGCACCCACGGCTGTGGAGGCTGCTCCTGGCCCTGTCCCCAGCCAGGGATCTGGGGCCAAGCCACCCGCGGCAGCGGCAGCCCCGTCCCCAGCTGGGGATCTGGGGCTCAGCCGCCTGCAGCCGTGGAGACTGCTCCTGGCCATGTGCCCAGCCAGGGATCCGGGACTCAGCCCCACGCAGCTGCTCCCAGCCCCATCCCCGGCCGGGGGCATGGCCAGCGACCAGGGGAGCGTGGCCTCATGGCCAGGGGCATGGCCTGGGCCGGTGCCCCAGGTTCTTCCCCGGGGCAGCGACACCCCTGGCTGTGGTGGTGGACGGGTGAGGCCAGGGGTGTTGCTGGCACCTGGCACATGGGACCCATGCCCCAAATCCCAGTGCCAGTGCCTCGGGTCCTGGTGGGGCTCCTGCCTTTCCCAGTCTCCAGCTGGAGATCCGGAGCCTGGCTACCCGTGGTGGCAGCAGCCGCTAATGTCCCCTTCCTAGGCCAGGCAGCCCCACGGCCGTGGCTGCCACTCCCTGCCCTGTCCCCAGATGGGGGCATCGCCTGTGGTCAGGGGGCAGGGCCTGGGCCGGTGCTCTGGGTCCTTCCCCGGGGCAGCGACACTCCTGGGTGAGGCATTTGGGGGTGGTAGTTTTGCTGGGGTGCAGGTGTTTGGGAGAGCAGTAGCTGGGGTGGGTGAAGGGGGCCCGGATGTTTATGGGTATGTTCACACACACTTCTTATTTCGAAACAACCTCTGTTGTTTCAAAATAAGAACTGCCATGGCCACACGACGCACGGCCATTTCAAAACAAGCAAACCGCTTGTTTCGAAATGGCCGCCGTTCTCTTGGAACGGCTAAAACTTCGTTTGGTTTCGAAACAGCCCTGTGCAGACATGTTGTTTCAGAACAAAGTGTTCCGAAACAACATGTGACCTTCCTCCCAGGGTGCTAAGGGGTGTCTGCTGGCCGGCGGAGGGGACTGCAGGCACCCGCGGGGAGGAATCCTGGGGCCGGCACTCACTCTAGCCCCTTCAGCAGCGGGCTCCAATGGGCGCCCGGGACCTGCCGCGAGGTTTGGGGGCAGCCGGGGCTTTAAAGCCCCCAGGGTGAGGCGCCCCGCTGCGCCTCACCTGGCGGGTGCCTGCAATCCCCTTCCCAAGCGAAATAGCATGTCCACACTGTGGACATGCTATTTCGCTCCCTTATTTCGAGGACAAAGTTTTTGTCCTTAGAAATAAGGTGTTTCGAAATAAAGAGTTATTTCAAAACAGCTTGTTTCGAAATGTCTTGTTTCGAAACAAGCCCGCCCTGTGTGAACACAGCCTATGTGTCCTCCAATGTCCTCCTTTTCATACTTCCCTGTCCTCCTCCCATGCTTTGGTATCCGGTAACCCTATGCCTAGCGCAGTTCCCTATCAGCTAGAAGAGTCTCTTCCACCTGTGGCTGCAGGCTGTGTGCAGCCGGTAGCAGTTCCCTGTGTGGTGGAATGCCAGGGGCTGCGCCCCCACGCCGCCGCCCAGCCTACAATCAGTGATCCCTCTAAGCTGATAATGCTGCTGAGCAAGTTATGAATGAACAGAGCCTTAATGTGGCGTTTTGCCACCCAGGCCACGTTCCAGTTGGAACCCCTTCCCATTAGCAGCACTTGGGGCTGGCACCACAAAAGTGGCCCTTTAATAGCACAGCTCTATTGAGCTGCTTGGCGGTGCCCAGGGCAAAGCCCCATTGGCCCCACCATAGTTACAGCTCTATGAATGAATTTGGAGAGCCAATGGGCAGGGGCCAGCCCCAGGTCAGGGAACCTGGGAGCGAACTTGTTCATCTGCATCCATAAATTGCTCAGATGCATCCATAAGTTGCTCAGCAGCAGCAGCAGCTTAGAGGGAACATTGGCTGAGAGGTGTACATAGTTCAGCTGACTGTAATTGGGGCCCTTGTGTTTTGGAGGAGCTGCCCTCTGCTGTTGGCCTCAAGGGCTTCTGGAACCTCCCCCCTGACACACAGTACACAGAGTATCCTGAAGAGCCGGAGAACCAGGTACATGAGAGGAAAGGGAGGAGGAAGCAGCCCAAGGAAGCCCAACAGCAGCCTAGCAGGCCTGTGGGGAATGCCTTCATTGAGGTTTGTAGCCACAGCAGTGTGTTTTCACTGGCACCCACTACCTCAGTGGTGGGAAACCCCAACACTGGCAGGTTGCTGGGCTGGGACTCAGTGGAGTCAGGTGGGGGTGCCACCCATCTCCTTCCCCTTCCTACCTCTCTGGTATCCCAAGGTGACTACCTCACCTGCCTTGCCCTATGTAAGAGCCAAGCCATCTCTGCAGCCTCACCAGGGCTAGAAACTGCTTTTACCCCACCCTGCCAGAGGTGTGGAGCTTTGTCATACAAACTTGCCCCAACCAGGGCCAGAGACTGATGCTGACCTTCCGTGTCTGAAGACTGGGGCTTGTGTCATAGACTCACCTGATCAAGGGCTAGAGAATGCACTGGCCCACATGTGGGACGGTTACACATGGTACCAGAAATGGGGTTGTCAAGGGGCACTTGACAACAAGGGGCCTGCCTGCTGAGCTCAACATGGTCCTGATGGATCTCAAGAAGGTGATCCAGTGGTGGACGGAGGCTCAAAAACAGCAACAAGCTGCGCAGCTCCAACAGCAGCATACAGACTCTGAGGGCCAAGCAGCAGCAGCTAATCTGGCAGCTGGGGCCACAGAGTAGGAATAACAGCAGTAGTGTGTCCAGCAGTTAACCACGCTGCTGCCACACCCAAGGAGCCCCTTGCTGGAAGGACTATAGACCCCATAGACATGCTGATGCCACTCCATCTCAGGAAACTGGGGCCTGAAAATGACCCCAAGACATTCCTGATAATGTCTGAGTGCCTCGCCTTGGCTACAGAATGGGACCCCACACAGTGGGCCACCCTATTGGTCCTCTACTTGACAGGGGCTCCCCAGGCCACATATCAGGTCATCCCCAAAGGACAGGCCCATGACTACAAGGCAGTGAAGGCTGCAACTCTAGACGCACTGGATATTAGCCCAGAAAATTTTCACCAGTGGTTCCAGGGAAAGAACTAACCAGTAAGGGCCCAGTCCCATGCAGTAGCATAGGAGCTGAAGGATGGCTGATGGCGATGGCTGCAACTGGAACAATGCTCGGCACCCAAACTTGCTGACCAGATCATCACCAAAAAATTCCTTCACATCCTGCCACCTAGAGGCAGGATCCAGGTTTTGTGTCATCACCTCATCACACTGAATGATGCCGTATGCCTCAAGGAGGACTTTCTAGCATCAGAGGTGCCCCCATCTTCAAGGAACCCCACAGTGACCAGGCCCACTTCAGCTACTTTGTGAACACCACATCTGTGGAGCTCCAACAAGCTGCGCCTGCCCACCAGAGAGAGCCAGTATCAGCCATCTGCTCCACCAATGCCAGTTACACACAAGGCCCAGCTGGGTTGCTGCATGAAAGGACTCCAGCATCCTAGGGCCATGGAACCAAAGCCCAAACAGGTGCACAAGAAGTCAGCCCCTGTTTCTCCTGTGACTAATATAACCACTTATACTAACAACGCCCTATGAGGAATGGCTTGTTCAGCTGGTATGCACTAGGGAGGGTACAGCCCAGAGATGCCCAAAGGCCAGGATGATGACCCCTGGGAGCCTGACTGACCAGCAAGTACAAGTAATTTGTAGATTTAGGGTTCGGGCAGACACTAGTACTCTGGGAGCTAGTTTCCACCATGAGATAGACCATGGGCTGTGTCCACTTGCAGTGCATTCACAGAGACATAAGAGAATATCCTACCAGCCCAGTTCAGCTGACCATCAACGGAGTAACCTGAGTGGTGCCAGTCAGGGTAGCCCTTAGCCTATCTTACCCCATCATCCTTGGCCAGGACTCCAAATTCCACCAAGTCCTGACTGTCACTCATCAAGAGCTTCCAAGGCAAGAAGCCTTTACCAAGGTGGCCCCCCTGGGTGGAGGTCCCAACCCAGAAGGCCAGGAGCCTGAGGAGACCCCTGAACCCTCTGGCAACCCAGCAACCCATGAGGCCCCCATGTTAGGCCCTTTGGAGAAGGATGACCTGCCACAAGACCCTCTGGGGGACTTTTGCCAGGAGATGGGAAGATCCCACATTGAATCAAGCATATGAGCAACTTGCCTTCATGGAAAGGGTTGCCACCAGTCCAAATGAGCCTAACCAGTGGCCTAGCTTTGGGCTCCAGGCTGTTCGCCTGTACTGAGCTGAGCGAGACCCTCAGACTCGAGAGCCATAGGCTCAGTTAGTGGGACCCCTAGCCCATCAACTAGCTGTTCTGAAGCTGGTCCAAGACATTCCCAACACCAGCCACCTGGGCCAGATGTCATAAAGGGCACAAAATAACCAAATACCTCCAAATCAATTATCAAGGGAAGGGACAGGCACCTGAAATGAGCCTACTGAGATCAGAAATCAGCCATACATTTCAATATTAAATGGAAAAAGTCTAAGCAAACAAACAAAGTAATAACTGAAACCCACCAAAGCAGATTAGGAAATTCAGTGGCACAGCTCCCTCAGCAACTTGAACTCTTCATTTGCACACACAGCATGTGTTGCAATAAGGCCTTTCATTACATGATCACAGCACACTGGGCACTGTGACAGTGAATGAAAATATTTATTTTACAAATACGGGTTAACTACTGTAACTGGAGGCTCAGAAATATTTCAAACACTAATTGCAGTAAATTATCAGATGATACAGGAAAGCGGGCATATGTGACTTTCTCAGAACACTGGGAAGTGAGCCATATCGCTAAAATACTTTTTTCAAACACATCTATCAAAGAGAGAGACTGAATGCATTTATCACTCAAGCATTAACTTCTCATAGATGCCACAAATACTACCATTGTGCTGATTATGAGTGATGCTACACATCCAGTCACCCCCTTTAGCATCAAGTTGCAGGTGCTCAGAGCAATCAGCCTGATTTTGGTTGGTTAAGAGCCAGATTTTAAAGATATTTAGGATCTAAAAATGCAGACAGACACCAAGCAGGTTTTCCAACACCACCTAGCCACCTAACTCCCATTGATATCAATAGGGGTTGGCACCCACACACTTTTGGAAATCCCAATAGAACCTTATCTGCATCTTTAGGGACAGAAATACCTTTAGAAATCTGGCCCTCTGTCTCATTGCAAAGATGTGGCTATACCAGGACCAGCATCTTCAGATGACTAACTTACAGAGCTGGATGGGGAAACAGATTGCTCTATGGAGGGTGTTGATATTTTGAAATCTGATGAAAACCAAATATTTCTAAATTTCTCATAAAAGGAGATGGAGACCTGGTTATAGGGTGGTTCATCTGGTGGACTGCCCTGGAGCCACAGACCTTGAAAGTCCAGGTTCTAAAAGCAGCCCACCAGGTCAGAATCAGGTTTGGATCAGGGACCAGAGATGATGGACAACCACCAGGCTGATGTCAGGAGGAAAAAGTGTTGTTACAGTCAGGCCAAGGTCAGAGAATGGGGAGAAAATAAATAAAAATCAAAGAGTGAGGCAAGTTCTGGAGCAAGAGCAAACCAAAATTCTGCATGGTTGCCCAAACAGCTTCCGGGAGCATCCTCCAGGGTTAAATAGTAATCATAGGCCAATCAGCAGACTCAGATGCTGTCACTTTGGCCCCTTTGGGAGGTACTTTGTGCAGCACATAATCTTCACGGTGCTCTTTGGTAATAGCTCTGCATGGTCTTCTAGTAGTGATGTGCTGACATCCGCTACCTTAGCCGCTGCAGACCCAGATTCAAGTCTCATAAGGTATGTCTACACTATGGGCTTAAGTCGACTTAAGGAAAGCCCTGGTCACATTTGGAGTTCATTAAGTCGACCTAAGGGCTTCCTTAAGCTGACTTAACAACTCTCACTCTTTAAGTCAACTTAGGCATTAAGTCAACTTAATGCAATGTGGCCATTTAAGTAGACTTAAGAAGCCCTATGTAATAATATGTGCCTGCATAAGTCAACTTAATAAAGTCAACTTAAACAAAAACATTTTTTATTAGGACACATTCTTAAGTCAACTTAACCAGCTTTGTTAATTTGACTTAAGAGAAGTGTGACTCACTAACTGGACTTAATAAAGTTGACTTTAAGTAGACTTTATTAAGTCGACTCAATAAAGTTGACTTAGCTTTTGTAGTGTAGATATAGCCCCCACTTTCAGCAGTGCCCTTCTTGCAGGTTTGTATCAGATCTACTTTGTCCTGAAACCTTTTCACCATGTCAGGGGCACAGACATGGCCATCATGTTCCCACAAGCACTCTTCAGGACCATAGCCCTTCCTACATATGCGAAAATTCAGCATCCTCATCTAGAGTCAAGGATAGTACAAACTATCTATTTTTCATGATCAGCTATTGGGATAGTCAGGAAAGGTGCCCTCCATGTAAAGCTCCAAAAGTGGTATATGAAAAAGAGGGTGTCTCTTATAGAACCATTTGAAAGTAATGGGGTGACTTGCTGACAAATTCAGAAAGGTCCAAGGAACTAGTTGTCTAGCATGCAAGACAGCCTGCTCATACAGAGCTGCTTTTCTGGAAACTGGACCTTTTGGCCCACTATGATAGCTGTGTCTTCCTGGTATCAAACAGTCCACAACTGCTTCTGCTTGTAGTCCTTTTCTGCATTTGTGGTGATTCTTAAGTTTCTCCTGGATGTGATGAATCTTTGTTAGTCTTTAAGTGCCACAGGACTCCTTGCTTGTTTTGCTGGATCAGTTATTAAGCCCTGGGCTTGAAAAGGCTGCTAATAAGGCCATATGGAAGCAAGGGTGGAACCAATAATTTATGAAGAAAGGTCACAAATCTTGTACAAGAACTCAGTGTAGGGCAGGAGAGATGACCAGTTTTCTTGAGGATAGTTGACAAAACATCTTAGCTATAGCTCTTGCACTTGATTCTCCCCATCTGTTTGCCCATCTGTGTGGAGGTATACACAGAAAAGGTAAAAACACAAACATGCAGTAACTGAAGAATTTTCCACGAAGTATGAGATAAACTGTGGGCCTCAGTCCAAGAAGACATGGTCTGGATGCCTATGGAGTCAACAAACATGCACCACAAGGAGTTGGGCCATTGTTTCAAGGGCCATAGGAGAAGAAGTGCACTGTTTTGGTGAGTTTGTCTACAATGGTCAGGATCATCATGTGGCCATCAAAGTCAAGGAGTTCCACTATGAAGTCCACAGGATTGAGGCTCAGAGTCTGTTTTGGATCTCCAGGGGCACTAAAGAGCTGTGCAGCTTAGTGTGGAGCATTTTAGGGTTCACACAAAGAGTACAACCATCACATCATCCTGGATTTTGGCTTGCATATGGGTCCACCTGGAGAAATAGGAAGCCATGTAGGAAGTTTAGGGTGATCAGAACAACCCAACAGTGCATCACGGTAGAGGTGAATAACCTCCCTCAGGGGCACACCAGTTGATTATATAGGCACCTATCAATATAAGTGACCAAATCCTATGTGAAGCACTGCATTTTAGTTCTGGTTTTCATTTGCTCAGGCTGTGGGCTAATGGGTTCTCCTTCAAAGTACATTGGATTAGATCAATTAGGTCTTAGTGTATCATGATGGTAAGAAAATGGCAAGGGTTTAGGAGAAAGGATGTTTCTTGGTCAGGCTTCTAATCCTCTTGATAGCATTCCCCCTTTCAGAATAGAATCATAGAAACCGGAAGGGACCATGACAGTTCCCTCACTCATGGCAGGACCAGGTACCCCCATTAAATCATCCTTGACAGGTATTTGTCTAACCTGCTCTTAAAAACCTCCAATGCAGGAGATTCTACAACCTGCCAAGGCAACTTATTCCAGTGTTTAATCACTCTGACAGTTAGGAATTTTTTCGCTAATGTCTAGGCTGAACCTCCCTTGCTGTAATTTAAGCCTATTGCTTCTTGTCCTATTATCTGTGATAATGAAGAATAATTTTCTTCTTCCTCATAACAGCCTTTCAGATATTTGAAAACTGTTATCATATCTCCTCTCAGTTTCCTTTTTGCTAAACTAAACAAACCCAGCTCTTTCAATCTTCCCTCACAGGTCAAATGTTTCAGACCACTAATCATTTTTGTTGCTCTTCTCTGGACTTTTCCAGCTTTTCTGCATCCTTTTTGACATGAGGGGTGTGTTCACACAGGCATCTTATTTCGAAACAACAGAGGTTGTTTCGAAATAAGAAACAGCATGTCCGGATGACGTACTCCCATTTCAAAACAACGGGCTCCCTTGGTTTGAAATGGGAGCTGGTGTTTCGAAACGGCTTATACCTAATTTCACTTCGAAACAGCGTTGTTTCGAAATGAGTCGTTTTGAAACAATCCCGTCGGGACAAGCAGTTCGAAACAACCATTGTATGGACGTGTTATTTCGAAACAACAGTTGTTTTGAAATAACCATCTGACCTTCCTCCCAGGGTGCACAGCACTCAGGGGAAAAGGAAGTTCCTCCCAGGGCGTGCCTGTCAGGCAGCGTGGCCTGAGCCCTCATCAGCCATGGCTGCACAGGCAGGCACTGCCGCTGGGGGGCGCTGAAGGGCCCCTGTTTGGACCCGGAGGACATCAGGTGCCTTCTGGGGATCTGGCAGCATCCAGATATTATGTCCCGGTTCTGGGCTAGTCACCAGAACCGGGACATATATTCGGACATCACGGCTGCGATGTCCGAGCAGGGACACCCTCACACAACCGAGCAGGTGCACAGCAAGGTCAAGGCCCTGCGCCAAGACCATGCGCGCCCCTGGGATTCCCAAGAGCTGCAGGGGCCAGGGAGCTCTGCGATGTGCCCCTATTACAAGGAGCTCCATGCCTTCCTGGGGCCACAGCCCAGCGGTTTCCCCGCTGAGGCTGTGGACACCTCAGAAGGGCATCGGAGCCCCTCGTCGGCCCCGGAGGCACTGGGCTCGGACGTCTCCGTCAGAGGGCCTCCAGCCACCCAACCACCAGCAGCGGCGGAGGCAAGCCCCAGCAGCCCAGAGCTGTTAGCTGGTGGTGAGGCAGGGACCAGCCCAGAGGACCAGGGGCCCACCACTACCCCTAGGTCCGAGTCGGAGCCCGGGACATCTCGCTGGACCTCCAGAGCCCCCGTGGGTAAGTATTCCCCTCCCACGGAGGCACAAAGGGCTGGGCCTGTCCAGCAGGTCACGGAAAGCAAGGGGGCCAAGGCCAGGCACCGGGGGAGGTAGGGCGCAGGGCTGACGGGCACAGAGGGCCCCTTGGCCACAGGTCCCACAGAGACAGGTGACACTGGGATCACAGGCCCCTGTGTGCCTGGGGGTGGTGAAGAGGGACTGGCTGGTAAAGATGCAGCAGCATCTTGGGTGGGAAGGAGAGCATGCAGGGCACACCACTGGCAAGTGGCCTTGGGAGACCCCTCAGAGCAAGGCATGGGTGAGTCCAACTCACCCTCGTGGGCACCACTATAATGTGTGCCTCCAGGGCACAGTTCTCAGATGTCTGGCAAAAGAACATGGTCCCCTTTTTACTGCCCTGTTCTTCTTTATAGCCTCACATGCTCTGTCTGGCAGGCAGTTTAAAATACAGGAGTTTGTCAGGTTTTTTACTGTAGGGGTTGAAGGATCCTGGAATGCCATAGAATACTGATTTGTACAGGCAAGTGTTCCAGGGCCCCCTAAACCTTGACAACTACCACAGCCAGACAACGTTTTTGCCCAGGGTCCTCCAGGGTCCTCCGTCGGGTACTGTCCTGGCCTCCTTGCGAGGCTTTGGGGGCCACCAGCCCTACCCCAGGGCAATGTCCCACTGAATCCTGGAACCTGCTGACAGTCAGGGCAGAGGTGTGTGCTGCAGACAAGTGCACACAGACAGGGCCAGCAGGTGGCAGGGGCCAACTGTGTTTTCTGCTTCAGATCAGATCAGATCAGATCAAATCATAGGGCTGGAAGGGACCTCATGAGATCATCGAGTCCAACCCCCTGGGCTTCCCTGCAGCATGTCGCAGAGCTCCTCCTCGGGAGCTGCCACCCCCACCAGCACCCCGACACCAGAGCCTCAGGGTACCCTGGCAGTGGAGGGGGGCCCCCCCGGACACGCAGCGAACTCCTGGAGAGCCTGGAGGAGCTCAGGCAGGAGATGCACGCAGCCACCCAGGCCTGGCAGAGGGAGCAGGCCCAGCTGCAGGTGGCTGGTCTCCACGCCCTCGAGCGGCTCGTCACGTCCCAAGACAGGGTCGTGATGGCGCTGGAGGCCCTGGCTGAACAGCTGCTGGTGGCGATAGCTGAGCAAGCTGTGGCTATATCAGAACAAGCTGCAGCTATATCTGAGCAAGCTGCTGCCATCCCGGAACTGGCAGAGAGGCTGGCCCCACGACGCCGCAACGAGGCTTCACCGCCTGGACCTCTGCAGAGGTGAAGATGGGTGGAGGGTGGCTGTGGGCATGGGCGGGGTATGCCACCCCCGCCGGACCCTCCCGCAAGCCATGCCTAAACTCCCCCCTGCCCCCTGGACTCTTTCACCCCTTTCCCCTCCCAACTTGCTGCCTCCTCCTCCAAATCCCCAAAGTCCCCTTTCCTCTCCCAAGTTGCTGCCCCCTCCCCCGGACTGCCCCCACATTGCCCCATCCCATAACCCCCTCGAGCCCTTCCCTGCCCCAACCCCTGTATCGCACAATAAATAGATAGTTTGCACCCTATTTGTGGTTTTCAGTGGTTTTATTGGGGGGAGTTGGCAGTGCGGGTGGATGGGTGGGGGCTCGCTGTGGGTGAACAGGGGAGAGGGTGGTGTGGTGCAGGGCAGGCCTGGCCCTCACAGTTCCTCCTTGGTGAAGGTGACCCAGAGGGCATTGCGCACAGACAGGGCTCGCTAGGATGGCTGCTCACGTGTGGGCACAGGTTCAGGCTCTTCATAGTCCCTGCCAAAGAATCGGGCCTCAGCCTCCCATGCCAGTGCTCACAGTGCTCACCCTGCTGCTCAGAGTAATTGTGGAGGGCCACACACACCGCAATGACTTGGGGCAGTCTCCTCTCTGCAAGGTGGAGGCAGGTTAGGAGGCACCTCCACCGGGTCTTGAGGCGGCCGAATGCCGCTCCACCACCTGGCAGCAGTGGGCCAGGGGGCGGTTGAAGAGCTGCCGGCTGGGGTTGAGTGGCCCTGCATATGGCCGCATGAGCCAGGGCCACAGGGGGTAGACTGTGTCCACCAGAATGAGAATGGGCACCTCTACTCCCCCAAGATTGATGTTGTGAGGGGGGAAGAAGATGCCCACCTCCATGCCCTGGTAGAGGGCAAAGTTCCAGAGGACCCTGGTGTTGTGAGCCCTCCCTGGCCATCCCACATAACAGTCCTGGAACAGGCCCCGGTGGTTCACAAGGGCCTGCATGATGATGGCATGGTACCCCTTGCGGTTTCGGTACTCAGCGGCCCTGTGCTCGGGGGCTCACACAGGGATGTGTGTGGTGTCTAGGATCCCTGCACAGCTGGGGAAGCCGAGGGTGGCCATGCCTGGGATGGTGTCCTGCAGCTCCCCAGGTCTCACCAGGTGTCGCAGCAGGACCCGATTGATGGCCCTGGCGACCTTGATGAGGATGCGGTGGTGGACCTCCCGACACCAAAGAGGTTCGCCACTGACCTGTGGGACTCCGGAGTGGCCATCTTCCAGAGGGCAATGGCCACTCTTTTGTCCACAGGGATGGCAGGCCTCATAGGGGTGTCCCTGAGGTGCAGGTGCAGGGCGAGTTCTGTGATCAGGCAGGTGAAGCTGGCCCTGGTCATCCAGAAGTTCTGCCTCCACTGGTCGTCCCCCCAGGAGCGCAGGACAACCCGGTCCCACCAATCTGGGCTGGTCTCCCGAGCCCAGATGTGGTGAGGCATGGAGGGGGGCAGGGGCAGTAGCTCACCCCTGTGGACTAGCTGGATGAAAGCCTCGGGCAGAGGCTGGTCATCCTCTGGCTCCTCAAACTGAGTGTCCCACATATGCAGGAGACCCTGCAGGCGGTCCAAGAGCCTGGGTGCCGCACGGCGCTGTCTAGGCAACCGGGCGAAGTCCATCGCTTGCAGCGTGCTGCTAGCCTGAGTGGACAAGGAAGTGAGGTCAGGGCCAGCTTTTATGAGATTGGCTAGCAACATGGCTGCCAACATGGCCCAGGGAGGCAGCCATGTTGCCACACCTCCCATGGTGCCCTGCCCCGGAACCGAAATAGCAAGCCCACAGTGTGGACACGCTATTTCAATTCCCGCTTTTTTGTTATTTCGAGGATGGTTTTTTTAAATTCAAAATAACTTGTATCGAAATAACGTGTTATTTCGAAAGGGCTTGTTTCGAAAGGGCTTGTTTCGAAACAAGCAGTTTGTGTGTGAACATAGCCGAGGTGTCCAAAACTGGACACAGTGCTCAAGTTGAAGCCTAATCAGTGCAGAGTAGAGTAGAAGAATCACTTTTCGTGTCTTACTCACAATACTTCTGTTAATACAACCGAGAATGCTTTCTTTCCAACAGTATTACACTGCTGACTCATGTTTAGCTTGTGATCCAGTATTACATCAGATCCCTTTCTGCAGCACTCCTTCCTAGGCAGTCATTGCCTATTTTGTATGTGTGCAATGGATTGTTCAACCCTAAGTGGAGAACCTGGAACTTATCTTTATTGAATTTCATTCTATTTATCTCAGCCCATTTCACCAGTTTGTCCAAATCATTTTGAATTGTGATCCTACTCTTCAAAGTGCTCAAAATGTTGGCTCTCCCATTTCTGGGCAATAGATGGTTATGAAATTAAACAGAGAAGAATAATGTTCATCTTAGCTGTCGTAGATTCAACACTAGAGCCTTACGCAGATATTCAAGGTTCTTATTGCCAGAAAAGATTTGTATCAGCTGTCAGGCTCCTTTGAGGTGATGGCACCATTCTTTGAAAGCTGATTTAGTTGGGAGCAGTTGTTCCTCTCGTATTTCATCATTTCATTCTGTGGAGATGAGTCTTCAGAAGTAGGATGAGCAGGGGAGAAGTAATTGCTGTGACCTATGCATCACAGAATATGGCTCCAATGACTGCAATAGATGCATCAGCTTCTGCAATGAGTGCCTGGCCTGGATCTGAGCTTACCGGAAAGGCAACAGTGGTGGAAGTAGCCTTGAACAGTTCAAAAGACACAGTGCACTTTAGGTGCCCAAAAAAATTTGACAGTCTTTCAGAAGAGGTTTGAACATTTAGTAAGAGAGTGAATATGAACATTCAGCAGTGGAACACACTGAATTTTGCCCATCTTTATGACATTATTTAGTCACATACAATCTGAATATAAAAAGTTACCACAACTTGTTCTTCAGGTTGCAAAAGCTATTAAGGCAAACTCAACCATGTATAAATACATACAACTCCACTGACTTTTGGAGACTGCCATCTGCTTACCTCAGGGCTGCATTTGGCTCAATATCCATAACATAGATGAGTGCCCTCAGAAGACATTTGGGTGCATTAAATCTTTCTGGCAGATTTATGATGAAAGCTTGATTTTTTAAAAAAGTGTTGCCATTTTAAAAGCTCATCAAAACAACGTTCTGTAACAGGTAGACAATAAATTAATAAAAGTAAATTATTGTCTTCAAATTGTGCCAGTGGGAAAAACTAATTGCTAGAAGAATGGAGGGAGGGGGAAGAAACAAAAAAAGGATTGCCATCTTGTATAATCTCGTGGCATTGTGCTATTTTTACCTCTTAAAATCTAATTTCCATGAGACATTTCTGCAGAGTGCACATTTTCTGCATATGAATTTCTTAGTAGACTTGCTAACATGAATGCCATAATTCCAGAGTAAAAAGACAGTGCCCTGGCTGCCTCTGACTGAGTTAGATTATATTTAAAAGGGACCTCCAGCTCATTCTGGAGCATTGCGAATAATCACTGCACAGGAAGGCGACAGACCAATAAAGGCAGTCAGACCCCCTAAAAGAGTGTATAAAAATATTCACGAGCATAGCTTCATTAATGCTCTGAATATAAATATATATGCTATTCGATTGTGGTGTCCTTTGCAGGCTAATGAAGGGACCAGATTCTGGTGCAATAGCATTCATAGCCAGTTCCAGCTTGGTTACATTTACAGTCCTAGTAGGGTTGGTTGCACAAGTTTACTGAAGAATGCATTTGCTTTGGGTTGTGCCTCCTAAATAATTTCTCAGTCCTTTTCACGTTTGCATTCCCATCTCCATCTCACTCTGCCTCTGGCACCTCCTGATGATTATTAAAACAACAGTTGCCCTGTTTCTCATAAGCCTCAGTTTCACAGAAGTATAAATAACCATCCTTGGTTGCATATTTCAGATCAACAGGCTGAGCCAAATGCATTGCTGGGTGAATCAGCCAGCTGACTGGAGCTGAAACATGTCTGTTTATATTAGATCCTACTGGTGACTCAGGTTAAAATTCAGCCACATATAAAGGAGGATCAGAATTCTCAGGACCAGGTTGCAGTACCCAGAGCAGATGTGGCTGCTTGGTGGCTACCGAAGAGTATGAACAGGAGAAATTACTATGGTTGACCCTCCCTCACGTGCTGCTGTGGGCCAGTGAATCAGCACTGCTCACAAGAGTACCAGCCACAGCCCAAGATTATCCCTACCACGCTCCAGCTTTCACAGACAAATTAAGCCTAAAATTACATTTTTCAGTAGAAGAAAACTGTGGTACCATCTAACGATGTTGAGAGATGCACGGTCAAACCATGCCCCTCGAGTTTCTACAACAACTCATATTTATATTCATAGATTTTAGGGTCAGAGGGGACCAATATGATAATCTAGTTTCTAGTCTGACCTCCTGAACAATGCAGGCGACAGAACCTCCCACTCACTCTTGCAACAGACACCTAATCTATGACTGAGTCATTGAAGTCCCCAAATCATGGTTTAAGGACTCTAAGGTAGAGAGAAACCACCAGCAAGTGACCGATGACCCCCACAACAGGGGAAGGAGGCAGGGGTTAAAGTAAGGGGGAACGCACCAGAACACTGTGCCGGGACCCACCACTTTTAGTGGCCAGCATTCTGGGGCCCCTAAAAATAAAATAATGGGGAGGAACGCAGTGTTCCAGTGCATTCCGCTTTACTACACCTGCAGCAGTTTTAAGAGCTCCCAGCCTGGGGGAAGCTCCCTGCCAGCTGGAAGACTGTGTTTTCCAGCTGGGTAGGGGCCACAGCTGTGCAGGGGGAGCAGTGGGGCAGACTTGGTCCTGCCAGGTTGCCCTGATCAGGGTCCCCAAGCTCCTCATGGCTGCAGAAGGGCACAGGCTGGGTGAGCAGCCCAGTGTCCCCTTCAAGAATAACCCAATCCCCCTACCCCAGGCCCCCACCTCCTGCCCCAGCCCCCTTCACTACCCCCACTTCCTGCCACAGCCCCCCACCTCCTGCCACACCCACTCCTTCTCCGCCCCATCTTGTGCCCCTGCCCCCCTTCACCACCCGCACCTGCTGCGCCCACCCCAGCTCCAGCTCCAGCGTCCCCACCTCCTTCCACAACCTGCCCCTTCACTGCCCCCATCTCCTGCCCTTGCCCCCAGCCACCCCTTCAACACCCCCACCTCCTGCCCCTGCTCCATTCCCCCTCATCCCATGCCCTCATCCTGCCTGGGTTAGGGTCTGCACATGCATGAAGGGGGCCTGCACAATACGGGAAGAGGGCCTGGAGATTAGGACGGTTCCAGGGCCCATCAAATTATACTTTAACCACTGGAAGGGGGAAAACCTCCAGGGCCCATGACAATCTGCCCTGTGGGAAAATCCCCTCCTGATGTCAGATATTGCAATCACATAATCTGTGAGCACATGGCCAAGAGTCACCAGTCAGATGTGCAAAAAAGAATTGTCTGCACCAAATCAGAACACACCACCCCTTTTATCCCATCACAGGCCATTGGCTTATTTATCACCAGAAGACAAAGATCAGTCAATTGCCAAATTAGGGTGTCCCATCATACCATCCCCTACATAAATTAATCCAGCTCATGCCTTTTGCTTCCATGGACAGAAGCATCAAGAACCTTACAAATTCAGGAGAAATGCTAGCTCTGTGGGGCTTAGTGTCTATACTTATGAAGGGAGAAAATTTCTGCTTACTGTGGCATCATCCCTCACATTTCAACATACTCAAGACTTTTGTGTGTAAATGAGTACTGTCCCTGTCGTTATGTTTGCTTTAACTTCTTCACTTGTCCCTTTTCCCCACAGAGGGAACAACCCTTTCCTGGAATGCATGTTCCAATACATGGATTTCAGGTGGAAATTCCCTCTGAGCAGAGCTCCCTCCTGCAGGAATTACACTCTCAGTGTATGTCTACACTAGCCATGTCAGTTTGAATTACTCAGTTCGAATTGGTCAATTTGAACTAATAATTATTAGTTCGAATTGAGTGAATTGGAATTGACGTGGCTAGACTAGAAACCCCAATTCAAATTTGCATGTCCAGGGACTGGACTTGCCAATTCGAATTAGAGGGGGGACCACGTTAGGTGTGGCAAGATGGCCATCTAAAACGGCCACTGCCACAGCCAATCCCCTACCAGGCTCTGCCACTCTGAGCCGGGCAGAGGGAGAAGCATCCCCTCCCCAGCTCCAGCTGCACTGCAGCTGGAGCTGGGGAGGGGATGCTTTACTCCATGCCATGCTCAGAGTGCCAGAGCCTGGCAGGGGAAGTTTCCCCTGCAAGGAGGGGGAGGCTTCTCCCCAGGGAGCTGCCTGCCGGGAAGAGACCCCAGTGGGCAGCTTGTCCCAGCCTGGCTGCCTGCCAGGTTAGCACCCCAGAGGGCAGCTTGTCCGGGGCTGGCCTCCCGCCAGAGTCTCTTTACAGCAGGCAGCCAGCTTGCAACAAGCCGCCCATGGGAGTGCCTTGCCAGCGGGTGGCCAGCCCAGAACAAGCCGCCCACTGGGGTCTCTTCTTGGCGGGTGGCCAGCAGGGCAGAAGCCACCCGCTGGGGTCTCTTCCCAGCGGATGGCCAGGCTGGGAGAAGCCGCTCACCGAGGCCTCTTCCCGGTGGGGGGCCAGCCTGCGACAAGCCATCTGCTGGAGTCTCTTGCAGGTGCCCAGCCAGCAGGGCTGGAACAGGGGCTGGGGTTCCTGTCCCCAATCTGGGGACAGGAACCCCAATCCTCCCCCCAGCCACATGTGGCTGGGGGGGGGGTAAAGGCACCCTTGGGGCTGCTGCCCCAGGTGCTGAAGGGATGGTCGTCCTCCCAGGGTGCATGGCACCCTGGGAAGAAGGTCATCCCTTGTCAATTCGAACTCAGTGAGTTCGAATTGACATGGCCACACTGGGTCAATTCGAACTCCTCCATTCAAATTGACCCGACTTTGAGGTCAAACCAGGTTTGACAAATTCGAAGTCAGCTTTCATCAGTTTGAAGTGAGGAGTGCCTCACTTCGAATTGATGAAAGTGGGCATGTCCAGGGTCTTAATAGAATTCGAATTGATAGTCATCAATTCGAATTCTGGTGTAAGTGTAGACAGACCCTCAGAGTTAGAGGAATCTGGAGGCTACCACACAGAGTTTCCACAAGGATGTCCCTGATCACTGCAGATCCATTAGTCATAAGGAGAAGTGCCCCTTTGCTGTTTCAACAACTGCATACTTGACAAGGAGCTTCCTGACCACTGTTGTCTATTATTTGCAGTGCAGTAGTGACGAGATGTCCTAGTCACAGACCAGGACCTCAGGACAGCATGCATACAGAACAAAAAAAGATAGCCCCCATCTTAAAGAGTGAACAGTCTATTCATGGGTAACCACTCAAGGGACAACAGGGCTTCTAATGCCTGTCATTGGACTACAAGGCCAAGGATCACTTGGCTTCTTCTGAGCTGGAACACATCAGCCTTTCTATATACAAGGGATTTTAGGAGGGGAAGAAGAATTTACCCATCACTTTAGGCATGGAACAGCCGCATTACAAGGCAGGTGTCTGTCATAAAAGGAGTTGCATCGTGTTCAGCTTTGTTTCAGCAGAGGTGTCACATTAGAACTAACATGTTACTGCCCGGCTGTGCCCCAATCTTATTTTACATCAAATCCTTCCAGACTGAATAATCCACAAATAATGAATCAGTCCTTTTGTCATCAGCAAGACAAGTTGGGAGATAATTTCTTTTATTGGAGCCACTTCTGTTGTCTCTCTCCAAGCTTTCAAACCATACAGCACTCCTCTTCAGGTCTGGGAAGAGAAGGAACTCCATCCCAGTCTCACAGCAACAGGCAAGGTGGAACAGCTTGTTTAGCACAAGTTAAAACAAACAAGGAATCCTGCAGCACTTTTAAAGACTAACAAATTTATTTATCATAGGAGCTTGTATGGGACAGAAGGCCACTTCAGATACTTGAAGGTGGGGAACTTAGAGAATGGAGGAAAATAAATGCAGAGAAAAGTAAGTCATAGGTTCAGGTCAGACTGTTACAGCAAATCAAAGCAGTTGTTTAGACTCAAACAGTGGACAACAGCATATATGAGGGAGGTTAGGGATAAAGGAAAGCAAAATTACCTGTTGCAATGGTGAAAAAAACCCCACAGTCTATTTAATCCTAAACTGATGATGTCAAATCTGCATATGAATTCCAGTTTTGCAGTTCCTCTCTGAAGCTTTGATTTCCTGTGCATTTGCCTGATTATGGCTATTAACAGATGCTTAATGGAGCGATCAGGAAGATTAAAGTGTTCTTATATTGGTTTTTGAATGTTATTTCTCATGTCAGATTTGTGTCCGTTTATTCTTTTGCCCAGAGACTGTCTTGTTTGTTCAATGTATAAGGCAGGGAGGGACAAGGACATTTCTGGCAAGTGATGGCATAATTCACATTGGTGGATGAGACTGCGAATGAGCCCTTGATGGAGCATCTGGCTTGATTAGGTCCTATGATGGTGTCTTTTGTGCAGATATGCGGGCAAAGTAGCAATGTGGTTTGTTACAAGGATCTGTGCCTCCTTTGACGTTTCTGTTGTTAGGTCTGTAAGTGTGAGTGAGCATCTGTTTAAGATTGGGGGCTGTCTGTAAGCAAAGAGAGGTTTGCTGCCCAAGGCTTAAGAGAGTGAGGAATCATCTTATATAATAGGCTGTAGGTCCTTGATGATGTGCTGTAGGGATTTGACTTGAGGGGTTATAGATGATGACCTGTAGTGTTTTGTTGTTTTCTTTCTTGGACTTCTCCTGTAGTAGACGACTTCTGGGTACCCATCTGGCTCTGTTTCTTCTCTTCTGAAGGTGGGTATTGTAGTTTTAAGAATGCTTGATAGAGATCCTGAAGGTGTTGATCTCTGTCTGAGAGATCGGAACAAATGTTATATCTTAAGGCTTGTCTGTAGACAATGGATGAAGTGGTGTGTCCTGGGTGGAAGCCCCAGGTGTTTAGGTAACTATAGTGGTCTGTAGAAAGTGAGATTTTCTCCCATGAAAGCTCACACAATAAATAAATCTGTTAGTCTTTAGAAGTGCCACCAGACTTCTTGTTTGTTTTGCTGAACTAGACTGGGTGTATATCTATACTGATGGCAGCAAATTAACCACCGTGAGTTCGCCCTTCCGGGAGTAGATCACTGCGAGTATGAACTCACTGCACCGATCCCGGAGGCCAACTCCCTAACCCCCAGGACTTCTGGAGTATCAGGGAAAGCTGACTGCAAGCAATTTGTGCTCAGCCTTCCCCTGATATGTACAGGTGGTTTAAAAAGTTGCTGCCGGTTACACAAGGAATTTTATGTTCCTTGCATAACCAGCGATCGACTGCCACTGAAAAAGCCCCAAGTATAGACTAGGGCTAATAGGCCTACCCCTTTGAAATTTAGCATAAGTAGTTAGCACATATTGTGAGGCACTATTCACCACTGCAGTCACAGGGGGCAAGAAAAGAGGTTAGGAGGTGATAAACTATAAATCCAGTGATTCTGTTCAGTCCATGATTTTTAGTTTCTAGCAGAGTAATGAATTTAAGTTCTTGTCTTTTGAAAGGGTTGTGCAGGCTTTCTTTGAGGATGAGGATACAAAGTGACTGCTTTGTGGAAAAAGTGTTCACCCCCAAGTGATCTGATGCTGTGGTCTTTTACCTGTGTGAAATCATTCAATGGTGTAGAGAGTGTCTGGTTTCACCCACCAAGTTGGTATTGTGACATTTAAAGCACTGAATGAGGTATACATTTTGTGATAGACATGGATAGCATCCATCTATCCTGAAGCATGTGTTGATCATAGTAGCAGTGGAGATGTCTTCAGGTTTTGTACCTGTTGCTCTGGCATGGTCTGGTATCACTAAGCTGGTGCGTCACTATGTGAAAACCTAATTTCCTCTGGTGTATTAGTAATTTGCATGAATGGGTTCAAAGCCTCACCCTGGAAAGTGTTGGAAAGTCTCAAATCCCATTGCCTTCATTGGGAGCAAATGCTGTTCAGTATCTAGCAGGACTGGGCCTTTAGGGAAGCCAGAAGGAGTCAAACTGACAGCTAGAGCTCTGAAGTAGTCAAGACATTTTTTTTAATCTCAAACTTTGATGTTTTCACATTTAATTTCCGTTTCCTGAAAACATTCTAGTTTTGAGACAAAGGCTGTGGAATGCTGGCTTTAGGTTGGAAAATAGAATCTGAATTTCAATGGACTTACTTTTAACTTTATGCAGTCTATTTATTGAAGCAAGAGGTTTTAAACTGGAGATTTGGTTGGGATAACAATCAATATTGTATCACATCATGCAAAAAAACAAAAACAAAAACAAGTTTTGGTGCAAAAGAAACAAAAACAAAACCCCATGATAGTAAACTTTTTAGGTATCAAATAACACATGAAAGTCTTAATTTTATGCGGCCTTACTGGCAGTACCGAACACACCAGAAACCTTTTTGGGGTGAGAGAGTAATTCACCACCCAAACTCCTCTAAACCTGGTTCTACAAAGATGATCAGTTTGAGCCAGCTATGCTGGTGGGTTCTGAGTTATAGGTATTGGTCCACTGGAAAGTGCATAAAGCCCACTAACCTTATTTCACATAGACCACCCTCAAACTTTCCACTGATAACAGCTTTAGACTACTATGAATCAGTTCAACTCCAAGCCAAACAACATAAAGGTTCGTAGTCATAATTCTGCTCATAAAGCTGCCCAATCAGCTACAAAGCACTTTAAATTTTTCTTTTTCCCTTCACTTTTTTTTACGGTGGCTCTTCAACATTCTGATTGCACCTTCATTAGCACATGAACTGGACATGTCCCTTCTTTTAAATCTTACCGCAGAAACAAAGGAAGATATCCACTATAGGAAAAATATATAGCCATGCAGCTGCTCCTTGCAGATAAAGTAATAAGGAAACTTCAGACATTAATATCAAATTCTGAATGTCACAGTGGAATTTTTACTTGCTAAGCATCTCACAAGGAGCAAGTACTGGGGTATGAGGAGACAGCAGGTATTTCAAATCCATCTTATTCCTAACACAAAGGTCCAGACAGCAAGAATTCTTAGAAACAGAGATTCCTTGTTAAGAGACAGCATTGCAGTTATGCTACAGCCTGTCAGAGCTGAGTCTGTGATACCTCTCCCATGGCAGGAGGTGAAATTAAATTAAAGTTGGTGCCCAATTTAGACCTACCAGCTGAATTCCCACATAGACAAATAGGCATTAGAGACAGTCTAATTTCACAAAAAAAGAAATCTACAAATTATTGCTCTGAGTCCATTAACACCAAAAAATGACGCATGGCAGCTAGTCAGTCAGTCATCAGCTAACTATCTATGCATCATGAGGAACAGAACTTTTTCCTTTTTGTATGCAACTGTGTCTGTTTGTTTGTTTTAAGATACAACAGAAGATTTATAAAACCACATAATTTAGAGATCCCTCAAAGTCATATAATTTAGCAAGGTATACCATGCTTCATAACATAAGACATAACTGTCAGTGCGAGAACACAGACAGACAGATAAACAGTTACTTAGTACTTTCCTAAGGGGAAAAGAGCAAACAAACAATGAAAGTATTTTAACAGGCACCTCCTCTTCTATTTTTAAGAGAAAATTATGTCCATTTTTACTATGATAAATCAAAAATAAAACAAAAAATCCAGCTTTAATCATGAAACATGTGGTGTTTGATTTTTATAGCAAAAATAAGCTAATGAGTTTTTTCCACATATTTGCTGTTATAGAACTTGACTCCCTTCAATTTAGTATATTTAGCACTCACCTCACAGTTATAAATAAACTTTTAGTTACTTAATCTATCCCTGCCTAGAAAAGGAAAAGCTATGAAGTAAGTAACCTTGATTCTGTCTATATAAGGAGGTCCCAATGTATAAAGGACAATGACACTAGCTAGACAAAGAATCAGAGACAGACTATTTTACAGTGGTTCAGCGTTAAGACCCAACCAGCCATACAAATATGTCATTTGATAGCTGACTATGATTACACCAGACAGCACATCAGAAAGCCAGTAGAAAGCTTTCTCTTTGTAGCACTGAGTGGCAAGTTGCTGAACTACTCTGGCAGGCAGGAGTCAGTGTGTCCCAGTGATGGGAAAGTCAGCATCTACTAGAAGAAATAAAAATAATAAAAGCAAAAGCAAGGACATCATTGTAGATCCAACAGTCCTTAGAAGGTTTTCCAAAAGACCTCTTCAGTGTGGCTCCAGGTGAAAAAATGTTTAAATAATAATAAAATAACATTCATTTTATATTTATATTGCACCTGCCATCCATTAGAATTTCAAAGCATTTTAGAACTATACAGTCACAAAGAAGTCATCCCACTCACCACTTCAATGCTGCCACCTCTCTGTTGCAGGATGTTTCTCTATTCTACACAGCAAGTTAGAACAGGATATGAAAAATGCTGCATCCAAGGGAATTTAAACCAACTCAATTGGACTACGAAGGGCTTAGCTACGCAACAGAGATTATACTAGCAGAAGAGTTCTTTTGGTCAGTTCATGAACACTACATCCCTAAGCAAAGCTAGCTATGTTGACAGAAACCCTTCTGTTGACATAGCTGAGTCTACACTCGGTGTTTTTTCAGCATAGCTATTTGGTCAGGATCATGTTATTTTTCTTCCACATCTCTGACCAATTTAGTCATGCCTCCATAACTTTTAAGTGTGAATCAAGCCCCACAGCCTTAAATTCAAGCTGTTCCTCAGTATTTGTAGGATTTGGGCCTAAGTAGACAGACCTGCAAGAGGTGGGAGAAAAGAAGTCTCATTCCTACTTTGCATATGGGAAATAGGGGAACAGAGAACACATATTATAACTCATTATTAATCACGTTAACTACAGTGATACATATGGACCAGCCAAGAATGGGACCCCATTGTGCTAGGCCCCATGCAGAGTAGTAGATGTTCCCTGCCCCCAGTGAGCTTACAGTATAAATAGATCAGACGGACACAGGATATGGGAAAGGATAGAACACACAAGAAGAGTGAACAATGTGACAGCCAAAAATGCCATATTAGTGCCACGCTCTCTCCCCTTTTTTCAGTTGGGAGCTATTTAGGAAGTGATCAGCTAAATGGAAAAGGAAAAGGGAAAGTATGGAGTGAAGCTGAAGGTGCAGCTACCTTTGGAGCTATAATTTTCAGTTGAGGTAGATGTGCCCACTCAAACTCTAATTGAGCTAATATGCAACAAATAGAAGGGTAACTGCAGCAGGGAGAATGGTGTACTTCTATTTTTAGCACACTAGCTCAATCAGAGCCAGTGTAGGTATGTCTCCTCAAACTGGAAATTACATCTCCATCTCCAAGAGTACACATACCCCTGAGGTAAAGAGACTGCATGTTGGTTATGGCGGGTGCTGGAGGAAACACCCAGTCAACACAGGGCAGAGAAAGTGCAGTCAAAACAGTGGGCAGTTCTTTAAATGTCCAAAAGCCCCAAGATTCCTGCTTTACCTGCTTCTCCTCCTGCCAGTTGGATTCTCTCGTTTGCGCCTTTCTGCAGTTTTCCTCTTGTTTTACTCAGGCAAATTCTCCTTGAAACATGGCTTACCTTACTCTTACAAGTAAAATCAACAGTTCTACTTCATATCATGTGAGCTTTGCATGTCTTCATTCTCTACACATCAGGTCTTTGAGGGCAGTGTGTGGATGGTGGGGGTGACTCACTCGAAGGAAGACACAGCAGAAACCAGCAAGGTCCACTATGACAGGCAGTAAGTCTTTACAACTATGAAAAAAATCCAACAGATTTACCATAAGCCACAATAAACTACCACAAAATCCTCCCCCACTTGGGGTCATCTATTCCTCAGAATTTTGGTGTAGAGGCTTGCAAACCAAAGGCCTTTCTCCTTGTGTGCCCCATTCCTGAGAAAGGGAAGCAATTTAACAGAGTCTTGTACCCAGGCACACACCATACATAGGTAAGGTAGGCTTAGAAGCTGTGCCTAACAGCTTCTGAGGGGGGTCATCTAATCTGCATGGGTCCTGTATTAGCAAGAACACAAAGAGCACATTAGGTATTAGCATACTGGGTGCAGGGCATAGTGTGTAATGGTATTTGGGGTTAATCTGATTACAAATCTGTCAATATCTGTAATTCTACTGAAGGAAAATATAAAGTACTGTCTTTTGTGAATTGCTACTCTCTGTTTGTTTCACATCTTTCTGGGTTAGTTAAAGGGTAAAAGTTACCCTTAGTTAAAAAGAGATTTGTAGGAAATGTGACCGCATGTTTCCCCGAAAGAAGATAGGGATGGGGGTTTGAGGCTATCTTTATCTCATCTTCTATTGCCGCTGCCTAATGATAGCTCTAGCTAGGCTTCTTCTAAGGCCTTTGTCATTTAAACAGAGATAGCTGTTTGCAGCTACTTGAAAATAAGAGCTGAAACCACTACAGAGAGAAGAATGAACTCTCTCTGAGCTACAATTACTAGAGAGGAAAGACAACCCTCTCTCTGTGCTGAAATCACTGAAGAGGAGCAGCAGATGAAGGAGCCAGTGAATGGTGAGAGTGGCCAGAGGTGAGCTGGGCAGTGTGAGTGACCAGTGGGTGGAGCCAGCGGACAGTGAGAGTGGCCAACAGTGGGCTGTGTGGCATGAGTGACCAGTGGGCGAACAGCAGGTGAGCTGGGCGGTATGAGTGACCAGTGGATAGAGCCAGCGGACATTGGATGGAGCTAGCGGATGGTGAGAGCAGCCAGCAGCGACCTAGGTGGCATGAGTGACCGGTGGGCAAACAGCAGGTGAGCTTGGTGGCGTGAGTGACTGGTGGACGGAGCCAGCAGACAGGGAGAGGAGCCAGTGGATGGTGAAAGTGGCCAGAGGGTAGCTGGGTGGTGTGAGTGACCGGTGGGTGCAGCCAGTGGACAGCAGGTGGAGCCAGTGGACAGTGAGAACAGCCAGTGGCAAGCTGGGCGGCGTGAATGACTGGTGGGTGGAGCTGGCGGAACCAGCAGACAGTGCTATTGGATGGAGTGAGTGGCCAATAGATAGCGCTGTTGGACAGCTGGTGTGAAAGACATTCTCTACATACCCTAGGGTTGGTTGGGAGCTTAGTTAGCACTGATTCTCCAGATCAGTGCTGATTTTGCTAGTGAGTTTACATTTGCTGTTATGATATGTGGGATCATGTTGGAGGCCTGATTGGCACTGATTCCCCAGATCAGTGTGGGCTTTGCCATTAAGTCTTCTATGTTCTGTTATGCAGTGTGGGTTGCTGGGAAAGTTGATCTGTACTGATTTGCTAGGTCAGTGCAGATTTCTGATATTTGGTCTTTTACACTCTGTTTTATTACTATTAAAAATTCTGTTTACTACACCCAGACTCATGCTTGCAAGTGGGGAAGCCTTTACCCCTTTTGGGGTGCCCAGGGAACAGTGCAGGATTTCCCAGAAATCTGGGTGGGGGTTCAAGCTGGTTGGTGGTGCTACATTATTGGGAAACCCCTAGGTATAGAACCTGGCCCTTGTTCTGCCAGTCTGCCCTGGCAGAAGGGTTACACATATTTGGATAGTTTTTAATATTAAATTTGTTAACGCAGCTCAAATATTCAATTTAAAAAATGCATAAAGCAAAAGCCCTTGGCACCAAATTAAGTAATCATAAATGAAAGGATACTATTAATATATAATGTTAAAATAAGCAAGGAGTCCTGTGGCACTTAAAGACTAACAGATTAATTTATTGCATGAGCTTTCATCTGAGAAAGCTCATGCAGTAAATAAATTTATTAGTCTTCAAGTGCTACAGGACTCCTTGCTTCTTTTGATGAACAAGACTAACACGGCTGCCCCTTTGGAACTTGGCTTAATATTAAAATGTTAGTCTTTAAGTGCCACAGGACTCCTTGTTTGTCTTTTTAAAATACAGAGAGTTTACATCTCATGTAGCACTGTTATGAAATACTGCCAGACCTCATACCTTTCGCACAGAAGACTTGCAGACTTCCTCATGGTGCAGACACCCATACTCTTTATTTACAGTGTAAAAGCACTTTTCCCCCCCATACACAGTCTGGTCCTCCTGACCCTGGGGAATTGAGCACCTCATTCTTACTGGCACCAAGGCAAACTGACTGTAGGACTCCAGCCCTCCTCTCTGGCCCCAGCTCCTGCATTTAGGGGAGCAGCTATTCTTAATTGCCTACTTAGTATTAGCCTGCTATCCACCCACAGAAGTTCATCAAGCCATATTCCATGTTGGGGCAGTCTTGTTTTCACTGGCCAGGTTGATCACACCACCAGCAGATTAGTTCCTGGCTGCAGCTGCCCTCTGATTTGGGTCCCCTCTTGGGCAGAGGCTCTGGGATCTTCCTCCCAGGTCCCATGGCATACGTATGCTTTCCTACCCTCCAGGGCACTTCATCCTTGATGTATTCTTCAGTTAGTCACACTGCCTCAGCTATCCAGCTCAGTGGATACCACCATACCCAGGCCCAAACTGCCTCTAGTAAGCCCTGAAGAAACTGCTCAAGTATCACAGCACCTATTCTCTCCTCCAGCATCTCAGTCACCAGCCTTAGTCATCAGGTACGCTAGTCTGCCAGCCAGTGCACAACGGCTTGTGGACCACAAATTTTCCATCCAGTGGGCTGCCCTAAACTTCTGGTGATAGCTCTCCATCAATAATCCAACCTAGTCTAGAACTGTGGCCTTTATGGTTTTATAGTCTTTGGCCTGTGTCTTGCCTAAGGCCTCATAGGCCACTTTGGCTTCTCCTTCCAAGTCAGGGGTAAGGCATAGGGCCCAGGTTGTTCTCTCCCAACCAACCACTTTTGTCACCTTTTCAAACATTCCTACAAAAGGGATCTGGGTCATATGAAGGGTTCCTCTTTCACAACTCTCACTCCAAAAGCCAGACTCTAACCCCAGACAGTAGATCCACCAACTGCTGTAGCAATTTGTGCTGGAGGGCTGCCTGCTCTCAGATAAAAACCCACAGGCACTGCTGCTGGTCTGTCTCTCAAGACATCAGGACCTGCTGCTCCACACAATGCACCTGCTGGATTTCTTGAACAGTATTATGAGTCATTTCAATGTCTCCTCCATTGTGGGTCCTGACAAATCCCAGACAAGCCCCCATTGTAAGAGAGCACTGCCAGCCCTCATACTTTTCCCACAAACTTCCTGGTGGTGCCAAAATCCATCATCTCTATTTACAGTGCAAAACTGTTTTATCCCCATACAACTTCTGGGCATCACACCCTTGCTAACCTTAAATCAAGCTGATTATAACCCCCATTCTTTCTTGCCCAAGTCATAGAATCATAGGGTTGGAAGGGATCTCATGAGGTCATCTAGTCCAACCCCCTGCTAAAAGCAGGACTACTCCCCCTAAATCATCCCAGCCAGGGTTTGATCTAACCAGGCCTTAAATGCTTCCAAAGATGCAGATTCTACCACTTCCCTAGAAAACCCATTCCAAAGCTTCACCACCCTCCTATTAAGAAAGTTTTTCCTAATATCCAATCTCAACTTCCCCAGCTGCAGCTTGAAACCTTTGCTCCTTGTTCTGTTCTCTGTTACTACTGAGAACAGCCTAGCTCCCTCCTCTTTCGAGTACCCCTTCAAGTAGTTGAAGGTTGCTATCAAATCTCCCCTCAGTCTTCTCTTCTGCAGACTAAACAAGCCTAGTTCCTTCAGTTTCTCTTCGTAAGTCATATGCCCCAACCCCCTAATCATTTTCATTGCCCTCCATTAGACTCCTCCTAATTTGTCAACATCCCCTCTGTAGTGTGGAGCCCAAAACTGGACACAGTATTAGAGCTGTGGCTTCACCAGTGCCAAATAGAGGGGAATAATCACATCCCTAGATCTGCTGCTAACGTTCCTACTGATGCAGCCCAATATGCCATTGGTTTTTTTGGCAACAAGAGTACATTGTTGACTCATATCCAGCTCCCTATCCACCATAACCCCCAGATCCTCTTCTACTTAGCCAATCAGTCCCCAGCCTGTAGCAATGCATGGGATTTCTCTGTCCTAAGTGCAGGACTTTGCACTGTTCCTTGTTGGACTTCATGAGCTTTCATTTGGCTCAATGCTCCAATTTGTCTAGGTGTCTCTGAATCTCATCCCTGCCCTCCAGCATATTTACCATTCCCCCTAGCTTGTTATTGTCCATGAATTTACTGAGCATGCAATCTATCCCATCATCCAGATCATTAATGAAGATATTGAAAAGAACTGGCCCCAGGACCGACCCCTGGGGCATTCCACTAGTTATTAGTTGCCAACTAGACATTGAGCCATTGATTCGTACCCTCTGAGCCCAATGATCTAGGCAGCTTTCTATCCACATTGCAGTCCTTTCATCCAGATCATACTTCCTTAACTTGAATGCTGTGAACAAGAATGCTATGGGAAACCATATCAAAAGCTTTGCTAAAGTCAAGGTATTCCACATTGACAACTATTCCCACATCCACATATTCTGTCATCTCATCATAGAAGGCAACCAGGTCGGTCAGGCATAATTTGCTCTTTGTGAATCCATACTGACTGTTCCTGATTCCTCTATTTTCCTCCCAGTGTTTCAGAATGGATTCTTTGAGAATCTGCTCTGTGATTTTTCCAGGGATTGAGATGAGGCTGATTGGAAAAAGGCAAATATAGTACCTATCTTCAAGAAAGGGAAAAAGGAGGACTAAGGGAATTTCAGACCAATCATCCAGGACCTCCCCCATTTGCCACAAGTTTTCAAAGATAATAGCTAGAGGCTCTACAGTCACATAGGCAAACTACCTCAGCATTCTCAGATGCAGCTCATTCAGCCCCATAGACCTGTGCGCATCCAACTTCTCTAAATAGTTCCTATGGAGCCGGCCCAAGGTTTTTTGGCATTCTAGGCCATATGCGATTTTGGTGCCCCCCACCCAGCACAGTGCTGGTATCTGGCCCTATCTGGGGATCCTGTGCTGCATGCAAGGATCCAGTACTAGCCTGGGGAGCGGCACCACTGCTTCCTCCTGGATCCAGCCCTGGCTGGGGACTGCAGCTACAGCAGAAGACCAAAGCCACCGCCAGGATCCCCCACAATGGCATCCCCACCAGCCCCCAAACCTCAATGCCCCTTAACCCCCTCTCCCCAGAACCACTATCCTAAACCAACCCCCCAACACCACCACTTACCTTTCTGGAGTGGAGCCAGCAGAAAGACAGCTTCCTGCCTTGCTCCACCCAAGGCTACGTGCCTAAGCCGGGCAGAGCAGGATAGGCTGGCTTGCCCCAATCCAGTCCTTGGTGCCCCTTAATGGTTGGTGCTGTAGGCGATCGCCTAGGTCACCTCTATGGAAAGACCAGCCCTGAGTCCCTAACCTGACCTTCCATCACTGAGGGCTGCTCTCTTTTCCATTCTGAGTTACCCAGTGTAGGAGCCTGGGAGCTAACCCTGCCTCTGAAGACTGTGGTAAAAAAAAAGCATAGAATCATGGAATCATAGGGTTGGAAGGGACCTCATAGGTCATCTAGTCCAACCCCTGCCAGAGGCAGGACCACTCCCACTAAACCATCCCACTCATGGTTTTGTCCAGCCGGGCCTTAAACACCTCCAAAGATGGACATTCCACCACCTCCCTTGGCAGCTCATTCCAATGCTTCACCACTCGCCTAGTAAAAAAAGTTTTTTCTAATATCCAGCCTCAACTTCCCTAACTGCAACTTGAGACCATTGCTGCTCGTTCTGTCCTCTGTTACAACCAACAACAGTCGAGCTCCATCTTCCTTGGAGCATCCCTTCAAGTAGTTGAAGGTGGCTATCAAATCCCCCCTCAATCTTCTCTTCTGCAGACTAAATAAGCCTAATGCTTTCAGTCTTTCCTCATAGGGCTTGTGCTCCATCCCTTTAATCATTTTGGTTGCCCTCCTCTGAACTCTCTCTAGCATGTCCCTGTCCTTTTTGTAGTGGGGAGCCCAACACTGAACACAGTATTCTAGATGTGGCCTCACCAAGTGCAGAACAGAGGGGAATGATCACATCCCTTGATCTGCTGGCAACACTTGTTTTGATGCAACCCAGTATGCCATTGGCCTTTTTGGCAGCAAGAGCACACTGCTGACTCATAGCTAGCTTCCCATCCACCATGACCCCCAGGTCCTTTTCTACACTGCTGCTACTTAGCTGAATGTTCCCCAGCCTGTAGCAGTGCATGGGTTTTTTTTTCCGTCCCAAGTGCAGGATTTTACACTTGTCCTTATTGAAGCTCATAAGATTTCTATTGGCCCACTGTTCCAATTTATCTAGGTCTCCCTGAATCCTGTCCTTGCCCTCCAACGTGTCTACTGTTCCCCCCAGCTTGGTGTCATCCGCAAACTTACTGAGAGTGCAGTCTATTCCATCATCCAGATCATTGATGAAAATGTTGAACAGAACCGGCCCCAGGACTGACCCCTGGGGCACACCACTCGTGACTGGTTGCCAGCTAGACATGGAACCATTGATTCCTACACGCTGAAACCGTTGATCTAGCCAGTTTTCTATCCACCTTATAGTCCACCTATCCAATCCATACTTCCTTAATTTGCCAGTGAGAATGCTGTGGGAAAGTGTATCAAAAGCTTTGCTAAAATCAAGGTATATGACATCAACGGTTCTTCCTGCATCCAGAAAACCAGTCATCTGCTCATAGAAGGAAATGAGACTGGTCAGGCATGATTTACCCTTGGTAAATCCATGCTGACTGTTCCTGATCACTTTATATTCTTCTAAGTGTTTTAGGATGGATTCTTTGAGAATTCTTTCTGCTCCATAATTATTCCAGGGATTGAGGTGAGGCTGACCAGTCTGTAATTCCCCCGATCCTCCTTTTTCCCTTTCTTGAAACTAGGCACTACATTTGCTTTTTTCCAGTCCTCTGGCACCTCCCCCACTCTCCATGAGTTTTGAAAGATAATGGACAGCGGTGCTGCTATCTCATTGGCCAATTCGCTTAGCTCCCTTGGATGCAGTTTGTCTGGCCCCATGGACTTGTGCACATCCAGCTTCTTTAAGCAGTCCCTAACCTGACCTTCCATCACCAAGGGCCTCTTTTCTTCTCTCCAGCCTGCCATACCCATGGTAGTGGGCTGGGAGCTGACCCTGCCTGTGAAAACTGAAGCAAAAAAAGCATTGAGCACTTCAGCTTTTCCCTCATCCTCTGTCATGAGGATGCCTGCCCCATTCAGCAGGGGACCTACACTATCCCTGATCCTCTTCTTGTTATTAACATACTTGTAGAACCCCTTCTTGTTATCCTTTACATCCCTCGCTAGCCGCAACTCCATTTCCTTTGGCCTTTCTGATATTATCCCTGCAGTCCCTAGCAATATCTTTATATGCCTCCTTGGCATATAAAGCATGGAATACTTCAGCCTTTTCCACATCATCCACCACCAGGATACCTGCCCCATTCAGTAAGCGACCTACACCATCTCTGAGCCTCTTCTTGTTCTGACATACATGTAGAACCCCTTCCTGTTACCCTTCACATCCCTTGATAGCTGCAGCTCCAATTGCACTTTGGCCTTTCTGATCTGATCCCTGCAGGTCTGAGCAGTTTCTTTATACACTTCCCTAGTCATCTGTCCAAGCTTCCACTTCTTGTAAGCTTCCTTTTTGTGTTTCTGCTCACTGTTGAGTTCTCTGCTAAGCCACGCTGGGCACCTTTCATATTTGCTGTTTTTTTTCTGCACATGGGAATGGTATCTTACTGTGCCCTTAGTACAGTTTCTTTAAATACAACCATCTCTCTTGGATGCCTTTCCCCTTCAGATTAGCCTCCCAAGGGATCCTACCCATCAGTTCTCTGAGGCAGGGCTGTCCATACAGGGCTGCCAGGCCAAGGGCAACTTGCTTGTGGTGGGGCCCCCACACCCTTCCCTGCACTAGGGGGGAGCAATCCTGGGACTGGGCTCTGCTCTTCCGCGCCATCTCTAGGCCAACCTGCCCCACCTCCAGGGCAGAACAGCTGGCCCAAGGGAGGGGCAAGAGAGCAAAGCTCAGCCTTTGGGCTGGCCTGCCCTGGGGGTGGGGTGAGCCAGTCTGGAGCAGAAGCTGGCTCTGCATATTCCCACCCTGCTCCCTACTTCCCCGCTGCCATTGGCTCCACCCCAAAAGCATCAGGGGACAGCTCAGCCATGGGGGGCTAGCAGTTAGCTCTCTGTGCTGCCCTGCTCCCCTCTCACCCCCCCCCAGCACAGCCCTGCCCTGCCCTGAGGGAGCCAAAATCTGCTTTTCTGAAGTCCAGGTTCTGTGTTCTGCTTCCTTCCTTTCTTTCATTGATCAGGATCCTGAACTCTACCATCCCATGGTCACCGCTGCCCAGGTTGCCATTCACTTCTACTTCCTTGATCAATTCTTCTCTGTTTGTGAGCAGCAGGTCAAGAGTTGCAAGGCTAGTTGGTTCCTCCAGCGTTTGTAACAGGAAGTTGTCCTCAGTGCTCTCCAAAAACTTCCTGGATGGTCTGTGCACTGCTGCATTGCCCGCCCAGCAGATGTCAAGGTATCTGAAGTTCCCCATGAGAACCAGGGCCTGTGATCTGAAAAGTTCTGCTAGTTGTCCATAGAAAGCCTCCAGGGCCATCTCTAGGGGGGCGTGGGGCCCAGGGCAATGGGCCCATGGGAGGCCCCCTGCAGCCTGCCTCATCTGGGGGGGGGCAGGGTTGGCTGGCCAAAAGGGTGGCCACACACTCCCACCCATCCCCTGAGCCAGCCACTCTGCCACTGGGAGTGGAGTGGACCAGCCCAGGGGATGGGCTTGGCTCTCCCACTCCACCTCTGAGCCAGTCCTCCCCACCGCTAGAGAGGACCAGCCAGCCCAGGCAGGGGTGAGAGAGCAGAGCCTAGCCTCTGGGCTGGCCTGCTTCTCCCCTGGGCCGACTGTTCCCTGTCCTGGGGATGGGGTGGGCCAACCCCAAGCAGAGGCCAGTTACGTGCTCCCAGTCCCCACCGCCTTCCCCTGGCTTTGGCTCTGCACCAAAGGCAGCAGGGAGGGGCCAGGGACCAGCGCAGCTGTGGGGGCAGGGGCGTCGCTGGCACCTGGGGCCCGTGCCCCGAATGCTGGCGCCAGTGCCCCAGGCCTGGCAGGGCCCCACCTCTCCCGGTCTCTGGCCGGATTGGGCCAGAGATCCGGGGCCCAGCTGGCTGCGGTCGCGGCTGCCGCTCCTGCCCTGTCCCCAGCTGGGGATCTGGGGCCCAGCCACCCACAGCAGCGGTGGCCACTTCCAGCCCCTTCAAAGGCCGGGTGACCCCGCGGCCATGGCTGCCGCTCCCTGCCCTGTCCCCAGCCGGGGGCCTGGCCTGCAGTCAGGGGGCGGGGCCTGTGAGCTGGGGGTGGGGCTTGGTCCCGTGCCCTGGGTCATTCCCCGGGGCAGCGACACCCCTGCGTGGGGGACAGTGGTGGAGGCCCTGCGCTGCCCTGCTCAAGTCAGGAAAGTGTGGGACCCACAGAACCAAAGGGCCAGGGACAGTTGCTCCTCCCTCCCACCCCCAAGGACAGCCCTGTCCACCTCCTCCTTCTGGTCTAGTGGTCTATAGCAGATGCCTACCATGACATCACCTTGTTGCATTCTTCTCTAAAATTAACCCAGAGACTTTCAACAGGCTTGTCTCCCCTTTCATAGTGGAGCTCTGAGCAGGCATAAAGCTCTTTTACATATAGAGCTATTCCTCCACCAGTTAGCTTATAGACTCCTGCTTCTAGGGGCACAGCTGTTCTTAACTGTCTGCTTACCATTGGTCTAGCCAGACCCTATTTAGCTCACACAGCTGTGAGGTGTCACTGGCCTGTTCTTATCCCAGTGCAAGGCAGTGGAGTGGGGGCAAGACTCTGGCAGGTTAACTCCCTTCTTTCTGTCACAAGCACAGACTCTAATAAGCAGCATGTTCTGTCTAAGTCTGATTCACTAAGATTTACTTAGATTAAAAATGAAATAACACATTCTTGGAGACAGACACAGCTCCAAATTTGGTTTCTCTCTCACAAGCTAAATTCAATAATTAAAAATAATCTGCCAACACTGCCTATCTAAATGCCCAGCAACCCCATATGTTTTTGTTATATAAACTAAAAATCAGATGTAAACTCTTTAAAATTGAATAGGTTATACAGGCAAAAGGTTTATTTTGACCTCTTCTGGAAAAGCAAGTATTTCCAAATTATAGGTATGACAAAATTAGAAATAAATAGGAACTGAAAGGGAAAAATATTCACATCTGAAGTTACATAACTATTTGCTGCCACTCTCAGTACCATTAAAAGTAAATTTTTGCCTATTATTGCTACCCATCTTTAATACAGAGAAGGTCTGAAAGAAGAGGAGAAGAAAACATTAAAAGTGGCTTACATAGGAAAATACAAGTATAAACTGGAGAAAACCTATGTTAAGGAGCATGAGGTATGTTGTAAGTGCAGTTATGAGCACAGAAACTTCTTGGGTTCTTTGAAACTTTAATGGCAAGCTATATATGCAGCTGGAAGGCCGTCATTTAGTTGTACAGAATTTCACACAAATAAATAAGAATTCTTTCCAGCCAAACTACGTACTCTAAGTAATATGGTACATTTCTATAGAACTTTTCATCAGAGGATCTCAAAGTCCTACAAAAAGGAAAGGGAGGCACAGTGAGGTTAGGTGCCTTGACCAAGATCACACAGCAAAGTCTGTTGCAGAGCTGGCAGACTACCCTGATTCTCCCAACTTCCAGCCATCTGTTTGAACCACTAGACTATGCAGCCTCTCATACTCCTGAAAATATTTCCATTTTTATACATATGGCTATGTCTTTAGCTTGATATTGAACACTGAAAATCTGTCCCTCAGTATCTATGGTATTGGTATAAATGCTGTGTGAATGCTTGAAGATTACTGTGCTGTGTCTGATATAAACAATTTTTAGAAATCCAGAGATTAGCTAGAAATTTATCAAATGAGCTTTCAAAGGTAAGAGGCTAATTCAGATGAGCTTAAGTGGACCTGCCTGATAAGTAGAGAAAGGATTTCAGCTCCAAAGAAATTAAAGCTCCAAGCAAGATTAGGCAGTAGATCATGAGAACAAACTCCCATTGGTTGATCATATCCCAAGGCCTTCATGCAGTTGCTAATTGCTTCCAACAATAGTAACCTTTATATAGATAACCATAAATGTGCATTGCTAGTCCATTTAAAATAAACTGGAAATTTCAAGCTGTGCATTGTGTAGTTTGGTTCTGATCTTGTAAATAATGTTACTCACATGGAGGGTCAGCACCTTAGTATTATACTATCTGTCTTGGTGTTTACGCTATTCCCCACCTCCCTGATATCTGGGAGCACCTAGTATAAGTTAATGGTTTCAATTCAGACACCTAAAATATTTTAAAAGTAATCTCGTGTAATTATATTCTCTGAGTTTTTTGGCTGGGTATATGCCACCTATCATGCTTACCATTATCATGGCAGAATCTAGTTTTCTGAGCAGAAGAATTCCTGGAATTTAAATTTTGCTCTGACACTGAACACCTTTGTGATTTTGGGAAAGTCATTTAACCTCTGCTTTGCTTTAACCAGACACTGATAATCACCATGGCCTCAGTTTCCTCCTTGGTAAAATAACAATAATATAAATAAATAATATAAATTATAAAATTTAATATTTAGCCTAACTTGTGTATAGGGTAGTTAGGAGGTTTAATTAATATTTGCAAAGAACTTTGCTGATATTAAGTGTTAATGAGGGAGACATTTCTCTATGCTGCCGTTCCATGGTCTGTACGAAGAATAAAATGTGAATTCCAAGAGGAATAGTTATATGGTTGGACTCCTGACATTCCATAGACTGATCTATCTGGTCTCCAAAAGCCTCCTCTGAGTACAGATCTTCTAAAAGTTTCAGGCCAACATAGCGTCAGACTGACACTTCGTGTTGTAACATGATGAAGCATCAAAAAGTCTTCATGTGAACATAACAATATGGTGACAGATTATTGCAGCACTTCTTTGGAGATCTCTTGGCCACAGAACCATCGCCTCTTCCCATAAAGCTTGATATGCAGGGTCTGTCTGCTTAGTGCTCAAAGAGGGTGCAGTAGGCCCAAGTGACGGGAGCAGCAATACTGGACCATTGGTCTGACCCTTGTAGCTAAATGAACTGTGCCCAGGACCAAATGGTTCAGAGGGAATGAACATAACTTGGCAATTTATCAAGTGATCCGCCCCCTGTCAGACAGCCCCTGTTTCTGGCAGTCAAAGGTCAGAATAGAGAAAGAGAAAGCTGAGCAGAGGTTCATGTTTGAGAACAGATCAATCTCTCCCTGGCTCAGTGCAAGTATGTTTAGCCCAAACTGACACTGTCTTGGCGAAAGTCTGTGAAAGTCTAGATTCTCTAGATGAGTTACAGCTCCTCTGATGGACCGAGGTGGTGTACAGGGATGGTAATCCAGCTACAGATAATTGCTCTCTCAGGGAGCTAATGACTAGCAGTTCTGCTGTTGAGACCCCCGTGCCTCAGAATAGAGGATGGGAGGGAGCAGGAAGAGGATAGGATGGAATTCTGCTCTACTCCACCAACTCTCTACTGGTGTATGAACCAGGGCCCTAAAGCAATGGAACCACTAGAGCTGCCTGACAGCAACAGGCTCTAATAATCAATTTCTCACTGCATTTTTGCCCTTGCTGTTTAATCAACATTAAATTCAAGAACACAAAACATCAAGGGCCATTCCTAAGTTTCCCCAAAATTGCCTGCTCTGGCTTCCAGCCAGCACAACAACCTCTTGACCCACTCTTACTTTGAGAGCACCACCCCGTCTGGATGTTGAGCCTAAATATGCTCAACTTCCTCCTAATTATCTCTTCATTGATTATAACACCTGGAGCAGCCTCTGAGCCCTGCTGGAAAGTAGCCGATGGAACTCCAAACCATTGTCTGGCTCATTGGGGTCTCCTCCTAGACTTGAAACTACTGGATAAGGGAGTGGCAGGGCTTCTAAATATCTTCTGGGGGCACCAAGATACCTGTGCACCCCACCACAAGAAGAAATTCACAGAATGTAAAGCCATGCAATTCAAACCTATGGCACAGTCCAGGAGAATAAACTGTAAAACAGAAGCCAGCAATGAGAATTAGTCCAATGGAGCCTCTAAAGCTATGTCTATGCTGCAAATAAAGGCCCACAGAAGGCTTGTGCCAACTGGCTTGGGCTCACAGGGATTGGACTAAGGGGCTGTTTAGTTGTGATGTAGATGTTCAGGCTTGGGAGAAACCTCAGATCCCCGACTCCAGTCTGAGCACGAATGTCTACACAGCAATTAGACAGCTCCTTAACCACAGCTCCACGAGCCCAAGTCAACTGGCATGGGCCAGGCATGTGTGTCTAATTGCAAGGTAGACATAACCTAAGGATATGGCAGGGGTAGACAACCTTTGCCAAGCCCTGTGCCGGTCCTCCCTCCCCAACCCTCAGCTGGTGCTGGCGGCTCCCTCTGCTGAAAAAACAGAGGCGTGCCTGAAAAATTCAGCAGCAATCACAGCTAGAGTGGGAGCATGTCCCAGGCATGCCACAGAAAGAAGTCACCCAGAGTGGCTCATCTTGGTGGTGTGCCTGGGGTCAGGGGCTCCTAGGCATGCTGCAGAAAGAAGCTGCCCAGAGTGGCTCCTTTGGGGAGCATCACACTACAGAGAGGAGCCACTCTGGGCAGCTTTTTTCTGTGCCACATGGAGGCATAGGCATGGTGGGTCCCCCTGTGTCCCAGCTGCACCTGAAGGAAGCTGCCCAGAGTGCAGGGGTGTTGCTGCCCTGGGGAAGGACCAGTCGCACAGGCCCTGGCCCCACCCCCTGGCCACTGGCCATGCCCCTGGCCCCGATTCTGTGTTCAGGCTGACCCGGCCTCAGGTGCCTGCTGCCGCCAGCCTGCCCTGGATCCCTGGCCGGGGCACAGGGCAGGGAGCGTCAGCTGCTGCAGCAGGTGGCCCAGCCTAGGAAGGGACCGGAAGCAGCCGCAGCCACTGCAGGCAGCTGGGTCCCAGATCTCCCGCCAGAGACTGGAAGAAGCAGGGGCTCAGGGCCAGGACTCCAGGCACTGACGCTGGGATTCGGGGCACGAGCCCAGTGTGCCCAGCGCTAGCAATGCCCATGCCAGAGTGGCTTTTGGTGGCAGGAGCGGCAATTTCTGTGGTACCATAGAGGGTGTCACATGCCGCTCTGAATGGGCTCGGGTGCCATTGTTAGCACACATGCAGGGGGTTGCCTACCCCTAGTATATGGCCCAGGGTCATAACTACAGAGGGACCAACAGGGCAAAGCCCCAGGCGGTCTGAAGCAGCTCAATAGAGCTGCACTATTAAGGGGACGGCTTTGCGGCGCTGGCTCCAAGCACTGCTAATGGGAAGGGGCGCGTTTCGATTGGAATGCACCCCGGGTGGCAAAACGCCACGTTACAGCTCTGATATGGCTACATTGCAGACTAGACCTAGGCTATGATTCGGGTTTAAGCCCACATCTCCCTTCTGTTCACACATAGATCAGTTTGACTCAGATCAGTGGGTACTCAGGACCCGGGTCCTAAAATACGGCTATGTGTGGCTCAGAATCTGAGGCCCACTGAGATTTAGGTCCAAGTCCTATAATTTGCAGGGTGGATGCAGCTCAAACCATAGATCCAAGTCAGAAAGTCTGTGTAGGCAGGCAGGGCAATACGGATGCATTAGTACAATTGTGAGATCCAGATTTAGCAGTTGTAAGCCCAGGTTTACAGTGAAGTGTGGACGCACCCAAAGTTAACTCTTTCTTTCCTTCCTATGAAGATTTATTCTTGCTTTGTTTCCTTTTTTTAATCATTGCATCATTTTTCTGGCACCAAACATTTGTTTTCAATTCCATATTGGTGCAGTTACTCACCTCCTGCTGGGGAAAAAGTACTAGGGATCAGCTCCTGCACATTTAAAGACAGTTGTCTGCAAAAACGTCTGTTTGAGATGACCCAGGAGCTCACATAAAGCAGCAGAATGCTTAGGTCAATGCTTTTGTTAAGCTGTGTGGAAATCAAGATTCAAATTTCATTTCAAAGAATCACAGATTTTATTTATAATGACAAGCAGAGAGGGCCCTTTATGCAATATTCACTGAGGTTACTGGGGTCAATGGCAGCCTCATTGTACCATCTCACTCTGGGATTAAATATTTTATACATAGCATAGTTGTATTCTGTGTCAGCCTCACCTTCCAGGAACTGCTGCCATCTCAGCTTCTCTCTACCCTCACCCAGCACACTAGAGAATTCAACATGTGCTATTCAACACAGTTTGCAGCTCCATTTATTTTACATCAGACAAGAGCCAGAAATCCAAGACACGATAGTGAAAACATTTGCTAATGCTTTCTTTTGAAATGGTTATTCCAACTTCATTTATACGAACACTTATATATGTGGTTGGGCAGCACAAAGGATTGCCCAAGTGGTCTACCAATATTCTGTTCTGCATGATAGATGGTATTATTTTTTACAGAAAGGTAAATCGAGGAACAGAGAGGTTAAGTGATGTGGCAAAGGTCACAAAGTAAGTGAATGGAAAAGGTGGGAACAGAATTTAGGAGTCTTAAAGCTAAAACCCCCTGCCATAACCTCGAGACCACATTCTCTCCTGGTTTGTGACACATTATTGCAGGTCAAATAGTTGGCAAGTGAGTGGACTCTTGTCTTCTCCCTTCTTCGTCAGTCAAAGAACACCAAAACCAATAGGGTGGCTATGCTCTTCACAAAGAGAGACGGGTCCTAGGGGACTTTCTGGTAACTGTGCACTGCAAGGATTTGGGAATAGGGTCAGTACTTCAAATGGTGTGTGGATTCACCAGTCATTTCCTCCACCCCAGCAGAGGAAAGGGGTTGTAAATGATACAGAGACTACTCCAGGCTTAAGGCTGGAATAACAGACACAAAAGAACAGCTCCTGTTGGGTTGGAAACCTGGAGGAACTCCCCATAGCTGTTCAAATTCTGCATTTGAGGAAGGATTTTGTCCTATATGGGAAAAAAATGCCATCATAAAAGAATCTACAGTAAAAGTAATGCAATTCTTGGGTGCATAACATAGCTACGGTGGAAGCTACATCTTCCCAGATACTCAGAAAGGATGGAAGCACTGATGTGGTGATGAAAAAGAGAAAGGAAACAAAATAAAGACATGAATTTTTGTAAAGATAAACTGTCTTGTATCAGAGAGCTCAGTGAGTATGCTAGCAGTGATTAACTTCCTAATTATGTATTTCATTGAGTACCTTTTGGTCCTTATATAATACATAAATATACTGCAGAGATCGTGGGCCTAATTATCCTCTCATTATCTTGTGAGCAGGGAGTAATCCTCCTGAAGGCAATGGAACTACACAGGCATTGGAGAGAGAAGAGTCAATAGCAGCCTTCATTCAAATATTGATCAAAGCATATGTTTTGTGCATACAGATTTTATATTAGCAGTACCAGCAGTGGATTAGACACTTTGGTGATGTATGTGTCAGTGGGGGAGGGATACGTGCTTGTCTGTGGTAGTTTTCTTAACATTTCATTCTGAGTGCTTTCTGACCCCAAATATTATGCAAAGCTGTACTATTTTCCTATAGATATGTCAATGCAATTTTTATCACCCTTTTTAAACTGACAGCAAAAACAATTCAATGAGTAGGAAGTTACATTCCAATTATTAGTCTTTTCCATTTGAAAGTCATCTTTATAACAATGGTTACAATATAATGATATTGTGTACTGGTGTTATTAACTAACACCTGAGCATTTCTGGGAGGATGCTGAATCTGCGGACATTCACTTTGCTTTTTAATGACACATCAGCATTTAGCACATTGGTTTTCTATAGCAGTTTTATTACTCAAAGTGTCACAGAGAACTTCACTTGGTCCTGAACAAGAGGCTGATCTTCTAACTAGTTGCTACCTATCACAATGCTTACTATGACAAATGGTCTCCATGGCAGAAATTCTGCTTATCTCTTCAGACATAAATACAAAGAAAAGCTGCTGTCTTCAAGGAATCTATTTACTCCAGATGTACACAGGTATAAACAAGAGCAGAATTTGGCCCATTGAGACTATGGAAGCGATCACTTAATCCAGTAGTAAAAGTTTATAGGATCAGGCCCATAACAGTGTACAGTCCCACACAGATGAAGGACTAGCTGTTATGCATTAAGTGATACCTCCACCTCCTACAATAACTTGGTCAATGGAACCTGGAGGACTACTCATTTGGAGACTTGGATAAATCCCCTACTCTTTTCAAGAACTGACAGGTGCCACCATGGCAGCCAACAGGGATGCACAAGGGGGTCTTCCATTCATTCAGGCATCCAAAGGCTGTTAGGCTCCATGAAGAACCCAAATACCAAGTTGAATTCTACTCTCAAACTTCTGGCCCGCAGGTAAAAGAGCTATTAAGTGGACCATAGTGTCAGCATGTACTCTTATGTAGCTCTGAATCTGAATTGTTGGGGAGAAGTAGAAAGCTGCTAGCAGTCTTGTAGGTGATAGGTTAAACTTCTGTCCTCTATATAGTGCTGGTCACTCATCTTACTGGGCCTGATTCTCATTTATCCTAAAGCTCCTTTAAGCTGCTCTAACAGTGTGAAGGTGCCCTACATTACAGTCACACCCACTTGAAGACCCTTTTATGGGCCAGAGCAGTCCAGTGATGCACTCATTAACAAAGAAAATCAGTAAGTGCTGATGGCTATCTCAGTATTATTGAGATGCAAAGTTCATTTTAAGTCTGTTATAAATTCTTCATAGAACCTGCTTTTGTATAATTAAGTCTCCAGAGGGTAAAAGGCTTTATCACAGAAAAATAGCCAAAGCAATTGAGGGGCACTGCAATATTATAAGGATTCAGTACAAGTAAACTGGTCCCCTGAGCTTTGATAATAGAGTCTGGATGTTAAACTCATAGAATATGTGGGGTGAGAGCTGTATCTTGCCTCACTCACTGACTTTCAATGGATTTATAAAAGGGAAGAATCCGTCCCCCCGGGGTTTATGCCTTGACTTATATGTTAGGCCCTACTGTGGAAATACTGACCTGACATAGCACAGTTCAAGGCGTCTCTTGCTCTACACCATGTGTGGCCAAACTGTGGTTCTGGAGCCGCATGTGGCTCTTGAATGAAAAAGTGCAGTTTGTGGAAGAAAACCAGGTGAAAGCAGCCCCAGCCTAGGAGTTTTAAATCTCCTGCCCTGAGCATGCTCCGAGGATGCTCGGGGGAGGGGGGTGTCTCAGCCTGTGCCTAGCCACTGGAGGGGAGGGTTGGACCTGGGGAGCCAGCATCAGGGCCTGGGGGTTAGAGAGGGAGTCAGGACAGTGGGGAGAAGAGCGGCATGGTCGGAGAGAGTGAGGAGAAGCAGTGGCATGGTTGGGACGGTGCGGAGAAACTAAGTTTTTACTGTATAGGGAGGCCTAGTTTTCATGGTAACCTTAGGTAATTATTAGAATCTGACATTGGTAGGACTAATATTTGCCCTCTTTTTATGAGAAAATTAAAGAGTGCAATGAATTTTAAACTTAGTAATTTTAGAGTAGGTAAAATATGACTATATGCCTCAGTATGGCTCTCAAAGGTTTAATAATCAATTTGTGTGGCTCTTGAGTTCCATAAGTTTGGCCACACCTGCGTAGCACAGTCCTAGGCAGCACAGATTTGTTCCCCCTGTTAAAAATGTCTCTGGCCTTTACAGTTCTTCCATTACTACAGAGAGTCTTTAATAAGAACGAGTATACACCATACCACTGTCTCTTTCTAAAGAAAACTGGAACCTTTGTCCTTCACTTCCAGAAACACAGGCTGCCACCATGTGGTCCTATAGTTGGTGAACCCTTACTGTCTGTGTGGATCACAGTGACAGGGAATCAAACTATTAATAGCAATCTGGCCACTGAGCTTTCTGGGAAGACTGCAAACTTCACTGAAGTCAATTACCCAGTTTCTGCTGGGGATGACTGACTGACACTTGAGTGGCAATTGTTGCGCTACCAAAGCAATAGACTCAGTGAAAGGAAGCATGTAAGCTGGAGAAACTGGAAGCAAGGGAGAGCTCTCCCTAGGAAAATGAATGTGGTCTGGGAAGAGAAAGCTGTGTGGAAGTTTACTGCTGCAGGCCTGCACTACTATGGGAGTGAAGAATAAATACCCATGTGGTGAAAGGGTAACTACCTGGTGAATGTTTGTGGTTAAGAGCTCAAGAAACAAGCCAGGCAGTGTGGCATATCAGATACTAACAGAGTCACTCTGTGACAGCCACCTGCAAAGGGCAATATCCATTTTACACATGAAGTCAGTCCAATACATTATAATAGGGAAGGCATTCCAGATGCGTGGAACACTATTGGAGAAGGCATAAAAAAGAGAACAAGATGAGTGAGAAGAGCCAAAGAAGGGAATAATAAGTACAAAGTGACCAATGGCATTTCTGCAGTATTGAAAGAACTAGTGACCAGGCTATATTTGTATCTAACATTAGAACAAGTGCAGGAATAATTCTTTCTAATCCCCATGAGGTGTTCCAGTAGTATGTTTATGGGGGGGGGCTGATCTGTATTGATGGATAGCTAGACATGGTCACTGTTTACTTAATCTAATGGAACTGGGATTCATTTATGGTAGAAATTCCTTCAGAAAAAAGAAAGCCTGTCACATGCCATTAATGTTATTGTTGACCTTAATAACTATGTACTATAAACAGATTTTGGTACATAGCTACTTTAAAGGAAAAATGAAGGTGTAAGGAGGCAACATGGCCATCAGACACCTGTCCATCAAGGCAGAGCTCAAGGGGCAGGGCAGAAAGTATAAAAGCAAGGCCAGGGAGCTTAGTCCAGCCCTGGCCGCTGAAGAGGAAGGATGGCTTTCCCCCAGCTCCTCAGCCCGGCCATTCCTCCAGTAGAGGGAACAGTTGCCTACCCGCTGGTCTCCACCCCAGTACCAGGATGGCTAGCTTGGGCCTCCTATGGCAGGTACCCCTGAGGAGGGGCCAACTTCACTTGAGGATGTTGGGCTGAGAGGACAGGTGGAGTCTGGGAACCCCAACTTTTCCCAGAAGGCCGAGACTGCCATGACCAAGCCCCACCACTGTATTCCTGTGACTTGGAAGAACTGCCGCTTGCTACACAGAAAGATAACTTCCCTAGGGGACAAGACCTGGAAGAGCTGCCCTTTGCACCGGACCAAGTGGAGCATCCAGAGTTACCCCCACCAGAGGAGATGGAGGCCACACCAGAGCTTCCAGACCTACCCCCATCAGATGAAATGGAGGGTTTCTGCTCCTTGCCCCAAACGACTACCCAGAGGACATTGTTGAAGGGGCTGAACAGGTACTGCTGGAAGAGCGGGAAGGCAGTAGCCCAGGGGAGGTACACCCCATGCCGAAGCCGGATCTATGCTGACCCCATGATCAAATACCCGACCTCTGTCAGGGCCCTGGGCTTGGACACAGTGGAGTAGGGTGGGCCTGTATCCCCCCCTCCTTTCCCTAGACGGCAACCCTGTCTGATACCTCGCAGTGTTTACCTCTTTTGCCTAAAGACTTGAGAGTTGTGTACCCTATGTAAAAGACAGTGGAGCATTGATGGAGCACCTTACCTCCACATTATACACTATTGTTTTGGAGTATACTGTTTTTCTCCCAAACCCCTTTCTCTCCCTGAAAGGGACTAAAAAAATAAGAACTGGTTTGGCCCACCTGCGACAGGTGGACCGCCCACCCTTGGATGAGGCCGGGTGTACCTTGTCACAGAAGGGAAACCCAAATTCACCATACAAAGCTAGAAGTCTGAAATGCCCCTGAACAAGTTCTTCAGGATGGAAGGTGTTTCAACATTAAAAGAATCTATCTCTCACCCACTATTATAGTCCCACTTGGTTTTCTTTCAACATTAATGGATGATTTAAAGATGAGCTGCAAAAAGGAAAGACTTCGATTCATGTCCTTTGTCACTTCCTTCTGATCCATAAAGAAACAACCATTTTAATTGGGTTTGGGGGGAGGGTTGGAGGGAGTTGTTTGTTTGGTGTTCTTTTGTTTGTTTTTTGATATTGGTGACACCCATACTAAGCAGACCTGTGCCATATTGAGATTCTCTATCCCACCCCAGTCCCAATGCCACCAGTAGTAGTTTGTTACCTGGCTTTACAGAATGTTTTGGATCTGTCATTAAACAATCTTCCACTGAAGGGAAAGCTTGTATCACCAGCTGAATGATTGCTTCTGAAGTAACTCCTTTTATCCACAGTGCCTCGGATCATTTTTCTTGTCATTTTCTAGTTACTGGGAGAGCAAAGGAAGTGAACCAGATAAGAAATACCTCACAAGTCCACACTACCTCTTCTATGAAAGCAGTCCATTCCTTTTTCATCAAGTATCAGTGTTATAGTTAGGGGTAGACTTAAGTGGGCCATGGCCCACCCATTTTGAAAGGAGACCCACCCAATCAGATTTTAAGCAATTCATCCTGGATTTTTATCAGCTTCTGTAAAATACTTGATACACAAGGCTTGTGCCCACTCATGTCAATTGCAGGGCCTACCAAAAATCAGTTCTGGCTATGCCTCTGTCATGTATGAGATAAAATTGGTCTGGCAAATCAAGTTGTTCTGATTCAAGGCTATCCTTATAAAACCACTTTCTGTCCCATATGCATGCATGCAGACATATTTGCATGCTTAGTTGGCCTGATTTCCTACCTAAGACCTATCATTTTAGGATTTTGAGAGCCACAAAGGCAGAGACTGTGAGTTGAGTAGGATTACAGAGTAAACATTTAGCTATAGTGGAGCAAGATAGAAAGGCAATGGAATTGGAACAACATAGTGAGGAGAGGCAGCAAATGAAAAGATGAAGTGGATAAGAAGAAAGATCCTTTAACAAAATGGACTATGAACAGAGGAGGGTGAAAGATTGTTTCTATGGCAATGCAAGCCCGAGACTAAGACTGCAAAGCTGCTGGCAGTAAGCAAATGTGTTTCAAATGAAACATGAGGTAACACAGCAGACCTCTGTGCCAGCAATGAGGAAGTCACAAGCCAGCTTTAAGCCTCCAGTAAGTAACTCCTACCCCTTATTCATCAGCTGTAGTACTATAGAATCTGCAATCAGATTTTAGTACCCCGGCTTCATGTGAAGGGTAGAAGCTTTCATAAGTGAAGATGGAGTTCCAACACCTGCCCTTCTTGAAGCTATTATCTTTGTTTTGAGAACATTGCTCACGTAGTAATTATTTTTCTCGCACACTGACATATAGCCATTATAAATGGAAGAGCCCTTGGAGAGCATCATGTCCTTTCCAAACCAAGAAGAGATACAGCAGAACATTGGTACTTCACACTCACGCATCATAACTATTTTCTAACTTAGGACATATCATATGCTATTTTCCTTCTATTGGGCACAAACATACAAGATTCACTTTCAACAAGGTCCTAAATGGCCTCAATTTCCACTGGGTTCTAGCAGTGATAGAATGGATGGGATAACCCTTAAGGGGACTAGGCTTAGCATCTCTGGTATAGACTAGGTTGAAAAAGAGTGAGGTCTTGCATGTCCCATGGGGGGTATTAAACTGGATATGCATGATTAAAGCAACCTTTCTGATTGCCTAGTCTGCATGCATTAGGTGCTGACCCAGACCCTGAATAGAGGAGGCACAAGCCACCTTTCTCTGACTTCCCTCCAGCACCGGAACAAAGATAAATCTGTCCCTTGGTCTTCTCAGCTAAAGACTTGTTGAGGCCTTACAGTTATGTAAAAATAATTTGGTATTGTATGGGTGTCAGAGCTGTAATGCTCTGTTTCAGCGCCTGGGGCTTGTTCCAATTGGAATGTGCCCCTTGCAATTAGCTGGGCTTGGGGCTGGCACAGCAAAACTCACCTTTTAATAGAGAGGCTCTGTTGAGCTGCTCTGGTGCGCCCCAGGCAAAGCCCCATTCACCTCACTGTAGTTACAGCTCTGATGGAGGTAGCCACTTAGTGTGAGATAGAGAGACTTATTTTTATCCTGAATGGGCAGAAATAAGGCAAAGAAGAGGGAAATGAAGTGAATTTAAGCATAGGTGCATGGAGATGGACATGTTCTCAGGCTGCTGTACACCTATGATCTCGAGAGAAATAGAGGTTTATAAAAAAGAAACCAAACTCAGCTTTTTGTCTGCATCAGGGGTCTCAAACTCAAATCACCACTAGTATGTTAGCCCAAGGGCTGAACCACTGAAACCTTTTCAAACAATGATATTGTGAATATTGATAACAATAGTGTCATTGCTGGCTACAGGAAATAACTTTGGGGCCACATGTGGCACACAGGCTGTGAGTTTGAGACCTGTCTAAATGATCTGTCCCTGGCTCTCATAACCCCAATCTCACAGAGCCTGATAGCTTTCTCAGGGACTCAAAGTCTCTCTCCCCATTCAAACAGTGCCCAGGATGTGCATACCCAGCCCCCAGCACTTTCAAACACACCCAGCCCAGATCCGAAGTTGGTCTCTGTGGTAGAAGTTCCCTATTGTGCCATGATATGGAACCTTAGATGCAATGGGTCGAAGTCAGAGGGCCATGTAAGCTTGTATGAGTTACATGTTGGTGAGTTGTTTTTACAGGAATGTGAGTGAGTCTATACCAGTGTAACTTACATAGCAGAGGGTTTGTAGGAACAGGTACACTATAGTAGAGTGGTCTGTACTTCAGTTTACACCTTTTGGTCATCTTCTGTTCCTGTTATACTCTTCTTCTCCAGCTATTTGGCATTTGAATTACACCCACTCAGACTCCTTTACACTAGAATCCCTTATTCCTATGTATACCCACTTACTGAGGACTAAGAAGGATAGTCTAGTAGATCAGGCACTGGAAGGGTACACTGGAGACTTGGATTTGGTTTTCAGTTTCCCTCTGTGACCTTGGACAAGTTGCTTCATCTCCACATGGCCTCAGCTCCACATCTCTAAAAAGAGTTATGTCTTCTTCCAGGGGTCTGCAACCAGCAGCTCCGGAGCCACAGGCAGTACTTTGGCTGCCCTCTTGTGGCTCTGGGATCTGGCTCCCACTCCATCACTATCGGAAGACCCTGTGGGAGGGCCCACTCTTGTGCCAGGCCTTCTCCCACCATTGGGAGACCCTGTGGGGGGCCCACTCCTGGTTTCAGAATCCCTGCCCCATCCCCACCCCCGCCAGGGGACCCTGCGGCAGACTCCCTGGCCCAGCTCTCCCCACCAGAAGTCTACTCCCACTGTGACTCTCAAAACACTTGGTTAGTGAAGGAATTGCAAAAGATGGCTCTTCTTACTGTTTGGGTTGCCAAACCCTGTTCTGTACCATTCAGAAAATCTGTTAATGGTTGTGAGGTGCTCAAATATTAAGGCAAACAGACCATGTCAGTGCCTAGGTATTTACACTGCTGTATACATTATCTCCAAATTTAACCCAGTGACCTTTTATGAAATTAGTTCAATAGACGCTGCATAACTGGATTTTCCGACTGTTCAATCCTTAATCTGTTTTCAACCAGGAATGAGTTAAGTTGTTTTCACTGAATAAAAGCGTTCAGCCAAAGAGTCTAATTCCCCATAATCTTACTCCAGTTTTAGTCTGCCTGGAATTCCACTGGTGTAAGATGGAACTAAAGTAGTGATGAATCAGATTCTGTGTCTTTAATCAAGCCAGCTTTGTTTCCAGATTATATTCTGCTCGGATATGGGTTTTACTTGATTAACCAAATCACTATCAGCATCCTCCAGTGGTCATAATTGCTTTCAAATGTCATCTGGACATCAGTTGTCATTTCACTCTTGCATCTGATGAAGTGGGTTGCAGCCCAAGGAAAACTTATGCACGGAGAAATCTGTTAGTCTTTAAGATGCCACAGGATTTTAGTTGTTTTTGCATTTCACTCTTGATGCCCACATCCATTACAGAGGCACACCTGTTTCCAGTAAGCAACTAATTACTGTAAATGAAGGAATCCAAGAGCACTGATATTTGTTCATGATCGCTGAAGTTGGGTTCCTTTATTCTACTTATTGCTTTATACCTTATGTTATACTTTACACTTCCTTTTTCACCTTTTTATCCTTTCGCAGCCTGCACTGCACTACATGCTCAGCCTGTGGCAGGGAATGCAGATTCACAGCTTGCAGGGAAGTAGCCTGCCAAAAGGTACTGTAAGCTCTTCTGCTCCCTCCAAAACAAACGCAGTTATACATTCCACTTACACCGAACCAAAAGGTCTCTCCTTTTCTAATCTGTAACATTTTCTTTATGTTAGTCTAATCTTCATGTAAGTAGGCAACTTGACAGCCCTGCTGGCTAAAATCCTCTGACTAGCCACAAAACAGATACAGCAATACAGGCAGTGTAAGCTCCTGATGCCCCATCACCTATCTGCTGTTAGTCTGGTTTGAAGGAACACATTTAGGGGTTAAACCCATAGTTCTATATCTATTAAAATTCCTCAGTCTTTTTGCTGAGACTAAGGAGCGAGCCATTCGTCATGCTGGGAGCTGAGTGAATAATTCATGGCAGATAATTTATTTTCATGATTTTTAGCCTCTTTTTCTATTTGCAAGTTGTCTGCAAGTAGCTTATGAATGTCTTAAATTTAGCTGAGACCTGAAATTAATCACCCGAATATTTTCTGCAAATAATTCCTAGCCTGCAGATTGTTCATGAGCAGTTCAGTTCAAGTTATTGACATTTATGATTCTGACCTGGTCAATTAGTTTTGACTGAGCTCTTGAGCTAGATTCTGATCTCAGTTAGATCTCTGTAAATCCAAAGTAACTTCAGCAACATGACCCCAGATTTACACTAGCGTTACTGAGATCAGAGTTCCTTTAGTTTTCTTTAGGTACTTTAACACCTTAGTATATGTTTCTGTCCTCCAACTAGAGCAGTAATATTTTGGATCAGGCTTCTGAGGCAGGTATTCATCACATTTTCAAGGTCAAAATTTCTTCCGTGAAGATAAAATGTGGCATTTCTATGATCAGGAGCATTGCTGAGGCGGGGAGGGACCCAGGGCACGCGTCCAGGCCCTGCCCCCAGCCAGCAGGCCCCACCCCCTGGCCAGGGGTCAGGCCAGGTGGGGCTGCACCGCTGCAGGCGGCTAGGCCACAGCGGGGCCAGGCCAGAAACGGCTGCAGCAGGCCGGGCCCGGGCCCATGCCCGCGCTGCCGCAGCCACAGCCACAGGTGGCCAGGCCCCCAATCCCTGGCCAGGGACGGGGCCGCCATGGCTGCAGGTGGCCAGGCCCCGGATCCCCGGCTGGGGATCTGGGGCTCGGCCGGCTGCCCGCAGCCACGGTGGCCCCATCCCCAGCTGGGGATCAGAGGCCTGGACTCCCGTGGCCACAGCAGCGGGGGCCCGGCCTCCTGTGGCTGCTTCTGGCCTGGGCCGGCCGTGGCCTAGCCGCCTGCAGCACCACAGCCCCGCCTGTCCCTATCCCTGGCCAGGGGGTGGGGCTGGCTGGGCAGCCAGCCAGGCCCTGGATCCCCGACCAGGGACGGGGCCGCCGCGGCCGCCACGGCCATGGGCAGCTGGCCTGGCCCTGGATCCCCGGCCCAATTGGGCTGGAGATCCGGGGCACTGGCGCTGGGACTCGGGGCACATGCCCCAGGGTGCCCAGCGCCAGCGACGTGCCTGTCTGTGATCACTCCCAGTCAGCTTATTCATTAAAAGCGAACACTAGAGGCATAATCACTACCAAAGCAAATGGAGTGCCTGATACCCTATTTCGTTAGTTCAATTTGACACCTTTATAATTTCAATTCAGTGGTGTTTCTTAGGCACAAAAACAAAGTGAGAGAAAGGCATATTGAGTCCTCCATTTGACTGAGCGATGTTTGCACTCAATCACAGCGTGCACTGGCCCTTGATGGAATCTGGGCTCAGCCCCACTTGTGCTTTGCCAGCTGGTCCAAGTAATGGATTTGGGCTGATGGCTGGGTCACTGATCAGGCATCACTTAAGGATAGCCTATTGAACTATAAGCCAGTACTGCCAGCTACCAGAGAGAGAAAGACCACAGGAGGTACATTCAGAGAAGTCTAGAGTGGGCCTGACAGAGCTCATCTTCTCAGAATGACATGGAGAATTAACCATGGGCCAGAGTCTGAGGTCCTGATACAAAGACAGCTGGGGAGAGGGACCTGAAGGGATTCCATAGGAAATACAGGGTCAGAGAGGAACAGGAAAGGAGCTCTGCACACCAGTCAGGCGAAAAGGCTATGCAGAAGCAATCTCCCTCCATACCAGCAAAAGAGAAGGGGCTGGCTGCAGCTGCCTGCACTTTAGTGGGGAGTAACAACGAACGGTTAGAATATAATTTTGGGGGGCCCCAGCATGCTTCCGTGCTGGTGGACACCACTACTGCACAGGTGGGCCCCCCCCGTGCCAGTGCCCCCCCCCCGCATGGGTGGCACCACCCCCAGCCCCTGCCCTCCCACATGGCAGCACCCTACCCTCTGCCTCCAATATCCTCCCCAGCGCAAAGCAGGCCACCCCCACACTTACCAGCAGCGGCGGCACAGCTGGGGAGGTGGGGGCAGTAGGCCCCAGGTTAGGGCAGCAGCATGACTGCAGGCCCCTGGTTGGGCGGGGCCTGGAAGGGGAGGGGTTTGAGGCGTGGCTTGAGCACTGCCCAGGAACGGCCCTGGCCCTGCCCCCTCCCTGGCCTGCTGGAACGCCGGGGAATGCTGCTTTGGGGCTTGCTATTCGTAGGGGCCCAGCATTTGGGCCCCTAAAAATAGAACATGGTGCTGGAACGCTGCATTCCAAGGCCTGCTATTTTTCCATGGTGGGCCCCGGAATGCAGCGTTCCAGCTCCATTTTCTATATTTAGGGGCCCTGGAATGCTGGCCCCTAAAAATAGTGGGCCCCAGAACAGCATTCCACCACATTCTGGCTTACTTTAACCCTTGGTAACAGCCTTCAGAGTAAAAGGCTTGAGGGAACTACAGGCAGTAGGATGTGTTTTCTGGAAAGAAATGTTGAATTCACCTAGGGACTGAAGAGACTGATGTGGAGCAAAGTCGTGTTTTGATTTAAGTTGGCATCTGAACTATAATAATGATTTAATAAAGCAGACTCCAAGAAAGGTGCTCATTGTGTTGCACTGGCTATGGGCCAGTTTGGAGAAGTCCAAGGAGGAGAAATTGAGGCAGTGGCAGGATATCTCACTGCACTGGATAATCCCTGATTATGCTCTGCATTAATGAATGCTTAATATTGTCTGTGATTTGCTCCTGGTGACTTTTCTGACATAGACTAACACTGTCCCCCTAAGAAGTAAAGATGTGAGATGATCACATTCATTCTCTATAGACCACCAAGTAGCAACTGAATTGTAATGAAGCCATTCTATATATGGGGGTCAAATTTGAATTGATGACACAGCAGTGAAAGGATATACTTTCCAATCCCCAGATCCAGGCTTGCCTTGGATAAGCAGACTGCCGGTAAGAGTTTTATTTAATCTTAAAACTGGAAATCTAACTTAAGTCCCTGCAGATCAGATTCTCAGGCTTAGTAAGGCAGGAACTACTGTAAAGTTAAACTAACAGGCACATACAGTCAGATGAAATTAAGTTTGGGTTTTGAGTGAAGGCTTGGTTTGGTTCCTGTTTTATCCAATGAATGAAAACAGCCTGACCAGTGGTGCAGCAGAAATCAGGAAACACTGGGACCTTTGCTGCCAATTAAGAGACTCTGATTCAAGCTTCATCCATCTGCACCTCTCTCCCAGTAATGTCCTTATTTTTATTTGCTGTTGATACATTTTTGTTAGCTTTGTCATTTTGTTCAGATATTTTACTTTCCAGCCCTGGGGACTGAAGGCGAGGTAGTATTTATATAGTAAATGATGAATGTATATGCTGCCTGCTGGAATGATATGATGGGGTACAGGGGAAATGTATTTGCTTGTGTCTGTACATAAATTGTGCATATCTCCTTGCCAATCCCAGGTTTGTTTGAATCTTTCTTTGAAATAGTTTTTAAGTCTGTCAGTGCTGAGGTCTTTTTGGCAGTCAAGCCTTAAATGCAGGTCTAATCACAGCTTCACATGTTGTACAATCAGTCTAGAACTGATTAATTTTTATATAAGTTTATGTTCAAGGGGCAATTCAAGATGTTGAACTGGCACCAGTTCAATGTCTGAGTCTGTCTCTTTCCCATGCACGCAATAAAAATGTATACCACATGCTTAAAAGAGAGCCAAATTATATATAATGGGAGATTAAGAGGAATGGCCTTGGAATTGCCATCATAAATTAGATGGGCCATGGGGATATGATATGATGGAATGAACTTCTGTGAAATCACTTATTTTATTGAACTTATTCATTCTTCATATATTTCTGTTGTTTGGTAGCTTTTTACCTCAATGTTTCAGACAGTGGGGTTTTCATTCATTTTGAGCAAAATGCAAAGGGGAACAAATCACTCTGGCTCAAACCATTTTTGTAGAAAAGAAACTATGAGAAGGAGGGGTGAATTAAAGATATTTATCAGCATATCTTTCAAACTCATCTCTAATGTAAATACCATTAGCATCACTATAGCTACATATTAGATTAATGTGGCCATACATGATCTCACTATGAAGACATCCAAACATGGATCTGAGACACAAGACAGAAATCATGCTTCAGACCACAAATTCATTATCAGCGAAGGGCAGGCAAAAAAATTTCCCCCTGGAATAATTTTGCATTTAGGTGGCTTTCAGAAGGATTTGTACCTTCATTTGAAACATCCAACACTTGCCACTATGGGAGACAGAATGTTAAGCTAAATGGCTCATCATTCTGATCTGGTAGAGTAATTCTTGCAAACTATATGTTCCTAGTTTCATTTATAAATCAGACCTTATTTTCCAAGCAGCTATTCACACAAAACAGATCTTTCTACCATTACGTAATCCCCGGTGGTCATATTTCCTACTGGAGTCACCAGTGCTCTCCATCATCGATGGATTTGCAGATAGAACAAGTTGCAGAGCTGCCAGGAAGTGCTCCTACTCAATGAGCTACTGGCTTTCTTTCCCAGGCAGTGGGTACTTCATTTTTAAAATCAATCTGATGTGTTGGCACAAGCCCAGGGAGTGTTAGTCCATCTGTTGACTCAGTATCCTAGTCAGTCTGGAGAGATTTGCCTTCAACTTGCACAAGACTTCCCCCTCCCCCTTCAGGAATTTCCTGTTTTTGGACAGACCACATATTGATAATCCCCACCCAACTTTCCCTCTCCTAATAAGCCTCCACCAAGCTCTGCAAAGCAGCTTAGAAGCACACAATGCATTACCACCATGTCTAATTCAACTGATATGATAACAGGTTAATGCAAGGTAAGTGAGACTGGAGAAGTTCAGGTTTGATTGACAACATCTGGCAAAGTTGACCCTAGAACCAAACATTATTTCTCACTGGAATGGGAATGGGATCCGGGAGTATGATGTCCTTCTGTTACATCTCTGTCCCAGGGCATGACTGGGTGGATGAACCACATACACAGGAACAGAGAGATAAGGAACAGCTTTGATAACCAAAGGACCACCCAGCTGTGTCTGCTGGATGTCTCCTCAGTGGTCGTGAGCTTAAAAACGTGCAGCTCAGCTCACTCAAGGTAGTCAATGAAAGGGAGAAGACCTGCACTGAGAGCTCCTGCACTGTGCAGGAAATGACCGCAACACAGAACTGCTAGCCACCCTGGAAGAGATAGTGAAACATCTGTGGGTGAGTGGGGAAGGGAACCACCTGTCCCACTCTAAGGGGAGTCCTTGTGGAGTGTTGGCAAGGCCTTTCCCATGCCCCTGGAGAGGCAGAGGAGTAGGAAGTAAACCAGCTGATCTGCCTGCCCCGATTGAAACCCAAAGGAGCAGGAACGTCAAGATTCCTCTACTGCCAGTCCCTGGACTGAGCCACGCATGGTGTGGTGAGCCACCACTCTGACCACTGGCAGGTGTGGCCGAGGGAGACATCCCCCATTAGACGTGGGGAATGAATACTTGATGATTTTAGTCTATCTGAGAAAAGTCTAACACAACCCAATGTCTGGAAGCCAAACCTTTACAAATTCAGGTGGGAAATAAGGCACATATTTAACAGGGAGGATAACTAACTAGTGTGACAATTTACCAGGTTCCTCATAGATTAAATGGTAATTTTTATATCAAGTGGAAGTTTTGCTAAAATGTGTGTTCTACATATGTATGTGTTATCACAGAGGTGAAAGTAGCTGATCACAATGAGCCTTTCTGACAATGGCATCTATATCATCCTACTGTAGTTAAAGGTAGATGGCAAAGAACTGCTTAACAAGACACCTGTTGAAGAACAAAGATTTCTAGCAGTCAGCACAAGAAATGTTGCCCCTCAGGGGGGTCTCAGAAAAGTTCCTAGTAGATTGGTGTCCATATCATAAATCCAAACACCCAGTTGGCAGAGAAATCAAGGACTGAGTGAGAATGGAGACAAAACACCCACCCCTATCATCTTTTGAAATGCTCAGTGATGACTCACATCAGCGAGTTAGTGTGGGCAAGCTTACACCACTGCTGCCTGGGCTGTAACTGTTCTGTGGCTAAGGAGAGGATAACTGTCTCCAGAGCTGTCAGTGTGGTAGTACTTTGCACAAGCATTCCCTGGTGAACAGCTAGCGTGGGAAGGAGTGAACAGGTTCTACTACATGTCCTGCTTTGTTCCAAAGGGGCAGCCATATTAGTTTAGTTCAGTAAAACAAACAAGGGGGCCTGTGGCACTTACAAACTAGCAAATATATTTATTGCATGAGCTTTTGTGGGAGATTGACTTAGACTTCCCTGCATTTATTTCCTTCCATTCTGTAAGTTTCCTCATCTTCAAAGTGTCTGACAAAGTGAGATTTTCTCCCACAAGAGCTCATGCAATAAATAAATTTGTTAATCTGTAAGTGCCACAGGACTCTTTGTTTATGTCCTGCTTTAACATCCCGATACATTTTACAGAACCAGAGGCACACAGTATACAAGTATGCACTCAACTGCTAGAGCCTTTCTACCCAAGGGATTCAGACAGTTTCCAAACATTAAGTAGTCAGTGCTCATCCTCTTCTAGTAGAGGAGGTAAATATCTCCATTTTTACATCAGGAAAATAATTGAAGCACAGAGAGCCTGTCTGTTTGTTCAAGTTCAAAAGAAAGGAACTTTGAGCCAAATCGTAGCCTAGACTTCTCATTCCTCACCTTCAAGTGCATGTTTGAATAGGTTTCTTTCAAAAAAAAAAAAAAAATTACCCTCATGACATTTTCTGGGTCATCTGCCTGCTTTTAGGCCTCAGAAGAATTGAACTAGACTAACACAGCTGCCCCTTTGGAACTTAGTAAAGGCAGTGTATTATTCAATGGGGGGGGGGACTGATTTCACTGTGTCTTAGTACAACATTAGAACTTATATTATAAACAATCTTCAATTCCCCCATCAGAATATCATGTGTCCTGTTTCCAATGGTGTCTGTTCTGGCTGGATGCTATCAGCAATATTGTTTATTATTTGTCAGAAGTTGTAGGAAGGAACCAGGCAAGAGAAGAGTTTCTTCAGAATGATTCCATGTTGCGTGTGGGGCTTGACCCCTGAAGATGCAGGAGTTTGGCCCTCAAGCCCTTCAACACTCTGGTATCCAAAGAGGATGGGGCCATGTGTCAAAAGCTGCACATCTGTGCAGGCCAGGTTATGATCTGTGTGATTTTTCTGTTCATTTTTGCCCTGTGATTGTATGATTTCATGCCAGTTATGCCATGCGGGGTTCCTTTATGAATATTCATAACATATTCTACAAGATTACTATGTTCTCATGTTTCCTGCAGCATCATGTATGTGTGCACATGTGCAGGAGGTTACATGGTTGGGGGTGTGAGGGGGGACAGACCTAGCTGTCTGCCAACAGCCTATAAACAGCCAAAGCTGCAAGTATGTAGGTGAATATATAAATGTAGAGAAGGGTTAAGTCACAAGGTCAGTTCAGACCTTTTCAGCGAACTATGTGGAAAAATAGATGAGTAAGTGTGAATCACCTTTGCTAATGAGTTAGCCATTCCAGGTCACTATTCAAACCTTTTCTGGTGGTGTCAGATATGCATATAAATTCCAGTTCCACAATTGCACATTGAAGCCTAGTTTTAAAGCCTTTCTGTTGAAGCACTGTTAAATACCATGTCTATTACAGAATGTCCAAGGAGGCTGACACACAAAACTTCAGACTGGTTGACCTCCCTGGCAATTCTGTAGAACATGCTTTATAAGGGTAGGTACCCCTCTGTGCTCTTTTTATCCTTTTCATATTTATGGGATGTCCCAAGAAGGTGTTTAGTGGGAGACATTTTCTTTAGAGCAAGGCATAATCACTATAATTTAACTGAGGCACTGTGGTAAGCTACGCAAACCAGGCAACCACATTGTTAGGGACTGGGGGGTGATATTTTCTAAAGCTTTTATTGTGCATTCACTTGCTCAGGTTTTAGTATTTTATTTACTGTAGTGGTAGTGTGGGTGGTGGTTTCCTCCTCCCTCTTTTAAATAGGTTTTTGTTTTGCTTTGTTTTTAGTTACTAGAGCCATGGGCACAGTAGCCGGCAGTGTATCCCCCTTGCTCAGGGAGAGGGGCATAGGAAGAAGGACATTCCATACTCTGAGCTGACTGGTTCCCATTCTACACAGCCTTTGCACAAGAGAAGCTGACAAATCAAAGTCCTGCATACCAACAATTTTTGAAACCTCACAAACTTCATCTGCCTTCATGGCAGCAATAATTCCCCGAGCAACAGCCAATTGCTTTGTACACTGAGACAACTACTACTGACAAAGTACACAGACTGGCCCCCAGCTTTACGAAGGTTCCTTTTTTTCCCCAGGATAATGCATACTGCAGCTTCCGTGTCCTTATGTTTGATTTCCCAAAATGAGCTGTTTCCTCCAACTATTGAACTTCATTTTTGTACCCCTCTGCATCACACTGAGAATTCGAGAGCAAAGCAGCCTCAGACAGTGAGATCCTGAAGATTTATACTTTTTCTTCAGTTTCTGTATTTGACCTTGGCATTCTATTAGTTGTTAATACAGCTTCTTGGGCAAATTTGGCTAGATTGAATAAAATCACTATGTAACCTTGCAGATGTCTCAGTTTCTGCATACCACGGCACATAACAAAACACAACATGTATGCATGCAGTTGCACACAGATAAGAATAACAGAGAAAAGTTATCTTTAAATGTCTGGGGATACACTTTTTCATTGCCAAGGGGTGTATTTTTACACTGCCCTGCCCACTACCAGATGTTGTTTTAATGACCCAATTATTGTGGTAAAAATGAAATGTAGTTAAGGGTAAAAATTCAGTTTAGGTAATTAGCATATAGAATAATAAGTAAAAGGGCAATTAGGCAAAAGCTGTTTATAAAAGGATAGAAAAAGTATTACTTATAAAAAAGGAGCATGATCCATCAACACCTAATTCTGTGGAAGATGCTGTCAGTTGGACCAAAGGCCACTGACTCCCTGGCAGAGCACCAGAAAAAAGCTGTTCTTGTATAATAGTGTTTCCCAATCAATGTGCCATGGCACACAGGTGGGCCACAAAATTTTTTGAACAACTACTCAAAGAGCTCTGGATTGGCTCATTGGCTCATGTATATTCATGAGTTCATTTGGAAACTTTCTGGTGGGGTGCCTCAAATTAATTAAAGGTAGCAAGGTCTGCCATGGCAGAGAAAATGTTGGGAACCATTGCTGTATAAAGCCTTCTGAGTGACTGCTTAGCTCTCTAGGCTTAGTAAGTATAATATATTATAGTTAATTTTAGGCTTTGTATGTAATTAGTATAGCTGTAAAAAGTCTTGCACATTAAACCTTATTAATCTGCAAATTGGGTGTACCGTGTCACACTGGCATTCACACTAATCACTAAGCATCCAGTATCAACAATTGGCATTCCTGGGTGGGTCTGATCAGTTGTGAGTGAGATGATCTTTAAGGTGCATGGTGCAAGAGTTTCTCTCACTGTGTGTCAGCACAGTAGCAACCTGCCTGGTATGATTCTCCACAAAATTGCATCTGTATTTGGTATCAGAAGGAGGCCATTATGTCCTCTACAGGAATGTGTTGTGAGTCAGGTGGTCAAGGAGTTGCCACTCCTGCCCTTCTTTTGCTAAAACCAGTCTCAAATATGGAAGCATTTGTGAATGACCTGGGAAAAAACCCATGGCCCAAAGCAGCATTTAAGGGTCAAATGGTATATGCAGACTTGATTCTCCAGTGCGAAACAATTCATAAAAACAAAGATTGACTGGAAAAAAAAAATGTGGCTGCTTTACATGGACTAGATCAAGTATCTAAAACCCTTAATGAAGACGTAGGGAAGCTTTTCTAAAAATAGACAAATCTGTTTCCATCAATAAATCTCTCTGATCTGTGCATGATGATGCTAGCCTCATCAAAGATCCCTAGATCTTGAGAGCCACTTGATACGGCAGACACAGTGGCTTCTAAAGTATGGGTCATTTTCTAACAGTGAGTTCCTGGGACAGCCAGAGCAGAGTGTTGTACAATAAAATTGCCACTGCAGTCAGATATGGCTTAACATTAAACAGGAGCTGGATCAGCCACAAGCCCATGACATTGAAATGACTCACTTGTTTCTGGGAATTTCTGATAGATGGGTCTCCACAGAAAGGCAGGGGTCTATTTCAGCCACTGGGACTCTGATCAGCCCATCTGCTTGACCCTGCCTAATCTCCTACTGATTATATTGCAGTAGAACTGTCCTGCAAAAACAGGAAGAGTGAAAAGTTCAGCACAGCAGCATGGCTTCAGGCAGATGGTGCATAAAATAAAAGCAGTAGTCAGACGGCCATGTTGCCAGTTTCTGATTTTTATGCTGTAATGGGAGACCTTAGGCAGAGCTGTTCCTAGGGATCACAGACACCCATAAGCGACCCCCTCCTATGAAAGAGGGGGGCAGAAAATCCATGCAGCACCCCCCCACACACACACATCACCAATGGTTCAACAACTGACCACTGCTTGCTTCCCTCACTTGCCTGGACCCAGCAGTAGGAGCAGCGTGGGTTGGCTGTGATTTGCAGCCCATGCAGATCAGAGCCTGGGGTGCGTGGCTGCCACTCAGTCATTCCTGGCTGGCGGGTGGGCAGAACAATGTGATTTTCCCCAGACCCTGTACCTCTTAGGACAGCCCTGGCCTTAGAAAACTACCATCAGTGAAATCAGATCATGAAGTGAATTCAGAGGAATATCATTGAAAGAGAAGGTTAAAAATCTAGGAACATTTGTAGTTCGCTAAGTTGCTCAATACTCTGCCTCTCCAAGAGACAGATATGAAGTCTGGATTCCCCAACCATGGTGTTATACACTGCACTAATTCACAAACCCAACAAACATCTAGATGTGCTGAATAGACACAATTACAGCTCATTATATGGAGAATATTTAAATAGTAGCTATTGATCTGAAGCATTGAATGCCATTTCCAATAATGATAATAACTTGCATTTCTACAGCAGTTTTCAAAAAGATCTTAGAGATCCCAACAAACATTACAGAACTCCTACTAAACATAAATCACCAGTAATCAAACCAACGCTGCTGTCACATTTTGGGGAAGAAAGTGGCAGATGATGAACACTAATGCTTAGGACAGGAAGTGAAAAATGCTCCACCCAGTAGAAACTCAAGGTGGCATGAGGAAGGTCAGATGTAACTATTCATAGTGCCAAACATGGCAGGCGACCTTCAAGACATGACTGTTGAGTACTTTCAGTTCCAGTTGACATCTACTGGGAGCTGTGGGAGCTAAGTGCTTCTGAAAATCAGGGTGTTTCAAAAAGCACTACATTAAAACACAGTAGGGCATCTTTAGTGAGTACCAGCCACGTCTCCATGGATCAATTAATACTCAATGCCTTAACGTAATCTAAAAATCACACCCTTGTAGTGCACATTACCACACCATGTGGACAAATCCTCAGAGTGCTTCATTTTATGAACGTAGTGATTGATTTTCAGTTCAGTCTCTGAAGAAACTTGGTGGATACGTACTGTCATGTACTAAAATACAGAAGAATGACAGCGCATATCTTGTGTTTGTCACTGTTTTATGCACACAGTTCTAAAGGGGTAGCTATGTTAGTCTAGTTCAACAAAACAAACAAAGGAGTCCTGTGGCACTTAAAGACCAACAAATTTATTTATTGTATGAACTTGTGGGAGAAAATCCCACTTCATCAGAGACTTAGCAGATGGGGGAACTTACAGAATGGGAGCTCCATTCTGTTCTTGATGTAACTAGTGTTTGACTAGAACTCTGTTCTCTTCCCATGTCAAGGTCATATGTGGCCCAGGTTTTTTTCTGCATGTGGGTGGGGGAGAACAAGGAATAAGACAAGAAATAAAGAATGCAAAGTCTCCAGATGGAGGCCACAGAGGATGAGTGCAAGATTAAAGGGAGTGAAACTGATCCAGAGACTTTTGTGCCCTGCTTTTTTCAGCACAGCTTTATTTGCTTTTCCCTTTTCCTATCAGTCCCAGCTCCTCTACAGATCTTCACTATTAAATTTAGCAGGAAAATTATTCATTTGATTGCTCAGAGTTGCCCAAAGATAAATGCATTCAGCTTAATAAACCTTGTTAGCAGGAAGGAAGCAACGAACATTTAATCAATGTATTAATGGTCATAAAGCACTTTTGAAGATGAAAAGTGCCTTGAGTAGGATTCTGCCCTCAGAAGCTGTGCATGTGTATCTGATGGCAGAATATAGCTTTGAATATTACTACAGTATTCCAGGGAAGAAGTAGTGCATGTAATGATGTCTCTGGCAACCACTGATCTGGATGCAGGAGTAAGGGAGCTCACAGATACACTGCATCTTTACATACTGGAAGTGTAGGCTATGCTGACCCTTCTGTGGCAGGCACTATTATAGAATCACACAGGTAGAGGGAAATGGGACCAGCCTCTTGGTCCCTGAGATTAAAGACCACATTCCTTTCCTACTTGAGCTAAAAGACAACACTCTTAGCTAATAGCAATAGCTTGTCTCTTACTCCATCTAGACTAGGCACACTTGAGTGTTATCACATACACTGATACATTAAAAGCCAGCTTTGTGGCAGCTCCAGCCCACAGGGCCAGGGTGAAGAAAGAAAGAAGGAAGGCAGAGAGAAACACTGGCATTAGAGGTTGTGTCAGCCTGCAATGAAGAGGCTTCCATGGCTAAGGGACCAAGAGCCTTCCTGGTGTTTAACCAGCTGTGAGACAGGCTCGATCTAGGCAGCACATCTGCCCTTTTGATCCAGCTAAAGAGTCACTATGCAGCCCGAGAAAATAAGTAGCTTAGAAAATCTCTTAGATGTTGCTGCATGCATAGAGTATGAGATGCTAATACTGTAATAGATTTCTTCAGATGCTCATATTTCTTTTGGACACTGTATGCACCTATTGTGCACTTATATTGAAAATCATGCATGAAGTTAAAAGGGGCAGGCTAACAAAATCAGTTACTAGCAGCTCACATTTGTATAGTTGTCTCTAGCCAAAAGCAGTCTTGGGAGGCCTCAGCAAGAAAAGTCTAGGCAGCTAAAATGTCCACTGAAATAAGTGGGAAAGTTTAATTTGTGTGTACTGAATCACAATCAATCAATGCATTTTCAGAGTGATCAAAATACAAGGAAGAAGGAGATAGTGTGTCAGATACATACTTGTGTACATCTTGGTCATTTGTGATATTCTATAAATAAGTAATAATACAATACGCTTCTAGAATGTCTTCTCTCTAAAGATCTTGGAGCACTTAAACATACATTATGCCTGAAAAACACATCAACAAAGAAGGGAAGTATTAACCCCATGCCACAAGTGGGAGAAACTGAGGCAAAGACAGACTAAGCACCTTGTCCAAGGTCACACTAGTCATTCTATATCAGAGGTGGAAATAATACCTAGAACTCCATATTCTCAGCCCTGGGCCATCACCATAATGCTCTCACCTCTCTGCCAGGTGATTGTAAGAAACTCTCCTGTCTCCCCTGATGCACTTTAAGCACCACACCCTAACCAAAGACTGCCATGGCGGGACAAGACGGCCCAGGACTTGTGCCCTCGTCCCTGAAAGATGTTCCATCCAAGGGTGAGAGAGTACTGAAGCCTTTCCCCAACAAGAAAAGGCTAGTATGTGTGTTAAGGAGAAAAATCTAAGAGAGAAATCAAACAAATTCCAATTGTCAGTTGCAAAACAGGCCATTTTAGGGCTGTATCATTTTTTCTCTGCTGAATTTAAAAGACCAGCTCCATAAAGGCATGCTAGGGGAAAACTTCCTATACAAGGACAACCCTGAAGCAGAGAATTAGTAGGCTCCAGAAACTACTAGTGAAGCCTACCGGTTGTGGCAATTTTGAACCTGTTACTACACTATTACACGGTTGTAAATTCTAAAAGGGAAATATTGAGGTTTTGCACTATTTGGTTCCTTAATTGTTAGGCACATGGAACTGGAAGGGACTCCCTCAGTCATGGAGTCCAATCTCCTGCTATCACAGGCAACCTCAACAGAAAAGTCTGTATGCAAATTTATCGAGCTTCTCCTTAAAACTGGTCAGGTTTTTGGCACCAAAACTGTTCAAGAACCTCTCTCCTCTGATGGTTAGAAATCTGCTTCTAGTTTCTAACCTAAGTCTTTTCATTACCAATTTACACCCATTTGTTCCTTGCCAATACTGTTCTGTAGCTTCAGGAGCTCTTCTCCCTCGTGCTGTTTACCCCCTGATGTATTTATTATCAAAAAAAAAAAAAAATCCCACAACCAGAAAGAGTGGAGCTTGTTTTGAGGAGGGTGATGATACGGTGTTATGGGTGTTTTATTAAAATTTTACATATATAAACTATGTCTAAATATATTCTTCCTGGCTTCTCCTGAAGCCCTCTTGAAGGATTGTTATGAATTGTGACCTTTCGCCATCTCTGATTAACAGACAGGATTCCCTTTAACATTAACAAAGATGTACTATCTTACAGCGTTTCTCAGGTGTTTTAAGTTTTAAAATGAAATGAATACAAATCACTATCCCTTTACAGTTAATTAGGTTTCACTTGCTTGGTGTGTCTAACATAATCCACTCCCCCGCACTCAGAGCAGGACCAAGTACCCTCTTAAACCATCTCTGACAGGTGTTTGTCTAACCTGCTCTTAAAAACTTCCAATGATGGAGAGTCCACAAACTCCCTAGGCAACTTATTCCAGTGGTTAATCACCCCAGCAGTTAGGAATTTTTTCCTGATATCCAACCTAAACCACCCTTGCCATAATTTAAGCTCAATGCTTCTTGTCCTGTCATCAACAGTTAAGAGATCTACTACAGTGGGTGCAATTACAAGCATTTCTTCCGTATTGCCAGACTGTACTGGTTTGAAAGAGATTGTCTGTATGTATAATGGGGAACAGGGAGTACCAGTACTGGCACAAATTTTGTAACAGGTTCTCCTTTAGTTCTTCACTTAATCCACAGAATATTTGTGTTTTTTAAGTAGGATGCTCTGAATTTCTACTGAAAAATATAAGATAGGGAAGAATTAAACTTTTCAAGCCTTCTTAAAACACCCACGTGCAATCCACACTCTGAACTGAATCAATTCCAAATCCTAAGCAATTATTGCATCACTTGAGTCTAACTTTCCCCTAAAAAGTGAGTAACATTCGAAGATCAAACAGGCCCAGTAAAGCCACTACCACATTAGCTATTTAATGATTCACTAATAATGATGCAAGAGTCTATCTAATGCTATGCTCTTTTCTTTGTATTAGAGTACTTTAACTCATCAAAGAAAGCCCTGAAGGAGCCCTTTATTTTACTCTGACATCCCTGTCCCCACACTGAAAAATACATGGGCATGAAACTGCTGTACCAATTTGATACTCCTGGGATCGAAATGATTAGTGTATTATCTTCTTGTTGCCTCTAAGAAAAAGCGTTTTTGTGAACAGGCAAAATAACAGTATAGAATTGCACAGAGCAGTGGATCTGCAGCCCAATCAGCACACCATTGCGACCCATGGGCCATACAAATAATATATATCATGTGGATCCAGTTCACATGACCCATAGACAGTTGCATATGTGGCTACAACAGTGAATAGGTTGCAAGCCACTGATGTAGTGAGAGATAGCTAGAAAAGTACCCTTATCTCTATTTTGCAGAAGACAGTTGCTTAAAAAAAAAAAAAAAGAAAAAAAAAAGGAATTGACATGTTTGCCAGTCTGATTGCTAATGCGGTGCATCCTTTTTCCTCCTCCTTTGCCTATCTAGATTGTGTGAGTAAACTGGGGCAAGAAATCTCTTACATGTGCTAGGGATCATGTACAAACAACAGACACAATTTTGCTTGCAGACTTTATTCTTGCTATTACAGAAGTGCATGAACAGCAAAAGTCACTCAGCAAACCTCCGGTAGAGTCAGGAACACAATTTGGAACTCCTGGCATTGAAGCTTCAGCTAGGTGAGGGGGTTAACTCAATGCAAACCATGATGCGCTGCACCAGTCACTGGAAATGAGGCTAAGCTATATCATTGCAAAAGTCTGTACTAGAGGTTTGCAGTGCATTGCTACCAGTGGCTAAAACCCCTAATACAGACAAAGCCTCAGTCCTGTTCTTTAACTACAGAATTGTGGTTCCTAAAGACTCTTGCTTCCAGAGATTAGCTCTCCAACCAGCATATCCCTGGACAAGTCTAGTAAAGAAAAAGCCATGACTTCAGATTGCTTTTGTGTCTTTGCATAATAGCTCCATCATGTGATGAAATATTGCACTGCATCCAAACATGAACGCCTTTATCAGAAGTTCAGCTTTTTCACCCAAATGGGTTATACCATCATCTTACTAATCTAGTCTAGTGAAAGAATCTAAGAAAATTCTTGGACAAGTCTAAGATTACCAAATTAGAATAGTATCTTCATAGTGAACATTTAAAGCAGAGTATTTCAACCTTATTTTTAACCATCTGATCTTCTCAAAACAAACAAATCAATCAATCCTCCTCCCTGTCTTACAAGACTTACGCTTAGTCTGAAAACTGAGGAGGACTTTTGGGGTAAGTGCCACCTGGGTAACAGATGAAATACACTTTCAGCTTTGGAAGAGCTTCAGTCTTTTGACCATTCAAAAACTGCTATTATAAAAAGGCCAAACTGGTTGCTCTCGTAAGTCAGTGAAAACTCTTGCGTGGGGTCATTCTGATGCTTACTTACCAAGCTTAATAGTCATTCAAAGTTAAAATTGTTACTGTTGGATCATCTCAGGTTCTCCCCTTAGTTTATCTCCTGGTAAAGATGTGTTACTCACACTAGTACCTATGTTTAGGGGACCTTAGACTCTCAGAAGCATGCTTTTTGACAGTGGTGATTTTGACCAAAGCTGAGTGAATAACTAATTCCTTATTTCCAGTTCAAACAAACATTTCAGCAAATCAAAAGAGGAAGGAAATTTTACTTTCAGGCCACACAATACATTTTCAGTGGGGTATTTTTAATAAAAATAAGGATGAAGGGCTAGACTCATGATAGCAGAAAAAGGGTTGGCACTGGTTACTTCTTAGCCCAGTTGTCAGGGAATGCACCTGGACTATAGATATCCCAGAATTGCTCAGACCAGAGGGCTTTAGCACTTGTCAGATTTTTTTGTAAAGTCATAATTATTCACAAGTTTGTACTTTAGTCACTTGTGCTATGCTGAAAGGAAGAATGTCTGCTAGAAATATAATCAGGCTGAAGGTATGAATTAAAGGTTGCTCCAGGGACTACACCGGCCTCTGAATTCCCTTGCCAATTTGGGTGGGGCATAGTTATAATCAAAGCTCCCTGAAAAATTAGATATTCTTTTCTTTCCCTTATGCTGGGTGAAAAGCCCACAAAAACAAAAAGGGGAACTTATTAACTATGCTTCCACTCCTGCAAACTTTATGCACATGCCAACATCCACAGGCCTCCACTGCATGGAGCAGTTTGCAGAAAGGCCCTAAGGTGTGGGCAACACTGCCCATTGGATAGGGCACTGAACACAAAGACAGGTCATCTGGGTTCTTGCATCTCAGCATTGAATAGCTGTGTGACGAGTTACATTATCTCTCTGGACCTGTTTCCCTTCCCTCTACACTTTGTTTATTTAGATGGTAAGCAGTCTGGGACAAGGACTGTCTCACTATGTTTGTACACTAGCACAAGGTGACTCTGATCTCACTTGAGACCTCTGGACAATACCATAATAAAATAATAATGTGGAGGAGAAGAGGGAAGTGAAAGTGACTTACATAAAGTTAACAAAACAGAAGTAAAAGCTTTTTTCTCCCCTTCTAATGTCTTTCACTTACAGAAGCATAGGCATTTCTTGTAAAGATTTTACAAACTGTTTAGGCAGATACGGTCCAGAGGCATAGCTGTGTTAGTCTGCATACAGCAAAAACAACAAAAGTCTTGTGGCACGTTAAAGACTAATAAATTTCTCCAGGCATATGCTTCCACGGGCTGCATCTGACGAAGTGGGTTGCAACCCATGAAATCTTATGCCCAAAGAAATTTTTTAGGCATTAAGGTGCTACAGGACTCTTGTTATTTAGGCAGAATGGTTCACCTGGGCAACACATTTGTGCAAATCAGGTGTGTGTATGCTTTTATACAACAGTCAAAGGAGGCAGCATCAGACCAACAGATTGTTTTGTTGTGATAAAGGAAAGCTAATGCTTTTTAAATGGTTAGTTCCAAAGGGGTAGCTGTGTTAGTCTAGTCCAGCAAAACAAACAAGGAGTCTGGTGGCACTTTTAAAGACTAACAAATTTATTTATCACATGAGCTGCTGTGAGAGACATATCTAAAATAACTTTGTAAGTTTTTAAAAGTACCATCAGACCCCTTGTTTGTTTAGATGGTTGGTGTTTATCATGATACTTTACAACATGCAGTAACAAAAATGTACTAGCCAGACAGACACAAACACCACTTCGGGTTTTTTAAAAATCTGTATTTACATAGTTTTGTAAAGGAGGCAGATTGAACATTTCACAATTGCACATAAATACATCTATTTGGCATGAATATAAAATAATATGGTACAAGGTACTCTACTGCTGAGTGCCACTTCACATCGTAAATGATAGTAAGACAGTTGCGTAATTGCTGGAGGTTTTCACTCAGTATGTCTTTGCTCCCACAGAAAAATGACAGAAGGCCCTAGAGATCCTACACACGTAGCACACAGACAGGCTGCAGAGAGTTCATGAGGAGTCCCACTTATTTTAGTGGGTCTGCGCAGCTGCGGTAGTTTGCCCACATGCTACATGCAATGGGACTGAGGCTGAAGCTTGTGTCTTTTGCCTGCCATGGATGTAGAGGTCAGTTATTCAGGGACACATCATTCGATATTTAAGTTTAAAAAAACCAAACCGAACCTTAGAGCATGATCCTGCAAGATGCTGTCCATCCTGAACTCAAGGAGAGCTGAGGTTTCTCAGCTCCGCACAAGATTGGTTATATAATGTTAAGAAGAGTGCATCATGCAGTGTACTTTTTCTCCCCCTGTTTTTTAGTTTTGTGGTAGTGGGTATAATCATTGTACAGTTCCTTAAAGACCTCTCTGACACCCATCTGTAGCGATGCATTTAAGAACTTGATGTCACGTTCAATGCAAAGGTCTAGGATGCGATATATTCCCTCCGTTAGATGTTTTTTTACAGAGGGATGTAAGGTCACCTAGGAAAAGAACACAATCTCATGACATTTTTTACTTTCCATAGTTGGCATACATCAAGTGACTGGAAATAAAATACTGGCAAGATATAATCCAAGCTATCAGCCCACAGAGAATGGTCTGTTAAACACGGTGTGAAATATTAGATAAATTACATCCCCAATTTTGCAAGTCTGATTTGAAACTCAGAAGTAATGTATAACCCTGTACATTAAGACTTGCACTGGTGTTGGTATTTGGGAGAATTTGAAATCATCCCAGGAAAAAAACCTATAATAAAATATTTTATGATACCTATTCTGAATGGCATTTCAGCAGCTTTTTGTACACATCTTTCATGTTCAGGAGACTGAACAAAAGTTAATGTATCAGCTGCATGCTGCACACCTACATCTCATTTGAGGACAAGGCCTTCCTGTAGCCTACATCTAAAATGGTTAGTTCATTCTACCTTTCCTGGCAATAGGAAAGGTTTATAACCTGGAACTCACATAGCAATTTTTATCCAAGAATTTCAATTTGCTTTATAAACATTAATTAAGGAAGCCTCAAAAAAAAAACAGAAACAAAAAAACCCCCACCTTGTGAGGGATTTGTTTACTTGACCCACTTTAGCAATGTGGCACTCTATGCACAGAGAAATAAAAAGATTTGCCTGAAATGATATTTCTATAACCAGCTAGCAAGCTAATAGCAGAGCTGAGAATATAACCTAAAACTCCTGACTCAGTCCCTTGTCAGTCACTAGACATAATCTTCCCACGTAATTTCTATGGCAGAGTATATCAGGGCTGACCCTGGTGTGTTTTGGTGCTCTAGGCAAGCTATTACGCAACCTACGCTCATAACCCACTCACTAAACATTTTGCTGGCTTGAGGTCAAGTGGCTTTTGAAGTTGATCATATTCCTGTCACTGACAAGACTTATCTCTGTTGAATACCAAAATTAACTTGGTGCCTCCAGACCTGAGCTTCCACACTCCAAGCACAATGAAAATTGCATGAAAGGCTCTCGTTAAAATTCAGAATCTCTTTCTCCCCGGGAAAAGCAATAAACTACAGAACTGAATCACTTATCACTGTGTCAGATCCAGGCTATCTTTCTGCCCGGAGTACAAGGAACAGTGAAGGGGCCAGGACTGCCCCTAAGAAAAGACAACTCAGCTGATCACTGGCCAAAAGGAACAGTGTGAAAACCAATCAGTTATTGAGTAGTTGGGTCAAGTTCATATCTGGTGTGAACTGATGCTTTTGTACTGGAGTTTCATCTGCTTACACCACATCCAAATTTGGCCCTAACCCATTTACTTTATAAAGCAGTCCTCCAGTCACTATCTAAAAATGTATTAGATTTAAACAGCTGCCACTGTTGGCTGGCAGTTAATTCTACCTATAAATGTTTTATGATCTATATAGCTGGCAAGACCAATTTGCCTTACAGAACTCTTGATGGTGGATGCTAAGTGTCTGAAGAGTTATTTCACCCTTGCTGAATTTTGCTTAAACTCAGAGAACACATGAAAGAGGCTGCCGATGTACCCAGTGCCAAAGACAAGCGTTATCTAGGTTTGCTTCAGAATAATAAATAAGGGTATACATTTGTGCTGATAAATACTGATAAAAAATGAATTTTTCTATAGGGGAAACTGCCTTTTATTTGTGATTCAGAGAGTAAAATTGTGTGTGCAGGCTCTGTAAACATCTACACTGAAAGGGTTTTTTTCTTCTGTTCTTTCAGAAGAACACAAGAGGGGTCACAAGTGCTTTCTAGAACATACAGGCCAAGTCCCTTCCCTCTTTGAGATCTACCCTTCCTTAAAAAAATAACCTTTCACCAATTCCATTTATGTCCCATCAGTTCATTAACTCTCCTCATCATGTTCAATAACTCCATTGCTATATGAATCCCCAAAGCAAAATTAATTTGCGCAGTTATTTTTCATAATCAATAAACAGGTTAGACATATGGTTACCCAGCAGCCTTTGGCAAAAGTCTCGAGAGGCCTTACACAACCAGAGACTCAAATACGTGCTAAAAAGGCACTAACACTTACGTATTTGAAAATAAAAAGACAGTAATTTTTGACTAGTTGCCAGTTCTATAACCAGCGAGCACAGCTAGCAAGCAGATTTTAAAGTGTGAGGCTTAGAAATTGTAAACAGCATGTTTAAGCCATAAAGATTCAAAAAGTTAATGTTGGACTATGTTATCTGCAGAATAAAAGTTAAACCCTATACCTGAAAGGAGGCAAATTTGCAGCCATCAGATTGATTTACCCAGCTGAGTGGCAGTAAAGACATGCTCTATCAATCTGGAAGTCCATCTAATTAAAACCACCTCCTCAAGTGGCATAGCATTGTATGGATGAAAACACATTTTCTGTCAGCACAGCACAGTGAAGATGGCGCACAGAATGGAAGTTACAAAGTCAATGGCAATTATGCAAACCACTGTGAACTGCTGCCGAATTTCACTGGCAGTGTAGATCAGGCCTTAGTGTGTGGCAGCCTGTTGTATCACCATGCATCAATGCTCCAAATTGTAATAGAACAAAGCTCAGTAGGGACTTTTACTGCATAGCAGCAGGGTCCATGTGGACAGTTAGCACGTAACAAGCTAGCATGGAGCAGATTTACACACCAGGCTGCCACCCACTAACTGTTCATTTAGACAAGCTCTGACTGTTACTAATATGGCCATATCCTAGCATACTAAATCTCGTTGCTGCTACTTTATGGCATATTACGAAGCTCATCATTCTTTCTTCATGTGTTGGAAAGTGGTTGGGGAAGAAGACTGTGTTTTTAAACTACCTGCAAGTCTTAAAAATACATCCCAGTAATACTCTAAGTAGTGTCAAAGGAGCCTAGATCCTAGGAATAAGCACCTTTTTAGCACTTCTGGAAATCCAAATAAATAATCAACACTGGACCCACTGTACTTAGGCCAAGATTGCCAATATGTGATCTGTGTAATCTTGAACATAAATATATTTTGATTGAATTAAAATTATTATAATAAAAAAGGAAAAAAAATAGATATTTTACACTTCCATAACACCTTCCATCCTAACATCTCAAAGCTCTTCACAAACAAGAATTAACCCTCATAACTCGCTCATGAAATAGCCAAGCCCTTATTATCCTCAACCCTAAAACCTAGCCACCTTTCAGCATGATACCTGTTTTAACAGAAGCCCCACAAAACAGTTCAGGAGAGTACTGTCACTTGGACCTTGCCTACACTAGAAATGTTTTTGCCTGTTGAAAGTAATGGGAAGAACATTTCTAGCATGGTTGGGGTGCACTTTGTGGAAAAGAAAAGGAAAGGTAAAAGCATCAAGATGATTACAAAAAGCAAGAAAGTAGGCGAGCTAGCAGCTTCTGCTGAGGATGTGGAAACAGGTAGAGCAGATACCAGAGAATGTGCTGCTGTGTATGTTACTGAGCATTGCTAGAAAAACAGGCAGGGTAGCCATACCACAAGGTACACAAACAGAGTTCTGAACAGCATGGGAGGGAGTTGCAGAAGCATCTAGTAGCAACAACTTAATTTACTCCAGCTAGTCCCACTGAAGATAAAAAGACAAGACAGGGGCAGGTAGATCTGTTAACACCAGTTATCACATTTGGCATTCTCCAAGGCACTGACTAACTTCAGGTGACTCCTGTCTGTCATCCAGATCCAACTTATTGCTGGGAAGGGTCCTGGCTGCAGGAGGGTGAGGAAACTGATCGGACTGAACATTTAGGGTTACTTGACAGAGTGACTGAATTACATGAGTAGCTAAGGATAAAACAGTCTGTTCAGCCAGCTCAAGGTTCAGGCAGCACAGGTGGCACTCTTGGTAGTAGATACTCAAAGATTATCATAGTGCTAAAATGCAGCAGTACTCTCCACATATGACATCAACCTAAAGACAGCCTCAAGTTCTGGTAAGGTAAGATGCAGCCCAGTGAAGCAGTTCAGAAGTGGATTAAGCAGAGGAAAACTGTGGAGAATTTTGATCCTACAACAGTTGCTCCAGATGGCTGATGCAAAGATGAGGCTTTAGAGATCCGAACATCAGCCAAGGACATCAAGATAAACAGGCTTGGATGGGCAAGTGCAGAAAGGCACCTGAATATCAGTGAGTCAGATCCAAAGGGGCACTGCTGCCATTAGCTGACAGAATCCCAAGAAACCAAGATCAGTTTGGGCAGGATTATAGGCATTGTTTGAGCCCCAGAAGTGTGCAAAAAGGAACCACTACATGATTTTATAAACACATGCCTTTTTTTCCCCCAAGGGCTATGGTATCTCAGGAACCTGTGCTCAAATGACCATAAATTTGGAATATTAGCCCTACTCACCGTCTCCAAGAAGTACAGCAAATTCAAAATATTCAAGTCAGCATGTGGATTTTAGATAATTTAAAATTATTGTCTTTTAAAGAGTAAGTAAATCTCAATCTTAACCTTATGAAGACTAAGATGGATGACCATCTGTTACCTTCTGCAGTTCAATCACATATTGGGCCACTATGAAGGCAGAAAACACAGTGAACTCCTCTGTTTTTGCAGCAATATGAGTATACATCCTTTCCACCAAGTGTGCACACTTCAATACAACTTCAAACTCATCTGTATTCCCTAAACAGAAATCAAATCGTGGTTCAAAATTAGAGGTTAGAAGAATTGCTATACAAAATAACCCCTCAAAACAAGCTTCATTACATAAGACCAATGACTACCCACCCATGGGTTTCACATTTTGGACTTGCCAAAAAGCTTTTTTTAAATAAAAATAAAATTAAAAAAAAAACAGGAGAGAGTAGAATAATGGTTTAAAAGCAACTGCACTCTTATGGAAATGAATAATTTCTTACGACACTTCATATTCTCTTTCAAGGGCAATGTTGTAAGAATAAAGGCATATGGCTATTTCAGTTCTACCATACACTGTGATGCAGCCAACGTTTTGTTAGCTGAATTCAAGCAAAGAGAAGGCCGGTGACAGAAAAGAGCAGCCATAAGGCACAAGTTGCCTTGCCCCAGCCTGCACTGGATCATTGTGCTGGGGCCAGCCAGGACTACGGTGTTCAATGGGAGCACTGTGCTAGTCTCCCAGACTGAAGTCTGGAAAGGACCTTTCACAGAACGTGGGAGCTCAGCTTGCTACATGGCTCATCCTCACCTCTGTCTATCTGACCAGTGGCTTCAAAGCCACGATCTGGCCCTGGTACTTTGTTTCAACTTCTGATGTTATATACAGCCTGCCTTGTTCTGCGCATTCTTGTGTGTGTTACACCCAATCAGAGCTGGACATGTTAATAAAAACAATGACACAGCACCTTTGTCACCTTTCTGTCGCCCCTCGTGCATAACAGAAACAACCAGCCTATTGAAAATGTTCAGGAAGGATGGAGCTGCTTTTAGCATCACCTGTAAGAATGTCAAATGAAAGAGGATCAGATGATACCTAATACAGTAAAGAAAAAAGGTTAATAATGGCGCTATCCTTAAAAAGCAGCATGCATGCCATGACATTCAAGACCCCCAAATCAGAATGGACCTATATGCTTCGAAGGAAGGAACAAACATATGTTACGTAAGAGACTGCCCTTGTGTTCCAATTGTACAGTACCTGGCACAATGGGGTCCTGGTATACAACTAGGGCTCTCAGATGCTGCAGTTAATAAAAATAATTATCATCTTCTCAGAGTCACCCCCCCAGCAGCCAAGCAGAGGTTGAAACTTGTGCTATTCTAATGCCTGGGACATTTGCTGTAGTCTGTTCAGAAGCATTGCCTGCCCAAGGGACCAGAGATTTAAAGACCATCATGCTTTTTCATCTGGGGACAGTTTGGAAAAATTAGCTTTCAGCTGACAGGGGCACTGGGGAAACATTTTCAAAAGTGCCTAAGTCCTATTTGTCTACAATGAGATTTAGACTAAGTGCCTACATGATTTTTTTAAATGGAACTTTAGCATTTTTTAAACCTTCACCCCAATTGAATTTTAGAGGTTTTGTGATAATCTGCTTCCAAATATCAATTATAATTTCAGAATCTCTACTCTCACCCCCACCTCCCCCAAACTCCTGGCCACAGGTCAGGGATTAGCTTTTTTAAACTTCTGCCCCTCCTCTTCCCATCTTCCTCCCATCACCTTAGGATGACACTGCAGTATAGAGAACAGCACTTCGTGAATTCCCAGGAAGATTCTCCCATACTCCTCCGTCTTCAAATGATCTAGAGGGACAGTCAGAAGAATGCTGAATGCCAGTGTCACATGATGTGGATTGGAGAGAATCTCTTCTCCGCGCCTTAGCAGGGCTGCTGCTGTTTCCAATATAGGCACAACAATCGTCGGAATCAGTAACTGGTCCTGACAAGCCTCTTTATTTTGCATCTACATGCGAAAATGAAGATGAGAAAAAAAGAAAGAAAGAAAGAGAGAAAATTAGGCTGTTTCCACACACACCCTTCAACACTAGAGAACTGCACTCTTGGAACTTTAACGAACAGGAGTACACTAGTGCAAACACCAACAGAAAAACCTCATCCATATTAGTCAGTCTGTTTTAGGCACATGTCATGCACCATATCCACATGCAGCATTCCCTGAAAACACTGCAGGGCCTGGGCATTGTTGCATCTAACCCATAATCACCAAAAGACAATGCGTATAAATTAAGGCATACACTGGATCTATTTGCACCTATTTGCATTTTTGCACTGTTTCAATGGCTGTTTCCAATAGCTCTGGCCTTCATGAATATCTACACACTTACCTTGAAGAACAGGAGAATGCCCTCAAAGTCATTGTAGATCCCATGGCAAGGGATTCCCAGTGCTCCAAGCCACTGCCAGACAAACTCTGGTCTGAAAGGGTCAGGCAGCATTATGGCAAGCTCCAACACCACCACATTTGGGTGCAGCACAAAGCAGGTAAGGAACCTGATGCCATTATTTTCATTCACATATTGACTCATTTCCGTTGACTTTCATTTGCTGGCTTTTTGCTTTGCTACAAGACAAGCTTTCTTCTCCTCTGGGTCAGATCAAGAGTTGTCCAGCCTGAGGCATGGCATCTCTCTAAGTTTCTCCATCATGTAACCAAGTGAGTCATTTCCAAACCCCACTTAACATAGTGCAGCCCCAGAAACGTATTCTCCTTTAAAATGATGATGATGTTAACAAATGAGCATTTGTGCCATGCCAATATATAGGGATACATCTGGGGGAATTTGGGCCAAACAATGTAAATAGATCCTAGCCAAACCCATGTCAAATGTATAACCTTTTTTTTTTTTTAAAATATATTTCTATACGTGTTTCAGACACAATAGTTACAGACTTTGTCAAATGTAAGTGCTAGCTAACTTATAATGTAGAAGTTACTTACAACTAAAGCTGTGATTATCTGTGGGCTGGTAAACCAGAAAGCTTTCTCTTTCTCGCCAGTTAATGGGCAGCTGAGCAGCAATTTGATGAGTGTAACAGCTGACAATACTTCCTGCAAAAAAAACAGATAAATCAATCAATCACTGCAGAAAGATAAATGTGTTCACTTGAAATACAGGGGAACTCTTACAAGGAATGGGTTCCAGAGAATCATCAAAACCCTTACACAGTAAAATCCTCTGATTAACACATCTCAGTGGAAACTTCACGTAAGCAGCATCTCAACAGAATTCCCTGTGCTGAGCAATAAACACCTTAACGTTCTGTATAATGTCTATTTTAAAAAAGCAAATCATGACATTAAAACATTTAAAAATAAAGGCAGATCAACTCCTGCGGCTGCCATTAGAGATAATGAAGGGAAGCAGAGTGAGCAAACACATGAAACTCACATGTAGTTTGAGCCTGCCATGTAACCAGCATTATGTTTTACCGGCTAACATGTTATCACATGTTGGCTTATATAAGAACTAAGATGAAAGCATACAACATCATGTATTTCAGCCTTATTGTCCAAAAACATGGATTTCAATGCCTCTGTGCTAAGGTGATCAGGGGGACATAAGCAAAAGAGAAAGACAAAGTTAGGGTTCTGTTTTGTTTTGGTTTTTTAATCGACGTTATCTATAGGTACAACACACACATGCTTCTTCAAAATGGGCAGGTATAAGAGCCAGATACTCCTGAGTTTAAGCCTGTTCTGACTTCCAAGTCACTCAGTCTTCCAAGAGGGGTCTTTAGCAGGCTTGTTTGCCAAATTTCTGCCCAATGTTACAACCACCAATTCAGTTCTGTTGGTGATGGATGTTAAACATCTCCCTTAAGGAAGCACTAGAAAATGCTCAGATGCTACTATAATGAGTGTGGTAGAAGAACCTATATAGGACAGGTTAGTGGGAGCACTAATATAATCAATGTGCCACAATAACTGCAGTTGTTTAAAAGTACTGTAACCTCTGACCTTGCTCAGAGCAGGTTTGACCAATAAGATGGTTAAAATACTAGTGGCTGCCTATGTCTTGTCTATGCTACAGCTCCATTGGTAACAACAGTTAGAAATTTTTAGTAATAAAACCTTCTGCCTAGTCTTGATCACAGTTCCTCTGTCTGAAAAATGGGGATAATTGTGCTAACTTATCCTCCTCCTCACAGTAGTCTTGTGATGATCAATATAGTACATTTACGCTTATAAAGCACTTTGAAGATGCTCCATTAGTGCTAAGTAGTACTACGATTAGCAAAAAACCACCCACACAAGAAATTTATATGAGCGCGTGTTAATTTACTCATAAGAACTACAAAGAACAGAACATGGTAGGTGCAATAAACTGATCAAGTCTTTTCCGCACTGTTTTGAGTGAATGAAGTTCATGGACTGAATCAGTTTCCTGGTAACCACCCACATAATTGAAACTAATCATTTTTTTGTGCACTAAGCATGAAAACTCTACTGGAGGAAACAAATGAAAGCTTTTATTTGGCCAGTTTAGAGTCTTAGAATGACACATAAGAGTCAATTTTCAGCACTGCCTACAGAGATTCACAGACATTTGGCGAAGCCAAGATGGTGAAGAGGAGCCACACTGCTTGTGCCAGAGCCCTTTCTGTTTCCTTTGCTTCTGTTTGTAGCCAGACAGACCGCCTGACCATAGATATCTCCACCCAGATCCTGGTATGGATTTGCAGGGACTGTGCCCTTCATTTTCCTGCCACTGATGATCAGGCTAGGGAGACGAATCTATGTGATAGGTGCCTTCTGGTGGCATCTCTCCGGAAACAGGTAGGAGAGTTACAGGAGGAGGTGTCACGACTCAGGGGTATCCATGCCCTGGAAAAGTTCCTTGACAGTGTCCATGATGAGACCTGCAAGGAGGAGGTCCCTATCCCAGTGCCAAGGGCTACTGCCACAGATCTGGAAACGGATGGGATGCCTATGGCAGAGGGAGGACAGTGGCACCTGGTCACCTCTGGCAGTAGACATTGTTCCACGCCTGCTCACATCCCACCATCCATTGTGGTGAGGAACCGTTATGCAGCACTAGAGACAATGCAGGAGGTAGAGGAGACACCATGCACCCCAGAGGCTGGGGAGATCACAGCCATCTCACCTAAGAAGAAACGTAGGGTTGTGGTGATTGGGGACTCACTCCTGAGAGGAACGGAGGCACCCATCTGCTGCCTTGACAAGGCTTCTAGGGAGGTAAGCTGCCTGCCAGGTGCCCGTATCCGAGACATTACGGAGGGATTGTCAAAAATCATCCGCCCCTCAGACTACTACCCCATGCTTCTTATCCATGTGGGTATCAATGACACTGTAAGAGGTGATCCTCAACAGATCAAAGGTGACTTCAAGACTCTGGGAGCGAGGGTGAAAGAGTTTGGAGCACAAGTGGTGTTCTCCTCGATCCTTTCAGTCAAGGCTAGAGGCCTGAGGAGAGACAGATGCATCCTAGAGGTGAATGCCTGGCTGCGAAGATGGTGTGGTCAGGAGGGATTTGGCTTCCTTGACCATGGAGTCCTGTTTCAGGACAGAGGATTGATAGGCAGAGATGGCCTTCATCTGTCCAGGAAGGGGAAGAGCCTATTTGGGCACAGACTGGCTGACCTAGTGAGGAGGGCTTTACTCTAGGTTCAAAGGGGGAAGGAGACCAAAGCCCACAGGTAAGTGAGAATATGGGAGATATGGGGAAAGGGATGGAACTTTGGGGTTCCTGGGACTGTAACACCAGGAATAAAAGAGAAGGTAGTTGGAACGGGGGGGGGGGGGGGGGGGGATAAAATAATTGTCTTAAGTGTTCCACTGAAGCCCCAATACAGGAGGAGAGTGGGGGAGGACAACTCCTAGAAAAAATGCAAGGAGGTACATGTAATAGAATTGAAAATCAAAGTGACAAAGTAGGGCAATCATCCGGGTATCTTAGGTGCCTATACACTAATGCGAAGAGTCTGGGAAATAAACAGGAAGAATTGGTAGTACTAGCGCAGACAAGGAACTCTGATATCATTGGAAAAACAGAGACATGGTGGAATAGACTGCATGACTGGAGCTCTGCCATGGATGGGTATAAACTGTTCAGGAAAGACAGGCAGGGAAGAAGAGGGGGAGGAGTAGCACTATATGTAAAAGGGCTCTATGACTGCTCAGAGCTCCATTATGGAAGTGGAAGCATGCCAATAGAAAGTTTGTGGGTTACACTGAGAGGGGAAAGCAACAAAGGGGATGTTGTGGTGGGGGTCTGCTATAGACCACCAAACCAGAAGCAGGAGGTGGATGAGGTGTTCTATGGACAACTAGCGGAAGCTTCTAGATCACAGGCCCTGGTGCTGATGGGGGACTTCAATTACCCTGACATCTAGTGGGAGGCCAATACAGCAGTGCATGGGCAATCCAGGAAGTTTTTAGAGAGTGTTGGGGACAACTTTCTAGTACAAATGCTGGAGGAACCAACTAGGGGCCTTGCACCTCTTGACCTGCTGCTCACAAACAGGGAAGAATTGATCAAGGAGGTAGAGGTAAATGGCAAGCTAGGCAGTAGTGACCATGACATGATTGAGTTCAGGATGCTGATTAAAGGAAGGAAGGAAAGAAGCAAAACATAAACCGTGGACTTCAAAAAAGCAGATTTTGGCTCCCTCAGGGAACTGATGGGCAGGATCCCTTGGGAAGCTAATCTGAAGGGGGAAAGGAGTCCAAGAGTTGGTTATATTTTAAAGAAACCCTGCTAAGGGCACAGGAAGTTGCCATTCCAATTAGGAGAAAGAACAACAAACATGTAAGGCAGCCAGAATGGCTTAGCAGAGAACTCTGCTCTGAGCTTAAACATAAAAAGGAAATTTACAGGAAGGGGAAGCTTGATCAGATGACCAAGGAGGCATATAGAGATATTGCTAGGGACTGCAGGGATAAAATCAGAAAGGCCAAAGGACAAATGGAGTTGCGGCTAGTGAGGGATGTAAAGGATAACAAGAAGGGGTTCTACAAGTATGTTAATAACAAGAAGAGGATCAGGGATGGTGTAGGTCCCTTACTGAATGAGGCAGGCATCCTCGTGACAGAGGATGAGGAAAAAGCTGAAGTGCTCAATGCATTTTTTGCTTCAGTTTTCACAGGCAGGGTCAGCTCCCAGCCCAATACCATGGGTATGGCAGGCTGGAGAGAAGAAAAGAGGCCCTTGGTGACAGAAGGCCAGGTTAGGGACTGCTTAAGGAAGCTGGATGTGCGCAAGTCCATGGGGCCGGACAAACTGCATCCAAGGGTGCTAAGCGAATTGGCCGATGAGATAGCACCACGGCTGGCCATTATCATTCAAAACTAATGGAGAACGGGGGAGGTGCCATAGGATTGGAAAAAAGAAAAAATATAGTACCTATTTTCAAGAAAGGGAAAAAGGAGGATCCGGAGAATTACACCAGTCAGACTCACCTCAATCCCTGGAAAAATTATGGAGCAGGTTCTCAAAGAATCCATCCTAAAACACTTAGAGGAAAATAAAGTGATCAGGAACAGTCAGCATGGATTCACCAAGGGTAAATCATGCCTGACCAATCTCATTTCCTTCTATGATCAGATGACTGGTTTTCTGGATGCAGGAAGATCCGTTGATGTGATATACCTTGACCTTAGCTAGTTGTTTGATACAGTTTCCCACAGCATTCTCATTGGCAAATTAAGGAAGAATGGGTTGGATAGGTAGACAGAAAACTGGCTAGATCAACGGTTTCAGCGTGTAGGAATTAATGGATCCATGTCTAGCTGGCAACCAGTCACGAGTGGTGTGCCCCAGGGGTCGGTCCTGGGGCCGCTTCTGTTCAACATTTTCATCAATGATCTGGATGATGGAATAGACTGCACTCTCAGTAAGTTCGCGGATGACACCAAGGTGGGGGGAACAGTAGACATGTTGGAGGGCAAGGACAGGATTCAGGGGGACCTAGATAAATTGGAACAGTGGGCCAATAGAAATCTTATGAGCTTCAATAAGGACAAGTGTAAAATCCTGCACTTGGGACAGAAAAACCCCATGCACTGCCACAGGCTGGGGAACATTCAGCTAAGTAGCAGCACTACAGGAAAGGACCTGGGGGTCATGGTGGATGGGAAGCTAGATATGAGTCAGCAGTGTGCTCTTGCTGCCAAAAAGGCCAATGGCATACTGGGCTGCATCAAAAGAAGTGTTACCAGCAGATCAAGGGATGTGAATCATTCCCCTCTATTCTGCACTGGTAAGGCCACATATAGAATACTGTCTTGAGTTTTGGGCTCCCCACTACAAAAAGGTCAGGGACATGCTAGAGAGAGTCCAGCAGAGGGCAACCAAAATGATTAAAGGGCTGGAGCACAAGCCCTATGAGGAAAGACTGACAGCACTAGGCTTATTTAGTCTGCAGAAGAGAAGATTGAGGGGGGATTTGATAGCAACCTTCAACTACCTGAAGGGATGCTCCAAGGAAGATGGAGCTCAACTATTCTCGGTAGTAATGGAGGACAGAACAAGAAGCAATGGTCTCAAGTTACAGTTAGGGAGGCCGAGGCTGGATATTAGAAAAACCTTTTTTACTAGGCGAGTGGTGAAGCATTGGAATGAGCTGCCTAGGGAGGTGGTGGAGTCTCCATCTTTGGAGGTGTTTAAGGCCCAGCTGGACAAAACCATGACTGGGATGGTTTAGTGGGAGTGGTCCTGCCACTGGCAGGGGGTTGGACTAGACAACTTATGAGGTCCCTTCCAACCCTATGATTCTATGACTCCTTTTGTTATCAGGAGTTAGAATGCTGAGTTGTCTACTGCTCACACTGAAATCTTTACTCACCAGAACAAACGAGGAGTCTTTGGCACTTCTTAAAACTAACAAGTGTATTTATCACATGAGCTTTCATGAATGAAGTGGGATTTTCTCCCATGAAAGCTCATGCAAAAAATAAATTTGTTAGTCTTTAAAAGTGTCACAGGACTCCTGCTTTTGCTGAACAAAATTGATATGGCTATCTCCTCTGGAATTCATTCATCGGATGTTTCTCTCTCTTTCACAGTTCATTTTACCAACCTCATGTATTTCTAGGGCACTCTTCATCACAGTATCTACACAAGTTTTATTGCCATGTAAGTTGTCATTACTGTGCAGCATAATCATTTAGAGCCAAACTCCTATGCCTTCCTCATGTTGTGTTCAGTCTCTCTTTTTCTTCCTGCCCATTTTATCAGATACCATGTATGGTCTATTGTAGCTCTTCAAGCCAAAAAAGTAGAGAGAGAACTAAAGAAAATAATTTGTAAGAAATAAGCCAAAAGTTTCCTACTTTAGGATTTTGTTTCCAAATATTGCTGACTTCAAGTCCTTGGAGCACCAGCTTCATCATGACACCGAACTCCTCTGCAGTGCATCTCTCCATAAGCTGTGTCATCAGTTCTGTCAGCTGCATTTCTAGATCTTGAATTACCTGGACTGTGATGCCAGGACCTGCATATTCAAGAGACAGAAACACATCTGAATTGCTTGACCACATTGGGAACTGACATAAAAAAACAACTTTCAAAATCAAGCCTTGAAAAGCTCTCCCTCTATGTGTCTTTTTAACATTTCTGAGCACGGAACTCTACTTTTTCCCATCTACAACAGCAGTAGCTTGTCATTCAGAACACATTTCCCTCCCTATTGTTTATCCTGCAGTTGTTATCTTGATCAAATGCCTTTGCTCTATGAAAACCCTATAATGAAGTTTGTTCACAAGCTTGGGGAACAATCTGATCACAAGCTGCAGGATGTTAGGGTGCTCGGAAGAGAGCCACACATCATATGGATAGTAAGTTGACAAAATCTAGGTATCTGGTAAGCACTGACCAGGCCTCTGACATATTAAGTCAAAGATTATATTAACTATTAGTTTAAATTTTACTTTTACTTTGCAAATATATTTATCTCCAGCCCAAACAGCCTAAACATAGCAGTAACTCCTAAATTAGTGGCAAAATTTTCTGTAGGTGAAAATATTTTAACATATTTAAAGCCTTGCACTCTATAGCACATTCCATCAGAGAAACTCAAAGCATTTTATCACCATTAACTGTGCCTTCGCACTAAAGAAACAGAATACCAGCCTTGTACCTGGGTAGAGAGCAACACAGAGATGCTAAAAGGGAGTCAGGAGAAGAGCCCAGTCAGAATACGATAATCCTAACTCCCAGTCCCTTGTTTTAACACCTGTCTCACACTGCCTCCTGTGGTGAATTCTGTAACTGGAAAGAGCTGAGACAATCTCTATCATCTGCTGTGTAAGAAATCTTATACACAGATATTATATATAAAGTTATTTGCAACAACTACCAACAACTTCAGCCAGATTCACAAAAGGCTTCTCCATAAAGATCTATACAATTAGCCTACTGGGGAACTACAAATGTGCTAAATCCATAACTAGGGGTAATATAAATTTCATAGATCACTGCAGTAATAAAGTTTCAAAGGGGTAGCCCTGTTGGTCTAGTTCAGCAAAACAAGCAAGGAGTCCTTCCCTGCATTTATTTTCCTCCCATTCTACAAGTTCCCCATCTTCAAATCATTTGACGAAACTGGATTTTCTCCCATGAAAGCTCACACAACAAATAAATTTGTTAATCTTTAAGTGCCACAGAACTCCTTGTTTGTTTTACTGAACTAGACTAACATGACTACCCCTTTGGATCTTAACACCTTTAAGTGTTCCCAGCCTATTAAAGGTTGCAAAACACTGAACTAGAGCTACTAGACTAAATCAGATCTTTTGGGCATCAAAGACAAAAATAATGTTGTCTGGATTTTTAGTACCACACTGCACATGTGATGTCAGTTTATAAAGTATTTTAAATGAGGGAGCATACTGTTTAATCACATTGACCTATTCCCAATTCAGTTACTCACTGTGTGCAGATGATAAAGGGCCTGGATTTTTAGAGAGGTTCTGAGCACCCACAACTAGTGCTGACTTTGCTTAGACTGTTTGGTGCTCAGCATCTTGGAAAACCAAATCAGTAATTTTTCTCTTCCTCAATTTCCTCACTTTTAAATGGAAATGATGCTCCTTCACCTCTGTAAGATCCTCTGAAATCTTTAGATGAAAAGTGCTAAGTTGTTTAACTAAGATCCATTAACTCCTTCAGTGGTAGCTGCTACACCAGATACATAAAACCAAAAAAGCAACTTCAGAGCTGCCCCAAAAGCATGACCACATTCTGATGAAATGGACCTAAATGTGAACATTTTTACAGCAGTGTTTCTCAGTGCCTTGAGCTGTTATTTATAAAACACTCTAGTGTCATTTTATAAAAGGACTCCAGGTTACATTTTCAAACCTTGATGGATGCACATCCACAAAACACGTAATAGCACATGCCAAGGAACAAAACATGCATGCACATCCACAAAACACGTAATAGCACATGCCAAGGAAGTATTTTTGCATAAAGACAGGGGGCTTAGGGATATGAGTAACTCTTTATGTGAAAGAAAGGAAATCAAAATAACTACATGACTGACATCCATAAAGGTCTTTCAGATAAAACCAATGTCACAGGAATTGGGGGAGCCACAGGGCCACGCCACCCCACTTCTTAACACTACTATCAGCTCCCCAACAGCAAATGCCCCCATTGCCAGCACTTCTCCATGCCTGTGTGAGGCTTGCAGTTTATGGGGGGGAGGTAACACCACCCCCCAATTAAACCCAGGTTAAAAAGTGGGGGGATAGTCCCCGAGCCCCCTCCCAGTTCCAGCGCTGGGAGCCTCCCACTTCTGCAAAGATTCTGGAGCCCTAGGATGAGACCACTGTCAAGACAGGTCAACACTGTGTCCCAGGCACAACAACAGAATCTCTCTAAAAGCCTTCTGCTCGTGCACTGTGGTGGTTTGTTTTGTTTTTAAAAGATGTTTTTGAAAACACTTGCTGATGGCCCATAGCACATAAATGGATAGCTTATGACATTCTGAAAACCCTCAGATGCTTTCACCTACACCTGCATTCCAAAGTTAACAGAGGAAGAGAAGAAAAGAAATGTTTCATACCAGCCAGTAGTCTTTTTACAGAACAAAACACAGTGACAGCAGTCTCTTGTCCGGGATACAGATCTTTCACTGAGCAGAAAACAGTTAAAAACTGCAAGGCAATGTCAAGGAATTGGAGATGGTCTCCCGCAGTGCTCAGCTCTCTCAGTATCTGTGTGTAAAACTTTTGATAGAGTTCAGTGTGGGAATGGTGCTGATATTTTCCTGGGTCTTTAGGATTCTCTTGCTGGCCTTCCATTTTCATAAGGCCATCTGTCCACCTGTAGCTCAGATCTGCTTTCAACAGAGTAGTGACAGATGGGATGAATGCCAAAGGCAGTAGCTGGTCTTTGGTGCTGTTTTTAAGGCAGAAGTGGATAGCTCTTCCTGTCTGGAGGATGACTGGTTCCAACAAAGCAGACAGCACTTTGGTCAATTGCTGTTTCTTTTCTTGCTGCTGCTGAAGGTGCAGAGTCAGAACATGGCAGAGTGTGGTTAGTGGCACAAGCAGAAGCTGATTGGCTCCAGCGTTCCAGCACTTGCCTCTGTCTGCATCAGCACAAGGTTTGCAGTTCGCTAGAAAAGACGTGAACTTTTCCACATTGAGTTTCAAGCTCTGTCTCTTTTCAAGAATTACGTGAAGAAAGTGTTCCAAAAAGGTTCGGGTCACCTGGAGAAATTCAGCCCAGTTGGGAGTGGTCAAAACATCAGCAAAGCACTTGCTGGCTGCGAACAACGCAGTCACGACAGCCTCAAGAGCATCACTGCCATGAAAAACTTTGAAGACAGAATTGACACTCCTGCCAGTTTGCAAGTATGTTAGGAGGTGGAAGCAGGTAATTAAAAATTTCAGTGATAGCATCTTACTGCAAGAGATGTTAGCTCTGGTATTGGCTACCAAGGACAGCAGCAAGAGAAAACAACGGGTATGATCTGAAGGAAAAAGACTGTCAAGTTTCAATGCAGAAATAATCTCCAATAAATGCAAAAGGCTTTCCATCTGGTCATCTTCCAAGGTAATGGAGGAACCGGCCCTCGTTAGTGATAATATAAGTTGAGCAACTTCTTCCATTGTTTTCCAGCAAAGGAAGGGTTCATCCTTTGATGGTTTGTTTTCTGACTGTGCCTCTACCACACCCACCATTTTCCCACATGAGAGGACTTCTTCATGCCATGGTATGTTATCTGCTGCCAGCCGCTGGATAGGCTGATCTGTGATGTCCTGAGTAGAAGACAGAACACTAGAGCACTGCTGAACAATGCGACTTATGAAAGCACTGTGCAGCACCTTAATTTCAGGAAGAAAAGCACTATGCAGCAAAGCTTTAGAAACCTTTTCAGCTGTGATGAAGGACTCTTGATCTACAGAAACTCCCTGAGCCCCAGCTGCTGATAAAGTCTTCAGGAGTACATCCGCAACATACTCCACATCTTTCAGTGAAAGATAAGGTATCAGGATTGCAACATTTGAGACAACAAGGTGCCAGTGCGCAGATGGGTAAGTGAGAGCATTTACTGCACTAACACTGCCATTCCAAGGTTCTGACTCTCCAGTGCTCATGCTTGATCTTCCAGAACAAAGGACGAAAGCTGCAGCCCGCTGACAGGTGTGAAGATCAGCCGCTGTCTGAAAACTGGTTTGCATTAAGATTTGTTTTACTTTCTGAAGCATGAGTAGTTCTAAGCAATATTTACTAACTGAGCAGAAATTACTGGAGAGCCCCACTATCTGCTTCCAGCCTTGTCTATCCACTCCTGGAAAAAGCGCTGAGAAGTCCCAGCTCTCCACAGCAGCGCTCTCCACGGCAGCACAAGCTGCTTCAGCCAGTCGAGATGTGTATTTGCTGCAGTTTATGCTAAGCAGTGTATCAACCTCCACCCATGTGTAGACAAGGAGGAGAGCAGAGTCACTGACCTTCTCTAGCCAAAGTCCTGGTTTATTTTCCTCTGTCCAATGATCCTTCAATATCTCCAGCAATGGCTGGATCACTCCTCTGCACATCTCATCCAACAAGGTCTGAGTGCGAAGGACAGCAGGCAAGGGGGTGACATTATCCAGACTCTTCATGTTGAACAGGAAAGCATGCAGCACTGAGCTCACAGACAACAACTTCAGTGCTATGTCAGAATCACCTTTAACATCAGGAATTATTAGAGTCTGACACTTCTCCAGTATGAGGAACAAGATATCCAAAATCTGATTGGGTGGCAGCTCGAGAAGGCACTCACAAAGTTTTGCTGTCAGCCCAGCGGACAAGACTGGCAGCCTTAATTCATCAGCAGCTGGCCGACAGATCACAGACAGAACCTCTTCAAAGAGTTTAGGGAACTGCCGTAGCTTCGTGTAAGTCTGAAACATGACACTGATGAGAGTCTCTTGGGGCTTCTTTGTACGTGGCTCAGAAACCTCTGCATCAATCCAAGCTGAGGCCACCAGGTCATCCAGATCTGGCTCCATGATCAAATGATTTAATGAAATCAATGCCTTGAGACACCTGAACCAAGCTGGGATGGAAGCCTGTGAATGGTTCAGCAACATGTCAGCCACTTTGCGGTAGAACTTGAACTGAGTCTCCTTGTGCCGGATCCGGTCTGCAGCAACATTATAGATATCGTTGCTGAGCACCAAGTTCAAGAGCTGTTCCACAGCAAGGAGTTCTGTGCTCCAGTCCGACAGCGAGAGCATCTCCTCCCGTACATCTTCCTGTAGGCGAGAAATCCTAAGACAGCCAAAAAGCCTGGTGAACATGTGGAAACAGATCAGGTGGTTGTCTGCTTTACAGTAGGAGTCCAGAAAGAGCTTATAAATCAGAGGTACTGAATTTGCTACTGTGGTCACCTGGAGAGCTGGATCACCAAAACTAATATCACGCAGGTTGTCTAGTACTGTACTGACTGGCGTAAGAACAGTTTTCAGAGCCCTTTTCTTTTTTTCTTGCGGTTCCTTTTCTGGCAGGAGCTCCTCTCTGTAAGACGACAGGAGCTCAGGCTGGAAAATCCCAGCCTGAAGCACAGTCTCTATTTGATTTCGGATTTCCCTGCTCAGGTGCTGACGTACTTGGCCATCATCTGCTTGTGACCACACTCTGGCCATAAGCAAATGCCTCAGGAACAGACAAGGTTGAAACAAGTGACTGGTCACTTGCCCGAACACACGATTTGGGTTGATCTGTTGCCTTTGAATCAGGAGGTACTGAGAGAAGGTCAGCTGGAGGACATCAAACAACTGGGAGGTCACAGCATCTTCTGAGGTCAGCCATTGACAGGCCAGCCAGGAAAGTTTGCTTAGCAAATTCACCATCAGCTCGCATTTCGCTGTATAAATGACGGAGAGGGGTGGAGTGGAAAGGATGCCCCTGCAACAACTCAGCACTGTGCCAATATTTCTGTGGGTTTTTTGAATGCAGGACTCTGATATCTTTTCATTTATGACCTGAAGATTTAAAAAAACAAAATTACCATCAACCTTGCATACAGAAACGGAAGTCATCTGGGAACAAACAACATAGTTTTCCATATGCTGGGCACATCAACAGTGCTTTATAAAAAAATTACTAGTAACAGAAGATGAAAGGGATGCAGACCCACCAGAGGTCATTTCTGACCAATCCCAGACAACCAGTGTTCCCTCTAATTTTTTATAGGCTGTATGGACAAAAAATTTCTTTTGTGCAAATTTTTGGAACCAGCATCCAAATTTGGACACACTCCGGTGAGTGTGGTCAAACTTGTGAGTGCAACAAAGTAAGTGTGTATGATGCAAAAAAACTGTCTAAATTTTACTTTGATATGGCAATGGAAATGATTTTATAAATTACAAAACCTTATCTGAAACATGCTATTTGAAATCACCTTCTTAAAAGTAGCATAAAAATATTAGCAGTGTTGATTTTTTTTGTGCGTGCTCTATTTTGTTGTGTGCGCAGGTTTCACAACCTGTGTGCGCACACACACGCGCACAGCTTAGAGGGAACATAGCAGACAACTGATCATGTTCAGACTATAACTGTTTAGGGTAGGGGTGCATGTCCTCGATGCTGTGCCAGCACATGTGGACACAAGGCCCCAGCCTTTACTGGGACCACTGTAAGAGAAATAACAGCAGAAATGATGCATGATAGATCCACCTCATTCCAAAAGTGAAGAAATTCAGGCTACGTCTACATTACAGACCTTACAGCAGCACAGCTGTGCCACAGCAGCTGCACCACCAGAAGGTCTCTCATGTAGCTGCACAATGCCGATAGGAGAGAGCTCACCTGCCAGCATAATTAAACCAACCTCAACAATCAACACTGCTAGACTGCAAAGCACTGTGCGCACCAGCGCCTTTGTCAGTGAAACTTATGTTGGTCAGGCAGGTGGGTTTCCAAACTCTCTCTCCCCCCATTCCTCCCCCCACACTTAACCGACAAGTTTTACTGACAAAAACACTAGTGTAAACAAAGCTTTGTTAGTGCTCCAAAGAGAGGAAAGGCAGGACACCCTCTCCATCCCTTGCCAACAAGGAGCAAAAATTCCTTCCTTGTCTCATATTGGACAACACATTTCACAAGGATCTCAATTAGTAAGCAAAAAAATTCCATTTATATTCAAGCAGCCATATGATCTCCCAGAGTCTCCTGTAACAACATACCAGGGATCTCAAACACGTGGCCCCTAAAGCTATTTCCTGCAGCCCGCAATGACATGATCATTACTGATATCTGCAATATCATTGCATGGAAAGGTTTCAGTGGTGCGGCCCTCAGGCTACCGTACTAATCCTCATGTGGCCCTCTACTAGTCCTCATGCGGCCCTTGTGGTGATTTGAGTTTGAGACCCCTGCAATATACAATTGTTAACATTAAACCCTTTCTCACACAAGTAGTCAGAATGAAGTCATCTGGGCTATCCATGAAAGTAAGGATTGCCTGACTGGGTGTTTACTTACTAAGCAAAATATTTAATCCTGTTCCATTCCTGATATATTGGGGAGGGGAAAATGTGAGAAGCCATCTGAGTTTGAGATTAATGGAAGTATTGTTATTTTCAATCTTTGTGCTCCACAAATATCATCTGTCTTGCAACAGAGGGGACAGAAAAGAAAATAAATACAATGGCCTAAAAATTAAACTAATTATCCATACCTATTTCATACAGAATCTCACTCTGGAAAGAAAGTGTCATAAATCATATAACATGCTGCACTGGTAATCATCAATTTACAAAGATTTTGCTCCAAGTTACCTGGGCAATCGAAAAACTGAGGTTGATTGTCTTTCCATCCTTTAGGAGAGTCTGTAGTTTTCTGCTATGAAGAATGTTATCCAAGTATGTCCAAAGCTTCTCAACAATTTCATCCTCCAGTTCAAGTTTCTTGTTGTAATATGAAACCAATGTATGGCTTACCCAATCAAGTAATACCTGTGTTATTAAAACAAAAATAAATATACAGCTCTAAGTGATTATTTTTACCTCCATGGGAAAAGGTAACAGAATGATAGCAGCCACCTTCCACAAAGCCCTGCACTGAGCTCAGTGTGGAGGCAGAAATCTGTCTTGCAGTTCTCCAAGCAGGATCAGAGCTTACATTTAGCAGTGTTTTTTTCTAAACCTAATTTTGGCCCCATGTGTGTTCTAACCTTCGTAGTAAAGCTAATTTCAAGGATGAAGTCAAGGGTTCCTTTCAGCTTCTCTTAAACCAGCAGAGAAAATTTCTCTCATGAATGCATGTATCTTTGAGGACCTTTTTGAGTTATGGAACTTAGAAGAAGAATTGGTGGGCTTTCACTTTGTAAAAATTGTTTACATTCCAAAACATAAAAACAACTCGTCCTACAGACTGCAAATTTGTTTTATTTAAGAATCAAGATTTTAAACAATTGCATGGGCCTGATTTCTTTTTTTCTTTTTGGCGTTCCTATTTCTTTCAGTTACTTCACTCTCTCTTACAAACCTCTGGAACTCTGCAAGCTGTAGATCTTACAAAATTCTTGGGCAGTGTCTGCATTGCATACAAGCTTTACAGGCATATCCCATGTACTACCAGGTCTGCAGACTGAACCTGAAGACCTTGTAAACTCCACAATCACCAACACACTGTTACAAGCTCCAAAGACCCAATCTAACTGTAAAAGATTAGACACAGTAGATCAACACTGAACTTGCAAGGTCCATAGACTGCAAGCTCCATGCTGACCAATGTGTAGCTTTACAATTCTATAAAACCTCTGACCTACTGCAGATAGGGAAGAAGCATGAAACCAGTGAGTCCAATAGCTCTCACTCAGGGAAAGAAAAATCTCTGCTAACAAAGACAATGGGGTTTTTCAGTTCTGTGAGAGAAATAAGAGAATTATTAAATTATTAAATCCACTGAAGTGGATCTCAAGTCCCCTGGGTGAGTAAAGAGGAAGCCTTCAATTCCTGCTCTCTTTTTGTATGTGGATGTGACTTTGATTTCTTAATTTTTTTAAATAAGTTCTTAAAGATACTTTGAAGTAACACTTTAAAAGTTTTAGTTTTCTTTAAAAAAAAAACTAAGGAAATTTAGACAAAAACACTAAAATACAATTACATTTAATAATGTTGCTCATTTAATAAAGCATTCTATTAAATTACTATTTTAAAGCAATTCATACAATTAAAAAATACTTTTACAGATCTTTTTTGTTCTCAGTTCTCAAGTAAAATGCTCAATAGCTGGGCCCAGCAGGCAAAGCTCACCAAACAAGGAAAGGCCTGGTCCCCTCTCGTGAGGGGAGGAGTCATAAACCCCCCAAATCAATTATCTATAGGGGACAAAGAACTCAAACAAATGAACAAACAAACAAAACCTAGGAATCAGGGTGTCAGTAACAGGATCAAAATACAATATCCAGAGAGGAACACCACAAAGAGAACATGATGCTAATCACTGCTCCAAAGAAGACTCTGAGGAGTCATTGGACACACTACCTGGATTCACACACATAAATGTGTCAGAAAACAGGTCTCTCAGCCACAGAGAATTCTCCCCAGCATTCCCATTTCCCTCTTCTGGACTGGTAAATGGCCATTTTACCAGTTCAAGGAGGAGGCTGGCAAGGAGGTCTCAGGACTTTGTGGAGTTACATATGATAGGTGATGAAACATGTTAGCCTTACAGCCCCAGAGTGAAAAACCTTCACATTATCCACAAAATAAGTACAGCACAGGCACTCTCTCTCTCCCCACTCTGATTCATCAGCATGTCCTAATCCTGACTTGGAAGGACCATCTCCAGATGTAAGAAGGTAGTTCATTCTCCAGACCATTCTATACTTGTCCACGGTAAAGCTACGGAACGAAAATTCAATACAACTGCCTCTTTGTGGTCACTTCTGTGATGGCGACAAAAGTGTAACAGGAAATGGACTGAGGCTAAATTCATTTCACGTTGGCTACAACGCAGTCCACATGAGCAGCAACTTGCAGTTACTCCCTGTATGTGTACCAGTGCCTAGAGGTAAAAGGCTATGCAATGCATTATTTATCATCTGAATCAACTCAGTCTCCATTATGCTTAGCCAGTACTCTTTTCTGTATTTGACAAAACTTTTTTTCCCTCCCAAACGTACCTGTTCTTTATTGGGGAGAAAACACTGATGGGAGATCCATGCAAAGTGAGCTAATTTGAGTTTGTCTTCCCAAGAAGTTTTTGCACTTTTCAGCTTCAGATGAATTCCAGAGTAAATTGCAGCCATGGAGACTACTGCTAGATCTGAAACGTCAAACAGTCACAAAAACATTAGACGCACTGCAAATAAACATTAATCACAGAGACCTCAGAATACAAAATCATTAGTTTAACAAGAGCCAAAGGGGCAGCCGTGTTAGTCTAGTTCAGTAAAACAAACAAGGAGTCCTGTGGCACTTAAAGACTAACAAATACATTCATTGCATGAGCTTCCGAGAGAGAAAATCCTCCTTCATCAGACCCATCTTCAAAGCATCTGACGAAGTGGGATTTTCTTCCATGAAAGCTCATGCAATAAATATATTTGTTAGCCTTTAGGTGCCACAGAACTCTTTATCAGTTTAACAGTTTTCTATCTTTATTAAAGTAAACTTTTCTTGGTCTAGCATAGCCGTGCCCCTATGTTCAAAAAGCTTTACTATGTGAGAGATCTGAGTCAGATACCCAAGTGGGGTCACTGAGGACCCAATCCACTGAAATCAATGGAACAGCACTGGACACCAGGCAACAAAAGCTGAGTGAAAACTGAGAAGACAAAACTTGGAGTCGTGTGGCACTTTAAGACTAACAGATTTATTTTTTGCATGAGCTTTTGTGGGAGAAAATCCCGCTTTGTCAGATGCTTCGAAGATGGGTGAAAACAACTTGGGCCTTTTTAGGAGAACCATTGCTTACCCCCCTGCCCCCATTCCCAGCCAACTGACACAGGAGCCGGGCACATCTCAGGGTCACACCCTGGAACTGGACCGACCCCTCCCTCCAAAGGGGAACGATGAGATCTGGGTTTTTAACTGCACCATGGGAGAGCAAGGCAGGAGATGTGCAGATTCAGGTCTGTCCAGACCAGCCTCCCACTTGGAACTAGATTACCAGATACCAAAGCCTGGAAAGGAGGACAAAGAAGTACGAAAAGGAAGACACCTATGTTCCCTCTAAGCTGTGCGCGTGCACACAGGTAATGAAACCTGTGCACACAACAAAATAAAGCATGCACAAAGAAATTCAACAGTGCTAATATTTTTATATTACTTTAAGAAGGCCTTTTCAAGTAGCATATTTCAAAGAAGGTTTTGTAATTTCTAAAATCATTTCCATCACCATATAAAAAATAAAATTTAGATATTATATGCATCATACACACTTGCTTCATTGTGCTCACAACTCTGACCACACTCACAGGAGTGCACACAAATTTGGACCCTGGTTCCGAAAATTTGCACAGAAGAATTTTTTTGTGCACACAGCCTATTAAAAATTAGAGGGAACATTGGAAGACGCTGGAGGACGCACGGACAAAATGTAGTATTAATAGCATGTTCTTCTGTTTTTGGGTGGCCCTGGAACGCTTCTCCCTAAAAATAAGGGACTGCGTGGCATTCCAGCACACTTTGACCCCTGTAAGGAAAAAGCCAGGCAAAAGCATGTATTTTTAAAATGCCTGCTGCATGGAGGACGTGCTGGCAAAAAGGAAGCCCTATAAATAGTGTCGCGCCTAGCACCTCTACTTAATATACAGACGGTCCTGGGCTCAAGCCCCAGGAGGATGGACTCGATGATCTCACGAGGTCCTTCCAACGCTATGATTCGATTTTATTTCTCCCTTCGCCTGATATGATTCGATGATCTCACGAGGTCCCTTCCAGCCCTATGATTTGATTTGATGTGATTCGATTCTATTTTATTCCTCCCTTCGCCTGACATCTGCTAACCCCACCTGCTGCCCCGAGCCGGACCCACGCACGAGCCCCGCGAGCGGGCCGCCCCGGGTGATGTCGCCACGCCGAGAAGGCGCCGCTCTCCGGGGGACCCAGCCCAGCCCAGCCCAGCCCGCCAGGGACCCGCTCGCTCACCCCGGCCGCCGCCGCCGCCTGCCCTCAGCCCGGCTCCGGCACCCACGTGTTGCCCCCGCCCCGCGCCCTTTGCCCCCGCGCCAGGCAGCGCTAGCCGAGCGCCGCAGTGGCCTCGCCTCCCATTGGCGGGGGACGCGCCTGCGCAGCGTCGCCCGCCCGGGCCCTCCTCGCCGTGTGTGTCAGTCAGTCATGGAGCGGCCGCCTCGAGCCGCGGCGGCGGCGGTGGCGGGCAGCGGCGCGGCGGGCTGCGCGCGCGCTGGGGAGCGCGGCGTTGGGCGCCGGCGGGCGCAGTGACAGCGCGAGGCCAGGATTCCGCCGCGTGCCCCTTGCAGCGGGAGCCGCCGCCTGCGATGCTCAGTGAGTGAGTGAGTGGCCCGCGGGCGGAGCGCGCCAGCCAGGCTGCCCCGTGCAGCGCGCCCGGCTGCCTTCCCGGGCCCTGGGCGGGGGGAGGCCTGCGCCGGGGTTGCAGCTGCCTTCCCCCGCCGCGGCGATGCAGCGGGGAGCGGGATGAGGATCCTGCTTCCCCATCCGCTTCTCCTTTGCTCCGGCTGCTTTCCCTCGCCCTTCCTGGTTCCCTCCGGCTGCCCCCGCCTGCTCAGCCCCCGGGCTCTGCAGCGATTTCACTGGGGCAAGGGCGTGCGCAGCTCCACGAGCAGCAGCTGCTGCCGCCCTGCAAAGTGAGTGGGAAAAATGGTCCCGTGGGACTCGCTGACGGTGGGGATTCTGGATCCCAGGGGCTCCGCCTGCACGAAGTAAAGCCCGACTTTTGTAACTGCTCCCCGCTACAACACCGGCTGGGGCTTTCCCTTCCTCTCAGGCAGCGGGGAAGGCCCTGCAGGCCCCGCTCTGCTCTCAGCGATACCTGTGCACTCTTACTGAAGGCTAAGCAGGTTTCCCAGGTGGCACTGAAATCAAAAGCTGGTTTGCAGACTCTCACGGGGTAGACAGATATGGGTATGAAAAGCGGAGGCGGGGAATGATTTTTTGTTGAGCGGATTTAATCTGGACTCCGAGAGACATAGGGAGCCCCAAATTGCCACTCTCACAAAGTTGCCTTTCAAAGCAGAACTGCAGTGTAAAACCAAAACTTATACATTATAAAGTTGTTTGTTAAAAATTAAGAATTTATGATCAGTTTTATAAAACAAACAAGCAAAAAGTCTTATGGCATTTAAAGACTAACAAGCCCTGCAAATAGTGTAGTGGCTAACACCTCTGCTTAACATGCAGAAGGTCCTGGCTTCAATTCCCAGGGGGTTGGACTCGATGATCTCATGAGGTCCCTTCCAGCCCTATGATTTGATTTGATTTGATTTGAAATTTATTTTTTGCATGAGCTTTCGAGGGAGGAAATCCCATTTTGTCAGACGCTTTGCGTTCCCCTGTCTTCAAAGCGTCTGACAGACTGGGATTTACTCCCCCAAAAGCTCACACAAAAAAATAAATTTGTTAGTCTTTAAGTGCCACAGGACTCCTTGTTTGTTTCTTTTACTGAACTAGACTAACGCGGCTGCTCCGTTGGAATTTATCAGTTTTACGTCACTGGATTTTTAGACGCAAACACACACACGCCCCTCTTATGCAACGAAAAAGCTCATTTTCACTTTCTGGTCCTCATGCACTTGCTCAGTGGTGTACTGTGTAGGTTGCAAACATTGAGGAAAAAAATTTATTTCAGAACAGTCTTTCCACTGGGAAGTGGAAATTCATGGAACAGGATGTGTTGCTCTAACTTTGTTTTCACAAAACCTAATTCTGGACTAAAAGTTGACCCCAGAGTTCCCTTTAAGGAAGCAATGGATATATTAGAATTTGAAAGGAAAGGGTGATCTATCTGTTATGAGTGGAAATAAAATGGATTATGTTCAGGCATGTGTCGCATGAGATAAAGCTGGCAGAGCTTATCCTTTAATATCATTCTCAGAACTTCCTTCATGAGCTGGTCAAGCTTATTCTATGGACTGTGCCTAAAATACAAGTCTGATATAAATTGACACAGCGTCCACTGAAACCACTGTTTTAAGGGCTGTCTCCTTTCCCTTTCTTCACACAAACCCCACTGTTGGGTAAGGGTGTGCTCTGCTTCAGGGATCGTCAAATTTTGTGAAGGTCCAAACTACTTAGTCAAGATCCAGACTCCAGAGAAACATTTTTCACACTGCGGTAACAGTGATGATAATTAGTAAATAAAAAGATGTTACAGTCCATTCAAAAGCATTTGGTGGTCTGGATTTGGTCTGCAGCCCCTTTCTACTATTCCTGCTAGGTGCTGTTCTTCCCATCTGTTAAGCTTTTCCTATTTCGCCACACCTCATTAAACCTCCATTTCAGCTTACAGTGTATCTTGTCGCACTTACCTGGACCTCTTTATTTCTCTTACTGTGCGGGGGTGGGCGTAATTAAAATTGGAACAAAAAACTAGAATTTGTAAAAGAAGATTAGACAGAAATCTCAGACCAGAGAAGTGCCATGAAATAATAATTTTTAAAAAATAACCTACTGGAATTAATAGCTTTTAAGCAATTAAACATTTCCTTGCATTCTATGTGACCCACGTAGAAGAACTGAGAAGTGGAGAGAGACCAAGAGTAAATAAAAATGCAGTTGCTAAACAACATAAATAGAATTCTTTAAGTTCAGTTTTATTTCTTTCAGTCATTAGTGGAACAGGTAAAAGTATTGGAAACAGATAATGATTTTTAAATCGACGGAGTCCATTTACTTCTGGAAAGGGTTCTGTAAACATTAGTTTGCATGAAAGGCCCCATTCAAAAATGAAGTTCTGTGCACTGTAACTGATTCCCAGTTTGTTGCTCCTCAGTTACAGAACATTGACCAGAAGGTGGGGGCTCAATTTGGGAATAAAAGGTAGAGATACTCTGCCTATACAGGTCAAGGCCTGAAACACCACTCACAGTAGAGGTCTGCAGATGTTCAAAATATGATCACAGGTGCTCTGGTGAGCACCTCAGGTTTAAACTCTTCAAAGAGAGGCTTGGATACACAGTTGTCAACAAAAGGAAAGGCATGTGCCGAGGGCCATAGGTTTTGCAGTTGTGTGATGAATGAAAAACCTAAGCTGGTTTCTGAAAAGTTACAAGCCCTTCTGTACATGAAGGCATGCTTGGAAACATGGGTGGAGCATAACTGCAGTCACGTCTGCCTGAATCTGCAAACTGATTCCAGGGAAGGTGCCTCTTGGCCCCATGCTAACCATCAAATTAGACAAAGTTCCGGTTGGTCTGAGGAAGGGAAGCTTGGCTTGGGTTCCCTGGGATGGGTACCGCTTTTGGGCTGAAATATCCTTTCGGCTCCCCCTTTGATTTTGAGTTCTCCAAAATAGTGTTGTTTTCCTATCTGCCACCCACTTGTGTCGCCAAACCAAGAAGAGTTAATTCTGTGTTAACGAAGCAGTGCTTCATAATATGATCTTCCCTCTTCCTTTCTCACGTGTTTTGATCAGCAGTAGATTAGTTAAATAACGTTGACATATAAATTGATGCTGCATTAAGAAGAATCAGGAAGTTCAGACTTCTGAGTAATTTTCAGACTTTTTGCAGTTTCAGGGAGATGTCACTGCATCCATTAAAGTCATTTTGCATTTTGAAGGCTTTCTTCATCATGAGAACAAAAGACACCCTCTGCAATGGCCATCAAAATTGCAGTATCTTTAGACCTACCTCACTGAAACAGTATCTTCAGGAATGGTGGTTTTGGTGCTTTTGGGCTTTTTTACTGCAGATAATTTCCCTGCTTCCCTTACAACAGTCTCTTTAATACTGAGGAATCAGGTATGACAGTCGGTGAAAGAACTAAGCTGCAGACAGCTGGAGCAAAAATAGCTTTCCTGTAGAGATGCAGTTGAACTGCAAGAGCGCCTGTAACAATAATAGCATGCATTTGCAATGTTTTAGGTGATTTGCTCAATAGTAGATCAACTAAACAGTTTCTGTTAGGTCTCGTAAGACGCTTTAAATTATCCGTCGTCTACACAGAAACATCTTAAGAGGTTTTCGTTCCGAGTGTCAGTCCCAGACAGCCCTGCTGTGGGCAAGCAAGAAAGTGAAGGCGAATAAGTGTTTGTCTGCAAATGTAAAATTCGTTACGCTCAGTTTTGGGTGATAAAGCAAGGATTTCCCATTACCGCTGAAGTTCTGAAAATCCAAGCCTAAACTGGCTGCCAGTTGCTGTTATCTGTATCTCAGGTCCTAGTATAATTAATCTAACATCCCTAAATTTCCCAGTACCTGTATATGAGGATTTGAGAGCCCCGTTTAAAGTCTTATCTTTCCACCTTGCCTCAAATTTATCCTCTTTTCCATTGCTCACCTGCTTGGGTCAGCAAGTGTTGAAGACGGACCTCTGTTCCCTTCCAGTCCTTACGTAATTACCATTTTATAGGGTTTACCTGAGTTCTGCACCAATTTATGCCTCAGTGTACTGAGTGATTCCCCTCACTTGTTACAGGCTTTTTACCAATGGGCTATGTATATGCATTCCTCCTTCATGCAGCTTCATGTTAGTTGTTAGTTTTGGTCAGTTCAGAAATGTATTTTAGTTTAAAAATTAGTGCAATGCCCTCTTGTAGATGCACATGTTTTGGATTAAGAGTGACATTATTTAAAGTTGGTTTAAAAAAATTTTTTTAAATACCTCAGTTTAAGGTACTCCATAATCTGAAATAAGTCTTTCTATGGGAGAGAGTTTCACAGATTTATTTGAATCTAATTCAAAACTGATTTAATTAAATCTGCACCCAAACTGTGCATAGATGAGGTCTTAGTGTGACATTGGGTGAGTCACTTAGAAATCAGTTATACTAGCTGTGGTACTGGATAAAATATGAGACTGCGGGGGGAAAAAAAAAATCAAGATTCTGAATATGAGTGAGGCTTTTTTGGGTGGGAGTTAGGGTTTGCAGTTCTCTACATCAGAGGTTCTCAACCAGTGGTCCCTGAATTCGCCAAACAGGACAAGTAGTGGAGTTGTTGTGGCCAAGGGCAGAAAGCCAAAACCCTGAGCCCCATCACCTGGGGTGAAGCCAAAAGCCTGAGCAGCTTAGCTTCATGGGGCCCCTGTGGCATTGAGCCCCCTGGCAATTGCCTTGCTTGCTACCCCAAACGCTGGCCTAGCTTTCATGTACAGAAACTCCAGTTGTTGAGACACAGATAGATCATCATGGAGTTCTAGCATGTTGAGGAGGGGGATCCCAGAAAAAGGTTGAGAACCCCTGCTCTGCTTTGACTTTTCTGTTAGTTTGAATAGAATCCTTTTATACCTCTCCTTTCTGCAAAGAAATGTTAAAGATTTCAGCAGAAGTCACATTGGTTTGTATGATCTTAATTGCAAGGGGAATTAAAAGGAAATTAGCTCTTTGGAGTGGCGGAAGATGTGGTTGAATCATACAACTTCTTTATTTAATAAGGCCATTTAGAGATGCTTCAAAAAGCCCACTTGTTTGTGGGCCCCCCACAGTTGACTCATTTCGGTCAACAAATGGAAACTTTCTAAACTTGTCACCAGAGCAAGTATGGCTTCACAGCAGCACAAATCTCTTGAAATTCCACTATTGCTAAAAATCTCATATCCACACCAACTTGATGCTTCAAGAGAAGCTTATCATTTTAATTGCTCCTGTAAACTGTGAAATGTGAGGGAGCATTAAAAGCTAAGCAATTGATATAGTTTTTTAAAAGCAGATGAGATCCTCATTTTTTGGAAAAGGACATCCTTAAAACTAATCCTACCTGTTTGGGAACTGTTATACTGCATTAAATGATGCTGGTCCCATTAAAATACATATTTATTTAGGTTAAATAAGTATGGGAGTGGTATAATGGGGATAGAGACAGGGACAAAAGAAGCTGTCTTAAGGTCAAAGTTCTTTAGCTCGTTCTTCCCACAGAAGAAGAATATCACTAAACTACATTTGTTATACTATATGTCCATGTTTGATATTTGTTTCAACTAAAACTCTTAAATATCCATACATTTCTGAAAAAAATCTTTGGGATTTTGCCTGACTGTCACTGAGGGCAAGAGGGATTCAGGTAACATCTGACCAATGTTCCCTTTGTCACAAACTATAGGATAATGTGACTAGCTTCCACCTCTCTGTTTTATGGGGCTATTAACAGTGACACTTTTAGAAAATGTTTCTAAAATTCATTGACATTAGTGCAAAGGATTTCTAATAGCTTTGTATTGCTTCTTTATTTACAAGAGGGGCCCAAAAAGATAGGTGGGGAAAGCAGTGTCAGCGGGGGGACAGGGGGGAGGGAAAGAGGGTTACAGGGAGTTTTTCTTTGAAAATAACAGGAATGTTAACTGTGGTCTTCCCTCATTTTCCTGGAGGACCTCCTGAAAGTCCCAGAAGTTGTATAATGTTAGCTCTTTGCCTCTTAAAATCCCTTCTTAAAAAGTTATAAATAGTATGGTTGAAAACCTTTTCTGTGCTGCTCAACTTTGACTCTTGTGATGGTGTAATTTCACTGGCTTTCCAGTCATCAGAACCTTAAAGCTAAATAGGACTCAGATTTCTAAGGCAAAAAAATCCCATTCCAGCCCTCCTTATACACCATAATATAAAAGGGAGTGAGGGAAAGGCACAAATCACTTTAAAAAACAAACTTTGCAAATCACCCTTACTACCTTATAATAGGTATTCTTTTAGGTAAATAAACTCTTTCAACTCACCCTGCAGCATTCTCTGACTCAGTGCCTAGTTATGCCGAGGTATTGGGAGGTGAGCACTTACGGCTGTCAGTTGTACTTTAGTATTTAAAGAGTCTGTCTTTGTGGTTGCTGGTATACTGGAAATGATAAACCATTTGTTTTCAGTCAGTTTTAGTGTGTATGCCATGTCTAAGGAAATGGCTGTATAACCCACCTGTAAACCATGTATCTACACCCCATCTACCTTTCTCTTTTCTTTGGAGGTCATGAAACGCGTACGCACAGAACAGATTCAGATGGCAGTGTCCTGCTACCTCAAGCGCCGTCAGTACGTGGACTCGGAAGGTCCCCTAAAACAAGGGCTGAGGCTGTGTCAGACCGCTGAAGAGATGGCAGCTAATCTCACAGGTAAGTGTTCCATGCATATTTATGGCAGAAGCAGTGGGAAATACCAAGTTTCTATAATAGGAGCGGTTTCTTTCTCTGGCTAGTAGTTGTCATATAGTTTTGAAAAACACTTCCATATCCCTTAAAAGAACCTTCTGATGGTTGGAATGGGAAGTGTTTTTATGCACACTCTAACACAGTACCCCTGTGGAACTTGTCAACATGTAAGGCACTGAATGCAGCCATTTGAAGTCGAAATCTGTCAGCTTCATGAAACAACTTATACAGATACTGACAGACATCATCTTCCTGTCCAAATGCAAACAACTGGACATCATAACTAACGGATTGAAGTTTTTAAATTTGTTAGTCTGTAAAAATGCCACCAGACTCCTTGTTTGCTTATGCATTCTGTTTCTGTCCCAAGAGTTCCTGGATCTCTTTTACACTGTCTGTTGCACCTGCAATGTGTCCCTCTCCATCCCTCAGAAAGTATTGGGTTTTATTTCCCCTCTAAACCGCATCTATGCTACTCTACAATGAAGAACCTGAAGGGGACGTAACTGTCCACAGACGACATAAGAATGTAAACATCCCGGGTGGGGAGATTATGATTAGGCATGAAACTCATGTTTAAAAGTAAACGAAGAATACACGCTAGCTGTTTGGTGGGAGAAGGAGGGGCAGCTTTCTGCCAGTGTCAACCTATGGCAGCCTCTGAAGAGTTGTTTGCTGCTTTTCATCTTTCAAACAATTTTCATATATTAGCTATAGGGGCTCACAAACTGAATATGAGTTAGCAAGGTGATGCAGTTACAAAAAAGCTAATATTGTTCTGGTTGTATTAACAGGTGTGTTGTATGTAAGACGTGGGTAATTGTTCTGCTCTACTTGGCACTGGTGAGGCCACAGCTGGAGTATTGTGTCCAGTTCTGGGTGTCCTACTTTAGCAAGGACATGGAAAAACTGGAGAAAGTCCAGAGGAGAGTGACAAAAATGAGAAAAGATTCAGAAAACTTAGTACATGACTAAAGGATAAACAAAAGAAGTGGGCATGTTTAGTCTTGGGGAAAAAAAAGACCTAGTGGAAACCTGATAGGTTATCAAGTGTGTTAAGGGCTCTTATGAAGTGGATGGTGATGAATTGTTCTCCCCGGCTGCTGAAGACAGAATAAGAAGTAATTAGCTTAATCTGCAGCTAGGGAAATTTAGGTTAGAGATTAGGAAAAAATTTTTAACTGCCGGGGTATTTAAGCTATAGAATAGGTTTCTAAAGAAAGCTGTGGAATCTCCTTCATTGTAAGTTTTTAAGAACAGAATGGACAAGCACCTGTCAAGAGTAGTGTAGGTTTACTTGATGCGGCCGTAGCACAGGGGGCTGTGGCAGGACTACTGATGACATCTCAAGATCCCATTTAGTTCTGCATTTGATTCTGTTTAATCTTCACAACAAGCCTATGAAGTATTTTTCTCGCTTTAACAGAATGCTACTGAAATAAAAACATAAGGTGATTTTGCTGAAGGCTGTAGTAGGAAAGAGGGAGGCACTGTCATAATGGGATTAGAACTCAAGAGTCATAATCTCAATGGCATAAAGTATGAAAATAGATGCTGGTGAGATTATGTTGGTATGTACAAATCTTTTTACTTCTCATACAGATAAAAATCTGATTAAATAAGAAAATATGTATAGCTTTGATTTTACCAAACACTGTAAATATATATACATGAGTCTGTATCCTCCATCTAGTCCAGTATTTTGTTTCTGGTGATTCAGAACATAGCCATCAATTTACATTAGAACCCAAACTGAGTCTGGACAGTCATCTGTTATCTGTTGAGGAGGTTATTGCTACTTGATCTCAGACTCGTTCACAGGGAGCATAACATTCATAAATTACAATTCTGAAGGTGAGAGTGAACCTCTGGAAAGATTTTTCTTTGTGATGTAAAAAAGAAAAAAAAATGTAAATAGGATTTATCCAGACTAAGGAGGTTGATTTAGTCTTGAGACTGATAACTGGACTAACACCTGACTACAATAATAAAGCCTATGCTGAAATACTTTTGGAATGACTGTTTTCACCACCTTTCCAAAAAATGTCATTCTGGGTTCCTAACAAAACCCACCCTTGCTTTCCTTGCTCAGCTATTTCCCTAATGGCTTTCTAAATAACAATCCTTCCATTTAATTCTGTAGGTCAGTTACTTGCTCTTCTTGCCTGTCTCCTCTATACCAGTGGTCATCAAAGATTTTTTTCTCGGGATCCAGTTGAAAAACACTATTTATGACTGTGACCCAACACCGTCATATATTTCCCATAGCTGCTACCCCTGGATGGAAGCAGCCCTGGGAAATTGACAAGGAGGCTGGCTATCCTGTTGCAAGCTGCACCTCAGGGCAGCTGACATCCTTTGAAGTTTCGCATGACTGCTTCCCTCCAGGGGTAGCAGCTGTGGGAAACAGACATGACACCGGCTGCCCTGGGCTGCGGGTAACAACCAGACTGCCGATGTCTTTTTAAAGTCCACTCTCTCCAGCTGTAGTCACAGTGCCGTGACCCAGTACTGGGTCGTGACCCATGTTTTGACAACCACTGCTCTCTACTGTGATTTCTGCTGCTTCTAGATATCTGTCTATTTGAGCACTATAGCATACACTGAGGGTTGACAAAATTGGAGGCCAGCTAGGTGCTCAGCTTCAGAGGAAGGCATCTAGCTGCCAAAGTACTGCCAGATCCGATGACTGCCTTGTAAAGGTGTCTGCAGTGTTTATTTTTGAACAATAGAGGGTGCTCCACTGCATTTCCCCGGTGGAGCTAGGCATCAGGCTACGAATCCTGATCACCATGATGACCTGGCGCCATGGATTGTTGAGGCCTGCCTTACAAACAATGGAGCAGAGCTTTCCCCCAGCTCTTCTGCTTTTTATGAGCATATTGCACCATTAGGGTAAATTAACCTGTTGTTGGTTTTTCCTAATACATGTGTACACACATACCTGTGGGTGAGATAAACGGATTGCTCTCTAGCAGGTAGAAGGTTTTAGAATAGGCATTCTTTGTATATCAGCTGCAGAAAATACTTTTATTGGCCAAAGTAGAACAATACAAGGGAGGTCATAATTTCAGCTAGGATAGATCCTTTGACTCTATTAACAGGTCACCTAACTGGCTCCATTTATGGGAACTGAAGTCAGGAAACAGATGTTTCCAATCGATGCTCTGATTGCCAGTGGACAGAGTGGGAGGGAAACAGTTCATGGTAGAACAGAAAGAATGGTACTTTGGACCAAAAATCTCAATATTTCCTTCGGAAGCAAAATACACCTGAAAAAAGGTCTGATGGCTCCAGAGGAGTTTTTAAGGAATGTTTGAATTTTTGATTCTTTTCTAAAATGTCAGGAAAGGAAAGAACTAGAATTCTTATAACTAGCTAAAATTTAATATCTCTTCACTGTTTGCATCATGGCAATGAGCACCATAATTATTGTTGAGAGAGCAAATCTCAGTGTAACTGTCCAGTTAGACTTCTCTGTGGTTGACTACTCAATAACACCCTTCTGTCTTAAATCTAAGGTAATTTTTTTGGTATTGGAAAGCAAAGCAGTTGCAAAGAGCTAAGGGGAGTCTTGGTGATACTCAGTAGTGTGTGCATGTGTCATAATGGCAGAGTGGTGTTGCCCGAGGGAAAGCTAAAATCAGGAGCTGTTTCTCAGGCTAGTGTCAGGGCAAACTGAAACATCCTAAAGAGCTCACGCTGAATCTTTTTATTTAGCTCTGTAAAGAGATTTTATTATGGAATAGCCATATTTGCTTATATGAGTAAATCGTATAAAAGGCAGGTTCTTGTAATTGGGCCTGCTACTGTTTGGGCTGTTCAAATGACTGATGCTGTTAGCTTTGGAAACTGCTGTGCAGTGTTTTTCAGCTTAATGTTAGCTAAGTTTGTATATACTAGTTCTGACAGAATATTGGTTATGTTGAGCCATAAGTCCAAGCATTAAGAAAGAATCTGAACGTAGACATTAAATGATCCTAAAAACATTATTTTAGAAGCAGAAAAATGTATTTGATATTATTCAATAAATATATATAGGTTTTTCACCCATTCTACATCCAACTGCATCATGCCTTCACAGCCGCCTTATTTGCTTTTGTGTGGAATTCTTACCAGTTTTTGAATTTTCAAAGTAGCTGGGTTATGTAAAATAATCTTCCAACAGGGTTTAGACTGGCATATTTAGGAAACATGGAGTATTGTTGTCTATGTAACTAATACTGGATTTGCTCAAAGTGCGGGCTGTGGTTTTGCAACTCCCTCTGTGCTCCAGCTTGTAAACATGAGCACTGAACTTCCCTAAGCTGTCAGAGATAGGCCTAATGCCTTATAAAGGAGGGGCAAGAGTAATGTTAGGGTGCCTGTGAATCTTGGCTCAGCCCCATCTCCGTTCCTTTCCAGGAGGAAGCAACAGTTACGCTGGAGACTGGCCTATCTCTCTTCGACATGTGGAAACTGGCAACTTTGTTTATAGGCTCTCTGGCCCATAGTAACTGGCCTTATGAATGTTAGAGAGTAGGAGGCTGGGAGAGAGAACAAGGGGGAGGAGCAGGACTAGGTCTGGAATGAGAGGAGTGAGGATTAGGAATAAAGAGATTGAGGAATGAACTGTGCAGGTTGGATTGGAAACAGTAAGAAGGAGAAGATGTAGGAGAGTATAAATGTGTCGGATGGAATGGAGTGAAGGAGAGAGGGAACAATAAATTCATAAGAGAAAGAGTATAGTAAAAACATAAAAAGGAAGACCAAAAGAATCAAGACAGTATTAAAAAATATTAAACTTACATTTTGACATTTGGATTTTAATAAGGATCAGGAGATAGTCTGCTTAGAGTAGGAAAACAACAAGGAGTTGTATGGCACTTTAAGACTAACAGATTTATATTTTGTATGAGCTTTCATGGGAGAAGATCCCACTTCCTTGCTTAGAGTAGCACAGAGCTGTGCGTAGGTTTTGGACATGGATGATTTTGGTTTTCTTTCCCCTGATGAGACTCAGTCCTTTTTTTTTTTTTTTTTTAGGTACTTCAGAACTCTCTTTACCAAAGTTAATATTGAGCCTTCTGAAAAACAATGGTTTTATTTGTTTCTTTGTTTTTATTTTTGGGGGTTTTTTTCCACATTGGCAGGCGTTTTTTCAAAACAACTGTGTTGGAAAGGCAGTCACAACTCACAAGCACCACTGCAAGGTCTTTAAGTCCTATCCCTCCAAATTAAACAGTATTTTGTATCATGTAGGCTGGCCAGATCCATTGGTGAATACATCCTTCTGCTATTATTTGAGGACCGCAGCAAAATGAGAGCATAAAGTTACATTTTGATAAAAACTAGGTGTTTGACCAGTTAAAAGTGTAAATTTTTTGGGCCCTGATTCTTTACTGGGAAATCTAGACACTGCTGTAATACACATAAACAATAGTTGGTGAGCAGTCCCTATACTCAAGAAATTTGAGAATCTGATTTAATATTCCTAATTGTAGAACTTGGATTCTCTGGAAATTGCTCACTTCATAAGATACATTCATTTGAAAGAGAAGCACAAATTTGCTGCAATAAGAATAATTTATTTTTGCACATGGAGTTGTAGAACTGTGCTGGATTATTCAGTGACAATCTAAAGGGAATCTGTAACAATATTTTGAGACTGAGACCTTTGTGCTAAATTTGCAAGTTAAAAGGTGGGTGAGTACTTGCATTGTTTCTTGTCAAGCTTTCAGTATAGTACTTAATGTGTTCAACCCTTGTCTTTCCTTTTACCCTGGTTTGTATGAATCTGGATTAATAGTTTGTCACATGCCCCATGAGACCTTATCTCATGCTTTAGAGTACATAGCCTGTGCGCATCCTGAAATGTCATCTCTTTGGCTGTATTGTGTTCATTTGTGCGTTAGGAATTTTGACACTTTCAGATACAAATGCCCTGGGCTTCTAATTTCTTCATTTTATTCCCTCAGTTCAATCTGAATCTGGTTGTGCCAACGTAGTGTCTGCAGCTCCGTGCCTGGCAGAACCACAGCAATATGAAGTACAGTTTGGACGATTACGCAGTTTTCTCACAGGTAAGTACCTGCAAGAGTAGGATAACAGCTTCCTGAAAGGCAGGATGCATTTTTAATAGTGGGCAGTATTAGCTCAGAGTCTTCAGAATGTTTTTGCAAATTTGTGATTGTGTCCGAGAAACCTAATTTTAAAGTCCTGTAGCTTTGATGTTTAAAGGGACTCCACCAACTTAGGTTTAAAAATAGGTAAAACAAATTAATGCTTAAGATAATTGCAACTGAAAGATTAGAGAGAGAAATATTTATCCTTTTCACTATCTTTGCTGTGTGCATTGTCCATTTTGTTTCCCCAGTCAGTCAGTTTACAGTCGTGTTTGTGTGGATCTTTCATGCGGCAGCAAGAGGCTGGGAAAGACCTGTTAGTTATAAAAAGAAAAAAAAAGAAAATTGTGATTGTAAAACAACTGAAATGGCAAACCATTTTAAAAGCAGATGTAGCACTGTTTTATTTCTGTAGACATGATGGTATCTGAATGCCTGAAGCTATTTATAACTCAGTTTTTGAGGATCTAGATATTAAGGAGAACTGTGTTCCTTTAAGTTTAGCCAAGCATTGCTCTGAAGTTTTTGGGACTTGAGGATGAAACCAACAACATCGTCACTGTGTATTCCCAAAACAGAAGGAAAACAGGATTATTCTAGACCAAAAAAAAAAAAAATTGGCATAGGTGACAGTATTTCTACACCAGGTCATAAAGGTTGGAGGGGCTTCCAGGGAAGGAAGTAGACAAGTGGCAGATAAAAGTGTTGTGTGTGGCTGCTGCCATTCATGGCTGTGGGAAGAACACTTGTTTCCGATTATATTTACATTAGGATTAATATTCCTACTGGAGTGGACTAGGGGTAATTGGGAAGATTTCCCATCACCGAATTATCCTGACCATCAGTAGTGCAATGATACCAAACTTCTGTGATTTGGAGGGTGGAGATTTTCTTGAAAAGTGTGGACATTCTTTTCAGGAGGGCAGGTAAAACTGGTGTATTAGTGTACCCTTTTGAAAATGCTGGGTGCCATTTTTTTTTAGCATCTCCTTGCTTGAGGTGCCATTTAAGGTAGCCTTCAGTGCTCTGGCAGCAGCTGTTTTCCCCTTTTCTGTTCCTTTCTGCTTTGGTCTTGACAGAACCTGTTTCATCCCCTTCTGATTTTAACCTAGCCCACTATAGCATTCTTTCTCCTTCCTCTGTACCATGAGGCAGGGCTCGCTTGCTAGTGGATACTCCGTGCTTTGAAGTGTTTAAATCATGATTTGAGGAGTTTAATAATGCAGTCAGAGGTTAGAGGTTTGTTACAGGAGCGGGGGGGGTGAGATTTTGTGGCCTGTATTGTGCAGGTCAGACTTGATGATCATATTGGTCCCTTCTGAATTTAGAGTCTCTGAGTATCCATATCTGTGATATGTAACCTGCAACCAGGCAGCCAAGTGAAGTATTTTTAGCTCCCTGAGTCTCTGTCTCCAGTGGGACTGAAAAGCTATGATTGCACATTTCCCTGCAGTGTGCTCAGAAAGAGTTCCTGCAGCTCCCATTCTCTCTCATCCCTATTGCTGCCAACCTGTAGCCTCTTCTTCAGTGAGGTTCTGCTTCTCATAGCACTTTTGAGGCATGGAATGGAACAGAGCACCATCTGGCAGCTTGGGAGTTCAGGGTGTACAAAAGCATTGATTGGCTGTCTGTGGCCTGGAAGAGAAGGGAGAATGAATGCAGAGGGAGAAGCTTACAGCAGGAGAGAGACAGGCAAAATGGAAAGAAGAAAGCATTGGAAGGATGCAGGTTCTTTTCCATTGTCTTTACTAATTGAAAGGAAAAAAAGAGAAAAATGGTATATGGGAAAATAAGAGGCAGAGAGAAAAGGGAATCAAGAAATAAGGGAAGAAAAAGATCCAGCTTTTAAGACTTGTAAAATCTATTTTATTTCATTCATCCAAATGGATAATACACAAGTGTTGAACCTTGAGCTTCTGGTAAATTGCCCTTGTGGCCCTGTATACTGACTGAGCTTGTATGGCACTGCTCTGCATGTTAGAAATCCTTGCAGACAATTGAACTGGTGAGGAAAACAGCCCCTAGAAACTTGCAAAGAGGGGATGGAGTTGTTACACAGATACGTCTCTCTTTAAGGTCCATTGTATCCCAATCAGGAGTTTGTTACACTGTGTTCTAGGAATTAGTGTTGAGGTTTGTTCTTGCAAAGAGAGAGAGAACAGGGACAGAAATAAAACTGTGAAGTACGGTATGTTGCAGCACGTTTTCAGAATAAACTGTGTTAGCATATTGCTCTTCCTCCACTTGCAAATCATTCCATGCATTTAAAACCACCAAAGAGAAGGTATACTAGAGTTGGCAAAACTGCACACAGTACACACCCAAATACAGTAGGTGAATAATTCTGCCTTAAACATTATGGAAGCCTGCTGCAGAAATACATTTTTGAAAGTGTACTAATCTTAAAGTCAATCATTTCAGTATATAGAACATTTCAAATAGGGAAAATTTCTTCTAAATTCATAAAAGAAATTCCAGCTGTCATATGGCTTATGGTGTGTATTTTAATAAATAGGCTTAATTGAAAGTGATGCAGGAAACAGAAGTAAGCTATTTCAAAAAGACATTTTATGTTGACAGTCTCCCTCTTGCTGAGCTGAAAATATATTTTAAATCAAAGAAGCAGTAAATTAGGGGTCTCAAACACGCAGCCTGTGGAATTCCCTCCTGTGGACCATGACAAGAGCCAGAATTCAGGGGTTCAGTACTCCTGGCCAGCTTTTCAAGCAGCCTGCACCCCCGCTGGCTTGGAGCCAGCAGCTGAGCTGCAGCTGCCTGCTTCCCGCCTGGGGTCCTGCCACCAGCCAAGCTGAGGTCAGTGCCGTCAGCAGTGTATCGGGGACACACAGCCCTGCCCCTCACCTGGGGTCCGTGGCACTGACGACTGCACTGCCACACAGCTGGGAAGAAAGTGGAGCCTATTGGTGCCTGGGACTCACACCACAGGCAGAGCCCTGCAGTGCTGTCTTTTAGGAGGGTGAGGCTCAGGGCCAATCAGCCTCAACTGGGCCCCCCCCCCCCATGCTGAACAGGAGTGTGGAGGGCCGGCCTGCTCTGTCCACCTGGGACCCTGGTCATCCACCAGGGACTGGGAGCTGGCCCCAGCTGCAGCCACACTGCTGGCAGGGGCGGGACCATCGCCCTGCCCCAGGCCTACTTTCTTTTTTCTTTCTTTCTTCCTTGTCTTCTTCTTCCTTCCATCTTTCTTTTTTTTCTCTTTTGTCTTTTTTCTTTCCTTTTCTTTCTCTTCCTTCCTTGTTTCCTTTCTTCTTTCTTTTTTTAAAAAATTAAAAATTAATTTAATTAAAAAACTTATTTAAAAATGTCTGTTAGACACCATTACTTATTTTATTTATAATCACTTTGAATTCAATTAATAAATTTGTAATTTAATTTTAATTAAATAGACTGGTGGCCCTTCAGGGTTTTAAAAACTTGTATAAAAAGGTTTCAGTGATCTGGCCCTCAGGCCAATATCCTGGTTCTCATGTGGCTGTTGTGGTGATTTGCATTTGAGACTCTGCAATAGATACTCTACACCCCATGTAGATGACACCAAATATTTATTTAATAACACCTATAGAAGATGAGATATTTGTCCTCTAATGCCATTAAAGGCTGCTTGAATAAATTGTCTTGTGTTATGTTCAAAGCAGAAAATAGACTGAGAGAAGCCATAATGTTGTTGCTGTTGGTTTTTTTAATTTAGATTCAGATTCCCAGCACAGTCATGAAGTGATGCCTCTTCTGTATCCTCTTTTCGTCTACCTCCATCTTAACATGGTCCAAAATGGCCTAAAGAGCACAGTGGACAGTTTCTACAGTCGCTTCCATGGGATGTTTTTGCAGAATGCTAGCCAGAAGGATATCATCGAGCAATTGCAGACTACCCTGACTATTCAAGATATCCTGTCCAACTTCAAGCTCCGGGCATTTCTGGACAACAAATATGTTATCCGCCTTCAAGAAGACAGCTACAATTACCTTCTCCGCTACCTCCAAAGTGACAACAACCATGCTCTTTGCAAGGTTCTCACCTTGCACATTCATCTGGATGTGCAGCCTGCCAAGAGGACAGACTACCAGCTATATGCTAGTGGCAGCTCCTCGCGCAATGAAACCAATGGCCTGGAAACCACAGACATGCCCACTTCCATCCTTCAGAACGAGGCAGCGCTAGATATACTGCAGGACAGCATTAAACGAGTCAAGGATGGACCTCCTTCACTAACCACCATATGTTTCTATGCCTTCTATAACACAGAGCAGTTGCTGAACACGGCAGAGATCTCACCAGATAGCAAGCTGCTTGCTGCTGGGTTTGATAATTCTTGTGTGAAGCTGTGGAGCTTGCGGTCCAGGAAGTTAAAATCTGAGCCCCATCTTGTAGATGTGTCCCGAATCCACCTGGCTTGTGACATCGTGGATGAGGAGGTCTGAAAATCCTTATTTTTCACCCTATGCCTTTCTGGAGTGCTCTAGACTGTTGCTATACGAATGGCTTACAGAAGGGTTTTCTAATTTGGTTTTGTGGGGATGGGACTTCATGGAGCAGGGAAGAGGAATTGTGAGGGTATTGAAAATCTGAATGACCTTGAGTCTGCTCTAATATGAAAGTCTTGTGAGCTAGTGCCATCCCTCCTTTCTCCTTCAGTGACCCTTAAAGCACTCTTCTGTGGGAGAATTTTATGTGGACTAACTCAGGCAGCAGCCTGCAAGTCCTGCTTTTTTTCCTGCACCGACTGTACTTGGCTCAGCCACTAGAACACATGCAGCCTTGCACCAGTGAGCCACTAGTGGGGGCTCAACTGCAGGAGCATGTAACCATCCTTGTGAGAGAGTGAGTGAGGCTGGAGGGATACCAGGAGTGAAAGAATAACAGGAAATGAGACAATAAAAAGCAAAATTAACAGGGAAAGCAAGACGAGGAGAGGGAAAAGGAGCAGACCGAAGAGGATAGGAGATAGAAAATGGACAGAAAAAGAAGAGCACAGAATGGGGCTGGGCCAGGTCTGAGCAGCCCCGGAGGTTGGAGCCATGCCCATTTCTCAAACCATGTAAAGGGAGGCTCCGAACAGGTTGAGACTGTGGTTTAACTGGTCTTCAGGTAAATGCTTAGTACAAAGAAGTTATGCAGAACTATCGTAAGGAAACTCCACTGAAACACAGAAATGCAAGAGACTGGCCAATCTGCCTTCATAGTGTTTGAGACAAGGAGAACGTGTATGCCTTTACACACCTGCCATTCATCCTAAGGCTTTGCTAGATGGCATCATGTAGTCTGTTCCGCATCCCTTTTAGTTAGTGCCAGTTACCCTGTTCCTGCCCCCTGTCACAGCCACCCACGTAGTACCTTGCGTCTGATCAGGAGATCAAGACTTGTGACTCTGACTTCCTTTAATCACCCTCCCAAGCAAGGCCTCCCTATCCTTGTGTTTAGCAACGTGCTGTGAGAGCATCCTCTTGCTTTGCTCTTTTGTGTTGCTGCTTAAAGAAAACCCAGAAGCATCCAATAGTGAGGGACTGTTCACTTTGAAACAGGAAAGAGAGCTCAGAGACCTAATTTTTTATGGATAGGGATTAATTTGTTAGTCATCTTGGAAACTAAAGGCAGACTTCCAGGTTTACCAGCAGTGTGACTCAGTACTTAGTACAATTTAAGTTAACCCTTTCAGGTGGGTGAACAAATTGATAGCTTTGACTATCCCAAGATCAGGGTATGAGCTACCTTCATCATGTAGGACTTGTCACTTTGTCACTGCTGTAACAACATTCAGATCACCTCTGATTGCCTGTTGACTTTAGGCAGTCCTACACTATATAAATTCACTTCATTACATATCTGACTTCTAAATAGCAAAACACTGCCAGTGTATTTGGAGTATATATTGTTTCTTGCTGGCAGGTATTTACATACTGTTACGTGTATTCTGAAATGGCTTTGGAAGTCTGGAGGGAAATGACTCTTCCTGATTATTTAGTATTTGTGTCCACTGTAATATCCTCAAGCAAATTTAAAACAATATCTTGTAAAAAATCAGCACAGATCCATACAGTTACTACCCAATCACCCTCACCCATTGACAGAATAATACCATCCTGATGGCAGGACCAAATTTAGGGTAAAAGCTGACAAACACAGTTCTTGTAACATGTCCAGAGTTTGGCAATTTTAAGACTATAAAGAAGAAGAAAAAATTCCTGAAGGAAGAGACCTCCAAAGACCCATATACCTCTAGGAGTTCAAATCAAGGAACAGGCATTCATATATAACTGGGGTGGAGGTCATAAATACTACAGGCCAGTCTTTCCCAACCAGTGCGCCATGGCACACACGTGTGCTGCAGGTCCAAGCAAGTGTGCCACAAAATTTTTTGAAAAACTACTCAGAGAGCTCTGGGTTGGTTTATTGGCTCTTGAATATTCATGAATTCATTTGGAAACTATATGGTGGTGTGCCTCAAATTAATTAAAGGTAGCAAGGTGTGCCATGACAGAGAAAATGTTGGGAACCACTGCTATATGAAGAGGGGGAGCACTCTGGTTGGTCACAGCTGCCATTATGCGGGATAGTGAAGGGAAAGGCAGCACCTGAGAGAGTTATTCATGTATAAATGAATGAAAATATATGATACATTGGCATAACTGAGATGAAAAACAAACAAGCAGTCCTATGGCACATTTAAAGACTAAGAAATTTAATTATTGCATGAGCTTTCGTGGTAGAGAATCCCACTTCGTCAGATGCTTTGAAGATGGGGTATTTACAGAATGGGAGGAAAATAAATGCAGGGAAGTGTAAGTCATGGCATCAGGTCACACTGTAATAGCAAATCAAATGTGACTGATCTCGTGACTTACTCTCATGACTCCTTCCTTGCTTGTTTTGCTGAACTAGACTAATTTGATTGCCCCTTTGAAACCTAGATGAAAAGCATCTGGATCCTGCAAGGATGAGTGCTCTTGACTAAACAAGGAGTCCTATGCCACTTTTAAAGACTAACAAATTTGTTAGTCTTTAAAAGTGTCACACGGCTCCCTATTTGTTTTGCCAAAGTAGACTAATACAGCTACCTCTTTGGAACTTGAATAGTCTCCAATGATGCCTCACTATGGAGATACAGGGTTCGTGGATTGTGCTGGGTTTTTTTCCTTCCAGCCACTCTCTAGATACTTTGGTTTTGAGGGAATTATTGCCTTTCCTTAGTGCGTGAAGTAATTTGCCTTCACCTTTGTTTTTAATCTGCAGTAAACAAAATGAAATTCGTGAAAATGTAAATTCAGTTCCTCAGAATCTGAAGTTCTAGGATTGCATCGGTGTTCAGTAGGTGTTTGCTGGAACTGCATTAGTGGAACGCTGTCAGGTTTTTTATACATGTCTGTATAAATGAAAAGAGAGGTTCAGATATTAAAGTTATTCCCACAGCATGAGTGTTAGGAAAGTGCAGTTCCTTCTAGTGGTCATAATGCCCTAAATTAATAGGGTCTAAAGACTTTTAGCAGGTCTAATTCATAGGGCTAAAAAGCAAGTTCCTTGTTCAGAGTAGTGCCCCAACTTGCTGGTGATGTCTCATCTCTCAACAGTACTGGAGGCTTGAGGCTGCCCTTTGGGGTGAGGCGAGTCCATTATCTTTATAATGCCTATTACACATATGATTATATTAATATTCTCTCATTTACAGTAACTGTACGTTCATAGTCCAGTGTAATATGTGATTTTACTCCTGTGCAAATAGCCTCATAATTGTCCTCTTTACAGTGTTACCATGCAAGCACCTAGTGCTATGTAAATCAACAGCAAAATATGTTGTTTTTTCCAAGCTATAGGAGTGGCTGTTCCTAAACACCGACTTGAGGTCTGAGACTCAGCTCTGCTTAAACTGCTCTGAAGATACTGAGGCATAGTCTACACTAGAGTTTTGTAACCAAACTCAGCTTTGGTCAACAAAACAGAGGTGGTGTACACACTGCGATCAACCACCTGCCCTGACAAAAATGCCCTGTTTTTTGTTTTGAGGGGGGTATTTATTTTTGTTTTTAGGGGTTTTTGGATAAAATAAAACCACCTTGATGAGAGGTGTAAGGCCTTTGTCATCTTAGAGTGGCACAGTATCAATGTAGACACTGCATTGCCCCTAAATCAATGGTGGGGCTGTCATTCTTGTTGATTGTACCCAGATGCTTCTCCACCTGCTCCCTGTGGGGCAGCCTTGTCAGATACATGGCTGACTGTTCTGGCGGAGAGTGGGGAATGGAGAAGCCTCGTGCAGTTTCCCTGGCAGGCAGGGAAAAGGGAGGAAAGAAGTCCCTGGAAGCTTTCCTAGGCTTCTGCTTGGACCAGGAAGTAAGGGGGGTAGCCCACAGGGAACCTCAGGAGCCAAGAAACAGGACTTTCAGCTCCTCCACTGTCCTTTAGGTCAGTGGAAGTGCTGGTGAGGACGCACTCCACTAACCCAAGATGGGCAATATGGACATCAGCTGCCACAACAGTGGCTGTAAGTTGACCTATGTTAAGTAGACTTGTTTTTTAAGTGTAGACAAGACCTTAGTGTTAGGATGCTGATGAGTGGAGGAGGGAGGTTAGCAACTACTGTGTACCACCCAGGAGAAATACTGAAAGCAGCAGCCCAGGTCTGTCCTGCAAAGCTTCTACTTCAGCAGAGGGCAGGGGCTCTCAAAAACAGGCACTTTCCCTGGCTGTGGAGATGTATTCAGGAATGGGGTTTCCCTGCCAAATGCGTTAGGAGCTCTGCAGGACTAGAGGGAGATTGTAGACGTCCAGGATAATCTGCAGCTGGAGGGTTGGGGATGGACAGGTAAATGCTGCCTGGCCCCAACATTGTTCCCACTGAAGATCACTCATTTCCAAAATGCTGCTCAACAGAAAGGTATAGGACTGAGTTTGCTCTTTTTCCCCTATACGTTTCAGACACTATACTGCAGTCTTAATTGTTTTCTGCCCAAATATTGCTGCTGCTGCCCTCTGTGCATTTATGTCTACAGGCAAACAAAGAGTTTCTGCTGCTTTATTTCTTTCAGTCTACTTTTTGTATTCTGAACCATGATTATCTCAGATACCTGCATCTGGCTCCTCATAGCTTTCTCAAGTAGCTGCAGAGTGAAATTAAATCACTGTTGCTCTTGTTAGTTTAAGTATTGCCCACAGAGTTATAAACGGAAGCAGTGAAACTTACCACAGCTGAATTAATGTCAAGCAGCAGGTGTTGTAAGACAAAGATTTCAGCAGCAGCAGGAGCCCATTGAGCTCTCTGCCTGTAGACTCAGGAAGGTGACACAGCTTTGGTTCACCTTTGGAAAGTAACCTTTACAACAAAAAGCTTTTTAAAAAAAAAAAAAAAAAAGACTTTGTAGAAATTAACCTGGGAAAATTTCCTCTTCAGGGCTGGGAATAGATTTTTAATATCTCATACCAGAGATTAAGACATTTGGAAAGTTCCTTTAATACCTTTGTTCAAATAAATTCTTTTTTTTCTTTTTACAGACCATAGAGTACAAATAAGAAAATACAATTTTTAATTAATGTAGTTGGTTGACTTGAAAAGGGCTAGTGTTTTACATATTGAAATACAGAGGAAACAAATTGTTCACAGTGTTCTAATTTGTAATAGTAATTGCTTTGGAAGAAATAACTGATATTCTCAATAATGCTTAGTGGTACAATACATCCACAGAATGTATGTGTGATCACATTTAATGTCTGGAGCAAAACAAGGAGTCTTGTGGTACTTTTAAAGACTAACAAATTTATTTATTGCATGAGCTTTCATAGGTGTAATCCCACTTCATCAAATGAATGAAATGGAAGCTGTAGCATGTCAGGTGAATAAATAAATACAGTGAAGGGTAAGTCACAAGATCAGTTTAGTCTTGTTCAGCAAACCAAACAAGCTGTTTTGATTCAAACAGTGTGGAACAACAGATAAGAAGGTGAGCATGTCAAAGAGGGGAAGATCACCTTTGGTAATGAGTGAGCCAGCCCAAATCTCTAGTCAGATTTAATGAAATGTCATCAGATTTGCATATGAATTCAAACTCTGCAGTTTCATGTTGGAGTCTTGTTTGAAAGTGTTTATGTTGAAGCGCTGTAACTGTCATGTCTCGCAGAACATACAGGGAGGTTGAAGTGTTTCCTTATTGATTTTTGAATGTTACCGTTCCTGATGTCAGATTTGTGTCCATTTTATTGATTTGCACAGAGACTGTCCTGTTTGTCCAATATACAAGACAAAAGGGCATTTCTGGCACATGCTTGCATAAATCACATTGGTGGATGAGCAGGTAAATGAGCCCCTGATGGAGTGGCTGGTTTAGTTAGGTCCTATGCTAGTGTCACTTGAGTAGATATGTGGGCAGAGTTGGCATCAGGGCTTGTTGCAGGGGCATGTGCCTGCCTTGGTGTTTCTGCTGTATGGTCTGTAATTGCCATTTAGAGTTGTGGGGGGGACTGTCTGTAAGCAAGGAGAGGCCACCTTCCAATGCTTGAGAGAGAGAGACATCATCTTGCAGGACAGGCTGATGATGATGTGCTGGAGAGGTCTGACTTGGGGGTTGTATGTGATGACCAGTGGCGTTCTGTTGTTTTTTTCACTGGGCTTGTCCTGTAGTAGTTGACTTCTGGTACCCATCTGGCCCTGTCAATCTGTTTATTCACTTCCCCAGGTGAGTACTGTAGTTTTAAGAATGCTTGATAGAGATCTTGAAGGTATCTGTGTCTGTCTGAGAGATCAGAGCAAATGTGGTTGTACCTGGAACAGACATTATGTTTATAATGATCAATAATGGTAAAGTTATAATGTCTAGAGCAGTTACTCTGAAAAAATTACTAATGGAAAATGGATTCCTCCACCCCAACAATTGAATATGGAGATATGACCTACAGGCTGCATCTACATTGGAGAGCATGTTTGAAAAAACACTTTTTATTTTGAAAAAGCTGTTGGGTTTAGCTTTTTTGAAAAAGCGTGCCAGTATCTCGAAATTTCAGCAACACTAAACCTGGTTATATTTTGGAAAAAAGCCTTTTTTGAGATAAGCTTTTTTAAAAAAAAAAACTTCGCCAGACGCGGCAAAGGCTTTTTTCAAAAAAGTCTGCCTATCTTTTCCATTGCCTTTCTTTTTTTCAAAAAAGAAAGTCTGGTGTAGACTTTCACCTTCGGGGGGGGGGGGGGGAAGCTGTGGTATTTTGGGATAAGGAGTGGTCCCTGGACTGTTCTCCCAAAATAACTTTTTTCAAAACTGCTATTTTTAGATAATTATTTTGAATATATTTCAAAGTAAGTTTTTTCAAAAATACTCTCCAGTGTACACATAGTCACCGAGACTGTAGGCTCAGCAAGCAATGTTCTATCCAGAGCAGAGAAGGTCACTTGACTAAATACAGAGCATTGCATGTTGGAGCCTGTAGTCTCTATGTCACACCACCCTAGCAGATATGTAGTTGACTGTAAGCCATATCATAAAATTCCCGTGGGTGCTGTTTTGATGAAGGAAAAATATGACTTTATTATATTTCTATTCACATCTGGAGGTGGAAGAAATGGTCCCTAGCATTGCTCTTCTTTTAGTCTGTTCCATAGTCTTTTAGTCTTTCCATCTGCTCCATTTCTGTTAGTTTGCTGCATCTTTTTCTGCTAGGAGTCTGAGTTTATCTGGAGTAACGTTCATTTCCAATAATAACTACACTAAAGCATCACTCACCAAAATCTGTTTCCACATCCTTGCCAAGAGCTCAGTAGAGAGTGGGTATGATGTTATCAAATGAGTTTAGTATGTGTGCTAAAGGAGGAGAAATTTGGAAAAGAATATGTCTTAAAATATCCTGTTTTATCTATTTTAATATAATCCCAGGTCTTGTCTACACAGGGCATTCAGGAAAATTAATCCAAATTAAATAAAGTTGTGACTTTAGAATGGATTAATTAAACCATATTAAACCCTATATGGACCTTCTTATTCAGAGTTGAAGTGTTTTTAATTTGGTTTATGCATTGATGTCGTAGCCATGTTGGTTCCTAATAAAAAGACCTTATCTCATCAACATTGTCTCTTTAATTTGGAAGTGGACTAAGATAAACCAAAGTAAGGCCACTTTGGTTCTGAATAATACCATCCCCACAGAGGTTTGGTTTGGTTTATAAATTAATTTGGATTAACTTTCCTGAGTGTCCCCATGTAGACAAACCCTGAATTTAGGTTCTTCTAGGGGTGGAAATAGGGGCATGGAAAACAAAGATGAAATCCCAAATTAGCTTTTATTACTGAAATCCTTTTAGCATGTCTGCATATGATCTGGCATAGTGCAAACATGTTTGAGAAGTGGACATTGCTATGTTACACAGAATGGACATTTGTAACCTCTTCCAGTAGTACTCCCTTTTTTTGGCAGTGGCAAGGGAAGGGATCCTCTGAGATCACTCCAACTTGCTTTTCACTTGTTACGTCTTTACTTGTTGAACAAATAAAATAACACTCTTGTTTTCTCCACTGTCCAGGAGGAAGATGATGAGAACAATGTAGGCACAGAAATGAAGACACTGAGAGGACACTGTGGACCAGTGTATAGCACAAGGTTCCTATCAGACAGTTCAGGACTCTTATCTTGTTCTGAGGACATGTCCATCAGATACTGGGACCTTGGAAGTTTTACAAACACTGTGTTGTACCAAGGACATGCCTACCCTGTCTGGGATTTGGACATCAGTCCTTGGAGCCTGTACTTTGCCAGCGGTTCCCATGACCGCACTGCAAGACTCTGGTCATTCGATCGGACATACCCACTGAGAATATATGCAGGCCACTTAGCAGATGTGGACTGTGTCAAGTTTCACCCCAATTCCAACTATTTGGCTACAGGATCCACAGACAAAACTGTGCGCTTATGGAGCACTCAGCAGGGGAACTCTGTGCGCCTCTTCACAGGTCACCGTGGTCCTGTGCTAGCACTTGCATTTTCTCCCAATGGTAAGTACCTGGCTTCAGCGGGAGAAGACCAGCGGTTAAAGCTGTGGGACTTGGCATCTGGCACTCTTTACAAAGAACTGAGGGGGCACACGGACAATATAACAAGCCTTACTTTTAGCCCTGACAGTAGTTTGATTGCCTCTGCATCAATGGACAATTCTATTCGGGTTTGGGACATTCGGAACACATACTGCAATGCACCTGCAGATGGTTCTTCCAGTGAACTGGTTGGTGTATATACTGGACAAATGAATAGTGTACTGAGTGTACAGTTTATGGCCTGTAACCTTCTGCTAGTGACTGGAATTGCACAAGAAAATCAGGAACATTAATTTTTTGGGGGGAGCTGGGTGGGTATACTGAATGCCAGAGTCCATTACAAGGTGAGATTAAATTACTGACTGTGAAACACTTTCTTCCTCTCTCCCATTGGCAGGCATGTTCAGACTGATGCAAATGCTTTCAAATAGCTTCCCCATAAAATGACCTATACTTTTGAACAGAGTAGGGCAGGGCAGGGCAGGGAATGGTCAGCCTACTCTGATACTGGTAGGGCAGGAGATGAGGGGAAGAGAAAGCCTGTTGTCCACTAGCTTGGCACAACCAAAAGCCTAGTCAAGACAAGTGAAATTACCAACTGGACAAACTGCTAACCTGCACTTAAATATTCTGCATTGACTGATGGACACATCCTACCTACTGTTAGCTGAGGCGTGCATATGTGTGGAACTACTGGCCCAATTGGCTTTTATTTTTTCCTGGTATTGCAGAGGACCAGAATTTAAGATCCTTATTAAAAAAAAAAATTAATGGTCCCAATCACGACAGTGCAATAGCACTATTGAAGTGTTTTGGACCATTAATGTTTTTTTAAAAAATAGGAGGAAGAGAGAGAGAACCTTTTTTAGTAAGGGGAGGGGAATCAGACATCATAACAGCCCATCTCTGCAGTATCATTTGGGTTCAAATCCTGGTACTAGCTATGACGTTTGTAACTATTCATAGCCCAGGAACTTGAGATTTTCTAAATCTGGTTGCACTGTGCTTTGGAGGTGGAGCAAGTAGGAGAGAGTGGTGATTTGGGGGGGGGGGGGGGGAGAAGGGGTTATTAATAACTCACACTGACTGGAGAAGAGTGTGAGAGCATGATGGAACTGAGCATAAATTTGAACTAATAGGAAAGGGCCATGGCTGCACCTCACCAAAATATTTCAGCAGATGAAAGCTGGCAATCTTTGGTGGTGGGAGGGGGACATAAAGTGAATTGGAAAATAGTATTACTAAGTTATTGTGTATACCACAGAGGCAGCTTTGCCAGTGTTGGATTTTTCTCAAAATGTTGCAATATCAGTTATATGAACACTTTGCGAAACAAATTGTCAGCATTTAAAACCAGGATATGAAGAGAAGCAAGCTCTCTTTGATCATGTGCAGAGAAGATTAAATACTTCTGCTTTCTGGAAAGAGTTATTTTGTATTTTGTTTTCTATTAAAACATTTAGTTTAAAGAAAAAAAAGCGTTAGTCTTTTTGTGTGGAAGGTGAAGGAAGGTTTCATTCTTGGTTGGGCTATATCATAGTACACTTTGCAGCCAGGAGGCTTTTTCTTCCACAGTTGCATGTTGATGCTTGTTATTGGCTATGCTACTTTACACTAGCGCCGCATAACAGAACTCACTTTGATGGCAAGCAATGGAGTAGGAAACCTGCTGCTGAAGGAACTTGAGAGTGGGGTACTGTCTGAGATGTCTTGTGTTGAACATCTCTCATCCTCCTCAATTTAAATTACCTGAAACATAAATGTATTTTGTGGTTTTTGAGCAGCACAAAAAGGGCATGATCAAAATTTCTTAAGAGAAAATACTATCTGTATTAAAATATTCTGCCCCTTAAATGATCTGCCCCTTATATGTTATGGACCTGTACAAGTGGGATTCCCTCTTTCAGCCCCAAATCAGTCAGCAGATTGATTAAATTGCTCATGGAACTAGTAATGGAACAAACTGCCCTTCACTTTTGTCACTTTTTTCAAATCCAGTTCAGGTTGGCAATGACCATAAATTATTTCAGCTTGAAAGTTTGGTAGTCTATGTGGAATTGGTTGGTTGGTTCAGACCCTGAGTCACAGAAAACACAACTGCATTGCAGTTAATTGATGACCTTGTGTAGAGAGACCAAATATTGAGTTAAACTTAGAGATTGACTGAACTGTTAAGCCAGAGGTGGTGTTTCCAAATCATGGTGGATGCAGACTCATAGAGCAGTGTAGGTAGAAAGTTTCATTGTTAGGATCTGTGACTGGATCTCCAGAGAGTACACCACAAAAACTTGCCATCTGTCACTGCTCACCAGCACCAAATACACTTTAGTTTGAGACCGAAGAACAACCTGGTTACCTGCTAGGTGTTGAACATTTAAAGAAAATAATCAGTGACCCAAAGACCTCGGCATAATTTTTATTATAGTATAACTCCAGACAAGGCACACATGAGATGGGCTTTCAGGGACTATTTACCTTCCTATGTAGTATGTGCTTATCTGGCATTCTGGGGAACCTGTTATGTGCTACTCAGAGGTAAATTTACATGTATTCACTGTCATAAAGCAACAATGAAGTAATTCCTTCAGGGATCATTTTTGGGTGTGAAGTAGCTGAGTAGAACAGAAGTGTTGGGAGATGACACTCAGACCCCGCACAATGAGGCATGATCCCAACTTACTCAGGTTTCAATAATGGGTAGGCTTAAGCTTTAATAATTTAATGTATTCTACAAGATTTTGCAATAAGGAGTTATGTAGTAGTAGTGAAGCAAATAGGGAGGCAGTGGTTATGTATGGCACATATAATTAGATCTCCACAGGAAAATATATCACCATTGAGCTATTTACAACTTCTATATGTGCAGTGTAGGCAGTGCTTTTTATTGCAGTACTTATGGTATGTACATGTTTCTCTCCTACTACCTGGCTGTAAATTTGAACTCTTAAAAATGTGTAAGACTTAGAACTGCCTGTTTGCCAAAGGAGCACTAGTTATCTAGGAGAGGAGAAACATAGATACTAAAAGAAGCTTGACAAAACTCAGACTAGTCTCTCTAAATTACCATGTATTTCAGCAGGAAACAGTTTGGACTTGTACAACTTTCCCATTTAGCAGTCAATATTCTATGCCACAAAAAGTTATGAACATTAAGGTTTCACAGCAGACCTGACTCAGATGTCAGGAAAAGCTAAAGTTGTTGAAGTGACTCTACCTGCTCCTTTGTGGAGGCGGCCTTAGGTCTCCTAAGGCTCCAAGACAGGGGTCTCAAACTCAAATCACCATGAGGGCTGCATGAGGACTGGTACATTAGCTCAAGGGCTGCACCCCTGAAACCTTCTCATAGAATGCTTTTGCAAATATCGGTAACGATAGCGGCATTGCAGGCCACAAGAAATAGCTTTAACGGCTCACAGCCCGTGTGTTTGAGACCCCTGCTCTAAGCAAAGCCCCATTGTGAGTACCCCCCAAAGCCCACCTCATCTGCCCTCCAGGCTCCTGCTGTTGGCATAACCCTGGCTCCCCACCACCAGGCCTGCCTCATCTGCTCTTCCCAGCCCCAGGCCCCACCTTGCCTGCCCCCACCTTGTGCATTTCTCCCCATCACTAGCCCCCCCTCATTTCCCCTTCCTCACCCTAGCCCAGCGCAGCAACCCTTTTCCCTATCTCAGGTACTTATCCCTCTAAGAACATACTGTCTGAGTCTGGCAGAAGCAGCTTTTAAATTTCCCGCCCTCCTCCCACCATGAGCCATGTGTCCTGCAGCGAAGGAGATTTAAAGGGCCAGCTGGTGGCCACAGCTCAGCTCCTCCCAGGTGGATCTTGCAGGCTATCTGCTCCTGCCAGGGCTGCAGCTCAGATCACTCCTGCTGCTTTTGGGGTAGGCAAAGCAGGTGACTGCCCCTGCTGTCCACTGAGTTGGAGATGGGGTCTCTCTTACTGCTTATGGCCCTAGGCCAATTGTACCCAACTTGGGGTCCCTGGACCACTGGTGGTCCACGAGGGTACTGCAGGTGGTCCATTGAGGGGGGAGGGACAATGACTGGAGGTAAATGTACTGCAGTAAGTGCAATGTGTTTGTGAGTGAGCATAATACATTATTAGCAATTGTTGCAGTTTTAATACCCCTTGATATATAAGTTTGACTCCCATCAGCCACAGACTATGTTAAAAATGTTTAAAATGGCTTGCTTAGGTGGTGGTCCACAAAACCTTTCAATGAATATGTAGTGGTCCGCATAAGGAAAATGGTTGGGAACCGTTGCCCTAGGCAGTCGCCTGCTTCACTTACCTCAGAAGCCACCTCTCCTGCGTATACATTTAGACTGTTCTTACTGGTATGATCACATACAGCTTTTTTTTTCTTTTCTTTTACACAGGGTCTAGCCTCATTTCACGTGTAGGGTGGTTGGTGCATGTTGGATGAGGCAGATGTGCAATACTTATTTTCATCTTAGAATCATAGATTCATAGGGTTTGGGTCACTGATTATTTTCTTTAAATGTTCAACACCTAGCAGGAAACCAGGTTGTTTCACATTTGCTATTCTTTCTGCTCATCAGAATGGTATCTTCCTATGCACTTAGCCGGGTTTCTTTAAAATAAAGCCAGCTTTCTTGGACGTCTTTCCCCTTCAGATCAGCCTCCCAAGGGATCCTGCCTGTCAGCTCCCTAAGGGAGCCAAAATCTGCTTTTCTGAAGTTCAGGGTCTGTGTTTTGCTTCTTTCCTTTTTTCCATTAATCAGCATCTTGAACTCTACCATTTCGTGGTCACTGCTGCCCAGGTTGCCATTCACTTCTACTTTCTTGATCAAATCTTCTCTGTGAACAGCAGCTTGAGCGGTGCAAGGCCCCCAGTTGGTTCCTCCAGCATTTGTACCAGGAAGTTGTTCTCCACACTCTCCAGAAACTTCCTGGATTGCCTGTGCACTGCAGTATTTCCTTCCCAGCAGATGTCAGGGTAATTGAAGTCTGCCGTGAGAACCAGGGCCTGTGATCTGGAAACTTCTGCTAATTGTCCATAGAATGCCTCATCCACCTCCTCTTTCTGAGCTGGTGGCCTATAGCAGACACACACCATGACATGCCCCTTGTTGCCCTCTTCTCTAAATTTAACCCACAGACTTTCAGCTGGCTCACTTCCACTTTCATAGTAGAGCTCTGAGCAGTCCTACAGCTCTCTTACATATAGTGCTACTCCTCCCTCTCTTCTTCCCTGCCTGACCTTCCTAAACAATTTATACCCATCCATGCAGAGCTCCAGTCATGCAAGCTATTCCACTATGTCTCTGTTATTCCAATTACATCATAGTTCCTTGTCTGTGCCAGTACTACCAATTCTTCCTGCTTGTTTCCCAGTCCTTGCATTGGTGCATAGGTAGAGCCCTGCACGGATACAAATAAGTGGATCCGTATCCAACCTGCATCCACAAGAAATGGCCCGCGGATATCCGTGTTGTGTCCTTGGATGCAGATGTAATGCGGATATCAGCATATTTGCAGGGCTCTAGCTCTGTGCAGATAAAAATGTGTATCCATATCCAATCTGCATCCGCAAGAAATGGTCCGCAGATATCCATGTTGTATCTGCAGATGTGGATATAAGGTGGATATCTGCGGATATCCATGGATTTGCAGGGCTTTATGTATAGGCACCTAAAATACCGGGCCGATTGCCCTACTTTCCCCTGTTGATTTTCAGTTCTGTTGCATCTACCTCCTTGCATTTTCTCCCAGTGTTGTCCTTCCCCATTTGCCTCAGGTATTAGAGCTTCATTAGGACACCTAGGACAATTATTTGATTCCCGCCCCCCAAGTTCTGACTACCCTCTCTTTTATCCCTGGCATTACAGTCCAAGCACCCCCAAATTCCATCCCTTCCACTAGGTCTCCCACATTGTGACTTACCTGCGGGCTTTCATCACCTTCCTCCTTCAAACCTAGTTTAAAGCTCTCCTCATTAGGTTAGCCAGTTTGCATCCGAATATGCTCTTCCCCTTCCTCGACAGATGGAGTCCATCTCTGCCTAGCAGTCCTCCTTCCTGGAACAGCACCCCATGGTTGAGGCAGCCAAAGCCCTCCTGACGACACCATCTTTGTAGCCAGGCACTCCCCTCCAGGATGCATCTGTCTCTGCTCAGGCCCCTACCCTTAACTGGAAGGATAGAAGAGAACACCACCTGTGCTCCGAACTCCTTCACCCGTGCTCCGAGAGCCCTGTAGTCACCTTTGATCTGCTGAGGATCACCTCTCGCAGTACCATTGGTTCCCACATGGATGAGTAGCATGGGGTAGTAATCAGAGGGGCAGATGATTCTCGACAATCCCTCCATAATGTCTTGGATACAGGCCCCCAGCAGGCAGCATACCTCCTCAGAAGCCTTGTCAGGGCGACAGATGGGTGCTTCCGTCCCCCTCAGAGAGTCCCCAACCACCACAACCCGACATTTCCTCCTAGCTGTGATGGTTGTGATCCTCCCAGCCTCAAGGGTGCATGGCATCTCCTCTTTCACCTCATCCATCGTCTCTAGCGCCGCGTAACAGTTCTTCACCACACGGAGGTGGGGATGGGAGCAAGGGTGGTCCCCTGCCAGAGGTAACCAGCTGCCAGTGTCCTCCCTGTGCCGGAGGTATCCTATCTCCCTCCAATGGCGTGGAAGCAGTCTTTGGCACCTGAATAGTATCCTTCTTACATCTCTCCTCATGGATGCTATCGAGGAACTTCTCCAGGGCATGGATACTCCTGAGCCTAGAGACCTCCTTCTATAACTCTCCCACCTGCCTCCTGTGAGATTCCACCAGAAGGCACCTGTCACATTGATTCATCTCCCCAGCCTGGTTGTCTGCGAGTGGGAAATGCAGGCAACAGTCTCTGAAAGTCCACACCAGGATCTAGGTAGAGATATCCATGGTCAGGATGCAGAGCCGTAACTAGTAGTTTTTGTGTCTGGGGCAAGCAGCCCCAGGCGCACCCCTCCCCCAACTGGGAGGGTCCCTGATCCATCCTGGGGCCCGATCCGTCCCCAGCCACATAGCTGGGGATGGATCCAGATCTCTACAGCCTGCCAGCAGTGGCAGGAGCTTTCCGTTGCAGGCGGCAGGCTGGGGAGATTCGTATCTGTTCCCAGCTGCTACTGGAGGTGCTAGAAAGCTTCTGCTGCCACTGGCAGGCCACAGGGAGATGGAGCCATTCCCAACTGCCACCAAAGGTGCAGCGAAAATCATTTGCTGTTGCAGTATGACCTGATCCCATGTCTTACACTCCCCTGCATTTATTTTTATCCAGTTCTGTAAGTTCTCCCTCTTCAAAGCGTCTGACAAAGTGGGATACTCCCACAAAAGCTCATGTGATAAATAAATCTGTTAGTCTTTAAGTGCTGCAAGGCTCCTTGCTTTTTTTGCTTTACTAGACTAACACGGCTGCCCCTTTGGAACTTGGCCCAATTCACACAGTAACTGACAAATAACTGAACTCACCTGTAGGGAAAGAGACACACACACAGTCAGCAATTCACTCACCCAACCTTCACTCTCTCCCTTGCTTCCTCAGCAAGGGGATTGCCTTCGCCTCCTTCTCCTTGTCAAAGCTTCTCCTATTCCTTCCCTCTCAAACTCCACTGTTTGCAGTCCATCTGCTCCCAAGCTTACCTTCATCATTCAAAGAAGGTACCCTAGCCTTACAGGCAGGATCCATTCCATTCTGTCCAAATCTGTTTCAATGGTGTAAATTCAAATTTCTACCATGGGAATCACGAACAGAATGACCAAAATGAAGGCAAGATTTCAGGTGATAAGTGTATAAGCCAGAGAGCAGTAACCTGTACTAAATGAGCAGAGGTTCTGCACAAAAATACCATGTAATCTAGTAATTAGTGTAATGCATGCTCACGAGAAGAGAGTTCAGACTGCCCCAAACAACTTTAGCATTTCCTAACTTGTGCTGCACTTTACAGTCTGTTTTAACTTTACTAATGGCTTTTCTAAAAAAGCAAAACAATAAAAACAAATTCCATCCTATGTTACAATTTGCTAGACCAGAGTAAAATGTGGTGACCAACACAAGCTGTGAGAGGAAAAAATGCTTCCTTTCAGCTAACAGCTCCCAGTGCAAAGCTGTGGTAACTACATCCTCAGGCAAATCCAGAGGATAAAACACTTGCCATTCCTGATCCTTTAAGTCAAGTTTTTATTTTCCTCTCCATTCAGAACTATCATTAAATAGCTTTTCCTCCCAATGTTTTCAAGTCTGAGATAAAATTCTGTAGAATGATGTTTTCAATTACATTCTTTATGATTCTCCAGGAAAGCTAAAAAAGACTAAGATAATTTTTTAACCCCTTTCCAACTATTACTGTCTAACAACTTTGTGGACTCAGTAGGGTCTTCAAAAGAAAGCCCTTAAATGGCTTTCATTGTGAAGAGTGTCTTATTGCTTGTGATGAGCCAGGATCTAAAACTCAGCCATTACAAGACACCTATCTGACAGTTTAATTAACTGCATGAATGTGCCTGCCAAAATCTGACCCATCATGCTGCACGTTAGCTCTGTTTTGTTTTGTTTTTTTTTAACGGATTGGTCAGTAGCCAGGATTGACTGAAATAGCTCATCTTGTTCACCAAGTTCAGCTCATTGCAGTTAAAGAACCTAAACAACATTTGTCAGAGCGCTAGTGTTTTTACAGTTACAAGACATGATATATATCCACAACTTTGTTCCATTTCCTAATCACAAGTATGCAGCAAGCTTTCATAGGAATTGTAAAGATATAATGATGAATTCCTTTTGTTTAAACATTTACTTTACAAAGCACGTTACATACTGTGGCCCAATTCAACCAAAATGTTCTCTTTCAATCAAGCCTGTGAAATTCTTGGACAATTCAGCTGTTTCAGGGAATTTCTATAACTGTTTCATAGGTGTTGCTCTATGATTGGAAAACATGACCTGTTCTGAAACAGGGAAAGGGATAGTGCACATTATATTCAGGCCCACAAGAAGTATAAATGAACTGCATTTCCTTGCTCAGTAGCTTTGCATTACTTTTGTTTTCAAAAATTTGTACTGGGAGTTGGTTTGTTTTTTTAATATTGCTGCCTCTGTGCCTGGCTTCTCCTTGCTCTGCTGTCTGCGGTGAATTTATGATCCTCTGCTAATGCCATCAAGTTTGTTGTCATAGCAATGTCACACATTCAACAACATGACTTTACTGTAGGATGAAATAGGATGAACTTGAGAGAGCTACAACCAAATCCTTATCTGCAATCAAATAGCTGTGATAATTAGCAGAGCTGATTGACTTATTGGGTGAAACAATGTCTATTGGATTTAGCCTTTTTTCTGTTCACAACTTGCCTGTAAACATAATGAGTTTGGGTTTTTTACAGATGACTGCTTTTCAAATTTGTTCAAAAGATATTGGTGTTCAGATTCACAGAGTGGAGAAGGAGTGGCTGGAAAAAAAACATTCCTGACTTCCTCCATCCTGTCTTCTGAAGGCACCAACCTGTCTGATGGATGTGCTACTAGATTTCACTTAAATTGTGAAGGGATGATAAACAGGTAATCCAAAAAAGATACTGCTCCCATGGAATTTGAGGTCTAAACTACCATAGCCTTCAGTGGAAGCAAGATTATGACCTGTATAATACATACTTCCAAGTACAGTTTATCATAATAGGGCTGTAGATGCTCAAAAATGTATTTTTTGTGTGAATAAAGAGTAGAAGGAAAGGAAGGTGAGCATTTATGACAATTCATCACCTATGGGAGCTATCCTTTGTTCCCACCCCCACTTGGAGGAACAAGACATGTAATAGAGAATCTCAGTAGCTACTTAAGAAGTCAAGTCCTTATTCCGAAGGGCCTTGAATACATAAATTGATATAAATCTGTGTAAGGCAATTGCTGTTCTTTTAAGCCCCAAACAGTTGTGTTTAACTTCTGAGTAATTGGGGAGGACAGAGATTGGCCATCCCTCTCCCTACTTTTGCACCTTATTTAAAATTAGTTAGATTTGTTTCAGAATCATCTCCCTGACATTCCTGAAAACTAAATTTTCAAATATAAGCTTGAAAAGCACCTAAAAAAGTTTTTAAAAAAGCAACAAAAAAAAAAAGAAAAAAGAAAAAGAGCAGTTAATTCACCTGTAATTTTTCATTTTTACAGCAGGCCACTTTACAATTTAAAACAAAATTGTCCTAAATTGTTTCTATCCAGTTCAGATGTGCCCCTTTATTTGTTTCACTTAATTGAACACTGTTAGTAATTTTATTTATGGTGTCTTTATTTTCTTTCATTTCATGAGTGTGCCTATATTTTTTTCCCCCAATTTATCCCTTTCATAGGGAGCAACAAACCAAAAATTTGAAGTGCCTAACAGTGGTCTCAAACCCATGATCCTAAGATTAAGAGGTGCCTGCTCTACTAGCTAAGCTAATCAAGATGCCATTAGGAAATGTGGGTCAGCTAAAGCCACAGGCAGGGGATTCCTGTCTTTTTAGTGAGGAGTAGTTTGTGCTGCGCTGTGATTGTGCCATGTGTGCATGTGACCGCTTCCGAGTTCACCATTCCAATACCCAGTTGTTGGGAGGAAGGTCCCTCTGCTGGGGTCAAGAACTTGGTTGTTAGAGGGCTTTTTTTTTTTTTTTTTTTTTTTTTTTTTTTTTTTTAACATTCTACTCCTCAGAAGGAAAAAGCCAGACAAAATCACCTATTTTTAGAATGCCTGGAGGATGGAGGACAAGAAGGTGAAAAAGAGGACGTCTCCTCCTTTTGCCGGACGTCTGGTAACCCTACCCTGGACCCAATGGATACATAATTGACAGGAACCAGTTATGTGGGAAGGGTGAAAGTGGCACATTTTTTCACATGCCTGCCCCTGCTTTGTCTCCATCTTTGTGAGACAACTCCAGACAAACAGGCAATGACAACATGGTCATGATCATGTAAAGATTGATTCTTGTTTATTAGTCCTCTATGATTATCATACATCTTTCTTGCCTCATATGTAACTTGAACAAACTGGTAACTTCATATTTTAAAAAATGCAATAGAACACTGAGTTTATACAAAGAGGGACTGGATTCAGTCAACTTCCAAAGGGGCAGCCATGTTAGTCTGGTTCAGCAAAACAAGCAAGGAGTCCTGTGGCACTTAAAGATGAACAAATTTATTTATCACGTGAGCTTTCGTGGGCGAAAATCCCACTTTATCAGACACTTTGAAGTTGGGAAAACTGGTTTTCCTCCCATTCTGTAAGGTAATGTCTACACTAGCAAATTAGTCTGGATTAAGGAGGCTTAATCTGGACTTAATTTGATCCCTGTCCAAAAAATTTTTTTTAGTTCGAACTAAGCAAAGCTTAGTTTCAATTTAGAGCTTAGTTTGAACTGTAGTTCAAACTAGCACGATGTAGCCATGCTAGTTCAAACTATATAAATTCAAACTAAGCAGTTAGTGCAAACTAACTGCATTTTTTAGTTCAGACTAAGTTTTAATTTGAACTAGACATGCTTTTTTAGTTTGAACCAAAAAGTTAGTTTGAACTTGAAAAAATGCGGCTAGTTCAAATTAAAAAGGCAGTTCAAGCTTAAAACCTGCGGTTAGTTTGAACTAACCAGGCACTGCTTAGTTCGGACTAACCACGTCCGAACTAAGCTTTCAGACATAAACATAGCCTAAATTTTGCCCATCTTCAAAGCGACGAAGTGTGATTTTCTCCCATGAAAGCTCATGTGATAAACAAATTTGTTAGTCCTTAAGTGCCACAGGACTCCCTGCTTGGATTCAGCCAGTAACTATCACTCTGGTGTTGTTTTCTTGAACCAGATGTTACATTTGCTCATCTAATTCCAGCAGGTTCAGTTTCAGTGAAGCCATGTTTTGCTAGTTGGTGGAGTTAGATAGTTTTTGCACAGTAGTTAACATGCACATAGGTGAGCAGTTTAGCTGAAGATTTTTGTGCTAAGGCTACCTGTCGGCAACCTCTGTTTTTGCTGTCTTAATCATCGTTGTTCAAGATTATGGTATGAACTATATGCATACTGTATATATGGAACAGGAAAAAGCAGTCAGGATTTTAGCTGCTCTTTTTCCCTCCCACAAAGGATTTAATGTGTTCTTGTTGTCTATGTTTCCTGGAAACTTGATGGTTGTGCAGAGTTTCTAGAAGGCAAACCTAGTCTTCTTTCAAATCAAATCATGAAGTAGAATAAGGCATGGAGAGTTATTTCAAATAAAATCTGGTCCACCATTAATCACTTCATAGCTTATTATGCATTTTTACTTTTTCAGATAAAAGTATTAACTATCCCTCAGCAGCATTTCCCTCAAGGAAGAGACAAGCAAGCTTCTAATTCTCCAGTAGAGCATTTGCTGAGAGTAAGAGGGACGGTACTTTTCTGAAACTGTGTTCAGTGATTGAGTTATACTGCTAATAGGGTCAAATTACATACTTAACAGAACAAATGGCATTCTTTACTGACAAAGTATTGTCAAGAGATCAAATCTCACATTTTCAAAGAAGTTACATGCATCAATGCCTGAAATGCATGAAAAGCATTTCTCCGACACGTTTCACTGATCAAGCTGCATGCACTTTCCATGTATTGTACACTATGCACCTGGCAAGGAAAGTTGCATTCTTTAGTAAAGGTTTATTTTTTAGATAAGTGGATTCAAATTACACTGTATCATACCACATACTGTGCCATTTGGGTGCTTCACTTTTTGTGCTGCTTATTTTACTCTGTATGCTAAAACTGTCATATAGCACCGCACCACATCCTTGTACATGCCTCCTGCCAGAGGCAACACATGGCACTATTACATGATCTAAAATTTGGTTCCAGTTTGTTTGTTTGTTTATTTGGATTTTTACAAGCAACGATATAAATAGTTTGTGGTCACTGAAATCCCTAATGAATGGACCTCTGGATGGAATTCATTTATATAAAGGTATCAGTGAGTATGCAATTGTCTCCATATTGATACGCCATTTCACTTTCATGCCCTCATGCTTCTTAATCTCTTCTGCATTAAGCAGCTTGCTTTCTTCATATCCACACCTTGGAGCACTGCATTAATATGTGAGAGACTTTGTCAGATTGTTTGTTACAAGCAAACTTAGTTCATGCCTCACTCTTTATACCTTCTAGCTGCTGTTGCTACACATGCTTTTGGGAGCTCATGTGAGATTGGATTCTGGGCCATGATCTTCAGAAGCTGTGAAGGCCCTCAGACTGTTTGCAAATGCATTCTAACAGCTGGGTTCTTTCTTGAACACAGCATGGGCAAGCATCATTCTGTTTCCCTGTGCTCTAGCACTCTATATCCCTGTCATGTCTTTGAGGTTTCCTGAGTCCCTGTCAGCTCTGAAATCTAGATTCTGATGAGGTACTGCTTGGGTTTTTTGAATACTGTGCCCCTCATCAGAAGGTCTCTCCTCTGGTCACTCAGGGAAATACTGTTGGGTTGTGTTCTTGCTTCAGCAATGTTTGAACAGTCTGGTTCTAGAGATTCTTATTATTCCTTTACTGCTAATCTTATAGAGTACGTCTACACCGGAGCCTACAGCTCCCACAGCCACACTGGTCTTTTATTACGTCAACTTAAGCGCTTCTTTAAGTTGACTTAATAACACCACCTCTTAACACTGACTTAATACTTAAGTTGACCTTATTAAGTCGACTTAAGCCAGCATAGACAGGGAATAGCCCTTCAGTCGACATAATAGACTTCCAGGCTGCCACCCCCCACCCCCCCATGTGGACGCTGTTCGTTGACTTAACAAGGTCAACTTTAAGTCAACCTTGCTAAGTCGACTTAACAGAGTCCCAGTATAGTCATACCCATAGATACTGAAATGGAGTCCCAGATAACCAAAATCACCATCAGAACTGACACCCTTGTCAACAGAATAAACAGAAAAGCCAAGGACTGGGTGATGGAAGACTGTGATGATCTCTAAGGGACAGGCTTGGGTCCTAATAGCAGAGCAAAGTAGAAAAACTTCTACTGCTGCTGCCTACTCTGTCCCTGTTCTCTATATCAATGGCTTAGAAATCAGTTATCAATTAGGTTTCTTTCACAAACTCGAAATGATCTTTTAAAACCTGACAGATAGTTCAAATCAAAGTATGCTGCTTTATTTACTCTAAGAAGTTTGAAAGGGTAGGTATATTGTTCTCCTAACCATTTGGGAAATACACATTATTCTATGTTTCTAATGGTGCAAAAGCCAACCTAATTCTGTGTACATTCTGTGCACTGAGTATTGATTATATCAGGAACATACTCATGTCCAGGAGTAATGGGTTATTTGTCATCTTACTGTCTTCAGTATCTCTTCTATATCTTTGATCTTTGTGACTGTAATTCCATTTCCTTAAAATTCCTTATTTCCCCTAAAACAAACAAGGAGTCCTGTGGCACTTAAAGACTAACCATTTTATTTATTGAATTAGCTTTCATGGGAGACAATCTCACTTTGTCAGTGGCTTTGAAGACAGGGGACCTTACAGAATGGGAGGAAATAAATGGATGACTTACATCTAAGCATTTATTTCCTCCCATTCTGTAAGGTCCTCCATCTTGAAAGCCTTGGATGAAGTGGGATTTTCTCCCACGAAAGCTCCTGCAATAAATAAATTTGTTAGTCTTTAAGTGCCACAGGGCTCCTTGCTGGTTTTATGAACTAGACTAACATGGCTACCCCTTTGGAATTTATTTCCCATGAGTTATCCCACTCCTCTTCCTAAAAAATAAACATACATACTTGATCTTCGCTGCACATGCCAGCTACCATTTTTTCTCTAGTTTCAGACCCTGCTGAATAATGATCTTCCATCACTACTGTGACCATTTCTCCCACAACAATATGCTTGCGTGCTCCCAGTCTGACTTTCAATACTTGCACAATGAGACTAATGGGTTCTGAATAAGTATTTAATTCTTCATGCTTTTGATCTTTGGGTTCTTCTCTTCCTACTTGATCTCAGTGCAGTTTTTCAATCTTACAGATCACTCCGCAAAGGATTTCTAGTGGTGCTTGTATATGTAAGTAGGGCTGCATATGTGATTTGTATGTGTAAGGGGCAATTCTTTTGTCTAGCTAATATATTGTTTTCGTAGCGGGGAATTGAAGCAGCTATCTAATGGCTTCATCCTAACAGACACTAACACCCACAACTCCAACATTTTAGGTAAGGCCCTAGATGGGAATCATAGTGAAAATAGCTTATGTGAGATAACCAGGCTGAAAATGGAAGAAGAGGATAAGTTGAGTTCTATGATCATTTTGCTATAGTCTTGTTTGTCAATCATTCTGTGCTGGAGAGAAGAGTTTATGGGTAAATCAACAAGCTGGCTAAGCTTACTGGGAGTAAAGCCAACAGGATAGAGAAAGTGAAGAAACTATCAGAATTTTTTTCCTTCAAATTATTGACCAAGCTATGTAATATGATACTAGTAAGTTTTGGTGAAGCTTGTTTATCAGATGCTGTTACAAGTTTGGATAACATCCTAAATGTGGGTGCTAGTGCAGGCATGTCTCCCCATGCTGCAGTCAGACTTTGGACAGCATCTTACTATTCCTAATGCATATAAAGACCCAATGCCCACCCTAAAGTGCTTGCAAGCGTTATACAACGAATGCAAAATGCAAGAATAGAAACCTTATGAGTAAGGATGAAAGATCATAAAAAAATACTCCAAAATATCATTAAGTTCCAGAGAGATAGCCATGTTAGCCTGTACATAGCAAAAACAATGAAAATCCCGTGGTACCATCAAGACTAAAAGATTTCTTTAGGCATAAGCTTTCGTGGGCTATATTTGACAAAGTGGGTTTCAGACCACAAAAGCCTATGCCTGTAGAAATCTGTTGGTCTTTAAGGTACCACAGGACTTTTGTTTTTTTAACAAATATCATAGAAATGTTTGAAATTTTAGAAGCTGCTTATATTTCGCTGTATTTCAAAGTGTCCCCTTTTATAGTTTTTTTTCCAAATTGCTCCATATTTTTTACAAAAATGTGTATTGTATTTTTCCCAAAGTTGTTAAGTAAATTTGAAATGTTTTCCAACAGCAGTGTCTTCTTACTTAAAAATAGGGTTTTAATAAGCGAAACACTTAAAAATTATGTTGGTAAAAAATGCCCTTTGTTTTACTGACAGTACACCTGGAAGATCTTGATAATATTTGCAATTAAAAATTAAAACCAATATATTTTTTTAAATATAAGGGGCAAGGTGAGGGGAACTTTTCAAGCACAAACATTTGACCCGCCTTAGTGAAACAAGTGCCTAATGGAAACACACACACATACAAATATCCTACTTCCTTCATGAAAGAAAGCAACACGTAGAGCAATTTATTTATTTCCATCCCCAGAAGACACTGTAAAATTTTGTTGGCAATTAAATTTCCAGCAAGGAAATCTGCATCTGTCCTCTGGAAGCAGAAAGAATTACAGCAGGTCTGGATAATGCCTTGCAATTTGTTCTTTCAGTTAAAATTTTTTCACCAGTTTCCCTCTCTCTGTTGCTAGATCACTGGTTGTCAAACTTAGGGTCGGGACCCAGTAGTGGGCCACAGACCCTCAGGCTCTGGGTCATGGCACCCCTTGCTGGTGCTGCTGCTAGGAAACTGGAATGCATTGCTCAAAGATTTAATTGCTGGGTCACGGACATAAATGATTATTTTCAACTGGGTCCTGAGGAAAAAAGTTTGAAAACCACTGTGCTTGATAATGCTTTTGGAACCATACTTGGAAAGCAGGTAACTAGGGGAAAAGGGTTAGTTAGGAGGCATTTTTCAATGAGAGGTACAAATCAGACTCTCAGTTCTCTTAATTTCAAGACAGCTGGGTCAGAAGCACTAACTCCAGTTCTGCTCAGCTCTCAGTCCTCCCCAGGGAGGGACAGTTTGCTCTTCATCTGAGTGATCAATTGGTTAGGTCTCTTGCTGTGGCATCTCTGGAAGGAGGAAGCATGAAAAAATATTGCAGCGGAAAGCCATGTGAAAACGGTCTCTGCTGCACATGTGTACAACTGAGTTGGTCCTCCTCTCTCACTTCCCACTCTCTTAGGTATAAGAGGTTCTCCCACATTCTGCCTTTATCACAGAAAGAAAATTGTCAGGTAGTTTAGATCCCATACCTAGCTTGTGTGTTTAAAACATCTGAATTTAGTACTAGCAAATATTTTTGTATTTAACTGGACCTTCAACCATAAAAAACAGGGGCTCAGCCGTGCTCAATCTCTCTTTCTTGCACACACACTCACTCTAAATAACAAAGTAAGTGGTACTTACAGTAATCATTTATACTAGGGAAGCACCCAATGGCCTCCCTTGGGAATGAGACCCCTTTGTACTTGATGCACACAAAGGAGACAACCCCTGGATAGTTTAGTCTAAGAGAACCATAAAGATGGGCATGCCTGGATCTAGTAACTGACCCAATGTTTATTATATCCCCCTCATTTTTGTTACCCTGGCTATGTGCCACTTTAAAACCAGACTTTAAGCCCCAAGAGGCAAAGAATTTGTTTTCTGTTTGTTCTGTGAAGTGCCAAGAACACTTTTGAGTGCTATGAAAATAATTACAATGATACAATTTTGTTTGAATGTAATATTTTCCAGGCTACTTTTGCAACCTAAATTTTGTAGGCTGAGGGAACTCAAGTCTGGCCTGAAAAGCACACAGAACTATGTACCTATAATTCTCAGAAGTTTTGAACAACAAACACACAAACAAAGTGTCCTGTAGCACTTTTAAAGACTAACAAATACATTTATTGCATGAGCTTTCGTGGGAGAAAATCCCACTTTGTCAGCTCCTTTGAAGTGAGATTTTCTCCCACAAAAGCTCATGCAATAAATATATTTGTTAGTCTTTAAGTGCCACAGGGCTCCTTGTTTGTTTGTTTTACTGAACTAGACTAAGACAGCTGTCCCTTTGGATCAGAGTTTTAAGAATGTAAGCAGTACAAGATCAAAAATGTAGACACTAATGAGCACTTGTGGTTCTCTATTTCATTCTTTGGGCCAGTTTGCATAACAGTGATCTTCACACAGATGTCCCAATGTACCAGCACAGTTTCGTTCTCAAAATATTTAATTTTGTGCACCGCAAAAAGGATGCAGCAGATGGGCAGTGATTCCCAGGTCATTGTTCAAGAGCAGCTTTTACATTCTGCCTTAAGTTGCAGGGAGTTTGACTTGAACACTAATGCTGGTTTATGGCCTTTGGATCTGATTCTGGAGTCTTTAATGGTACACACTTCTACAGGAAGTAAGACATTCCCTGCTCTGCTGCTCATTTATTGTGCAGCCCTGGGAAAGTTGATTCCTCCCTTGGTACTTAAGTGTCCAGTCTTGAAAGTGGGATGATCCATAGTTTCTCTTGGGAAGTGATTTGAGGGTGGAGGATGATGGCTCACCATGGCCGGCTCTACTGTGATGCAAGAGACAGAGATGGCTTCAGGTGACAGTTCTTAGGGGTGCCTAGCCCTCTTGAAGATCAGGCTGGCTCCTACCTCTTCAACTCTTTCCTAGCAGCTCAGGCACTGTTAGTCAAACTCCAGCTGAAAGTCATGTAGGCAGAGTGCACTTTCAATCCCTCTGCAGGCAGATACTGGAGATTTATGCACTTTGGAAAACTGTTTTCAACCGTCAAACCCCAGGGAGTTGGACTAGATGATCTCATGAGGTCCCTTCCAACCCTATGATTCTATTCTATTCTCTATGAATGAGAAGGAGGGCAGGGTGCCAAATCAAAAATTGGCTTGGGGCGCCACAATCCCTTGAGCCGGCCTGCGGCTCACATAAGTGTAGGTGTGTAGTCTGAGAGACAGGGCCGGTGCTGGGGATCATGGTGCCCCCCCTGCAGCAGAGCGACGCCAGCGCAGATGAGTGACGTCATCGGGGAGCGCCACACCGCTGTCCTCTTTTGATGCCCCTCAAAACGCCAGCGCTCCCGTATCAATGTTCCCTCTAAGGGGAGAGGGCAGCTGAGCAACTCCGGTTGCTCGCTGCGCTCTCCCCCCCCCACCACGGGGCCCACTGCGCAGCCCCTCCCCCCGCTCCTGACAGCCCCCCCACTCCCAGCATCGCCCCCCCGCTGCTCCTGACAGCCCCCCCGCTCCTGGCAGCCCCCCGCTCCTGGCAGCAACCCTCCTGCTCCCGCTCAGCCCCCCCCCCCAACTTACCTTGGGGCTGGACTGGAGCCACCGGGCTCAGCCATAACTCCCGGGCCAGAGGAGCTCTACAGAGCATGCCCAGATTTTCTGGGCATGCTCCATTGGAGCTTCTCTGGGCGGGAGGTTTCAAAACTCCCAGCCCCAGAGGAGTTCTGTGGAGGGACTCCGGCTGCCGGCAGCTTTCGCTGCGCTGGCGGCTGTGGCGGGCTGCGCTGCAGCGCGCCAGCGCAGCTTAGAGGGAACATTGCCCCCGTTATGCAGGGGCTGCTTACTGCGTAGCGCCGGTCCTGCTGAGAGAGATGACAGCAGGATGGTGGCCGTTAAGCTGCCAACTTTGCAGGCCAGAAACTTCTCCCCTGACCATGGAAGCTCATGCAAAAAATAAATCTGTTAGTCTTCAAGTGCCACACAACTCCTTGTTGTTTTTTCACTTGACTAGACTAACCCGGCTATCCATTTTATAATCTTCCAAACTCTGCCCATGGGAAGTGGCCTCAGGGGAGACAGCTGGCTGCAACCTGGGCTGTGAACAATCAAAATGGGAGGGTAGGTTAAATGCCTTCCTCCATGGCTGCTTGGCTTCCTCTTTAGGCCTGCGGGTGGCGGGGGGAGGCCTAAGGCTACCAGATACCAAAGCCTGGAAAGGACTGGGAAGCAGGAAAAGGAGAGAATGTAGCATTAATGTCATAGTCTTCTGTTTTTAGGGGGCCCCGGACCACCTCCCCCTAAAAAGAAGGTGCTCTAGCAGACCTTAACCCCTGGAAGTCTAGAGCCAGACAAAATCATGCATTTAGAAATGCCTGCCGGCCGGAGGGCGGCCACGTCTCCCTTGGCCTGACAGCTGGTAAGGCGGGGAGGCCTGAAGGCGCGCGCTGCGGGCGGCACGTGGCCGGGGCGGGAAGTCACAGCCCGGCGCTTATCGGCCGGCCGCAGGCGGGGCGGAGCCGGGGCCGGGGCTCCATGGGCGGCCGAGGGCAGCGGCTGTAGGCGCTTCTCCTCCTCCTCCTCCTTCTCCGGCGCCCATGGCGGGCTCCGCGCTCCGCCTGCCCCTGCTGCTGCGGAGGCTGCCGCCGCCCTGGGCACGCGCCGCCCCGGCTGCGCGGCCGTGGGCCGGGAAGTGCCGCGCCGCAGCCGAGCCCGGCCCCCGGCTCCTCTTCCCCCGCTGCGCGTCCTCCTGGGCGGCCGGGGGCCGGGCCGAGAAGAGCGGCGGAGGCCGGAGAGACCCCGAGGTGAAGAGGCTGCTGGCCCTGCTGCGGCCCGAGCGCGGGAGACTGACAGGTACCTGCCCCCGGCTTCTTGTGGCCGGCAGCCCTGCCCTGAGCTTTGCAACCCGCCGTCCCTGCAGACCTGACAAACTCACTGCACCCAGCGGGTGTGCTGGACGACAAGGACTGGAGGAGTCGGCTTGCAGTCTTTGCAAGATGTCTGGGGGGGTATTAATATTGGAGGAATAATGTGTTTATGCCAAACGAGCAAGGAGCCCTGTGGTGCTGAGAGACTAACAAATCGGTAAGTCTTCGGGCACCACCGGTCTCCTTGCTCATTCAGCATAAACGCGTTATTCCTTCAACATTAATACCCCCCCAGACATCTTGCAAAGATTGTAAGCTGACTTCACCAGTCCTTGTCCTGAGCGCCATGGGACTCCTTGCTTGTTTTGCTGAACGAGACTAGGGGTCGCAGCTCAAAAGATAAGAAGAGCCCTTTTAAAAAACTGTCAGTAAGCAGGTGTTCTGTAGGGGGTGGGGGAGCTGGGCCGGGGCGCTGGCCGCAAGGTCCCCTGCTGGGAGGTGGGGAGCTTGGAACCAGGAGCAGGCCCCACCCATGGGTGGGGGAGCCTGGAACAGGCCACCCGCAGATTTCCCTGCGGTAGGGGGGAGGGCCTGGAGGCAGGAGCCCAGAGCCACAAGGAGGCAGCCAAAGAGCCACATGTATTTCTGGAGCTACAGGTTGCAGGCCCCTGAACGAGAAAAACACAACTGGTCCTTTAGAACTTGTGTTCGTGCTGGAAGTCATAGGGTTGTAAGGGACCTCCTGAGGTCATCTAGTCCAACCCCCTGCCAAAAAAGCAGGTTCCCTCCCACTAAATTATCCCAGCCAGGGTTTTGTTCAGCAGGCCTTAAACATCTCCAAAGACTGAGATTCCACCACCTCCGTAGGTAGCTTATTCCAATGCTTCACCACTTGCCCAGTAAGAAAGTTTTTCCTAATATCCAGCCTCAACCTCCTCAGCTGCAACTTGAAACCATTGCTCCTTGTTTTGTTTTCTGTTACTAAGAACAGCGGAGCTCCATCCTCCTTGGAGCATCCCTTCAGGTAGTTAAAGGTTGCTATCAAATTTCCCCTCAGTCTTCTCTTCTGCAGGCTAAATAAGCCTGGTTCCTTCAGTCTTTCTTCCTAGGGCGTGTGCTCCAGCCCCTTGGTCATTTTTGTTGCCCTCTGCTGGACTCTTTCTAATTTGTCCACGTCCTTTTTTTAGTGGGGTGCCCAAAACTGGACGCAGTATTCCAGATGCGGCTTCACCAGTGCCAAATAGAGGGGAACAATCACATCTCTCGATCTGCTGGCAACACTTCTTCTGATGCAGCCCAGTATGCCATTGGCCTTTTTGGCAGCAAGAGCACACTGCTGACTCATATCCAGCTTCCTATCCACCATGACCCCCAGGTCCTTTTGTACACTGCTGCTACTTAGCTCATGGCTCCCCAGCCTGTAGGGGTGCATGGGGTTTTTCCATCCCAAGTGCAGGACTTTGCACTTGTCCTTGCTGAACCTCATGAGATTTCTATTGGTCCAGTACTCCAATTAGTCAAGGTCTCCCTGAATCCTGTCTCTGTCCTCCAGCATGTCTGCCATTCCCCCCAGCTTGGCATCATCTGCAAACTTACTGAGTGTTTAATCTATCCCATCATTCAGATCATTAATGAAAATGTTGACCAGAACTGGCCCCAGGACCAGCCCCTGGGGCACACCACTTGTTATTGGTTGCCAACTAGACATGGAGCCATTGAGTCCTACACGCTGAAACCATTACAGTTTGAGTGCAGCTTGCAGAGCTACTGCACAGAATCTCCCATTCTCTGCCCACCAGACTGGGGAAGGGAGCTTGAAGCTTCTATCCCGTAGCCAGGGCAGATTAACCTGCTTGGGGGCCCTGAGCTACCCCCTCATGGAGTCCCTGCCCCCAAGTATGGAGGCTTGTTGCTTGGATGGGGTGGCAGCCACTGGGGTCGGAGGGTGCTCCTGCCTGTCCCCTTTCCAGCCAGTCTGCCCCTGGGGGCAGGTATAGGGCTGGCTGGCATGCATCATGGCCTTCAGTGCAGCGGCTAGGGCCACAGGCCATGGAAGGACATGCTGGTGTGGCATAGGCCAAGCTGAGAGCCAGCTGGCCCTGCTCCCTTGGTGGAGTGAACAGGTACTGGCCTGCCTTTCTCCACCCCCAGGGGTAGACCAGCTGGCCCAAGGGTGGGGCAGGAGCATGGAGACCTTTGGCTCCAGGGCCCTTTTCCCCCCCCCCCCCCCGTGCCAGTGGGGCCCTGCTTTAATGGTCCTCTTGTTTAGTCTGTAGTTGCTGGTGAGGATTTGCTTAACATTGTGGGGCTGTCTAAGTGAGGAGCGGTCTGCCGCCCAAGACCTGAGAAAGTGAAGGATTGTCTTGTAGAATAGGCTGTAGGTCCTTAACGATGTGCCGTAGGGGGTTTGATTTAGAGGTTGTAGGTGATGACATTCTGTTGTTTTTTTTTCTTGGGCTTCTCCTGTAGTAGTTGACTTTGGGGTAGGAATCTGGCTATCTCAATCTGTGTCTTCACTGCTCCAGGTGGTACTGTAGTTTTAAGAATACTTGATAGAGATCCTGAAGGTGTCTGTTTCTGTCTGAGGGATTGGAGCAAATGCAGTTATATCTTAGGGCTTGGCTGTAGACCAGTGGTTCCCAGCCTGGGGTCTGGGGACCCCTGAGGGTCTGCAGAGTTATTGCAGGGGGTCTGTGAATACATCCAGCTCCAGCCCCAGCCCCAGCCCCAACTCCAGCCAGCCAGCAATCCTTGTTAGAGAGGGCTCTAAATCAGGGGTGTCAAACTTACGGCCCGTGGGGCCAGATAAGGCCCACGGAGCTGCTGCCTGGAAGCCATCTGCAGCAGCAACCTACAAAAGCAAGCTCTGGTACAGCAGGGTGAGGCATGCTTCTGTTTCACTTACATGATCCAAGTTACAGCACAGGGGAACAAAGGAAGTACTCCAACCAAAACTCGTTCAGCTCTGCTGTGGTCTGCCAACCAATCACAGTCTCAGACACAGCAGGTTAGGCTGGTTCTGGAAAGCGATGGCACTGCTCCCCCCCATCTCAACTGTTCACTGTCAGTCAGCATGCTAATTTGTTAGCACATTGCACGAATCACAAATGTAAAAGGAAAAAGTGGCTGGGGCCCACATGGGAACAAGTTAATCAAAGGCCATCTGGGACTGAACCAACCAAAGGCTAGCATTCTGAATGACTGACAGTGATGAGTGGAAGGGGGAGAGGCAGGAGCACAGCCAGGCTGCCTGTGACTGAGGCTGATTTTTTTTTTTTTTTGGCCTGCCACCACAAGGTAGGGGAAGGGGAAAAGGGAGAGAGGTCAGGGTTGGGAAGCCCATGTGGCCACATGGCCTGTGACAGGTGTCCTGCCCTCCATTGTGGCCCCCCACATTGAAGGAGTTTGACATCTCTGCTCTAAATGAATTTTATTTGCCTGCCTTGAGCAGCCACACCCTGGATACGTCCCCACCCCTTGGGAGGAGGCAGGAGCCAGGTCCTCCACTGGCCCTCTTCAGTACTGCTGCTTGCAGTCAGTCTTAGATAACATCTATTATCTTCTGGGGGTCCATGAAATTTTTTGGTGTTAAAAAAGGGCCCTCATACTCAAAAAGGTTGGGAACCACTGCCGTAGACAATGGATTGAGTGGTGTGTCCTGGGTGGAAGCTCGAGCAATGAAGGTAGCTATAGTGATCTGTAGGTTTATGCTATAGGGTAGCTTTTATGTCTCTATCACTAATTTGCACTGTTGTGTGCAGAAAGTGGATCTCCTGTGTAGAGTGCTGCAGGCTAAAGTTGATTGTCGAAATCTTCAAGAGCATCCCTTCCATGAGTCCAGATGATGATGTCGTCATTGTAGAGGAGCGGTACCTGGGGATGAGACTGGAGGAAGTGGTGTTCAAAGTCAGCCACAAAAACATTGGCATGTTGTGGGGCCGTGTGGGTACCCATATCAGTGCTGCTGAAATGAAGATAATTTATATCTTCAAATCTGAAATGGTTGTTGGTGAGCACGAAGTCCCAAAATTCAGCGATGAGGTTTTCCTTGACATCATCTGGGATAGTTCTTTCAGGTAGCTTTGCTCCCTCCTCCCTGATTGCTGTATTCCACTCTTTGAATCCAAACAACTGCTTTGATTTGCTGTAACTGTCTGACCTGGTCCCATGACTTACATTCCCTCTATTTATTTTTCCTCCCATTCCTTAAGTTTCCCATGTTCAAGCATCTGACGAAGTGGGATTTTCTCCCACGAAAGCTCATGCAATAAATAAATTTGTTAGTCTTTTAAGTGCCACCAAACTCCTTGTTTGCTCAGCCAAGGAGGATTCCCTCTCACTGGAGGTAGGGAATAACAAGATGACTCAGAGTCTTAGGTACCCTGAGAACCTGCACACTTAACTCTCTGTCCTGCCCAGATTACCTAGCAACCCAGTCTCAGTTGTCAGCACCCTGCCTTGGCTGTCTAGCACCCTAATACCTCATTAGCATTACTTGCCCTCACACTCGCACCCCTCATGTCCCTGCCCCCATTTTTCTCATCTCTACTATGTTACTTAGCCTCAAACCCCTCTCTTACTTCTGCTCCACGCTCTCCTGCACTAGCCACCAACTTTGGCTGCACACTACCTACCTTCAATCACTGCCTCAGTGCCCTTTCTCCCCATCTACCCTATGTGAGCTACAGTGTTTTCTCCTACTTTGCCTTTTACTTCTGTAGCCGCCATCTATATCAGGCATGGCCAAACTGTGGCTCAGGAGCCACATGTGGCTCTTGAATGAAAAACTATGGTTCCTGGAAGAATGTAAGCAAATCAGTTTAGGAAAGCGGACCCAGCCTAGGAGTTCAGGAGGGGTCGGGGCAGTGGGGAGAAGTGTGGCATGGTTGGGGATGGTGGGGAGAAGTGTGGCATGGTCAGGATTTGAAAAAACTCACCACTAGCCTGCAGTCCTCTACATCGAGCAGCAGCTAAATTTTTACTGTATAGGCCTGATTTTCATGATAATCTTAAGTAATTATTAGAAACTGACACTAGTAGGATCAATATTTGTCATCTTTTTACAATAAAATTAAAGTGTGCAATGAATTTCAAACCTAGTAATTTTGGAGTAGGTAAAAGTATATGGCTATATGCCTCAGTGTGGCTCTCGAAGGTTTAATCTTTAACTTGTGTGGCTCTTGAGTTCCATAAGTTTGGCCACCCCTGATCTATATTCTCTCTTCTCTGTAGCTGCTCCATAGCATAGAAGAATATTGTTGACTAAATAACTTACTTACTTGATTGCACGGGCCTTTGTATTTGCGAAGTGCTAGCTAATTATTAAGTAGTAAGCATCTTTCATACCAAAGAGCTTGATCGATACATGTGTACTAAAAATCAAAATAAGTATCAATTGTTGTTGTCATAGGCTATGTCAACAGTAGGAAAAGTTAGTTTGAATTTATTAATTCAAACTAATAAGTTTGAGTTTAGTTTGAACTAAACTTGAAGTTATTAATGCGAATTAATGAAGTGGGCTTATTTGACATAACATTCAGTTGAATTAGTCCACATTGTTAATTTGAACTACCATATATCATCGCGTATAAGCCGAGAATTTTGTGCCTGAACATTGGCTTCAAAACAGGGACTCGGCTTATGCTCGAGAGAATATGGTAGACAGCCCCAGCCAGCCCTTTCCCTGACCATGCGGCAGGGCAGAGCCCCAGTGTTGCCAGGCGGCCATCTTGGGCAATCGGGTGGGGCTGGGGCTGGAGCTGGAGGAAGGAAGGGACCCCGACATCTGGAGCAGCCAAGTAAGGGGGTCCGGGGGGGGGGTGGGCCGGGCGTGGGGGGGGGGGGTTTCGGGGGGGCCAGGGAAGGGGCGGCAGGGCTTGGGCAGTGGGGGAGGGTCGGGGAGTCCGGGGAAAGAGGCAGGAGGACTCAGGGTTTTTGGAGAACCCAAGGAAGCAGCAACAGGGACCAGGGATTGGGGGGGGGGTGTGCCTGGCAGGCTGGGAAGAGCGGCAGCAGGGGTTTGGAGGGTGAGGGGGAAAGGGGTGGAAAGGGGGTTTGGGAACAGGGGAGCAACAGCAGGGAACTGAGAAGAGAGCAGGGGGCAGCAGTGACGAGCCAGCAGCGCAACAGTGGGGAAGGGGCAGAGCAGGGGGGCAGCAATGAGGGAAGAGGCAGTGTGGGGGGCAGCAGTTAGGAAGGGGCAGAGCAGGGGACAGCAGGAGGTAGCAGTGAGGAGGGGGCAGTAGGAGGAGCAGAGAGCAGCAGTGAGAAAAAGGGGGAGTAGGGGGCAGCAGGAAACTGAGAAGTGAGCGGGGGTAGCAGTGAGGAAAGGGCAGAGCAGGGGGGAGCAGGAGGGCAACAGTTAGGAAAGGGTGGCACAAGGGGGAAACATCAGGAAACAGAAGTGAGCAAGGGGCAGCAGTGAGGAAAGGGCGGAGCAGGGGGCAACAGTGAGGAAAGAGCAGAGCAGGGGGCAATGGCAGGAAACTGAGAAGTGAGGAAAGGGCAGAGCAGGGGTGACAGCAGTGAGGAAAGGGCAGAGCAGGAGGGCAGGAGTGAGGAACGGACAGCAGGAGGGGCACGGGAAGAGCAGCAGTTGAGATTTTGGGAGTAGGGAAGCTGTCAGAAACTCCAGAGGAAGCCAGCAGCCGTGGGTGGGGGGTTAGGGGCCAAGGCCAAAAGGGGACCTCAGCTTATACCTGGGTCACCAATTTTAGCTTCTTTTTTGGGCTCAGAATTGGGGGGGGGGTTGGCTTATTCCCAGATCAGCTTATACCTGAGCATATACGGTAAGTACCCTTCATTCAGATTTATTAAATTTGAGCTAAGGGTTAATCCTAGTCTACACTACTGTTTCCCAACCAATGTGCCACAGCACACAAGTGAGCCATCAGGTCTGAGCAGGTGTGCCACAAAACTTTTGAAAAACTCAGACAGCTCTGGATTGGCTCATGAGTATTCATGATTTCATTTGGAAACTGTATGGTGGTATGCCTCAAATTAATTAAAGGTAGCAAGGTGTGCCACGGCAGAGAAAACATTGGGAACCACTGGTCTACACCATCCTTAGTTCGAACTAAGGGCTTAGTTTGAACTAACTGGCAGGTCTTACTGCTTTGAACTAAGCTTTCATTAGTTCGAATTAAGAAATTCCTTAATATGAACTAATGAAAATCTAGTGTACACAGGTACTAAATTAATTCAAACTTCGCCTCCTTAATTCAAACTAACTTGTAAGTGTAGACATACCCATAGTGTATTAGTCTAACCTTAATGTGTGTTCCAGAAATCTGTGAAGTGGCTTATGTAGTCTTATTTCATAGTAATGATATGGAACATGGTTAATGTGTGCTTTCAGCTCCTTATGTCACAGAGATAATAGAAATACAAATGGGGTTGCTGTTGCATTAAATTAAATCCTCAATTCGTTCAGTGTGGGCAAGCACCCAGTGACTTGAGCGGATCTGTGTACATGTACAGAGGTGAGGGTGAGGAGAGGTTTAGTAAGGCACAACCCTGATGGTATAAAGATAAACTCAAATGTATTGGTTGTGACGAGGGACAGTTTCTGAATAAATGGGGCAGCTATTGATAGTCAGTGAAGTTGGGTTTTTTCCATTGAATCTGTAATGAAAGGTCATGCGATAAATACATTTTTTGGTCTTCAAAAGTGCCACCAGACTCCTTATCTGTTTTGCTGAACTAAACTAACACAGCTACCCCTTTAGAACTTGTAATGAAATGTGTATGGGATAGTGCATTGAAAATTAATGGTTCTAAATATGGTTTTTAGGTTTACCGTGTCATGCACCTTGCCAAATGGGGCCTATCATAGCTCTCTTCACTTGGACATTGATTATTCATCTGCAAGTCACAGACATGATATATTGTAACAATTTATAATCACATTAATGTGCAATTATAGGTATTGTATTTATTAATGTACGTAAGAAAACTGTATGCTGATGCTTGCGTCTGAAACAATTCTGCATTGTAAAAAATGTTGGTGGAAAGCATTTGGTGTGTGTGCGCTATGTTTTAATTACAGGAGCACACTAAAAGAACATGCCTTATTTAGTAAAAGAAAAGCTAAGAAGGGGATTATAGCAGGGAACTGTGGCCTCCCTTGGAGCTGGGATCTGAGGAAGGGCCTGAACACCCCTTCTGGACAAATTTGGGAACTCTAGGGCTCCAGCCCTGGAAGCAGAGGGGCGGAGCACAAACAGGAGCTAGAAATATAAAAGCCTCGCCTAGTTTGGCAGCTTAGTAGGGGTTGGGCTGCTACAGGGGAAGGACATGCCCACTCTGCGGCTGTGAGCTACAGGAGGCCGGGCCCCAGCCAGGCAGCTAACCCTGTCTTCTCCAGCTAGAAGGCCCAACAGCCTACCTGGGCCTACAACTGGGAGAGGATACTGGAGGCTGTGGACTGGGGAGGGTGCCACAGGGTCCGCCGGGACCGGCTGCCCTGTGATAGGGCCGACCTGGAGCTGGGAGAGGCAGAGGACGCAGATTCCTACAGCCCCTGTGACCTAGAGGGATTCTCTTCAGCTGAGGAGGAGCCACTGGTGGTGGACGGACCCTGCAACCTGGAGGAGTTGTCCTCCACTAATGGACCAGAGGAGCTCCTGGACCTGCTGCCTATGGACATAGAGGGTTTCACTGGGATCCCACAGGCGACTTACTGAGAGGACATGGACAGCCTATACCCCCTTTGAAACCAGGTGCCCGGGCACAGGGTGGGAAGAAATAGCTCAGGGACAGTGGACTGCCAGGCGACCGCTTGCACAACAGACCTGTGTCAATGCATTGTGGCAAGAGCCCCGCTGACCCAGTGACTGAACCCACAGTCACTAGTGGGGCCCTGGGCTGGGATGCAGTGGCAGTGGGTGGGCCTATGTCTCCCTCCTCACTCCTTTCCTGTCCTAACCACTCTGAGTGCTGGAACCTCACACCAGAGCTACTGAGGGGTTCAAGCTGTGTTCTTGTGTTTGCATGCCCTACCTGGGGGCTGGGGCAGCTGTTTCTTCTGTACTTGGGTACCCTGAAAGGGGAGGACTCGCAGGCTTGGCCAGAGGGCTAAGACCCCGGGAGGGAATCAAAGTTGAGCCCAGCTTGCGAAGAGGCGAAGCACCAACTGGAGACTAATCTCCCGGTAAGACCAGTGGGAGGTGCCCACCAGGTAGGTCAGGTGCCACGAACGCCTACACACGGTGGAGAATGTGGGCAGCACGCCCTTGACCGAAGGGGGGGGGCAGTGACTGTTGAGGTGCTACTGTCATTTAAAGATTGTGAAGAGAGCTGGGAGCTGTGGATTTGGACCAGTTTGTGAAGTGGTGGGTGGACTACCAGCAGCAGCAACAAGTGGCTCAGCTGCAACAACACCTATGGGTCATGGGGGAACTGCAGCAACAGATGATTCATGACCTGGGGGCCCAACAACAGGAGCTGCAGCAGCAGAGCATCCAGCAGCTGTGGGCCTTGCTGACTGGCTCGGCTAGCTCCATAGCTGCCAGCGGCTGGGCTGCTGGCCCCCCACCCCTTGTGTTCCAGCTAAGTAAGATAAGTCCAGATGATGATCCCGAGGCTTTTCTAAAGACATTTGAGAAGGTGGCCTTGGCAGCAGGGTGGCCCCAAGACCAGTGCGCCACCCTCTTGGCGCTGTATTTGACAGGAGCTTCCCAGGCAGCCTGCCAGGCCCTCTCCAAAGAGGCGGCCTGAGATTATCAGGTTGTGAAGAGGGCCATCCTTGACATCTTGGATGTTAGCCCTGAAACTTTTCAACATCACTTCAGGGGGAAAGCCTACCACCAGGGGTCTGGCCCTGGGCTCTCACCTAGGAACTCTGGGAGGCCTGCTGCTGCTGGCTCCAGCCTGAGCAACACTCTAAAGAGGAATTGGTACACTTACTGGTGATGAAGCAATTTCTTCATGTCCTACCCAACTGAGGATAGGCTTGGGTCTTAAAGTACCATCCTGCTAATTTAGGTGAGGCTGTTACCCATCTGGAGAACTTCCTCACCACTGAAAGTCCCAGGGTTTCGGCAGGCCCCATTCCTGGTAGAGTGGGCCTTGGTGAGCTTCCACTTCCACACAGGGCGCCTTGCCCAGCCGGGCCTGAACTTCAGGCAGCTGTTGGCCACAGGCCTGGACAGCTTGGGGGACACCAGGACCCCCAGAAACCTCTGGATCAGAACAGGACCACCAGCCTCAAGAGGTGCAGGCCCAACCACAGGGAAGCCCTGGCGGGACTGGCCCCTGTTTTAAGTGTGGCCAGACTGCAATGACAGTGCCCCTCTATGGATTGTTTGTATGGGTCAGTATATGCAGGGGAAGAACAAGCCCAGGAAACAACCTCTGCAAAAGCCATGGTCCTGGTTGAAGTGGCACGAAGACACCTTGAAACCCTCTTGAGCTCCAGATGTGGGCAGACCCTAGTTATGAGAGAACTGATCCCCAAGGAGGGATGTGTCTTTGGCTAAGTGGACCTCCAGTGCATCCACGGAGACTTGAGGATCTACCCAATGCTCCCAGTCATCCTAACAGTGGGGCTCGTTGCCAAACGATCCTTGCTGGGCTGGCAACTCACTTGCCATATCCGGTCATTTTAGGTCAGGACTGGCCAGGTTTCACTGGAGTACTTCAGAAGCTGGGGTGCCAGCAGACCCAAAAAGATGGCAACCGAACTTCAGCAGGATCCCAACCCCATGCTGGGGCCACTAATGTCACTGGCCAGGTTGATCACAGTCCTGAGGGGGAACCACAGGGGCCCGAAAAAAAGCAGCCTCCTAAACCCTGACCCCAGAAGTAGGGTGGGTTGGCCCAGCCAGAGAACCCCCTTAACTGGGAGAATCCAGTGATAGACTTTTGCCAAGACCAGAGAGGAGGACCCCACACTTCAGCATGTGTGTAAGTAGTTGGCAGTGGTGGATGGAAGTGTGATAACCCACCAATGGGCAGCCCAGTGGCCGAGGTTTGAGTTACATTGAGACCGAATGTACCAAGTGGAAAAGGACACTCAGACTGGGGAACCATGTATGCAACTGGTGGTGCCCTGTCCCCATGGGAAGTCAGTCTTGCAGTTGGCCCACAGTGTCCCTGCAGCCAGCCACCTGGGCACAGAAAAGACTCTTGCCTGAGTCCACACCTGCTTCTGTTGGCCCGGTGGGTGCTGTGAGATGCACAACTGTTGTATCTCCTGCCTGGAATGCCAGAAGACTGCCACATCAGGGACCCCAAGAGCCCACCTTGTGCCCCTTCCAGTGGTGGGGGCCCACTTTGAAAGGCTGGCATTGGACCTGGTTGGCCCCCGGATCCTAGCGTCGTGGGGGCCATTGCTTCCTATTCATCTTGATAGACTATGCAATCCACTTCCCAGAGGCGATACCCCTGAAAAACACCACAGCCCGTACTATCGCAGGAGAACTGATGAAGATCTTTGTCACGGTAGGACTACTCCAGGGGATGGCAACCCAAAAGATAAGAGCTATTTTAAAAAAATTCCTTCAATAGCCAAGTGTTTTTGAGAGCCACAATGGGTGTAGCCTCCTGCTGGAGGTAAGGGTAGTTGAGCTAGTGGGCCTGCCCCAGGGTATCCCGGTGGTGGGAGCTCAAAACTAGGAGTATGCCCCTTACAAGGTCCCCTGGTGGCAGTGGTGGGGGGAGCCCAGAGCCTGGCACAGGCCACCTGCAGTATCCCCAGGTGGCTGGAGGGGCCCAGAGACAGGAGCGGGTTGCTTGCAGGGTACCCTGGTGGCTGGGAGGCAGGGCAGAGCCTAGAGCTTCAAGGGGGCAGTCAAAGGGCCACATGCATCTTTGAAGCCACAGGTTGCAGACCTCTGGAATATCCCAAGAACTGCTCACTGACCATGTGTCAGCTTTTACCTGCTGGCTGCTCCAGGAAGCTTGTGCCATCTTAGGCATCTGGAAGCTCCAAGCCTCAGTTTACCACCCCCAAATGGATGGGTTGGTGGAGCGATTTAAATGGACCCTGAAGGGCATGTTGAGGAAGTTTTTTCCCCAGATGAACTGTGACAGTGGGAGCAGCTGCTCCCTCCATTACTTATGGCCTACTGGGAAGTCCCTTAAGCCTCCACTTGGTTTTCCCCTTTTGAACTACTATATGGATGCAGGCCAAGAGGAAAAACTCATGAGGGAAAACTGGAAGAAGACTCCCACTCCAATGCAGGGCTCCTGCAGTATGTGATGGCCTTACAGGAGCAGCTCCGTCTAGCCAGATCACTGGCTCAAGAAAATTTAAGGATCATACAGGCGGCCCAAGCCTGGCTTTATAACAAAGGAGCGTGGATCTGTTTCTTTGAACCAGGGGACTGGGTCCTTGTATTGCTCCTGTCCCCTGAATCAAAACTCTTAGTACACTGGCAGGGACTCTACGAAGTGATCCGCCAGACTGGGCCTGTGAATTTTGAGATCAAGCAACCAGACTACCGGAAAAAGAGGCAGATTTACCATATTAACCTTTTAAAACCCTGGAGGGAATGGGAGGGCCTGATGATCAGTCTGTACTGACCTGACTCAGAACTAGGGCCTCAGATCCCCATAGGAGAACCGGGGAACCGCAGCTAAGTCTGCTACTTACAGAGGCCCAACGGTGACAGGCCCTTCAGCTAGTGGCCACCTTCTCAAGGGTCGTTACAACCACAGGTGTATCATCAGATACACACCATGCTGGGTGAGATAATCTGCTCGTGGACACAATCACCCCCTCGACACCTCCACACTGCAGTGGAACAAGAGGTCTAAGGCCATGCTGGAATTGGGAAGGATCAAGCCATCAACTAATGACTGTTGAAGTCCCACTGTACTGGTTCCAAAACTGAATGGGTCACTACGGTTTTGCATAGATTTCCAACAAGTTAATGCAATCTCTAAGTTAGGCAAGGTTCTGGACCGACAGGGAAGCCAAATATTTTACCACCTTAGACTTTATGAAGGGATACTGGCAGACTCCCTTGGACCTGTATTCCAAGGAGAAGACAGCCTTTGCCACACCCAGTGGGCTGTACCACTTTTTGAGGATGCTCTTTGGTCTCCATGGGGCCCCGCGACCTTTCAAAGTATAATGGACCAGCTCTTGAGACAGCATATTGACTGTGCTGTGACATACATCAACGACGTGGTCGTATATAGTCAAGATTGGGATGCACACTTCCCAGAGGTGACTGTGGTTTTACGGACTTCACAAGATGCAGGGCTGATGGTGAACCTTTGGAAGTGCTGCATGAGGTGGCAAGAGATGACCTATCTTGGCTATACCCTCAGTAGGGGGACCCTAAAACCCCTAACTGGGAAAGTACAGGTCCTCTAGGAATACGTATGGCCACCTACCAAGAAGCAAGTGCACTAGTTTCTTGGGCTAGCAGGTTACTACAGAAGGTTCATTCCAAATTTCTGCACGATAGCAGCACCCCTGACAGACTTGCTCGCCAAGGAACAGCCACTCCAGTTGCAGTGGACCGTGGAATGTGCGCAAGCCTTCCGGCAGCTGAAGGACTGGCTGTGTCAAGCCCCCATTCTGTATAGCCTGGACTTCAGCTGGCCCTTCTTGGTACATGCAGATGCTTCAGCTGTTGGCTTTGGTGCAGTCCTCATACAGGACATCAGTGGAGAGGAGCATCCCATTCTGTATCTCAGTCGCAAGCTCTTCCTGCAGGAACAGAAATATGTGACCACTAAAAAAGAGGCCATGGCTGTGAAATTCTCCCTGGAAGCCCTATGCTATTTCCTCCTCAAGCGCCCCTTCACAGTTATTACTGACCATGTGCCCCTCCTCTGGTTGCAGCAGATGAAGGACATTAACACCTGAATCATGAAGTGGTATTTGGCCTTACAACCCTTCTCATTCATTGTATAGCACCGTGCAGGTAAGAAGTATGCCAGTGAGGACATCCTATCTCCCATTGGGAATGGGATTTTGCCCACCTCTGGAAATCAGGAGCTGGACTTGGGGGGGGGGGGGGGGGATGTGTAGCAGGAAACTTGGAGTTGGGGTCTGAGGAAGGGCCTGAACACCCCCTCTGGACAAACTTGGAAACTGCAGGACTCCAGCCCCAGAAGCGGAGGAGCAGAGCCTGAACAGGAAATGTAAAAGCCCAGCCTGGCCACTCAGTAGGGGCTGAGCTGTCACAGGGGAAGGATGTGCCCACTCTGAGGCAGCAAGCGGGTGGAGGCCGGGTCCCAGCCAGGCGGCTAACCCCATCGCTTCTTGTTAGAAGGCCTGACATCCTACCTAGCCTATCTGGGTCTAGTGACTGAGAGGGGATACCCAAGGCTGCAGACTGGGGAGGATGCCCCAGGGCCTGCTGGGACCATAACTGGCTGTCTTGTGCTGGGGCCAACCCAGAACTGGGAGAGGCAGAGTTCGCAGATGCCTACATGCCCTGTGACCTAGAGGAACTTCTTTCAGTTGAGGAGAAGCCGCCAGTGGCAGATGGACCCTGTGACCAGTGTTCCCTGTAAGCTGATGATGCAGCTGAGCAAGTTCCGAGCTGGTTCTCCCTCCTGCTCCACCCGCGCCACTTCCCCGCTGCCTGCTGACTCTCCGAGTGCATCCATAATTTGTTCAGTTGCATCGTCAGCTCAGAGGGAGCACTGCTTCACAATCACTGAAATGCAGCCAGCTCTGCAGAGGGGTTAAATTAAGCAGGAACAAGGGAGAGCAGCAACTTGTCCTTTGCTAAAAGCATAGTGAGAGTATGCCTTTCTGCGCAAAAATTCAACAACAATGCATTATACAATATAATGTGTTTGTAATAAAACATACTAGGCTGTGCAGTGTAAATTGCATATATAAAAATTGATGTAATTGTTTAGATTTATTTCAAATGTGCCTCTGGGTTGCTTTGATTGTATGTTTCCAATACACTTGCACAGAAACAAAACACCACTGATGCTGAATAGACTGGAAGCTCCTACAGTAGGGGCTTGTCTTTTTAGTCTGTGTACAGCATTTAGTGCAGTTGAGCCCTGATTCTAGTGCAGTGAGGTGTCTGGGTGCTGTCACAGTATAAATATGACAAGTCATGGCTCTCCATTTGGTCCACTTGTGCACCGATGCAGACCCCATAAAGGTGGCTTTCAGGATCGGGATTTAGAACAAAATCTCAAAGGCATAGTACCTTTTTAATTTTTTTAAATGCTGCCTTCTGGGTTATCTTTATAGCAATATTTTGTTGTTGCCAGTCAAATACCCTCCTTTCATGAATATAGACTGTGTCTATCATGTGAATATTTCTCCACAGCTGAGGGGTTGGAGAAGCTACAGCTATGCAAGAAAAAAGGGGATACAAACCAAGGGACTTTCCATTGACTTTAGATCAGGTCAAATCCATGCAAATGGGTGTGTCAGAATCAAGGTCATGTTATTCAGCTTTCATTTATTTATTGCCTCCCATGGAAACAGCACAGGAAACAGAAAATGCAAGCAACAGCCATTTTTGATTCAAGATATTTCACCTAGAGAAGAAAGTAAGGGAAACAGCAGATCGATAGGTCTCTGCAAATCTGTGCCTGTCTGCTTTATATCCAAAGACTGCATTTGTGGATAACGGCTCAGATGTGGATACAAATTTTGTATCTACAGGGGGTTCTACAAGTTTCTCCACGCACATGCACACATTTGAGAGAGAGCAGTCGGAATGAAGAAATTAAGCAAGGGGAGAAACGAGAAAGCAGTTATAGATAGGTGGAGATAAAGGAGAAATGCAGTCAAACATTTTGCGTATGACCCTGAACAGAGCTGAGCCCTATGCATGGAGTGTGATGTGAACGTGGCCTTTTTAGTTTTTAATGTATGGAGTGAAAGAGAAAAGCCTTCCTACTGTTCAACACCTGATTGGTTCCTTAAGTGTGAATGACCTAGTCACTGAACTGAACTCCACCTAACCCCGCTGCAGGCTTTCCCTGCTGCCCCAGCTGACCCCCTACCCCGTGCCCTTTCCCTGCCAACTCACCCATCCCTGAAATCATCCCTCTAGGCCTCCCTTACCCTGTGAGATTTTAAAACTCCCAGGCCCAGCCTGGGGCACTTCCCTGCTGGCTAGAAGCCCTTGTCTTTAAGCTGTGGCTGCTGGCAGCATTCCCTGTGGAGGGCAGCAATGGGGGTGAGCACCCATGCTCCCATGCAACTTAGAGGGAACAATGCCTGCGACCTGGAAGAGTTGCCCTCCACCAATGGACTGGAGGAGCTCCCAGACCTGCTGCCTATGGATGCAGAGTGTTTTGTTGGTGTCACACAGGTGACTTACCCAGAGGATGCTGATGGCTTATGCCCCCTCAGGAACCAGGTACCTGGGCCCAGGGTAGGAGGAAGTAGCTTAGGGTCAGCGGACAGCCGTGCAACTGCTTGCACAACAGACCTGTGTCACTGCATTGTGGCAGCAGCCCTGCTGACCCAGTGACTGAACCCTCAGTCACTAGTGAGGCCCTGGGCTGGGATGCAGTGGGGATGAGTGGGCCTATGTCCCCCTCCTCATTCCTTTCCTGTCCTAACCACCCTGAGTGCTGGGACCTCCAGCCAGAGTTGCTGGGGGGTTTGAGCCGTGTTCTTGTGCCTGCCTGCCCCAGCTGGGGGCTGGGGCAGCCTACTCTTCTGTACCCGGGTACCCCTAAAGAGTAGAACCCATGGGCTTGGCTGGAGGACTCAGACCCCAGGAGAGACTCAAAGTTGAGTGCAGTGTGCAAAGAGGTGAAGTATCGATTACCTGGAGAGGGACAATTTGAGACTAATCTCCTAGTGTGAACAACAGGAGGCACCCTCCAGGTAGGTCAGGTGCCACAAACACCTACAGGGATACATCTGTTCTCTGTAAATAATGTGGGGGCGAAACACCAGGATAGGAGAGTAACACTGTAAGATAAAAGGCAGTATTGGTAAAAGAACAAAAATAAAGTGTGTATAGCCAGTTAATGAATAACAGTGAAATTTTGGAGCACCTTTCCAGTGGGAGTGCTTGTGGCAAACAACATAATTGCTCTTAAAATGGAGTGTGATACATTTATAAGTAGGATTATATGACCAGGTTGTAGATGAGAGCGAGAGGATTGGGTTTGATAATCCATTTCTATAGTTTGTTCTTTTTTTAAGATACCAAAATGATTAATCCAAATGAAAAATTAAAAACTCACAATTCAGTTGATTAAAATACTGATTTAAAATTGCTAGAATGATCAATATAAAACCAGAAAACTGGGGGGGGGGTTGTTTGTTTGTTTTAAATATTACGCTGTTTGGAGGCCAGCAGAGAAGTGAATTTCCTTAATTTAGGTGGGATTATTTTGTTTTGTTTTGTTTTTTAACCTCTTCCCAGATGATGCCCTTTGAAGTAGATTTTGGCCTGTATCAGTTTTAACTGTGAAATTATGTACATCTGAAAAAAGTTGTTAATGCCTCAGGCATTTAATTAGAGTAAAAGTAGCAAGTACAGTTGTGGATTTCTCTATAGAGGAAATAATGAAAAATTCCTGTGCTGTTTTTTGTTTGATTTACATTTTTTAAAATATACAACTTTTGATGCTGGCTGGCTTTAAAGAATCACTTTATTTTTCATATTAATATTTCATATTTGCAATAATTCATATGTGATATGCTGTATTTGGTATCAATGGAAAGGTTTTAATCAGATAGGAATGATTCTATGGTTTATATGAGGGTGTCATATCTCTTAAAAAAACAAGGAGTCATGTGGCACTTTAAGACTAACAGATTTATTTTTCACAATCTGTTAGTCTTAAAGTGCCACATGACTCCTTGGTTTTTTTGCTGGACTAGACTAACATGGCTGTCCCTTTGGAAATATCTCTATTAGAAGCTAGGAATAGGTTTATTATATTTGTGTTTCAGGTTATTGGATTCTAGGACACTCTCCAAACTGGATGTCTACAAACTTTCATTTTTCTTAATGGCCCATTAAAGAAGCTCCCAGGTATAGTAGACCCTGGGAGAAACCTGTTGAGCCACTAGAACCTGCCCATGTCTCTCAACTCCGTTTTGATTTGCAAAGACTCTGCTCAGTATGGGGAAGGACAGAGGTGATACAAGGCAGCAGCATCCACATCATTTTGTCTTCAGTCTACAACCAACACAGTCATCTGGAACTATTCTTCTGCAACTAAACAAAGGACTGAGGCCCACACAGGTGCTGGGTGTATACCAGAGAAATTGGACTAATTTGAAAATTCCACATTCTTCAAGGACTTGCTTTCTGTGGACTCTAAATCATTTATATGTATGTGATTCATTTTGACCCTTAAACACAGGGGTCTCAAACACGCAGCCTGTGGGCCACATGCGGCCCCTAAAGCTATTTCCTGTGGCCCACAATGACACTATTGTTACTGATATTTGCAGTACTGGTGTATGAAGAGGCTTCAGTGGTGCAGCCCTGTACTAATCCTGATGTGGCCCTCGTGGTGATTTGAGTTTGAGATTCCTGCTTTAACATCTCCCATATTCTGTTTCTTTTCTTTTTATATTAAACCTTTAGTTGTAGCTACTACAGGATTGGCTGGCAGCATGGTTTTTTGGGTAAGAGCAAGGCCTACGTTGTTCTGGGTGATGTGGCTGATCTTTTGGGGTCAGGAGAACCTATTTCTTTAAGAGACCCAGTGGCTAGCTGGCGACCGGAGAAACTGATGTGCAATATATGGGGCTGTTTCTATTTTGGTATGCTTTTTGATGACTGAGGCAGGGCATCAGAAGCATGTTTTGTTACTGACTGGGAGACTGGTTTAAGTACCACCCATCAATGGTTTGTAGGGTTTGACCCCTGGTTTTGCAGCTTGTCCTGATTTTGCCCAGGAGGCCCTGGTCACACACCCAACCAGGATTTGCAATTATCTTGTTACTACAATGAGTTGGGAAATTGACCCTTAAACACTTTTCCTTGATGGTACTTTTACTTTGTTCTGGAGGAAGGCTTTGCAAGAAGACAGAGGCTTACTGTTGGTAACAGTTTCACTGTACAAAAAGACGTAACTTGAATACAAAATTCTGGTTAATTCCTTCAGTGTTATTAGCTGATAAAAATGGTAAACAGATGTTTTACTATCTAAATTAAGAAGTTCATGTGTACAATTTTGTTTTTTAAAAGATTCCTCAAAGTCTCTTTATTGGACATAACTGATGGTGACACCTTCCAGGTACAGCAGCCAGGAGCATTGTTGCACTAGGGAAAGACCTGGGGCCCAGGCCCTGGCCCCGATCAGAAGTCAGGGCCCTGGGCTCCTGCCACAGCCAGCCCAGTCTGAAATCCCTGGCAGGGACAGGGCAAAGTGAGGCCATGGCTGCTGCGGGTGATCTGGGACGGGAGAGGCAAGCGCTGCAGTGGGCGGCCCGGCCCCAGATACTGGGTGGGGACAGGGATGAGGATGGGAGAGACGGGGCACCCCAACAATTTGGGGCACTGGGACTCAGGGGAGGTGCCCCCTATGACAGGCTTCAGCGATGCCTCTGATGGCAGCATTGCTTTGAGCCCTAAACTTTTAATTCAGTCATTTGGGAATATTTTTAAGCTCAAAACATGTTTTAACCTTTTCATTTTCTTTAGTGTTGAAGAAGAATATGATTACATGCCATATTGAGAATTTACCCCATAGTTCCTCTGTTTTATACACTGAAGGTACTGGGGTTTTGATTCTGTAATGTCTTCAAACATTAAGGTGGGTGACTACTGTGAAGAAAATAGCTTCAGAATTTCTGTGTTCCTGATGGCATGTGACCAGCCAATGGTGCCTTTAGGTGCTAGAATGGCACATAGCTCACAGAAGTTAAATATAGAAAAGATGTGTGAGGTGAAGTCCATCTCCCGGAGAGAGAGAATATATTCGCTATTAAACTGATTGATTTTTACATTGCGTTCCAGGCCACTAACATCTACCTCTTACTGAAGTTTCTTCTACTTTTCCTTCTGACCTCTTACCATTTCATTTGTCTGCTGTGCTTTGTCCAGCCTATTCTCTAATTACCTGTAGTTTGATTCCTCTTCTGGATGCAAAAGAAGAATCTTGTGCCCACTCTCCATTGGTAGTGTATCTCTTCCGTAAAAATACTTTGCTTATTTGCTCAGAGTATAAGACAAATGTTTCCCGGCTCACCAGGTTCTTGCAAGTGAGTTATGTTTTGGAAGTATGCACTCACTTACCATAATGAAGGCCATAAAAGTACTTTTCAGTTGTGGCAAGTGGCGCATTTCATTCTTCTGAAAAGCAGTATAGAATTGTGTTAGGTGGTTATTTTATACCTTTGCACAGACAGCATCAGAACCTAGAACAACATAATTGTGGGGGAGGGGACTTGAATTTAAGGAACAGTATTATTACAATTTTAAGTTAACTTTTCAGACTTATTCAGTATTTTGCCTTAGTATTTTGACATTCAGTACAGTACTGTTTTGTCTTACTCAGAAATTAATCTAGCAGACACTCTGAATGGGCTCTCATGCCACTGTTGGCACACTTGCCAGGGGTTGCCTACCTTGCTTTATAATGTCAAGAGGTACAGGACTGTGCTATAGAGCTTAAGATCCTAGCCCCTGTGGCTCCTGGAGACAAGGGACAAGTGTGGGGTTTTTTTAATTGTAGAACGTATTCCAGTGTAAACACTTTTTAAACTTAGGAAATTACATAATGTTTATAAAATTCTGTGTTAAAAACATGGGCGTTGCTGGTGCTGGGCATGGAGATGAGGGGCCACAAGCCACCAGTGACCCAAGTGCTGGCCCTGACCCCGGCTGGGGGTCTAGGGCTGGGCTGCCACCATGGCAGCCTGCTCTGGCCCTGACCATGGCTGGTTAAAAGAACATTAAGGTTACAAAGTCAAGCATTCAAAAGTGCATCCTTAATTTGGCTCACTTCTATGCCATGTGATATAATTAAAAACATGATCACATCTCCCATTTTCTTACAGGATGCTTCGAAAAAGTGAGTTAAGTAATTTCAGGTATTGCATCCAGACTGACCAACACTCCTGAGATGTCAGAGAGACTCCCGTTCATAACCAAAAATCTGCCAGTGCCCAACATAGTAATGTTCTCTCATGCAGTACTGCAGGCTGAGCTCTGAACGAGTGATCTGGTGACTCCAATGCCAGAAAGGGGAAATGAAGGCAACTCCTCCCCTTTCCAAAGGACAGTTGCACACTGTTGCAAGAGTCATTGGGCCAAGTCATCTCCATGGGAGAGTTGTTGAAGTCAGGGGCTCTTAAATAATTTTTTTATAGTGGTGGTGCTGAGAGCTTTTAAACCAAACTGTAAACCCTCTGTGTGATGGACACCACTTCAAGCTAGGAGATGCAGCAGCACCCCTAATTGTGACAGGTATACCTCCCTCCTGTGTCACATCCTTTAGGGTCAGGACCCAACTTCCCTTCCCCTTCTGCATCCTGCCCTGTGTGGTCAAGACCCTCCTCACTCCAAATCTTCTTGAAATGAATTTGAAAATGTTGATCAGTATGACTACCCTTTAACTTAAATTCATTTGTGACATAATTTGTGATTTTAAAACTGTGTCCTCTTTTTAAATATTCCTTCGCCCCCATTGCTGTGTGTACATTCCAGCCAATCAACTTCCCCTGTTTATATGGCTACAGAGCTGAAACAGTGCACCTGTACAGAAAGAGCTATCAAATAAACCAAATTAGTGAAAAACAAATGTTTTTAGTGTGTTTTTTGTTAATGAATATAAAGGTATGAAGTTTAAAAAAAATAGCTTTTTTGTATTCCTTTTCCTTTGCCAGCAATATTAGCCTCAACAGTACCTTCAGTTTTCTCTCCTGCTCAAGTTTCTTGGTGTTGCTATGATGGGAATATCTCTCAATACCAGTTCCAGTAGGCATCTACCCTCTCCTTGCTTAGTCTCTCCTAAATATTTCTTTGAGTCTCTCAAATACTCTTTCATGTTTCTCTTCTATTTAGGTCCTTATATTGTGCCCACCGCCAAATTTCCAATTACTTTCAGGGTCAACAATAAGGAAATTAATGTCTGAATGAGGCTTCCCCTTTGTTTCTCTACTCAGAGGTTGTGTGTGTGTGTTTGTATTTTTTGTTAGCTAACCTATGTTAATATGCTATGTGTTTAGCAGAAAAGTTAGGTTGACGATAAGAATTTTATATTTTGGGTGGATGCTCTTGGTCAGGTTTGTTCTAATTTTTCAAAGGAGTGAATTTGAGAGGTCTAAAACCACTTTTGGAGAAGGCATTTTCTTTTGCACAAAGGTTAACCTTGACATAGACAATTACATTGTTCCTGAGAAGTGAAACTGTTAATGATGGTCAGGGCAGGAGTTCCTAAGGTTTTATGGCATGTAGCTGCTTTTTAGAGCCATGAAAAGGACTGAAACTTGATGTAATATTCTGGAGAGCCTGTGTAGTGAGCTGAGAGCCCGAATATAACCTAGGCTGAGCCCTCATGGGGAAAGGATGGGATGCAGTCTCCTAGCCAGTCTTTTGGTGTTCAGCAAGAAAAAGAGAAGCCCTCTGACTGTAGATTGTCTTTACAATTCATAGGTGTAAGGGCAACAGTACTTTGTGGCAAGTTCTACAAACATATTTCCCTTTGCCTACTAACATGATCTGAAGAGGAGCTCTATGCAGCTCAAAAGATTACAAATAGAAGTTGGTCCAATAAAAGTTATCTCACTGACCTTGTCTTCCTAGCATGACCTCTGTTTTGTTCAGGTTTGACTTTTCACTATTCATGTTCTGATCTCTCTGTCAGACTCCAGGGCAGCTGAATGTCTGGTGTTATAGAATCTGAACAACAGAATGAAGTCAACTGCATATCGTTGTCATCTGTGCTCACAAAGCTTTACTACTTCTCCTAGCAGATGTGTGTAAATTATTTTTTAGAGCAGTGGTTTTCAAACTTAGGGCCAGTACCCAGAACTGGGATGCAGCACCCCCTGCTGCTGCTACCAAAAGACTGGACTGCTATGCTCAACAAAGTAATTGTTGAGTCATGGACATAAATGATTTTTTTTTCTACTGGGTCCAGAGAAAAAAGTTTGAAAACTACCAGTTTAGAGCAGTGGCTCTCAACCTTTTGCAGGCTGTGACACACTTGGCAGCATATCACGGCCCTGCAGGACACCCTAGCTCAGTGGTTTTCAAACTTCCCTTAGGACTTTGTTGCAAAAAATCATTTATGCCCATGACTCAACAATTACATCTTTGAACAAAAGAAACAAGGAGTCCTGTGGCACTTAAAGCCTAACAGACTTATTTATCACGTGAGCTTTTGTGGGAGAAAATCCCACTTGGTCAGGTGCTTCGAAGATGGGGGAACTTACAGAATGAGATGAAAATAAATGCAAGGGAGTGTAAGACATGGTTACAGACCTGTCTCCATGACCCAGGTCTGTACCCATGTCTTACACTCCCTTGAATTTATTTAAGACTTTATTTAAGTCATTAAGTGCCACAGGACTCCTTGTGTCTTTTGCTGAACTGGACTAACACAGCTGCCCCCTTTGGATCTTTGAACAATGCATTCCAGTCATTACTGGATCCCTATCTTGAGTTTGAAAACCACTGCATTAGCCCAGCCTCCCTCCCCAGGCCAAATCCAGCCATCTCTCTGGTTCTCTGTGACAAACTTACCACTGTGTGGTGGCACAGTAACGTGTCCTAACACAGTAGTAGAGAACCCTGGTTTAGAGCCCTGTTTAGAACCTTCATAGGTAAGAGATCCTATGGCAGAATTGCTGCCTTCTGCACTTGTCCTGTGAGGAAGAACTCAATTAATTTTATAGTGTGTTTTTGGACCACTGCCACTTCTCTGAAACTGGATAACAATATGGTGAATGACAATACTGAATGCTATGAGGAAGTCCAAGAGTCTGAGTGTAGATCTTTGCCATTTTTCTATGGAAAGAAATTAATCAATTCCCCTAATACTCTTTCAGGTTCTGGCCTGAATCCTGACTGAGTAGGCTAAAGGCTATTAATATTAGACAAACATTTGTAGATCACTTAATGCTAGCTTCTCAACATACTCATGAAGGCAAAAGTGGATTAATAACAACATGGAATGCTTGCCTTTTCACCTTCAAGATGCTATTTTTCAGATGTTTTGCTTTAACACGTATCTAGTATATAAATAAATGGAATAGTGCAGTAGTGTTCTACTCCAGTAATATTTATTTTGTTAGTTTTTAATTAGATACTAGTAAATAATTATGATGAAACCCGTACCAACCATGAATAAAGACTAGCTAGTTGCTACTGAACCCAAACAAGACAAGCTATGCTTTTGGCCAGAAGCAAATGCTTTGAAGAGTTTTTAGCTATGGTGCATTCTGCTTTTGATTGAGGTTACACACCCACAATTGTACAATTCAATTAATAGTTAAGGAGTGCCCTGGAATTCCTCGCTGATAGTAAGATCTCACATAGCAGTATCACAAAGCAGTAGTGGGTTCTGCCATCTCCAATTGGGTAAGAGACTATTCCATCCTGGTAGACAATGGTCATCTCATCTTGACTACAGCAATGCTGTATAAATGAGCATGAAGCCATCAGCCTTTAAGAAACTCCAAGTGGTACAGAATACAGCAGCACTTCTTCGCAACATGGGCTACCACAATCATATAAGGCCTGTCCTTCACTTTCAGTACTGGCTTCCCTTATAACAGTTAAGCGTAGGATCTTGATCCTTAACTTCAAAGCTCTCAATGACCTGGACCTAGCATATTTAAATGATCACTTAAAGCTCTAGCATGAGAATCATGGCTGCCCATTACACTCTTGAGGCAGAGTGAAACATTTTACCACATTTGTAAAGACTGTATGTTCAGAACATGTAGCTTTCTCAGGGCCAATCTGAAGCTGTGGAACAAACTCTCAAGAGAAGTAAAAAGTGTCACTAAACTCATCAACTGCCACTCCAAGTTCAAGGTGCACATCATTGATCTTGCTGCCTTCATTTTTAAACAAAACCCCCCAACACAAAACATTACACTGCATACAGTTCTTCAACTGAGAAGGCAGTAGGAGAATACTAACCCCACATGTGACTGGTTAGTTGTATTGTATAGTGCACTGATGGAAGGCTTTTGGGTACTGCAGTGATGAGAGAAGTATGAGGATCATCATTAGAACCACCTTCTAATGTTCCTGAGATATTTTTCTCTTTATAGGCAGGTCCAGTAATGGACTGATTTCATTTTACAAGGATCAAATGAGTGGTTGCTTCAAGTGTATGTTGTTGTTTTCTCTGGCAAATGATTTTGTAAATGACATTGTTTGTTTTGTGTTCAGTCACTTTCATATCAGGTTGGTTTCATATCAGGTTCAGTTTTCAAATAAGATAATGATTTTTTTGCTAGCTGTCAGCCCTGCATGCTCAGCCTGGATTCTGAAAATAAATGTATGTGGTTCTTATCTTATGGTATATCTCCAATAATAATGGTTCTGTAGGCTAAATTTTGGCCTCAGTTACACTTGTGAAATCCTCGTTGCCTTCATATCCTATTCATAGTAGCACAGTCTTGATTTCAGTATGGTTATGCAGGTGAGTTTACAGAGTGCCTGCGATTAGAATTTAACAATTACCGCAGTCTGTGATTGGAAAATAATCAGATTCACACTTTGAACTGTATTGTTTCTGTGGGTCTGGCAGCAGCAAAGGATAATAAAAATATAATTTTGCTATCAAAGTCAGTATGATTGAATACATAAAAGGAGCAAATCTGCTCTTAAAGAAGAAGCCATTTTTACAGTTATTTTTCACAGTAATCTTGTCTACTCTACAGAAACTTTTGGGGGGGGGAAAAACCACTGCAAACCGTAGCATGGGTAAGCTGCAGACTGCTTTTACCACTGTTAGCTAATTGAATTGTCTAATCTGCATCTTGCTGTAAAAGGTGTCAGCAGTCATTGGGCTTGCTAAAATAGGGTGGACATCAGTGAAACTTGTCCAGCCCTGCTGCAGAGAAGGTCTGAGGCTGTGAAGACCACACTTCAAAGCAAGAAAATTCTCCTCATAAACATACAAGTTCATCTTCCATGATGGGTAGTACATATCTTTCAAGATCTAAAAAAGAGCCACTATAATTTTTGTTCCTCCCTGTATCCCACCATAGTTTGCCAGGCAAAGTGAGGTGCCATCAGATTGGAGGGGAAGTTTGAGCCCAGAGGAATTCTCTCAAGTGCTCATGATGAGAAAAAAGGCAGGACACAATGAGAGAGCATTACAGAAAGCAGCCAATGTAGTAGTAGTATGACTGCAGATACTGCTCTGATGAGATCATTTCTCCACTCACTGAGTGTTCTTTCAAGAATGTGTGTATATTTTTTTCTACATTTTTGGGTTATGAATTCTGTTTGATTAAACAGCCAACGCACAAAAGCACTGTCTGCAAGAGGGAGCCTAATGTTAATGCTGCCTGTTGAAAATTTATCAGTCTTCTGTTTAGACGAAATGCTTTTTTTTTTTTCTTCCTACCAAAGCATCTGTTTGCGAAAGTTTTTTGGAATGGGCTCTGCCACACTTTTTTCTATATAATATTTTTTGGCTGATGCATTCAATAAGCAGTTAAACTTGATTTCTTTATGGCCTTCCATTCAAGATTAAGAGCCAAAATAGAGTCTTCATAATATAGTTCTGGAAAACTTGCACATAATAGAAAGCAAAGACATGCATGTACTGTTAAAATTGATGCAAATGGGAGTGACTCTGTTTTGTTTTGTTTGTTTCATTCCCAGCTGCTGTTGGCTTTCTGACAGTTTCCAGTGTCATCACCATGTCAGCCCCCTTCTTCCTGGGGAAAGTGATTGATGTAATTTATACAAATCCCACTGGAGACATTACTGACAGCTTGACTAGCCTCTGTGCCTTGTTAAGTGGAATTTTTGTGTGTGGTGCTGTTGCCAATGCTGTTCGTGTCTACCTCATACAGACTGCAGGTAAAAACAAAATGAGGTCAAGAGACTATCTCCTTATTTACCGTGGAGACAGAGTATTGTATAATGGACTGAAAGACATCTGTGAAACTAGCCAAGATCCCTAACGGGAACTAGTGTGTGCCTCATTGTGTGGAAGTTACAAAACAAGAGTAAGACATCCTCAGAGAATTGATGCATCATTTTTATGTGATGTTAAATGAGATATTAAAAATAATTTGGTATAGATTCTAGTATTTTTTTAATATTGTAGAAGGTATTGCAGAACCCTGTACTAATTTTATATGAAGTCAGTAGTTGCTGTGTGCATGTTTCTATATGAAAAATTCTGGTATGTCATGCTTTGCTGGACATGGTCATCCTTTTTCCTCCTTACAGGAGAAAGAATTGTGAAAAGACTGAGAGCAACTCTGTTTTCCTCTATTCTGAAGCAAGAAGTTGCGTTTTTTGACAAAACCAGCACAGGAGAGCTGATTAACCGTTTGTCTTCAGACACAGCACTGTTGGGCCACTCTCTGACTGAAAACCTTTCTGATGGACTAAGAGCAGTAGCTCAGGCATCAGCTGGGGTGGGAATGATGGTACGTCTGTCATCTGCTGCCTCTCTCTCATTTGTTGCAGAAGATTCAAGGCAGTGGCTATGACTTACTATCCAGTAACCACTATATGTATGTGAAGGTTCTGTAGTCTGCTAGAATAGCTATTGTGCTTTGTAGAGGCAGGTCTGTTCCACTGTTTCTTAAGAACTACAATTTCATTAAGTACTGTGCTGTCATAGTTGGTGCCTGCTGCCTGTTACAATTAAAGTACAAAGTGGATACTTGCTACTCAATGACAAACCATGAAATGAGAGATGGGAGAGGAGCTCTTCTTACTCTGGTCTTTTTCCTTCTTGCTTCTTTTTTTTTTTTTTTAAGTTTGAAAATGAACTATCATTGCCACATTTTTAGATCCCCTATTTATATATCACTAAGAGTATGTCTGTCTAGTGGCTGGCTCCTGCTCCCATTGAAATTGTTCATGAAAATACTGTCATTGACTTGAACAGGAGCAGGAGAAGGCACTGGGGGCCCAATCTGAAACTTGAAGTCATGTGCTTTGGGCAAAACCCTAGGTGAGCAGGATCAACCTTAAATATCAAATTCTTGGTAAGAATTTTGTAATGAGGCAATAGCTTATGCAAGTAGAGTATCAGTAATGAAGAATCTTAGAGTTACTGTTACACAGTAAGCAAAACACTTGCTCGTTGTGGGTTGGTTTCTTCATTTTTAGTGCATAAAAAACTGACACTTCCTTTCCCTTCCCCTGTTGTTTGTCTGGCCTGAACTCAGTATGCTACGTTATCTCAAAGAATTGACAACTTGGTAGCAAACCTTTTAAATGACAAGTGTGGTGGTTTTCTGATGTCCATTTAGGAAAGACAAAACAGGAGAAAGTCAATTAATAAAAAGACTTTCTAGTTCGGTAGTGCCTGCAAAAGTTGGCAAGAGTTTCTACTCAATATTTAAAGCATTATTTAAATCTTACAATTTTCATCTCTGTTAAGATATGACTTTCAATCCTCTGTTAAAGTAAATATGATGAGCCTTATCGCACAATATAGATAGCTTAAGAATAATGTCTCATTGATTTCAGTGAGGAGTTCTGCTTAAAAATTGCTGACGTGTCATGGCCCTATTAGAGGAACAGGGGAAAAAATTACCTGGGTTGGAAAGGGTACTGAAAAGTACCTTACAGCCAATCATATTAGTATAAATCTGTTGGATCATTTTTTAAAATTTATCTGGAGAATTTCTATCTAGAACACTAGAAGGAAAACAACCAAATGAAATAGCATGCAATAATAAAATGAACAGTAGTGGTGTGTTAGTTATGAGTGATGTCATAGAACAATTAACTAAATCCATTCTTTTGACATAGAAAAGTAAGTAGGAACTACCTTTGTTGGTACTGCCAGTTGGCTAGATGGTAAGGAATATTGGTGACCCCTTCCATTCCTCAACCCCACTGAAATACCATGCAATATACCTGTTTTCGACATGCCCTGAAGACCAACTTTCTGTTCAGGGTCTCATTATGGATGGTGGTACTTTGAATTTTTATAGCACTGTCTGTTAAAAGATCTGAAACCTCTTACAAATATTAGAATGTTAAGCCTTTCAACACACTTTAGAAGGAGCTAAATAGCACTGTCATTTTATGGACAGGGTAAGTGATTTAGCCAAGCCCATGCAGCAAAGGAGTGGCAGGGATCAGAAACTGAAACTAGACCTCTTAATTTGTAGTCCTTGTTTTCACTGGCATAAATACAATATTTCCCAAATACAGACAAAATGCCCGTTCGTATGCTGTAAGAAATAGAAGACAAAAGAAATTGTGACCACGCTAATTTTACAAAAGTCTGTTGACAACAACCACAGTGTATTGTCTAAACACTACTGTATTTTAGTAGGACTACTTTATTTATGTGGCAAAATATTAACACCCTTGACATTTTCTTCTAGTTTTTTATCTCTCCAAAACTTGCTGCATTTGTTCTGTGTGTTGTGCCCCCTCTGGCTATCGTAGCTGTGATTTATGGAAGATATGTGCGAAAACTTACTAAAATGACCCAGGACTCCCTTGCAGAAGCAACACAGGTAATTTTGTATATCCCTAAATTAAGCTAAATACACTCAAGAATATTGTAGAGTTGCAGAAGTACTGAAAATAAGAATACCTTTCATTGCCCTGAGCCAGGCCTGTATTTCTCATTACTAACATTACTTTATCTGCAGTGTAGCATGGAGGAACTAAGACCATACAAGATTTAGGAAATCTGCTGAGCAAAGGTTAAGAGAAGGGGTGCTTTATGTGTCGGGGGGGGGGTGTGGAAGTGGATATTGGCCTATGAAATCTTATGATTTTGGGACTTGACTGTATGGGGGATTACCTCTCCCTGTGGGCCATACTACTGCATCTGTGGTTACTGGAGGTATTCCAATAATCAGAGCTTCTTAATATCTGAGGTAGCAGCCAGGCAGTGTACCTCTAAGCTATGTGCATGTGTGCACATACACAGGTCATGAAACCTGTGCACACAACAAAATAAAACGTTCACAAAAAAAATTCAACAGTGCTAATATTTGTGCGCGCACAGCCTACAAAAAATTGGAGGGAACCACTGGCAGCCAGCAAGTCATTCTTCATGAGTGGTCCTTGATGTTGGAACTGACCCCATGTTCCTTCTTGGATCCACTTGAGCCCAGATTTGCTAATCTTCAGTTAATCTTTTCTTGCAGACAATGGGCAAAGAGTTAAGAGGCAAGTTGTAGGGAACTCATTGTTAAAGGAATGTTTTGTGAAAGGAGTTTTATTGTGTGTGCTGGGGAATGTTTGTATTTTGCAAAATAAAGTTAAAGATGGTGGTGATAGTGAACTTCTCATTTCAAAGAGAGAGCAGTGGTGGAGACAAGCTCTACCTGAAATTTCTACAGCCTTCAGCTGTGTAAGACCTGGAATGTCATGGTTACAGGCTCCTTGGCAGATTAACCTGAGCAAAAGAAAGACTAGCCTTTTTGTTCTTCTCACCCATCCAAAAGAAGCTGATTTCCTTGAAAGCAGGTTGGGGATCTTCTATTAATGAGTACTGTGCCTCCTGTGTTTGTACAGAGATTAAAGAAGAGGTGAAATTGTACCATTTTTTAATGCTTTTGTTCTTCTAGATTTGCTGCTCCCAAATTCTGTTTGGTCTGTCCTGCCAGAGCATTGCTCTGGTATAAGATCATGATGGTGCTTATTAATAGGTAGTCAGATTGCATTTGGATACTTCTAGAATGAACGTTTTGTTGATTTGGAAGTAAAGCTTACTTAATTGGAACTAAGATGAGGGCTTAATTTCCTAATAAAAATCCATTGATGTGAATAGAGTTACACAAGCAACAAATTCATCCTTTTTCTATTTAGGATAGAATATATTATGACTTGAAGAAAAAACAAAAGAAAATCAGAGCTGCTGTACTGGTCAGACTGTGTCCATTATGCCCAATGTTCTGTCTTTAACAGTGGCCTGTATCATCGTTGTACAGCAAGCATGCAGAACAGGGATGGACCACTCCATAGTTGCCCTGTTTTTTTTCTCTTCTGCATCTCATAGCTAGAGACTGAGTTACTCTGAACATGTAGTGCCATTCCTCAGCATCCTGGCTAGTAACCATTGATGGACCTATCCTCATGAACTTATCCATTTCTTTTTTTAAACCCAGTTATACTTCTGGTCATCACAGTTTCCTGTGACAATGAGTTCTACAGGTTAATTGTGCTTTGTATGGTAAAAGTACTTCCTTTTATTTGTATTGAGCATGTTAATTTCATTGGGTGACCCCCTTTTTTTATATTCTTTTAAAGAGTAAATAGAACTGAATCTATTTGTTTGTCCACACCATTCATGATTTATAGACCTCTGTCATACCTTCCCTTCATCCTCTTTTCTAAGATGAACAGCCCTAATCTCTTAAGCTTTTTCTTGTATGGAAGTCATTCCACATCATTGACCATCTTTGCTGCCCTTCTCTGAATGTTTTCCAGTTCTACTGCATCCTTTTTCAGATGGGGCAGCCAGAACTGGACAGTGAGTGGAAGTTTTCAGAGAAATATCCAGAGTGACTCCAAGATCTTTTTTTGGATGGTAACAGCTAATTTAGACCCCATCATTTTATGTATATATGTGGAATTATTTTTTTCCTGTGTGCTGTACTTTGCGCTTATCAGTGTTGCATTTTATCTCCTATTTTGATGCTTGGTCCCCCAGTTTTGTGATGGTTCTTTGTAGCTCTCACAGTCTGCTTTGGACTTAATTATCCTGCGTTATTTTGTATCGTCTGTGAACTTTTGTCACTTAACTATTCACTCCTTTTATGGATCATTAATTAATGTTTTTAGCACAGGTCCAACTACAGATCCGTGGGGGACCCTACAGTTGACCTTTCTCCATTGTGAAAGTTGGTCATTTATTCCTATCCTTCAATTGGGTATTGATCTATGAAAGGCTCTTCTCTCATCTCATGGCTACTTAGTTTCTTTAAGGGCCTGTGGAAAGGGACCTTGTTAGGTTTTCTGAAAATTCAGGAACATTGTATCTCTTGGATCACCCTTATCCACATGCTTGTTGACAACCTCAAAGAATTCTAATAGGTTGGTGAGGTGTGACTTCTCAAAGAACCATGATTTGCTGACATTCTTCTGGGAGCCACAATTTTTCATTCAAGAGCTGTGTGTGGCTCCTGAGCCACAGTTTGGCCATGCCTGGAATAGCACCTGTTCCTGCTGACTTTACTAAGCAGTTGTGTTGACACATCAGTTTGGGACTGTACTTCAGACTTGTTGCGCTCTTCCCCCACCCCCATCCCCCACAATACAAAGAGTTAATTTTGCTTTTCTGCCATGGTTGTCTTCCTGGAATGCTGCTTTAACATCTTTGTCATCTAGTGACTCCACTGCCTTTTTAGCAGGCTTTCTGCTTCTGATACAGTTGCATAAACTAACAGTAATTTTTTAAAACATCTATCAAGTTGGTTCTCAGATTCTTTCTTAGTCTTTTCTCTTTACACCTAATGACCTTTATCAGACTATGGGTTAGCTATGGGGTGTTCTTTTGGTATTCTTCCTGTCTTATTTTTATTGGTGTATACAGTTAGTCTGAGTCTCTATTATAAGGTATTTTTAGGCAGTCTCCATGCTTGTAGACAATTAACCCTTGTGACTGCTGTTTTTAATTTCTCTCTAATGTCCTCATTCTTGTCACAATTACAAATCATAAATAATCCTTTTTAATGATCACTGCTTTCTTGTGTGGTTTGTGTTCTCTAAATTAAGATAATTTTTTAAAGTTCCTATCACACTTTTTGGACTAACTTAGTGCCCATATTAATACTCAGGGATTAAAGTAGGCCAGCCAGGGCCCACTATTTGTAGGGGCCAGAGTTCCTGGGTCCCTAAAAATAGAAAAACAAGGTGGAATGGTGCGTTCCAGCCTCCCTGGCTGCCGGTGCCAGGGAGACAAGCCTGCCGTGCTCTGAAAAGTGCTGGCCACAGGCTTCCCTGCATATGCACAGGGCAGGCATTGCCACAAGGAGAGTGGAGGTGTGCCTGCTCTGCTCTGTAAAGTGCCAGCTGGCTCCCCTGCATGTGCTTAGGGCAGGCTGCGATAAAGATGGAAGAGTTCAGGGCAGGCTGGGGGTGGGGAGGAGTAAGGGGCGATTTTCCCCCTGCCCTGGCCCCCCAGGAGTCTGTGGCTGCGCTGTGTGTGCTAGAGGCCACCAAGGACTGCTGCTGGTGAGCAAGTGTGGGGCCTGGCCTCTTCTTGGACAGTTCCTGCTGGGGGGCGGGGGGTGGCGGCACCAAGAAGTGGTTGCAAATGCCTCCCTGGGCTGGGGCCCCCACATACACGAAAGGGGCCTGGACAATATAGGAAGAGGGCCCGGAGATTAAGAGGGTTCTGGGGCCCACCAAATTATACTTTAACCACTGCTAATGCTCAAGCTAAACAGTTTTGAAACTTTTTTTCCAACCACTTTAACATACTAGTTCCAGCTTAATAGAATTAAAAGCAGATATGAGGGTAAGGCAGTATTTTCAGTGGTATTCAGAGCCATGGATAGTTGTACTGATTTCATTTGCTGTCATTCTAAACTTTGAACCTACCCAAGAGTATTTATATGTGTGGGTTTTTTTGTTGTTTGCTTTAATATAGTTAGCTGAAGAACGTATTGGAAACATAAGAACTGTTCGAGCTTTTGGGCAGGAGAGGACTGAAATGGAGAGGTATACAAGCAAAGTTGATTACGTGCTGCAGTTAGCTAAAAAAGAAGCATTAGCTTCAGCAGGCTTCTTTGGCACAGTAAGTATATTATGGTAGTAATGAATCCACAGAATATGATCAAATCCTGAAAATCTGTGGTCTTTTTAATATTCACAAGGTACTTTCAAACTCTTGGAAACACACATACAAATCAATTTACTGTAAAATTAAATCCTATAATGGTGTGAGAAGAATTAATTCTTTGAATACTTTTCCTCTTCACATCACTTGGTGAAGCAGAGAGCTGAATACCAAATTCTTCTACTATGAGGCTTAATGCACACTCATTGCTTACATCTCACTGCATCACCAGAGACCTCCATCTCACAGGAGATTCACTTCTGGGTAGGACAATGTTGTTTATGCTGCCACTTTCCTTGAGGATTTTGCCTGAGGGATTGCAGTTCTACGTGTGGTTTGGGGCTTCATAGTTGTGCTGTCAGAGAGAACTGAATTAGTTGATCCCAGGGTTGTCTTAGCCATGTGCCAATTCCTAGGCCAGCAATGGACATTGTGCCTCTCGACAGAGTTACAGGTGCTTGTGTTCTTTTAAAAAAAAACCAAAAAAACACAACCCTCTGGATAGATTTTCTGCTGCCATGGGCCCTGTGCTATAAGTTTCACCTGCAAAAGGTGTCATTGCTTAGGATATAATTGGCTCACTGTATGACCTTTTTTTAAACACTGGAGGAGGGAGGCTTAGTTGAAGCTCACCAATGCTGGGCCATTTTATGTCTAGAGCCCTGCAAATCCACAGATATCCTCAGATACCTGCATTATATCTGCATCCGTGGATACAACATGGATATTCGTGGACCATTTCTTGTGGATGCAGATCGGATACGGATCCACATATTTTTACCTGCATAGACCTAGAGCCCTGCAAATATGCGGATATCCACATTATATCTGCATCCACGGATACAACACGGATATCTGCTGGCCATTTCTTGTGGATGCAGGTTGGATATGGATCCATGTATTTGTATCCGTGCAGGGCTCTACTTATGCCTGATGATTGTTGAAGATGGAGCACAGTTTCTTCTGGAGCCCATCACAGTTCTTCATGGGGGTGGGGAAAGACATCAGTTTGGGGTGATGCAAAACTGTCCTTTCCAGCCTGGTGAGTGAAAGACTAATCTTCAAGAGCCTGTATTCCACACCTTTGTGCAGTAGCCTTTTGTGTTGCTGCTGGATCACCAGACAGATTCATTCTTAGAATGAGAAACTCATAAAGTTGGGAAACCAAATATGAGAAAAATTCCATCCTGTTGAATTTTAGGATTACAGTAAGATCCACTATGGAGAATAAGCGTGTGTGTGTGTGTGTGTGTGTTGGGTTTTTTTTTGTTTAAAAAAAAAAGCCTTTATTTACAGTGTTTTAGAATACAAAATTGAATTTGTAATGGAAAGTTGTTGGGTTTTTTTGGTGTTTTTTTTCCCCACTGATGTCTTTTTTTTCTCCCCCTGCACTCCCCAGGCTGGGCTTTCTGGGAACATGATTATCCTTTCTGTTCTGTACAAAGGAGGATTACTGATGGGTAGTGCTCACATGACCGTTGGCGAGCTCTCTTCTTTCTTGATGTATGCATTCTGGGTTGGAATAAGCATTGGAGGTATGAAATGTGAAATATACAACATAAAATATTGGTTAAAGAAATTTTATTTTTTAAGAAAGGGAAAACATACTAGTTTTAAGAACAAAAATCTCAAATTATTTGCAATTTTTTAAATATCAGTTGGCTAGTAGCAGATCACAGTGATTAACCACTGGTATAAGTTACCTAGGCAGATTGTAGACTCTCCAGCATTGGAAGTTTCTCAGAGCAGATAAGACACGCACCTGTCAGGGATGACTTAAGAGGGTACTTGGTCCTGCCATGAGTGTAGAGGGCTGGACTCGATGACCACTCATGGTTCCTTGCAGTTTCTGCAATTCCATAATGGTAATCCTGAGAAAATTCATAAATATTTTTCCAGAGAGAATGGGTCAGTCCATATTAATGACTTTTGACCCAAATAATTTAGACCAAATGGTTAGTTTATATCTTTCCCGAGAGAATGCAACAAATTAAATTTTTAAGGTGCATTTTTTTTGGTGTCTTACTTATACTACTAATTCTCCTTTAAATTGTTCTTTGTATAGCTTAGGGTGGTGTTTACAATTTAAACAAATACTAGTTTTATTTGGAATAAAATTTCTTTGCTTTTCTGTTCAGAGAGATTTTTACAAAGGAAGGCATGTAGGAACTTGCTGTAATTCCATACAGATAACTGTCTAAAGCTGCACTAGATCTTTAAGAGCCAGCAGAAGACTACTGGAGGGGATTGCCCTCTGGTGCAAAAGCAGAACAGGCCATCTGTTCTCTTTCCTGCTTTTCTCCTTTCCCTCCCCACCCCTCAGTGAAGCTCAGAATCTAATCTGCTAAACCAGAGACTAACTGCCCCTCTTTAGTGAACAATCATCACTATTGCACACTAGCAGGAATGAAGATAAGGTATTTCAAGCAGCTTGTCAACTATTTGGAAGAATTCTTTTGAAAGTGAGTTTGTTGCTTGTGATACATTATTGTACCTTGTTTGTTTGAAAATGGACATTGGCTCAGTGTTTCTTGAAGGGCAGTGAGGTCTACTTTATTTTTCACTGAGCACTTTTACTAGGCAGGTCTCCATGTTTTCCATGAGGCACAGAATTTTGTGTCTGGATGCTAAAAACACAGATTATTTTCTCTAATGTAATGTCTTCCTTGTTGCTTGCTGGTGTATTACATTGTTATTTGGTTTCAGGTTTGAGCTCTTTCTATTCTGAGCTTATGAAAGGATTAGGAGCTGGAGGACGTCTGTGGGAACTTATTGAAAGGAAACCAGAACTTCCATTTAATGGTGAGTTCTTGTTTGTTTAGCCATTTTGCATTAGCAGTGTCTCCGACTGGTTACCAGGCATTTGACATTGCTATTCCTTAAAACTAAGGCCAGCTTTAAAATTTCAGACACTAGGTACAATGGAAACCTTCCTTGGCTACTGTCGAGCTATTTAGAGCACTTGGTGTAAGTATCAATCTAAGGGCAGGCTATTGAGAAGCAGGGCACACATCCCAAGCTGGTTGCGAGTACTATTTTTAGATTTCACCTACTAGGTATCAAGTGTGAGCACCGAACTACAATAACCTTACAATAGACAGTCCCCTGAAGTACTAAAATCTGTTTTGCCACCAGGTAAGCTTGCCATTATGGTAGATGGTCCCTTACACAGAAAAATCACAATATTCAGGTAACTCACAGACCGAAAGAACCAGTCATTTACTCCAGGTCAGTTGCACTTTAGATCCTACACCAAGGACAATGCTTGTAGTCAATCCTATAATAAATTAACTAAAGATTTATTAACTAAGAGGAAAAAAGAAATTTGTTATTTTCAAGGTTAAAGCAAGTAAACACATACATACAAATAAGTTGCAGTCTTAAAGGTTCCAGAGGGTAATAGAAAGTGCTATAAGGTGCAAACTCAACACGTGCCCTAGCGCAGTGGTTTTCAACCAGTCTGCTGCGGCACTCTGGTGTGCCATAAGAACTGTTCAAATGCGCTGTGACGTTTTGTACAAAGGTAATGAAAATCAATGTAAAACAAATATTGCTTCATCTTAAACAATATTCTATCCAGCTAAAATTACAAATCCTAAAACTTGTGAAAATCAGCAAATTAAAAGTGAGGTGTTGGTCTTTCGATTCTAAAACATGGACATTTTAAATGCAGATGGCCAACTGGCAAAATTGAGATGTGTCGTGTGTCCCCCCCCCCCCCCAATGGATTTGAAACATTGATGCATTTGATCCTTCTTTAGTTTGTTGTATGCACAATTTTGCAAATCACTCTACTAAAACTGTAACCATGGTAAATGTAAGTAAATGTGACAATAATGAGTAATCAATTCAGATGAAGAAAAGTGGGTGTGCTGTGGAATTGCTTGTCTCATTGAAGTGTGTCATGTTACTGAAAAGGTTGAGGGCCACTGATCTAGGGTTAACCCAAGCCAAGTACTGGGGATTCCTTGCTTATTCTGGGATGAGTCCCCATGCACACCTCCTCTTCATGGGTATGGGGGAAGCAACCAGCAAAGTATATTTTTTGTCCTCTGATGTTTCACAGTGTTGGTCTGACTCTAGAGCAAGGGTCTCAAACTCAAATCACCATGAAGGCCATATGAGGACTAGTAGAGGGCCTCATGAAGCCTAGTATGCTGCACCACTGAAACCTTTTCATACAACAATATTGCAAATATTGGTAGCAATGGTGTCACTGGGGGCCACAGGAAATAGCTTTAGGGGCCGCATGTGGCCCACAGGCTGCGTGTTTGAGACCCCTGCTCTAAAGCAGCATTTTCCAACCAGTTTGCCATGGCACATGGGTGTGCCCTCAGGCCTGCGCCGATGTGCCATAGAATTTTTTGAAAAACTTATTGGAGTGCTGGATTGACTCATGAATATTCATGAGTTCATTTGGAGACTATATGGTGGTGTGACTTGAAATAATTAAAGGTGTCAAGGTGTGCCACAGCAGAGAAAAGGGTGGGAGCCACTGGTCGAGAGGGCCTCTGGACTTCCTTTTGTTGGGCAGGAGATAATGCTTCCTGTGAACTAGTATTTCACACTTGGAAATGCAGCTTTCTTGTCTGTGAGGGTTTTAATATTACCTTATACCATGAAATATAGACATAAGTGAAGTTACTGCATGCAGGAATTTACAAGCATCTCATAAAGTCTACATATATTTTCATAAACCTAATGCATGTTTTAACAATGCTAACACACCAGGTGAGCCAGGCTGGGTTCTAGCTTATATATTTGCCAGTGGTCAGTTGAGGTCTAGGGACCTTGGCATGAACTGGTACCTGGTCTCCCAGCAGCACAGCTACATTCTTTGCAACAATATTCTATTGATTAAAAAGGTTTTTTTATGGGAATTCTAAACAGAGAATTTGAATTCAATAGTTTTCCTTCATTTAAGATTCATTATGAGTGTGTGTTACCTGGCCTGGTTCTACTACTTCAGATATAAAATTCACAACTCATGAGCATATTACTCTGATTTCATCTTTCATATTAGGCCAGCTTTGCAGTATAAAGATGGTGGAAGAGAAGAGAGTTTTACTCAGGATTGCACTTCTTAGATGTTTTCTATACTAGCATTTATGTCAGCAAAACTTTTCATCTCAGAGGTGTGAAAAACACATCCCTGAGCGACGTAAGTTTTACAGCATAAGCCCTCATGCATGGCACTATTCCTGTCCCACCAACATAGCTACTGCTGCTTGTGAGCTTTTTTTGTTTTTTTGGGTTTTTTTTGAATGTCGACGTGAGAGCTCTCTGCCATCAGCATAACATGGCTACATGAGTGCTTATGCTGGCATAAATTTTGTCAGTCTTGAGGGGTGTTTTTTTCTGCACCCTGAACAATAAAAATTTTGAGAGAAAAATGCTAGGGTAGACAAGAACTTAATGTTCAGTATTTGTGCTAAAGACAATAACATTTCTGTCTTTTTAATTGCTGAATAGCTAAGAGACTGGAAGTGTAAAGACTGGATTCTCAGAAATGAAATAAATGCTTCTTTCTTAATAAGGCAGCCCTCTAATTTAATACAGACAAATGTTCATGTTTACCAGCTAAAAATAGTTCATTGTTCTATAGCTGTGGTTCTCAACCTTTGGTGGGTCACGACACACTTGGTGGCATATTGTGACCCTGCAGGACACACCAGCCTCTCTCCCCTAGCCAAATCCAGCTTTTTCCCCTGCTCTTTGTGACACATTTACCACTGTGTGGTAACACAGCAATATGTCCTGGCTGTGGTTACAAACATTACACAAATTTAAAACCCAAGTGATGTGGATCTACAAGTAGATAGATGGATATACTTTTCACATGTTCATATTACTGTCTACTTTCCCTGTATAAATCTGAATGATAGTTATTTAAAAAAAAACAAAAAAACCTCTCTCAAAAAGGAAGATATGCAAAATCCTTCTCTAAATCTCACTGACTTTTGTTCCTTGATGTTGTAATAAGGGTTTGTTGACAGCAGCACCTGAAATGTGTTGGTGCTTCTTTGATCCATCATCACCAATGTGAAGCCAGTCAGGCCATTCAGTGAAGAATTTTTAAATGAACACCACTGATCAATGTGTACTCAATTCCATCTCCACTTTATGATAATATCACTGAACTAATTAAGACAGTTGTATGGAAACTGTTATGTGGGTGTGATCAGTTAGAACAAAAATCTTGTATTGCTTTTGACACCCTGTATGTAGACAACAAATGTCATAAAATAGTATTTTTATCTTAGTGTTCAGGGGACTTGTAAGAACACTCTAGTTTTGTTCTTGAGATTTGTATTATCAGAAATTCTAGATTACAAATGCATATATCTGTAAGAGAGCAGGAGGGGAGAATATGGCAACAGATGACGACGAAGTGTTTTGAGTGAGCTCTGGTTCAGGGCAATATGTATTTCATCTTTTTGTGTGGGTTTCTTTATTTTTTAAATTTTTTGTATCAAGCATTTGTTCTGTCTGCTTCCTTGGCTAAGAGAGCTAAGAGTTCCAGTCCTGGCTCTGAAATTAATTCACTATTTGTTCTTCATTTAACTCCTTTTGCATCTGCTTCCAAATCTGTAAAATGGGGATAACTCTTACATGCTTGAAAGGCATGTTATGAAAATTGGTCTGAATGATCCTTTTAAAGATGTTATGTTATGTATAAAATAACTAATTAATACCTTTAGGTGTTCTTCAGTCCACTAAAGGTTGAGAAACACTGCTACAGATGATCACTTATTACTATACTCACCCACACCTATTGTCTGTCTATCTGCTTACCAGTTCAATAAAGGGGATAAATTAAATTAATACCATGATTGCACTAAATTATCCTTTTTGTAGTATGATTATCTGTTATGCCCATTAATAGAATCTCTGCTTATTTTCAATGCACCTATTGTAGACTCCATCTTGATTTCCTATCTCTCATCACTCAAAACAGTGTACTCAAATAACATACAGGTTTATGTTTTGTTTTTTTAAACTTTAGTGTACTCTATACATATTTTACAGGGGCCGGAACAACTTGTGTTCCTTCATTGTAGATATTTACAAGCTTTCTCTAGTACAGTGGTTCTCAACATTTTCTCTGCTGTGGCACACCTTGCTACCTTTAATTAATTCGAGGCACACCACCATACAGTTTCCAAATGAACTCATGAATATTCATGAGCCAATGAACCAATCCAGAGCTCTGAGTAGTTTTTCAAAAAATTTTGTGGCACACCTGCTCAGACCTGATGGCACACCAGGAAACACTGCTCTAGTATTTTCTTTTCAAGTGTTTGTTCAAGTTACAAGCTGTTTCAAAAAAGAAAAAAAATGACATTTTTCTTTCACCATTCACAATAGCTTGTTATGGTATTTCACAAACTGAAGACTTTCAGTGTTAACCGAGCTCCTGCCAAAGGGTACTATATTGATTGGTCTGTGGTGAGAATTGTTCTGTCTTGGACTTTGGTTAATTCTATAAGGCATTCTTAAAAATCTGAAAAATGGTCATTAGTAACCTGTCGGGAAGCAGATTTGTTCCAGTGACAACCTTGGCTGAGAGAAGCTAAGCACTGAATAGTCAGGGGAGCCTAAATTATTCTTGTTGGTTAAGGTGGGATATTGAACACTGGGTAGTTTAGTCTTCAGATGTTACATATGTTAAAAATGGTAGGGGACTCAGTACAGTTTTGCAGAACAGAGGAAGCACGCAAATCCCAGGTAGATTGATAATGAGATCCATAGTATGGCAAATTTTGGATGACTCTGTCAGCCAGCAGGTTTATGAAAGTCTTCACTACTGCTGGGGGGAGGGGCAGGGGAGAGTTGGTACATTTTTACTGTCATTCAACATCTGCATTTTAATTCTTCATCTTTCAGATGGCATTGTGTTAAACAAAGACACATTCCAAGGTGCTTTGGAATTTAAAGAGGTCCAGTTTGCGTATCCAACACGTCCAGAAATTTCCATTTTCCAAGACTTCAGTCTTTCCATTCCAGCTGGCTCTGTTATGGCATTAGTTGGCCCAAGTGGCTCAGGCAAATCGACTGTTGTATCCCTTCTGTTGAGGCTGTATGATCCTATCTCAGGTATGTTTACACTTCACTGTAACTGCCATTAGAAATAAATAATATTCTGCATCTAACAAAAACAATTTTATAAACAGCCAGTGGGGACGTAATGGAAAAGATTCTGAATGGAGACCCCAGCATGAAAGCTATGCAGAAGCAACACTTTTAGGGAAGAGAGTGCCTCCTGTTGCTGGATGCTCGTTGCAGCAGTTCTGTATGGAGACCCGTTCTGTTCTGTGCAGGCAAGGTCACTGTAATGTGAGGCAAAACTCTTGGTGATTTTAAACACCAGTCTGTAAAGTAACCTGAGCCAGTCATTGCCTCAGAGAGGGAGAGGAATGGGCCCCAGCATTTTAAATAAGGAAAGTTCTGTGTGTAGCATGGCTTGTTCCCTCCCCGCTCGCTCTGGAGAGGTTAGCTCTCCCAAAGATACTAGTTTGCATTAGCTTGTTCATTCAGGGGAGTGCAAGGACAGCCACTGTATTGGCCACCGCATTTGGGTAGACTCTGGACATTCTTCTCTGCCACGTTGCTATGTTCTCACATGTGGCAGAGTGAGGTGCAATCTTGCCTCACATGTTTAAAAGAGCACTGTGAAGTGCCTGAAAAAGGACAGGTAAATATCGCATGAAATACACCACCTTTGTAGGATATAGAGAAAGCACACCTCTTAAGAACATTGAAAACTATTTTCCTCCACTGTTTTATGCCTTTTTGTCAGTATGTTATGTAACTTAATGTTTCTTAATTTAAGGTACTATCACCATTGACGGCGTTGATATCCGTCAACTGGATCCATTATGGTTCAGGGCTAAAATTGGAACAGTGAGTCAGGTAAGGATGAGGGGAATGCCTTCAAGAAGAAAGACCTCTATAATCAGTTGTTACTGTGTCTCACTTTCTAGGTTTTTATCATTAAGGAGGAGACTCTGTACATAACAAACCAGAATGTGATTCTACAGCACAATAAGTTGCTGTTCACTAAGTAGCAAGGTGGGCCACTTCTGTAGATTGCTGCGTACTACAGGCAAGTCTGCACTTAAATGCTACATCAGTGCAGTTGCAGCATTTTAATGAAGATACTCTCTACACTGATGGGGGAGAGCTTTCCCAGCAGTGTAGTTAATCTGCCTTCCAGAAAGGTAGTAGATATATCAATGGAAGAAACTTCAGCACCAACATAGCACTGTCTACATGTGGTGTTAAGTTGGTGCAACTACATTACTCGAAGATATGGATTATTCACATCCCTCTGTGATGAAGACCAGACTTAAGTCTCCTTGTGTGAACAACCCCTTAGTCTTGTTTTACCCCAAAAAGAGAGAGACTCCCTCCTTCCCCCAAATTAACTAGTCAGTATCATGTTATTTTAAAACAGTAAATTCCCAATTAGTCCCAAACGACTTGTTCTGTGGTCTGCAGCAGGGGCGTTGCTGGCACCGGGCTTTCAGGGCTTGAGCCCTGAGACCCTGCATCCGAGCCCTGGGTCCGCTGTTGGGCCGCCTGCTGTGGCGGCATGCTTTAAGTGGCTTGAGCCCCAAGTCCCAGCGTGCTGAGCCTCGGGTCTTTTCGTGGGCGAGCTGCACTTGTGGTCTACAGATGTAAGATTGTGAATTATTTAAGTTAGATAAGTAGCTCCTGAAAGAAAAGGATTGCTGATAAAATAGCCATTGCGAAGAGCTGTTTCTCTCAACTGTTTTGATACCAGAGACTAGCTTATGCCTTGCTAAATCGTGTCCGGGAGGACTGGTCATTGAGAAACACTGGTATAGGGGACTGTGGAAAGTACATGGTTACAAAACTTGGAACATAAGTTGCTTCATTTTTGGGGGGTGCTCTTCTGAATAAATATTAAAGAAAGGACCTCCAGTGTTGCAGATATGCATAACTGCTTAGCTCCATGACTCCCATGGATATTAATCAAAGTTATACTATTGTGTGCATACATGCTGCTTTGAAAAACTCATCTTCTCTTGTCTAATCCTTTTGCTTCTTTGCTGACACAATTATTTCTGTTACGAAGGCATACTAATGTGATACTCTTGGTACTTACTTTTATCCCCCACTCTAAAGGGTTAGAAAGTACACATTCTGTTGCCCCTTAAAGAGGAGTCACTCAACCAGTTTGAAAGCCGCACAGTCTTTTTACAGCAAGTCTTCATAACATGACTGGCTAGCTAGCGAACTAGAGTAATTACAGCCCAGTGATTATTTTTTTTCCCCCTGATCAAAACATACTTCAAATTCCAAAACATCTATATTGCTAGATGGTACCACCAAAGATCCTTCATGTGGGAACAATATCTAGGCATGTCAACATTTATCCTTACTTGATTTTAAAAATCTTACTTTACCTGGTTTTGAGTTACCAGTCATAAAAATTAAAATACAAAGCCTTTTTTGCCATACAGAGGAGCTGTCTTATCCTGCATTTCTCTTATTGTACAGTATTTGATTTACCTGTCTTTTACTTCACCTGTCTTTTACTTCTTGTTTCAGTATACAAAATGTAGGTAGCCTTAAAAAGAAGAGATGACCCATAGATGCAATGGTTGATATCTCTGGTATCCTACAAACTTGGATTTTCTAAATAAACAGTCTTGAATTCTTTCAGAAATATTTGAAGTTTAAGGTCATGCAATGTGCTCATTAGTTAAGTTTTTCCAATGTAATTTTATACGGATTTGGCTTTGACGTATGAGTCTAATGTTAAAATAAGGCATTATTCATTAACCCAAAAACATTAGCACGTACAATAAACCTTAAAACTCTGTCATCTATTTGATCCTATACAAGGGACTTATCTTAAGGTTTGCTAAGAAAACATTTGTACTATAGAAATACCATATTCTTTGTTTTTCCATTTATCAGGAACCAATTCTCTTCTCCTGTTCTATTGCTGAAAATATTGCGTATGGTGCGGAGGATCCTTCTGTGGTAACTGTTGAAGAAATCAAGAAAGTTGCTGAAATAGCTAATGCTGCCAGTTTTATCAGAGATTTCCCAAAAGGATTTCACACTTTAGTTGGGGAAAAAGGCGTTCTCCTTTCAGGTATTACTGACATTTAAAAGAAAATTGACACAGTAGAACAAAAGAAAAATAATTTTATCTAGCTTATCTTATCAGTCAGGAGCTTGTGTTGGAGTACTGTTGTCCTAAGTGCATATCCCCTTTGTCTCCCAACACAAAACCTGTTTTTAATAATTATCAGAGATCATTTCATGGCTAGTTATTTCATACTTCAGATCAGATTCTCAAATGAGTACGAGCAGAAATGGTTTGGTACCTGGATATCTGACTGATATCCACAGACCTACTTTTGTGGATTCCATCCCAATGCGAATGGAAATAAATAAATTCTACCACCCTGGCAAAAGGTACAGCCAAACCAGTGGAGTGACTTAGTCTCAGTTTCAGTGCTCTATTAGAGTCGTGAAATTGACAAGCACTTGTCAATTTCACACTGCTCTACAGACCTGAAACTGACAAGGTGGATGCTTTGGTCTGAGAGGCTAGCAAACAGCAAGCTTGTCAGCAGCCCTAGGCCGCAGCTGTCTGAGGCTTGCCTGGTCTGGTGGCAGCAGCTGCAGCCCCTGCAAGGCTCCTCACATCCCTGCGGAGGCAGAAGGGCTGCAGCTGCTCTATGGCTTGCTGGATTGAGGCAGCAGTGAGGCTCCAGCAGGGGGAGGTGGCTGCAGCCCTCTGGGATGCCCACAAGCCCCGACCAGCAGCAGCCCTGAGTTTGGTAGGTCTGGATGGGAGTGGGTCTTTGGGGGGTTGGGGGGAGGGAGTCCCCTGCTGCAGCAGGACTGCTGCTGCTCTAGGCTTCTGACTGTTGTAAGCATCGTGCAGGGCTGCAGCCACCTACATCTCGCTGCATCCTTGAATACCAGCAGCTTTACTGCTACTACCCCTGGTTTCTGCAAACCCCAACTGCAAGCCCCTGCCAGGTAGTAGCCTGGGGTTTCCCAGGTCTGGAGGCAGCAACAAGGGTTTGCTGGCATCCCAGGAGACAGCGAGATGCGGGTGACTGCAAGCCTGTGGCATGCTCGCAAGACCCAGAGCAGTGGCAGAGTTGCTACTGCCAGGGACTCCTTGCACTCCCAGCCCCCATGCTACCACCGAGACCTGCCAAACCCCAGGTGGCTGCTGGTTGGGGACTTGCTCCTGGGGCTTGTGGGCATCCCACAGGGCTGCAGACAGGAACTATTCTGGGAGGAGTACGGCTGCACCATGGTACCATCATGGAGCCAGGTAGGAAATGTGTGGGGACCCAGCTGGAAAAGGCACTCTGACTGGGAGTATCATGCTGCCAAGAGTGGGATGTGGCTGGTGGCTTACCAAGCATCTTGCAGGTACACATGTGTACCCTTGTGGCCAGTTCGCAGTAGGCTTTTTAAATTTTTGCAACACATGCATTCCTGTATAGAGTAGAATAGACTCATAGGGCTGGAAGGGACCTCATGAGATCATCTAGTCCAGCCCCCTGGGGTTTGAACCCAGGACGTTCTGCATGTAAAGCAGATGTACTAGCCACTACTGTTTATTGGCAATGTTGATATTGAGTTAGATCAAAACCTCTTCTATTTTACCTCTCATTTTAACTTAATGAAACTTTTTCTTAGGTGGGCAGAAACAACGAATTGCAATTGCTCGAGCGCTGCTGAAGGTAGGCTTAAAACCAGGTAGCTATTCTTATTTAATGACTTCCAGAAGGAAAAGGCAGGGACAAGTCTGTCATTGGAGGGAGGGAGTATCTTAGGAATTATGCAAAAGTCTTTATATTGATATGGGAGTTGCAAGAGGAAAGAGTGATATGGTTAAGGCAAGGTATTTACTTTTAATTGCATACATTTACTTTATATACTACCCTTTAATTCCTCTGATGGAGTCTTTTTTTCCTGTGGTTAGGCTCTGAATAGAACCTATTCTGCAAATAAGGCTGTAGGCTAGGTTAGAATGATTCACTTAATAAGCCTGGCAGGCTCAAGGACTAGGGACGGTTTCCACTTGGAATATGGTATCAGTGCCTTTGCATGACTCTTTCCAAGGTCTTGGTTGGTTTCCAGCTAATTCATGGCACTGCTAATTTTAGCTAGCAGGGCATTTTGGATAAAAAGGTTGATTTGTCCAAGATTCTGTAGAATATAAACCAATGGCTATCCCATGTCTTTTGGGGGAACCCCTTGATGATAAGAATAGAAACTTAGTCCCCTCTGTGGAAGAGAGGGGGGTTTGGAGTGAGCTGACCATGTTCAGGAGATATTTTTTACTGTAAGCCTGTAAGCTCTGATGATTGTCAACCAGAGGAGCCTTTATTCGAATGCCTAGCACCTACATAGTACTTTTCATCTGTAGATTTGCAGCACCAGTAGAACATCATCACCCCCAATAATGCATACTAGCAGATTCCATCATAATGTGGCCTGTTTGGCACTGGCTTTTGTTTTAGCATTTTAGGTGATTAGTACAATCTGTTTCTTTGTGTGTGTCTGCACTGCACTGTAGACATGTGTGACTGTGCTGGGCTCCGGCTGCGCGGCTGTCTAATTGCAACGTTGATGGGATCCTGACAGGGTCCTGGAGCCTGCGCTCCAGCCTGAGCCTGGATATCTATACTGTTATTACTCAGCTCCGCAGTCCAACCCCTGCCTGAGCCAGAGTCAGCTGTCATGGGCCAGCTGTGGGTTTTTAACTGCAGTGTACACATACTCTTAAAGACATGTTGCTTTGGGAAGTTGAGCTGCATCTAGCCCTCTACAGAAGGGGTGGTCAGTCACTGGCAGAGCAGGAGAGGATAAAGGAGGTATGTGGTGTTAACATGCAGATTGCATTGCTTCTTTCGTATATTTAACTAAATGTTGTCTGCTGTTGGAATAATTCCTGGAAATACATGTTGTGGCAATTCCTCAATAGATAAATGGATTTTACAATTGCAGTGTGTGTTCTTGGCCTCGAGTGGTATGTCTGCACAACAAAGAAAAACCTGCAGCTGGTCCATGTCAGCTGACTCATACTACCTGGCTGTTTCCTTGTTGTGTAGACTTAACAGCTAAGGCTGCAGTCTGAGGTCTGGGATCCACCCCTTACTCCCAGGGTCCTAGAGCTTTTTGTGATGGTGATCATCAGTATTAAAGTATTCTGTCCTTTTACTGTCTAGACTTTATTACTTACTAAGACCCATGTTCAAGTCTCCTGATAAAGCAAATATACTTTCGTGTCATTTTATTTGTGTGTGAATTTTATATACATAAATATATTTGTATCCTTCAGATCTTGTATAACTTTATAATTAAAATCAATTTTATTTTGTTCTTCAGAATCCTAAAATTCTTCTTCTAGATGAAGCAACCAGGTAAGAAATAAAATCAATTGAAGTTAGGAAATGTCATCTTAGAATTAGAGCAGGAGACTTGGAGTCGGGGATATAGGTTCTATTGCTTGAGCTTGGGCAAGTCATTTAACTTCCTAATTAAATGGGTGCATTATCCAACTTTCATGAAGTACTTAAAGATTCTCTGATGAAGGCCTCAAGATTAAGTGCAACAGGCAGTATGTTATTAAATACATTCCAACTTCTAAGAAATATTTGTGATTTACATGGATACTAAAACATACCACAGTTTCACAAATGGTTTGTATCTTTAGCTTTTGAAAATATTAATATTTGTAAATCCTGAGAGGATGGGTGAAAGTACACTGCATCTGCTTGTTTCTGTAGGTTTTTCAGTGTTAAATTTTAGGTAGGCGTGTGTATATGCGCATAATACACATACTTAGGAATGTCTGTGCTAGACTTTTTCACTAAAAATTACCCACCATTGCTACCACTCTTTCAGCTTTGTTAGTGATAGCAATGGAGCTCTAGTGTGAGGAACTCCTATGTGAAATCCTTGCCCCATTTAAGTCAGTGGGAGCTTTATTGGCTTCAGTGGAGCCAGGATTTCACCCTTAGTGTAGGGAGGTCTCCAGGCAGCCGCTGGTATTGTAAGCATCAAGTCAACTAATTCTGCTTGCAAGGAGTCTACATGACTTGGTGCTTAAAATGCTAGCAGCTGTCGGCACTTTGTCTTCACTGTTATCTTAACCATTGTTATCCTGTGGGAAATGAAATAGTGAAAGAGCTTAGAGAAAGAAGCTTTGTATAAACCAGCCTGTTTTGATTTTAGAGAATGACTTTTTTTTTTTCCTCCTGAATTAGTGCTTTGGATGCTGAAAATGAGTATCTTGTGCAAGAAGCTCTAGATCGTCTTATGGAAGGGAGGACAGTCCTAATTATTGCTCATCGTCTGTCGACCATTCAAAATGCTGATTCTGTTGCAGTTCTTGACCAAGGCAGAATTATTGAATGTGGAAAACATGAGGAACTTCTTGCAAATCCAAATGGACTTTTCAGGAAACTAATGATGAAACAAGCTTTTCTTCAAAATAGTGAAACTTTTACATTAAATGTGTAAAGTCCATAGAAGAGGACTTTTTAAAAGAAAATGTATGAAAGGCAGTATAAGGAATAGACATTGACAAACCTGAAAGATTATAACTAGTTTCTAGTTATATGAAGTAAATATATATTTTCAATGTGTACAAAGTATCATTTTGAAACTTAGATGTTAAAACTTTTTATTCAGAGTTTTTTAATAATTTTTGTGGCTTTTTAAAATGTCCACAGCACTGAAATTGTTTTAGGTGTATACAATTTTTCTGCTTTAATTCAGTATGGGATTTTATCTACTTTAATGCACTATATAGCAATGAACTCTATTCTGAAGCAAGTTCCTAATTTGGGGAAAATTAGAGATGTAGAGCCTGGTAATTTCACCACCACTATCTTTTACGTATCAGGAAGCTTTTGCTTTCTAAGCTGGTCACTGTGTTTTGCCTTTAAAAGTACAGTGTAAAAGACTCAAGTTCAGATTTGTGTGACAGTAGTGGCATTGCAAAAACTCTTGAGTCCCACCCCCCCGCTTTTTTTTTTTCTCTTCCCTTTCAAAATAAAACTGGAAGTTGAGGGGCATAATCACCATCTGCAGTAATTGTGGATAATTATTTATAAACAGAAGAATTATAAATTATTTGGATGCTTGAATGTACTCTTGAGCTTCAGGTTTACAGCTGACGCAAAGGGAGTAGAATTGCTGCTAATCATTAGTTGGTAAGTAGAAAGTTACAAAATTTGTGTGCATTTCCTCATTTCTGTTTTCTTCTGGTCTTTACTTTCATTACAGTTTAAAGATGGCATTTAAAGGAACAAACAGTGGGCTTGTGCACTTTCTTTTGCACATTTGTAAAAGGTATATAAATGCTCAGCTTTATTTACAGATTTTTTCTCTTCTCAGTTAGAAATTCAAGTCTTGTCTAGCTATGAAGACAATATAAAAGACTGAAAGCTGAACAGCTGAGATGGGAGGGTATGTTCAGTCAATGTTGAACACTTTCCTAACTCCTTTGACTAATTGAATACTAAGATGAAAAGATGTTAAATATGCAAAATCCTTGCCCCTTTCAATTAATGAGAAGTACACAAAAGTGTGAGAGTGCCAACAAAACCAAGGAAAACCAAATTTGACATTCCTGATATTTCTAACTTAAAAGAAAAGCCCACTTCTAATACAGATCCTTTTTTTTGTTCATTGTGAAGAAGAAAACAAAAACCAGCAGCCAATTTAAAAAAACCTTCTTCTGCAACTGACATTAAAATGGATCTACCCGATACACTAGTGTAAGCCTATCATTGTTAAAATAGTTGTAAGCGACTGGTGAATTTCCGAATACAGGGTAAGGTCTCAGTAAAATTAATGCTTGAGAATGGTGTACTGCACCTGCCTGCAGTTACACATTTCATGAACCAGGTTGGGATAAATAAAAGAATAGAGAGCAGGTGCGGGGGAAATGTACCAGACAATGAGCTTTTCAGCACTGAATATTAAACATCCCTGGTTTTAGAGAGGGAAAGCCCAATTGTTTTATTTTCTAATTTAATTATGCCATTTTGTGAAATGTGAAAAACAATTCTAAAAACAACTGCAGACTAAACAACGCTGATAAAGAATGCTTTAACTTTAATACTAGCTACCCATTATTTCTCTGTATGTACCCTTTCAGAAAATGTGTTTGTTCCTAAAAACCATAACTTGTGTGAATAATCATTCCTCAGGTAAGATGCTAAATGTGCCCTGTACTCATAAGCTGTGCACTAGGTGTCTGTGTGGATGCTGCTGCCACACTTTTTAAAGGCTCTGTACTATGCTTTAATCTACACTGTTTTGAAATAGCAGTCGATCAAAGAGCACTACGTAACTTTTAGTGTGTGGTAGCGCAGTCCACATGGATATTTATTATGAGGCAGGGCAGTGGGGGTAGATTTACACCCCAGCTTGCCACAAACTAACTGTTGTTGTAAATAAACCACAAGGATCATCATGATTTGGGCTCCTAGGTCACTTAGGCATTTTTAAAAAATGTAGTCAGTTTGAAGATAGAAAGTATATACCATATACATCATGCACCTGTTGCAGGGAGCTGTGATTTGCATTGTTGTCAGATGCCCCCTTCACAGATCCTGCAGTGCATTCACAGAGTCCTGTATATGGATGTGGCATGTTGTATGTGGCCAAAACAGCATAGCTAGTGAAGTTTTGCAGAGCTGCATCTTGTATCACTGCAGTTCTACTAGGTCAAGCTTCAGCAGTACAATTCTTCAGCTTTGAGGCTCTGGAGGAAGATTTAATCTTTCTGCTAAGAAAACCAATGTATTTTTTAAAAGGCTAACAGTGTTTCATTCTGATTCCTTAAGCGAGCCTTCAGTGATAGCCTGTATAGGCCAAACCCAGCAAACTTAACATGTATTTGAGACAATAGCGACAGTCTTGCTTTGCTAAGGGCAATTTATCAGCTAATTTAATCTGGTCTTATGAAGGAAAATGAGCCACACTTAGCTGGAGTTTCTGGCTATAGTACACTTTATAAAATGAACTTGTTTGCCATACTTACTGATTGTATTTTCCAGCATTTCCCTCTGCTGGTGTTTTTAATCATTTTTTGTATCATGAATTAAAATGATAAATAAAACATTTATTATGTCTGTCATCTCATGGTGAGACTTACTGCTTCATAATGACATAATAAAATTTGGATCATATGAAAGAATGATTAAACAGTTCCCCTCCCAACGACATTAAATTCAGATCAGTAATGATGATGATGTATTGAATGAGAGTACATAGAGCTTCCATGTAATTTACTGGAAATATTGTTTAGAAATCTGAAAGTAAAATATGGCTCTTTTCTTGTTGCATCGCACTTACTAAATGGGGACTTCTTTTTTTTACTTCCTCAATTTAACAGTTCCATACTGGAGACATTTCTTGGATTGCTGTACGTATTAAAAGAAGTTGTCCAACTTCAAATTCCATATCAAAAGCCAAATTCTCAGAGATGAGGAGTAACCATTTTCTTCATTTGGAGTTCTAGGTACTCAGATGTTCAGCATCTCTCAGCTTTTGACCCAAACAAAATATTTTTTTTCTGCATTGAATGTTGAATGTTTGCTGACCAGTGACAGACTACCAGTGACTTTCCCAGTGACTGTGTTTCTAATTTCTGATAGTATGAACACTTTCCTGTGAGAATTAGGACACATTGTGCAGGAATTATTTTGATTAGCCATATTTAAATATTTATTAAAGTATTGTCATCACTGTTAATTGTTGGCACATGTTTGAAATAGAGAATGTTCTTAATTCAAGTTGCTGATTGCTGCTGTCAGCTACATTTTTATCTTCTGGTGCACAGAACCTTCCTCCTCCTCTTCAAAGGCTGCATATTGACAGTCTACTACTTGTGCAGTACAAAATACTATCATGCATGACAGAGTGCTTAAACAATACTGCCTTCATGTTGTTTCCACACTTGTGAGGTTACAGTTACAGTTGTGAAAATTTAGTAGTTGTGTTTAAACAAGTCAAGAAACAAAGTGGAAAAAATGAGTCAACAGCTTATTACCCTTGACTTGTAAAGTAAGTCTCTGTTCTGGGGCAGGTACTTTGATCTTGTTTTGTACAGCATCTCTTGAAATAGGGGCCACAACAGAGACTCTTAGGTGCTATGATAATACAAATAATTAAATTAATATCTAAGTCATTAGTTCAAATCCAGAGCAAGTCAGCGTTGTCAGTTGCTCAGTGCCCTATATCAAATTAGATGATTGTCCAAGTTCATTTCCTAGGCAAAAAATGGCATATAGGCACAATTATCCCTAGTGGCATTCTTTCTTGTTTGCCAAGGACTGAATTACCTTTTCTGTCCTGGAGGTGGTGTATAAGAACAGAATCATGACAGGTTGACAAGGTAGTAAGGGGATACTTCATTGCTGCAGTAGCTGCTTTGTTAGTTAATAAATCCATTTAGTTAAGTAAACCTGTTATGTACTATATTGTTTTAAAATGTGATAGACAAGTTATGTGACAGGGAGCTACCTAACTGACATAAAGCAAAGGTAGGCAAACTATAGCTTGGGGGCTGGATGCAGCCCACCTGAGCCCATGATCTGGCCCACCAACTGGATCTGGCTGGTGGGCCAGAGTGTAGCTACTGCTTGTCCCTCTTCCTCCCCCATGGGCACAGTGACGCCTAACCTGAATACAGCGGCCACACACCCCAGGCCTAGAGGCATCCTGGCTGGAGCACAGTGGCTGCGTTCTCTCCCACATCCATCCCTTACACATATGGGCTCAGTGGCGCCAGGTCCAGAACACAAGCAGCTGCTCCACTGAGGGCCCAACAGCATTTCAATTTTATTGTATTTGCCCTTTACATTTATTTTATTTATTTTTATAAATGAAGTACATTTTTATTTTTTATTTACTATTTATAAGCTCTGCCCCTCTCCCATGATGTGTGGCCTGCCATAGAACAGATGTATCCCTCAGCCCAAAATGTTTGCCCATCCCTCAGTTTTGATGGATGTTAGGAAGATCAGATGACCATCCAGTTCCTTTTTCAGTTCCCTTGATCCTACTTCCTTGTATTGTTTGTTTTTTTTCATTTTTGTGTTTCATTTTCATGAAACAGCCATAATGTAAGTTCCATGCCATTGGATGAGGGGAACTACCCTGTCAACAAAGGACTGCAGAATGATCAATTAGCATAAAATGTACTGAAATCTCATTGCACATTTTTGATTTATTCCCTTCCATAAGGCAAAAACCAGTGTGTGTCAGCTGAAGTGAAAAGGCAACACTTAAAATATCTGGAAGGCATTCTGTGCAGCAATATATGACTAATAAATGCTGCAGGTATGATTGTGCATAATAGCTTAGTCTCTTTTTAAAATGGACATATGAATAACATCAACTGCTGGTTCTCTAAGTAGGCTAAATAAAGGGTTAGATCCTCAACAGGCATAAGTCATCATAGCTCTCTCCAATGTCTTTAGATTTTGCTAAGAAAGATTTGTATGTCCTGAAACAAGAGTAAGCCTATTAATAGTTGGGCCAGACCCACAGGTGTAAACTGATTTGAGTCCCTAACTGGGGATCTGGCCCAAGAATGGTTATGTTCATTGCCAATGTTTTCCCCAGGAATTGAAATTGGGGGGGTGTTTGAATTTACTGGAGGTGGGTGAGGGCCAAAGAGGTGTGAGACTGGGGGGGTAAAGGGGGCATATGGCACTATAGTAAAAACTGAAAAGTGTTTCATAACTATTTTATCAGATTATCACACAAAGTTAGTTACTGAAGCCTTCACTGTATCTACATCCTTATGGTTTTTTGTTTTTCAAAGAGATCCTACAGAACTAGGTGACTGTGCAACAAAATGGCAGATAAAATTCAACGTTGATTAATACAAAGTAATGCTCAGTTGAAAACCGAATCTCTACTATACATATAAAATGAAGGCATTTAATTTAGCTGTTACCACTCGAGAGAGAGATGTGGGAGTCCATTGTGGATAGTTCTCTGAAAAATTCTGTTCAGCATGCAATGACAGGCACAAAAGCTAACTGCATGTTAGGAACCATTAGGAAAGGAAAAGGACAGATAAAACAGAAAATATCAAAATGCTACTAAATCCATGGTACTCCCACATCTTGAATACTGCAGGCAGCTCTGGTTCCCCCATCTCACATATATGTATATTGGAACTGGAAAAGGTACACAGAAAGGCAATTAAAATGATTAGGGGAATGGAACAGCTTCCATTTGAGGAGAGCTTAATAAAACTGGGACTTGACAACTTGGAAAAGAAACGAGTAAGGGGAGATATGATGGAGGTCTATAAAATCTTGACTGCTCTAGAGAAAGCAGATAAGAAAATGCTATTTCATACTTCACATAACACAAGAATTTAGGTGTCCCCCAATGAAATTATTAGGCGGTAGATTTAAAACAAACAAAAGGAAGTATTTCTTCCCATAACACAGTCATCCTGTTTAACTCTACCAGAGAATAGTGTGAAGGTCAAGACTATAAAATGGTTCAAAAAAGAAGTAGAGAAATTTAGGGAGAATGGGTACAGCAATGGTATTAACTGGGATGGGCAGGGATGGCCGCAACACCACGTCCTGAAACGTTCCTACAGTATATACTTATAGATAAGCCAATCTAAGCATAAGCTGACTCCTGCTTCTGAGCCCCAAGAATAGTAAAAACAAACAAACAAAAAAAAAGGGGTGACCTGGGTATAAGCTGAGGTCCACCTGGGGCCTCAGCCCCTAACCCTCCACCCTCTACTACTGGCCTCCATCAGAGTCCAGGACACCTCCTGACCCCTGCCTCTGCTTTTCCCCAGCCTCCCCAGTGCCCCCCCCACCCGGCGGGTGCGTTTCCCCCGCCGTCTGGTGCACCCCCCCCCCCCCGGGCCCGCCGCGGCGGGCCCCCCCAACCGCCCCCCCCCCCCCCCGTGGCCACCATACCTGGCGGTCCAGATGCCAGGGTCCCGCTCCTTGCTTTAACCCCATCCCGAGCTGACTCCCCAACATGGCCACTCCGGCCACATGCTGGGGCTCCAGCCCAGAGCATGCTCAGTGCATGCTAAAAGCTAGAGACTTAAAACTCCTGGGCTAGTCTGACCCATGTGTAAGCTGAGTGCCTCTTTTAAAGGCAATTTTCAGGCATAAAAATTTCAGCCTATACATGAGTATATATGGTAGTCTCCATTTGTCAGAAGCTGGGACTGGATGAGGGGAAGGCTAGCTCCATGACTGCCTGCTCTGTTCATTTTCTCCAAAGCACCTGGCACTGGCCATTGTAAAAAGACAGGTTACTGGGCTAAATGGACATTGGTATGACCCAGTATGGCCAGTCTCATGTTCTTTTGCAAAATTAGTTAAAACATAAAAATGTTTAGTACAGAAACTCTCCAAGGTAATGAGCTCTCAAGATAGTGATAACATGAGATAATGACCTTGACAAACACAGCATTTTAAAAATCTTGGTCTACTAGAAAACATATAAGTTTCCCAGTCACAAATCTAGCATTCTGGAGCAAAGTCACAAAGACAGAGCCCAACAATCAAATGTTCCTTTAATGTGCCCTTCCCCTCTCTCCCTACCACACCCTGGGAGACTCACAGTTCAGAAGTGCTTTTGCATGAGTTTACTTCCCATGGCAGAGAAGAAGAGGAAAGAAGCAGGGGTTAAAGTATAATTTTGGGGGCCCCAGAACCCTCCTAAATTGGCAGGCCCCCCTCACACAGGTCCAGGCCCACAAACACCTGTCCCCCACCCCAGGTAGGCATTTGCAACCACTTCTGAGTACCACATTCATCAGTTATCGCTCTGCTCCACCCTACAACCCCAACTACACATCTACTCCCACCCACTCCCATCTACACACACACACCCCACTACACATCCACTCCCACTCCCCCCAGCTACACAGCCACTCCCAAGTACATACCCCCAGCTACACTAACACACTCCTAGCTACATATGCACACACACCTTGTCCCACACGCCCCCCAGCAGCATTCCCTGTCCCTCAGCAGCTCTGCGCCCCCCCCATCCCAGAGGCCAGGGCCCCTTTCTCATGAAGCCCTTCCCCCCAGCCCCATCACAGGGTTCCTACGGGCCCAGCCAAGGCCTTACCTCGGCTGTTTGCACATTGGCTGACAGGCTGAGAGCTGCTTCCTGGCCACAAGTTGCTCCCGCCCTGCAGGGGATAGATTTACAAACTACCAGCCTGTCACAGCTCTCTGCTGGCTGGGCTTAAGGTGGAAAAGAGCTTCAGAGGCAATGCACTAGAACGCTGCGTTCTCACTCCCATATCTAGTTTTAGGGGCCCCCGGGACGCTGGGTTCCATTGTGTTCCTCTGTTTTTAGGGGGCCCGGAATGCTGCCCACCTAAGAAGAGAGGGTCCTGGAACTACATTCCGGTGTGTTCCGCCTTACTTTAACCCCTGGAAAGAAGACACCTTTCATCTTTGAGCGCTGCTCGGATATATTCAGTATATGTGCCACAGTGCACGATTGGCTGGAAACTTTCTTGAGCCTGAGCCTGTCAGGACAGGGCTGGCAGCCAATGCCTCCTGACCACCCTGTGGCTGTATATATGGCCGCAGCCCTGCCCCTCCCTAGTTTTCTCTTTTCCACCCTCAGCGATGGTTACGGAACAGCCTGTTTCTTGCTTTTGCAAGGGCCTGTCTCTCCGCTCTGTTTTAGGAGTGATTTCACAAGAAGATGTTTGCAGACACTGCCAGCGCTCCTACCGAGTCCTTCCAACAGAAACCCAAACCCAAGGGACAGCTCCCACAGGAGGTATCTTAAAGGCCTGGGTGAGCTTCACCGGGTGGATTGTGCTCCATTTGCAGATCTTTAAACGAAGGACTCAGGAAGACAGGGAGCAAAGGCTGCGTAATATTGCCCAGGAAGGAGCCCTGCAGCTGACCCCAGGTACATCCATCAAACCCAAGGATTCACTGGCACTGAGTGCTGAGTTGGCACCAGAGCCCTCTTGGCACCGCTCTCCGGCTACAAATAAAAGCCACGATTGGCTTGTAACTCAGCACCACCCTGCCTCGTTGGCACTGGCATCCTCTTGTCCCTGCTCTCCGGCTATGAATAAAAGCTGTGATCAGCTTCTGATGCAGCACCGCATGCTGGATGGGCACCGCTCTCCAGCTACGAATAAAGCTGCCTTTGGCCTCTAACTTGGCAGCGTGTCCTCAGTTGGCATCAGAGCCCTCTTGGCACCGCTCTCCTGCTGTGAATGAAAGCCACAATTGGCCTCCAACTTGGTGTAACCTGCTAGGGTGGGCTCAAGTTCATTTACTTGCCCCTCTCCAGTGCCTCACAGAGAAAACCCCTGCAAAGCAGCTGGAGAGACAGGATTCAGTCTGTTCAGGACTCACAGCGAAGACTGCTCAGAGTTCCCATCCCACATTAAACTATTACTCAACATAAACATAACAATGAACTTTATTAACTAACTAAAAAGACCTTATCCTAAGAAAACATCATAAATTTAAACAAAACGGTAAGAAACCCAGGAGTCCCAAAGTTCAGGTGGAGTCACCCTTATGTCAGTTGCAGTCTTTTAAGTCCTTGAGGCTTGAATGGAAAGTAGCAGCAATCCTCATCTTCTCTAGCAGCAGGAATCTTCAGCTGGAATCCATGCAGTCCCTCCTTTCCTGTCCTCAACCAGCACCATGCAATCAGGTCACTGGCCATCCAGCTTTCAGGTCTGCTGCAGACGACTGCCCTGTAAAACAGTCCAAAGCAGGCAGAAAACATCCTGCAGTCCACTCCTACTCAGCTCCTTTCACTCAGTCCCTGAGCACATGGCCGCTGCAGCTCTCTCTGTTTGCTCCTTTCCAGGCTGCTCTTCTCAGGCTTCCCCCTGGGCATGTAACTCCAGCATAACAAGAAAACTTGTGGAGCATGCTCAGTGTGCTCCCACACCCTCTTACCAGAAGGTTCTGGTTTCTGGGCTGCAAACTCTACCCAGCAACATAACCCAACCATAAGGGATCCCTGAAAGAGATTTCACCTTTTTATGCACATGGGTTACATTGGCACCACGTGCTCAGTCGGTACAGGAGCCCTCTTGGGACCGCTCTCCAGCTGTGAATGAAAGCCACAATCAGTCTCTAACTCTGCACCATGTGCTAGGCTGGCACCGGAACCCCCTCAATGCCACTCTCCGCCTATGCATAAAATGCTGCGATTGGCCCCTAACTCGGCACCGCATACTGGATTGTCACCCAAGCCCTCTCGGCACCACTCTCCAGCTGTGAATAAACGGCTGTGATCGGCATTTGGCTCAGCACCATCTTGGTGTCATGTGACCTTATCCCCAGTACCTCCTCTCCAAAGAAAAGGGCTGGAGCATCTGAGCACCATGCGTTGTGTGGGGGAAAAATCTAACTCTGGCCCTCAAGTTCAGAAAGAGGCACACCAGAGCCTCCCCAATGAAGCAGACCCGTTCCCAGCCGAGACTCCAATGAGCAGAGAACGAGGTGTGGTTCAGAGTTTATTATTCAGCTGAATAACAAAAGGAACTGCATCAGAGGGCAGCAAAGAAGTGCTAGCCCCTCTGAGCAGGCCCCCCCCAACAACTCGAGTGCAAGAGAGAGCCCCGAGGGGCAGCATCACAACACTTTTATCCAGTACAGTATGATAATGCTATGATAATGCTTACATGATTGACAATGTTTTAGAGACCCTTATATAGTTACATCAACATTATTAAATACATATTAATGATTAAAGAATGCATATAATTATCCCCGCCTCTGTTTACTGTTGCCATCATTTGCATTATCCTGGGCAGCCGCAGTACCTGCAAACTCATTAATTTCTGCCTAGAGATGCTGACCTTACATTCTTGTGAGGCTATGGTGCCAAGAAGGGTGAGCAGGAGATAGGAGGCAATACTCCCTTTTCAGTTAGAACAAAGACGGACAGTCTAGCTTACATTCCTTGTCCAGATGGTCAGGAGAAAAAGCATGAGAAAGGGGAGATAACACACTTTAACTATCAACTCTAGGCCGCTTGTTAAAGAAACTTAGATACATGACTTGCCAGAGAAACGACCCCACTACCATAGCAACCCACGGCTCCAATGAGGCCTACACTTTAGCACCTTTCTCACTGTCCTACAGAAGAGATTACACATAATTTCTCTTACAGTTGGCAGCAGTGCCTCAGGCCAGTTGGCACCAAGGCCCTCTCAGCGCTGCTCCCCAGCAGAGCACAGGTAAGCGTGCTTTGCGTCAACTTCAGCACTAAAGTGCCAGTGCCATTCGGGGGGGGATTTACAAACTACCAGGGAATTGAAGCAAATGATAATTCTGCCCTCCTTTCACTTTACCCACTATTGGGGGGAGCTGATCACTCCTTGGCCCTGCATCACTCTGGAACAGAGGGTTCCAACACCTATGGTGCCAACACCTTGCCTCAGCACTGAAAGAAGTCCAAGAGTGCACGCCTCAGGCCCAGCCTCCTACTGAGGGGTTCCCTGCACTGGCTTCTTCTTGGTACTGCACTCGAAGCCAATGTTCTCTCTAAGTTGATGATGCATCTGAGCAAGTTCTGGATGCAGCTGAGCAAATTCTAGACGCAGCTGAGCAAGTTCCTTGCCGGCTCCCCTTCCCTAGTGCCTGCCAGCTCCCCCAGTGCATCCAACAGCTTGCTCAGCTGTATCATCAGCTTAGAGGAAACATTGACTGTAAATAAGCAAAAAGCAAGAAAATAGAATTAGATTAGAAATATCTTTCTTTTCTACCGTCCAAATTCACTGGAAGCATAAGAGGCAGATTTAGTGCTTGGGTTCTTGTCCTACTGTGTCAGGGGTCTCAAACACGCAGCCTCCTGGCCACATGCAGCCCCTAAAGCTATTTCCTGTGGCCCACAATGACACCATTGTTACTAGTATTTGCAATATTGCTGTATGAAAAGGTTTCAGTGGTGCAGCCCTCAGGCTAGTGTACTGGTCCTCATGCAGCCATCATGGTGATTTGAGTTTGAGACCCCTGTGCTATGTCAAACATTAGCCAAATAAAAACTAGCATGCGGTTTAGTCAGAACCAGACAGTAATCCTCAATTAAACATACTTCTTAATTAAGAATTCCTGCTGATCCTATGATTTAACCCTTCCTGAAATTGTAGAGCCTTTTATCAACAGAGAACTTATTGATATCCCTGTCTCTACTGTACAGTTATTAATTTTGTTGTCCATATGACCAGTTTAGCAGAGTTTGGAAATTTAGGCTGCCATTTACTGGAGCAAGTAGTTTCCCTTCTTTTTCTGACAAAGCCCATAATAGAATAGTCAAAGAGGAGGGGTACAGTTATATAATGTTGTGAATAGCAAGAGAAAAATAGACTGAAAGACCCAAATTTCTGGATATGTTTTTCTGCTATGTTGCTGCTTCTTTACTGCAATGGATTCTGCTTACAACCCTACACAGAGAACATTGTTGCACTTCCTGAAGTTATGAACCACAATGTTTACACATAACGCTAAACAAGCTATCATGAAAGAAACAAAGATACATTCACATGAAGTTGAGTGCAATGTATTCTGTGTATTCACATTATGGTGTTCATCTATTTCAGGAATGAAGAAGTTTAAAAAACTTGGTTAGGTGGAATAAAACATCCTTTCAAGATCCAAAGAGGCAGCTGTGGTAGTCTAGTTCAGTAAAACAAAGAAGGATCCTGTGGCACTTAAAGACTAACAATTATATTTATAGCATGAGCCTTTGTGGGAGAAAATTCAGTTCATCCAATGCTTTGAAGATGGAGGAACTTAGGATGCAAGTCTAATGATGTGGCATTTTCTCCCACAAAAGCTCATGCAATAAATATAATTGTTAGTCTTTTAAGTGCCACAGGACTCCTTGTTCGTTATACAACATACTGGGAGCAACCTGAGTTGCTATGCTGACATCCCTTAGTGCTTGCATCAATGGCTGTGTGTGTGTGTGTGGGGGGGGGTTGGCTTGGTGTGTGTCTGTCTGTTTGTCTGTCAATCTGGGGTTGGCTCTGTGTGTGTGGGGGGGGGTTGGCTTTCTGTGTCTGTGTGTCTGGGGGATTTATTGGTGGGTTCTCCCTTGCAGTGGGGGGCACCTGTGCTCGAGGACTCTGAGGCCAGCAATTACATTCTAACCCCTGCAGCAGGAGTAGTTTATGCAACCCCTGGCCAAGAGCCTTCCCCGCCCATCTGCCGGTTCCTCTGGCCAACCGCCGCTTGGGCTGCTTCCCACCCACTTCCCCGAGTCCTGGCGCCTTCCCAGCCAACCCCCCTTTGCCCCGCTCCCCCTCTGATCCCCCAAAGGCCCCCCCTTCCTCCTTGCCTGGCCTCCAGAGCTGCTCCCTGGCCACAGGCTGCTGCCATCTGCAGCATGAGGAGGGGGGGAAATTTCAAACTGCCGTAGGCTGATGCAGCTTCCTGCCTGCCAGAAGACTGTGTCTTCCAGCTGGCTAGGGTCCGTGGCTGCCAGGGTTGCTGCGCTGCTGGCAGTGATTGCTGTGCCATTGAGTGATTCTTGCTGCGCGTGGGCACATGCACACAGCTTACAGGGAACATTGCTCGAAGCTGGTTACCTCCCACTGAGGCCTTGGAAGGGGAGTTCCAACTCAGTACCATGGCCCCAGGAGAGGGCACCCTGGTACTGGGGTTGTCCCTTCCCCCAGCCAAAGCCATGAACCCAGGGCCAGGGTCTTACAAAGAAGACCCTACCGCACTTCAGCCCCCTTTACTGGTTCACTGCCTACCTGGGGGTGAGGGTCACACCCCTCGAGGGGAACCAGGACCCTTTATTTGACCTGGAGTCTGCATCGTCTCCAATCGCCATTACGATCCCTCTTCATGCTCTTGTCCTTCACATCACTGGGACACACTGGCCTGAGTGCCCTGGTTTACCTCTGGGCTCCCAGAGGTTTGACCTCCTGGGTTAAAGGCCTATTCAACTTCAGCCCTTCAGCTGAGAATTCCTAGCCATTAGGTCCTGTTTAACAGATATTCCCTAGATCTGTGTAATGCTACGAAGGGTTTTAGCAGCTTCCTCCCACAAGAACACTTGGAGGATTAGGATGCCTTCATCAAGGAAAGCGCTTTGGCCTCACGCAAAGCCCTTACAGTGGTGTGGGATGCCTCGGACACGGCCAGCTGTAGCATTGCTGCAGCCATGGTTATGCACCAAGTGGCCTCTACTGGGACCTAAAGCAGTCCACATTAGACCTTCCCTTTTGAGGGACAATCTCTCTGTGCCCCGGCCACCGACTCCCTGATCTGCAGCAACTGTGACCCTAGCTCAGCCCTCAGAGCCCTGGGTATGCTTACACCCCAGGTGTTTCAACATTCTCTCAGCCCACCGCAACCTCACGAATGCTTGGGGTGAGGGCCCTCATGGTAGTCCCTCCCCCACAATTGAAACTGCTACCCTTTAGGGGCCCTTGGACTGAAGGTTGATGGCCCCCTTTTCTCTCATTGAAGGTGATCAGCTCCAGTACAGTCACCTCTCCCTCCATTAAACCCAAGCCTTGAACTTCAGGGTGGCACCCTAAATCACTTATGTTAAACACGCCCTTGCAATCAGCCTCACCTCTTCCTCTTCTCTAGTAACAATGTGTCTCCCTCTTCCCTTACCGTTCCCTTCAACTCAAGTAAGGGTCTGGCAACCAGACAACTCTCCCTACATGTGCTCAGTTCTACTTGCATGTGCCCTTGGAGCCTTGGTGGAAATCCAGGGGTGATAGAGGTATGAGAAGGGGATACATGATGCCCCCACCACCACAACACCTTCTCTGCAGCCCTTACCCAGGGCTTCAGCCTGCTGGGACACATAGGGGAGGATACCCACTCCCCATCCTCGTACCCAGAGGCCACTCCTTCCCCCCTCCCATGTCCTCCAACCCTTCCCCAGTTGGGCACGCCGGGACAGGTATGCTTCTGCTTCACTGGCCCCAAGAGCATTTCTTATTCATGTTGGCCTGCAACTGATCTTGGGGGAAATTACTGTGGGATGGTGTACCCCACCTTCCAGGTGGTAGGTAAGAGGGCGAGCTTATACCCTCTTGTCCTCTACCTTTTTCCTCCACGCCTCCCCAGGTGGTCCCCTTTTTATTCTCAGCGCCATGGTCTTCAGACTTGTATTAGGCCTATCACTCGAGGCATCCTCGAGCTCCACTGTAAGGTCTTTGCCTGGTCAGCTCCCACCCCTCCTCCCCAAGGACATTTGCCATATCTCATGGGTCTGTATGCCCATGGGCAAACCTCACGTTTAGCCCTCTACTGGAACCCCCTCTGCTCTAGTGCCTCTCTCCAACCAGGCAAGGGACGTGTTCCATCGAAAACCCCAGGCAGCCAGCTAAGAGCTGCCTTGACCCTTCTATGGCATCCCTCTCCTCCCTAGAATTGCAAGGAAGGGAGGTAGTAAGGGATAGCACTCTTAACCCCCATTGGTATTCATACACCTGAGTGAGCCTGCTTGAGGACATGTGGTCCTTAGCTCACAGTTAGTACCGCTGCAGGACTCTGGTTCCTGAGGGAACTTGCAACACCCTTAGCAGACTGGAAAACCTGATGCCTTATGGGTGATGCTTTTGTAACATCCCTTCATGCCTCATGTTCCTTAGAGGACACAGTGGCTTCCCCTTAGTTTTTCCCTAACTAAGGGTCACCTTATGCCCTCCTCCCCTCTCCCTGGGGTCTCTCTCTTCTCTTCTTCCACCCTGGACGTGCCTAAGCCTTATCCCTTCCAATATGTGGGAAGGTGCACCAGTAACACCTCTCCCCTCTTGGAGTAGGCATTATAGACCACAACTGCCTTGCATCTTGGCTAAGTCATTGTTTTCTCTCCTCATCAGGATCTACGCAAGATCCCTCGTAGTTGGCCCGTTGCAGCCGGGACCCAACACCTACTCCCGCCACTAGAGATGAGTCAACCAGCTGTGATATGAAGGTTGACTGCCTCTCCACAGAAGTGAGAGTGAGAATATCAGGCAAGCCAAGTGCCCCCTCCCAAACACTCCGATTCTGGAGCTTGGGGGGCAGGACCCTTGGGGGGGGGACCTTACCTCTCTATAGAGATGGTTGGATACCCCTTCCCTCGATTCAGCACACTTCTTCCTTCACGAGTCTGGGTATCGGGAGAGTAGAGTATGGGGGCAAAGGAGAGAAATGCTCACCTAGCCTTGAGGTTGTGTAAGCCCCTCCCAGAACCCCATGATGGTTTCTCACCATCCCTGTTTCAGGTCATTCTCCAGTCCCTTTGGTCGGGGATGATCTAACACGGGAATTCAATCACCTTGCCCCCAGTTTCTCTGTTTTCATTTCCCGGTCATTTAACATTCATGACTTCCGCCATTTGGCTTCTCTCCTGATGCTAGGATGGGTGTACCTAAAGGTTCCCCTTTTCCTACTATAACCTGTGGAAGGGTCATCTCTAAAGAAGGGCCCTCTGGGGATCCCCACTTCTTTCCTTACAATGACCTCCTTGACGGAGTGTCTCTGACACTTTGGGCCCAGAGATGGGCCTGCCCAGCATCTAGGCCTTATTCCGGGGCCCTCCCCGCCAGGCCCTCCATTCCCATGCTTCAATGGATGGAGCAGTGGAGGTCCCCACCTACTCCTTCCTCGATATTTTCTTCGTACGCTATCTTTCATATGGAGGCGGGACGCCATAGTTTAGGACACCCTTATCAATCCTGTCCTTGGCATCTGTTGCCAGTATGTCAATGGGGAAGGCCTTTTGCCTATCCCCTGTTTGGTCAAGGGGCGATGTGTTCCCTGACCCTGTCTTGGTTAGTAACTTAACCCAGATCACCTCCCTTTGAGGTTAGGACAGCAAGGGCAGCAGTTAACCCACCCTTGCTCATCATCTGTGGCTGTAGGAGCCTGTTGCTCTGGATCACAACTGCCTTTCTAAAGAGTCAGTTCTGTCAGGGAAGGGCAACCCTCTCATTTAGACAGTCTTGCTGGTGACAAGGATACTCTTTGCTCTTCTGATATAGTGGGTTCCCTGGTAATGAACTGGGACTGCCCTCTTGGAGTTTTGGTCTCCTGACAGAGTGGCAAATGACCCCTTGGCACTTTCATGCACAACTTCTCTCAAAGATCTTGCACTTAGTGGCGTGTCCGTAGGCGTTTGCCTGGTGCCCCACAGCTTTGCCCAATTTTGGGTGCTGTGCTGTTTGTGGGTGGCTGTGCTGACAGTGCATAAGGCTCTAATTCCACCCACCTTCCACAATACAGCCAGCAGTCCCCTGATACTGAATGTATCCGAGCAGCACTTGAAGAATGAGTTACTTACAAGTAACTGTCCTTCGAGATGGGCTGCTCAGATTCATTCAGATCCCTCCTGCCATCCTCGCTACTAGAGACTATTAGAGACTAGTAGGAACTGGGGGGGGGGGCAGGGCTGTGGCCATATATATAGCCACGGGGTGGCCAGGGGGCATTGGCCACCAGCCCTGTCCTGACAGCCTAAGACTAAAGAAAGTTTCCACACAATCATGCGCTGTGGCATGTATGCCTAATAGTGAATTAATCTGAGCAGCCCATCTTGAAGAAGGACAACTCCTGGTAAGTAACCCACCATTCTCATTCCTCCAGCTGCTTGCCACTAATTCTGGTCACTGGCTGGTCATGCTGTTCACTCCATCACTCTTCTGGATGATAGTCTTTTACACCATCTCCTTCTGCTGTGAGCCACCTCCACTGTGACCTGATCTCTGGGAGTAGTTCTTTGAGGTTCTAGAACTCTCAAATTTCAGGTCTTAGCGGGGGGTGGGGGGTGGGGGGGAAGGTATTAGCTGCAGGCTGGAGTCTCATCACAGAAACACTGAGACCGTCCCACAGCAGTTCTAAGCACTAATAGTGAGAGCTGATCATCAGTGATTTCAGCTGTAATGGTCACTTAAAATAACAAAAGATTGGTTACTCACCAATAACCGTCCTTTTTGAGATGGGCTGCTCACATACATTCAGTTACAGGTGTCTACGTGGCGCAGCGCATGGTAGCTCGGAAAGTCTTTAGCGTTAGCCTGTCAGGTCAGGGCGCACGGCCAACGCCCCCTCCACACCGCGGCCGCAGCTATATAGGTGACCGTGACCCTGACCCTCCCAGTCCCATATACCTTTGCCAACTCCGTTAGCGGGGACGGTGGGAGGGACCTGAATGTATGTGAGCAGCCCATCTCAAAGAAGGATGGTTACAGGTGAGTAACCAACTGTTCTCCTTCAAGCGCTGCTCACATCATTCAGTTACAGGTGACTGCTAGCCGTACCCAAGGATGGTGGGAGAAGTTACAGTCTACCCACACCGAATACAGCTTTGCCCACAGTGGCATCATTTCTTGCCTGTTGGGCAATGGTATGGTGCGTCGTGAAGGTATGTATCGACGACCACATAGCGGTCCTGCAGATCTCTTGGATCGGGACCTTAGTGAGGAAGGCCATGGAGGATGCCTGAGCTCTGGTAGAGTGGGCTCTCACAGTCTCCAGGAGAGGTGTGTTTGACCTTCCATAGCAGTCTTTAATACAGTTCACAATCCATTTGGAGATGCATTGGGAGGATACTGGAGAACCTCTCATGCGTTCCGCGACCACCACGAACAGCTGGGAGGTCTTGCGGAAGGATCATGTACACTCAATGTAGATTAGGATGGCTCTCCTCACATCCAGGGCGTGCCACTGTCTCTGGTTTTCTGTCACCTTAGGGTCTGGATAGAAGACTGGCAGGCAGATCTCTTGATTCATGTGGAAGGGGGTGGCAACCTTGGGCTAGAATGAGGGGTGGTGATGCAGGACCACCTTGTCTGGGAAGAAAACCGTATATGGGGGTTCAGAGGATAGGGCTCGTAGCTCTGAAACCCTTCTGGCCAAGGTAATGGCTACCAGGAAAGCCACCTTCCAGGACAGCACAAGCAGGGTGGCTGAGTCTAAGGGCTTGTACGGCAGTTCTGTCAGAGCCCATAGCACCACGTTCAAGTCCCACTGTGGGGTGGGGTTGGGTTATGGACGTGGGGAAAAAGTTTTTCCACTCCTTCAGGAATCTATGGCAGATGGGGTGTGAAAAGAGTGGGGCCCCATCTACTTTTTGGTGAAAGGCCGAGATTGCTGCCAAATAAACTTTCAGTGAGGACAGGTACAGGCCTTTCTCTCTTAAATCAAGAAGGTAGTCCAAAGTTGCCTGAATTGGTGCAGAGGTAGGGTCTATGTTTTTATCACGGCACCAAGTGGAGAAGTGATTCCATTTTGCCATGTAGGTGGACCTGGTGGAGGGTTTTCTGCTACCAACCAGGACCTTTTTAACCCTATCCGAGCAGTGTCTCTCTTGCTTGCTGAGCCAGAGAGCATCCAGGCTGTCAGGTGCAGGTGCCCCTGGTTGGGGTGCTGCAGGCGTCCCAAGTCCTGTGTCAGAGGGTCCGCCCACCATGGGAGGCAGAGCAGGGTCCTCAATGACATGTCTTGAAGGAGAGGGAACCAGTGTTGCCTGGGCCAGTCCGGGGCTATCAAGATGATGAGTGCCTCATCTGCAAGGGCCTTCAGGAGCACCCAGTGAATCAGGGGAATTGGCGGGAAGGCATACATGAGGGCTCCCAACCAGTTGAGGAGGAAGGCATCACTTAGAGTCCCTTTCTCCCAACCTTGGAGGGAGCAGAACCGAGGGCATTTGTGGTTCTGCGCCATGGCAAAGAGGTTGATCTGAGGGGTTCCCCATCTGGGTGTCAACAGGGAGAAGCCCTCATTGTGGAGGAACCACTCGCGATTCGTCAGTGGCTTTCTGCTGAGTGAATCCGCTATGCTGTTGTCCACTCCGGGAAGATGAGTGGTAGTTGGTGTGAAGTGATGGTCTATCGCTAGTTGCCAAAGCTTGGTCGCTTCCTCGCACAGTGCTGAGGAGCGGACTCTCCCCTGATGGTTTGTGTAGAAGATGGCTGTTGTGTTGTCTGAGAGGATTTGGACTACTCTGCGCTGGATCTGGTCCAGGAAGGTCATGCAGGCCAGTCTGATAGCCCTGAGCTCCTTCACGTTTATGTGGAGGAGACTGTCCTTAGGGTTCCAGACACCTTGCATGGAGAGGCCGCCGGACAGGTGGGCACGCCACCCCGAGTCTGAGGTGTCCATTATCAGGGTCCTGAAGGCTTGGACTCCCTGAACAGAATTCTCCCCATCGCGAAGTCGGGGTCCCTCCAAATTTGGAGGGACCCCAGGTATACTGGGGTACCGAGATTACCTTGTCTATGCGGCCCCTTTCTGGTCGGAAGCTTGTGGCAAACCAGAGCTGGAATGGTCGTATCCACAGGTGGGCTGTTCAGACTACCGATGTGGCCGCTGCCATGTGCCCCAGGAGCTGCATGCATCTGCGCGCTGTAGTCAGTCCGGGTGCCTGGAGCTCCGTGATGATGGTGCAGATGGACCGAAATCTTGACAGGGGCAAGGATGCAGTGCCTTGCCAGGCATTTAAGCATGCCCCAATGAACTCTATATCCTGAGTGGGGCAAAGCCTGGACTTTTCCAAGTTTATGCGGAAGCCCAGGAACTCGCACAGGTTCATTACCACGTCGACGTGGTCTTGTACTTGTTGACTTGACTTGCCCACTATGAGCCAGTCATCTAGGTAGGGGTAGATTCTTACACCCCTCCTGCATAGGAACTCTGCGACTGGTGCGACACACTTTGTGAACACCCTGGGGGCTAGCAATAACCTGAAAGGGAGGGCGGTGAACCGGTAATTGCGTCGTGCCATTACAAACCCGAGAAACCACCTGTGGTGGAGCCAAATGACTATGTGGAAGTAAGCGTCCTTTAGGTCGAGGGCCGCGAACCACACTCCTGGGGACAGGGAGGGGATGATCTGCGGTAGGGAAATCATGTGGAATTTTATTTTCTTTATGTTTTTGTTGAGAGCTCTGAGATCTAGAATGGGCCGTAGGTCCCCATTGGGTCTGGAGACCAGGAAGTAGCGGGAGTAAAACCCTTTGCCGCGTTCCCCCTTGGGAACTTTTTTGATGGCTCCGAGAGAGCGTAACTTCTGGCATTCGGCCTCGAGCTTGCCTAGCAGTTCGGGGTTCTCTGGGATTATGGGAGGGGGCAGTTTTCTGCCCCAGGGGGGTTGAGAGGAACTGAATGCAGTATCCTCTGGCCACTGTGTTGAGGACCCAGTGGTCTGACGTGATCTGGATCCATCATGGGGCGAAGTGGCAGAGGCAGTGGAGGGAGAACAGGAGTTGTGGAGCGCTGCCCTCGGGAGGCCTGTCAAAAATACTGTTTGCGGCCCGACGAACAGTCTGACCCCTCTCCATGCCGTCCCGACTGGGAGGTGCCCAGCTTACCCCCTTTACCTGATCAGCCTTTATCCTTGTCCAGGTCCCCGAGGTGACGCTGGGGAAACTGGAGAGATCTCGGAAACTGGGTCTGCAGTTGCAGCTGTTGTTTCAGTTGCTGTAACTGCTGTTGTAGCTGGTGGGACCTTGAGGAACGCCTAACAGGTTGAGGGGTGTAGAGCCTGAGGGACCTCACGGTAGCCCTTGAGTCCTTCATACCATGCAGCTTCGCATCTGTGGAAGGTGCAAAGAGGTTGGGACCTTCGAAGGGAAGCTCCTGGATAATTTGTTGCATCTGTGTGGAGAGACCAGAGTTCTGGAGCCAGGCCAAACAGCACATCACCACTGCCAATGCCATTATACATGCTACTGTGTCCAATGCATCCCAAGTTGCTGCGAGCGCATCCCTGGATACTCTCTCTCCTTCGTCCAGCATTGCCTCAAAGTCTCTCAGGTGATCCTCGGAGATAGCCAACCAGAGATTTCATAGAGCTTCCCACAAGTTGAAGATGTAGCGCGTCATCAAGGCTGAATGATTTGAGATGCACAGCTGGAGGGCGGCAGAGGAGTAAACTTTCCTGCCCAACAGGTCAAGCCTTCTCGCCTCTTTGTTCTTGGGAGTGGTGCTAGGTTGACCTTGTCTCTCCCTTTGGTTGACTGCGTCGACCACCAGGGATCCTGGGGCCGGCTGATGAAACAGGAAGGGGAATCCTTCCGGGGAGATGGAGTATTTCTTGTCCGCTACTTTGGACACTGGTGGGATCGAGGAAGGAGTTTGCCAGCGTTCCTGAACGATGCGGAACACCCCGGCGTGCAAGGGGATTCCGACCTTAGCCTGTGGGGCTTGACGGCACGCATCAAAGAGAGAATCATCCTCCACCTGGCTCACCCCTAGCTTGAGCTTCAGGTTTGCCACCATGCGGCGGAGAAGGTCCTGCTTGATGCGAGGATCCCCTACACAGTCGGCGGACATGTTGATTAAGCGCTCGTCGGGCGACGAAGATGATGGGCCCCTTGATCTTCTTCGCTGGGTAGAATCGGGGTCTGGCTCGTTGTCAGAGAAATCCAAAGACTCCGGCGCTGGCGAGTGGTTGTAGCAGGAGGAAGTATCGTCTGCCATCGCGTTCAGCCAGTCGAGGGTCCATTCATTGTGCAGGAACCTCGACGGTGGCATAGGCGTCATGAGGGCAGCAGATGCCTCCCCTGATGGGTGCCTTCCCCTTGAGCCCGGTGATACGGAGCTTTTCCGGGCTTGCTTTCTCGGGTGCTCCTCCTGGGGGGGAAGAAAGGGATCTTTCGAGGATGACCTGGATGAGCTGCCCCCGACAGATGGCAGTCCGGTACTGAGAGTTCCTCAGAGGAGCAATGAGGCAGAGCCGTAGAACTTGGGCCTAGTACCAGGTTTGACGGTGCTGGGTCAGAGGGGTGAAGAGGCCCACGATGGTACTGGTATCAGTGCAGGTGTTGCCAGTGCCGAATCCGACGGTACCGGAAGTGATGGCACCAGAAGTGGCATTATCGGCGACGGTGGCAGGTCCGGTGGTGCTGGGCTTGATGGCGGTGCCGGACTTGTGGGAGGTGCTGTGTCCAGCGGTGCCAAGGGAGGTGGTGCCATTGTGGCCGGTTGCCTCTTGTTCTGCACCAAAGCTGGATTTAAATACCCTTGGCGAGCCGGTGCCTGAGCCGGAGCCCTATCCAGGGTGGCTGGGAGGCTACCGGGAGACCAGTGAGGTCAGTGCCTAGGAGGTATCGTGGAGGGCCAAGATTTTGGGCCTGGTACCGGAGATCAGTGGGGATCTTGAGCCTGGGCTGATCAAGGATCCAGCAGAGCATTGGTGGCTCGGCTGCTTTCGAGCGGAGCAGCTCTGGTCCCCGAAATTAGGTGGAGGAGACGCTCCCTTTCCAGCCGAGACCTCCACTTGAAGGATCGGCAAATGGGGCAGTCTGCTGTGAGGTGGGACTCACCCAAACAAGCAAGGCATTTCTTGTGTGGATCGTCCATTGGGAAAGCCTTGCAGCATCCTAAGCACGGCTTGAAACCTGGCATTTCGAGTTTCACATGAAAAGACAGGCCCTTGCATTTCGCAAGATAACGCTGATCCAAACCGACACTGATGGCGGAAAAAGGAACTGGGAGGGTCAGGGTCATGGTCACCTATATAGCTGTGGACGTAGCGTGGAGGGGGCATGGGCCATGCGCCCTGACCTGACAGGCTAATACTAAAGACTTTCCGAGCTACCGTGCGCTGCGGCACGTAGAAACCTGTAACTGAATGATGTGAGCAGCGCTCGAAGGAGAATTAAGAACAACAAGCGCTATTTGACCAGCACAATTCTTGTTAAAAGATAGAGCTGATTACTAATGCTTGTAACTAGGCAGAACCCACACCACCAAGCAACTTACCTATCCACTCCTCACCCCTCCCCTTTTTCTCAATTGAGAATCAATCTTGCATTAAACCCCCTGCTTAATGAGTTCAGTTTAGTCATTCCAACCAATGACTAACTGGTAATGCTGCCTGTTAGTAGCTGACAACTGAGGGGGGGAGGGGTTGTAGGGAAACTCCCTTATCCTTTAAACAAGAAGCTAATCCCCATGTGAGGATCAGGATGAAATTTCTTATACCTTATATTTTTTATACTGTGCAATTGGCCAGGAGATATGTGTGATCTGTCCCAAAGTACAGGACAAGAATTATTCATGCCACTTGGTTTTGGAAACTTAATGATGTAGGAGTCATTAGTATAGTATAATTAACTCTATGTACAAAAGCTGCTCTCATGATGATTTTTTTAATTCAGGAAGCTTGTGGAAGTTTTGGAAGAGCATGGAATGGGGTGAGGGGAACAGGAATGCTTCCTGGCTTCCCATGTTGGATACAAAGAAATACTTATGTTTGCATTGAGATAGAGAAGGATGGGACTAGCAAGCGCCAACTCTACCCTCCTGACTTTAGCATTCTGATGTGTGCATTCCTAAGACAGGGTGCCTGTCAGCTATATCACCTAAAGTCAAGGGGCCCCTGATTTCCCCTTCATACTGCTCAGCAGCAGCATCTACGTAACAGTTCCAAACTTGTGCCTGTGACCAGTGGCGTTGCTAGCGCTGGGCACACGGGGCA
>ML681972.1:26740475-26854052 GCA_007922195.1 Podocnemis expansa | reverse complement strand
AGCCTGGCCTGGTGTGGCTGGAAGTGGCTGCTGGAGGCCGGGCCCGTGGCCGCAGCCCTGGATCCCCGGTCGGGGACGGGGCTGCCGGCCGGGTCCCGGATCCCCAGCCGGGGACAGGACCGCCGTAGCCACCGGCAGCCAGGCCGGGGATCCGGGGCCCGGCTGGCTGCCCGCAGCAGCCCCGTCCCCCGCTGGGGATCCGGGGCCTGGCTGCGGCTGCGGCAGCCCCGTCCCCCGCTGGGGATCCAGGGCCGCGGCCATGGGCCTGGCCGCACCGGGCCGGGCCAGGCTAGGCTGAGCCGCGCCACACAGCAGCGCGGCCCAGCTGGTGGCGGCGGTGCCGCGGCCTCCCCTTGGCCCCATCCCGGGCCGGGGTGTGTGGCCTTTTGGCTGGGGGCGGGCTGGGCCCGTGCCCCGGGTCTCTCCCCGCCCCAGCGACGTCCCTGCCCGTGACTGGTGTGTGCAGCAGGGACTATGCTATGACTATCTCCATATGGTTCTTCTTGCTGTTTTTGGGTCTACTGTGACAAGTATCTAACCAGAAACCAAAAGTTCCAAAGGGAAAGCCGTATTTGTCTAGTTAAGCAAAAAAACAAAACAAAACAAAACAAAAATCAACTAAGGAGTCTTGTGGCACTTAAAGACTAACAGATTTATTTATATAACAGATTTAACCAGAGAGGTAGCCTGAAGTGTGTCTTCTGCTTTCCAAATCAGTTTGTCCCACTGGGTAGCTTCAATCCTATTATAAATTGGAAAAAAAAACCCCCAAAACTTGTAAGAAATAGCAGCCAGTTCTAGTATGGGAGAATTATGACATATAATGGAAAATATACAAAACAGTAATAGTCTTGCTGATTTGCAACCTAATTTATTTGAAGAATGCTAGCAGTGATTTTGTCAAGTGTGAGTGTGACTGACAACAACTATTAGCAAAAAGTGTGTTTTATAAAGAAAATGTGACATGGAAGATTCCTTTAAAAATCCCATTTTTAATTTTTATCTCATAAACTGAGTGATAGATTTAGTTAAAAATCCCCATATAATTCAATTTCAGTCTCCCTAAAGATTGCTGTAAGTGTACTCTCCCCCATGTGTATTCTTCATACAAAGCAGTGTAGCTAAACATGTACTTTGAGTGGAAGAAGTGAATTTTTACTTAATACCGCAGTGCTACCACACTGCACATCTATTAATTTTGTTTATAACTTCACTGTCATGATTCCTCATTTCTAATACATCATTTTCAACAGTAAGATGACATATTTGTGTGGAGCACAGTTGACTGGAAACAAAAATGAGTTACTTTGCTGATAACACATTACATTTTAGATGTGTAGCACATACATCACTGGGTTGAGTATTCGTTTGCCTTCCTTTGAAAGAGTGGTTCATAACACCCAAGGCTTTCACTAACAGTTGTCTTGGGTGCCTAATTTTCACTATAGTGACTTTATTTAGTTCCTCACAGCCTGGTCTCTGTCGCTGTGTATACTCCCTGAACCATTGCACCGATTGTTCAAAACAACTATTTTGAAGTACCCTGGGAAGTACCCTAGAAGACTTGGGCGCACCTAAAAAGGATTAGTTTGGGAAAATCACATATGGAACCCAGGTATGAAAAAAGTGGACCATTCCTGTGGCATATCTAATAAAGGCCACTCTAAGTGATGTGATACTGAACTAAATGAAGGAATATTTATGACATTGTTACACTATTTGCCTAACTACTCAGGACAAATTTGGGGTAGTACTTAGTTACTCCAATTATTACAGAATGAGAGTAGATACTTCTTGTGATTTGTTTCTTTTCTGTGTTTATTTAAGGAACACACAAAGGCCTGTTTCCCCAAGAAAGAAACAAAACACAGAGGTAGTTTCTTTTGCTTACAGTATTGGACTACCTAAGGGAAAGGGGTTTGGGTCAATGACCATAGGATCCTAAGCAGCTGCCCAGGGCAAACATAGTGCCAGGCCTGCCTCCCCCCTGAAAAAGTGACCTCTTTTCTCTATACCGACCACCCTCCTGTGCCGCTGCTTTCAGAGACGGACGTGGTGGCTGCTGGCCTGGTACATAGCTCTGAACTGAGGTAATATGCCACATGCAGCAGCAGAGAATGGAGGTAATACGATGACCCCTCCTCCACAACTGGATTTGGATTAGGTCTTTCATGGTTAAACCACCATGAAATTTCATTGGAAATATCAAACTGGGAAACTGAGTTTTAAAATCCTATTATTGTGAAATTGACCAAGAAGGATCCTACATTGGGTAGGGCCCGGCTACCTGTCACAGCCACCCACTCAAAAGCCTGTCCCCCAAGGTCTACCCCAGGGATTAGCAATGCAGGCTCAGTGATCCACCTGTGGCTCCTTGAGTGTCCCCTTCTGCTCCCTGACATTCTTCTCCAGGGAGCCAGGTGTGTCCTAGGGACTCCTGGCTAGCCCCAGCATCAGGGCTGAATAAGGGCGCTCCTGGGCTGGTGCAGGCCCCCCCACTTTCAGGGCACCAGGGTCACCCCCACCCTCCCAACAGAACATCATGAGCTGGAAGTGGCCCAACCATGCTGTAGCCCCTAGCACTGGCGTGGGGCGTGTGGGCAGTACATGCTCTCTCTGCATCTCCCTCCACAGGTGGGGTGGAGCAGCACTACGCTATCTACCCCCAGCTGGCTGTCCCTCCTAAGACTGCCCAGCAGAGCGCTACTGCTTGCAGAGGCAGGGCCCCTGGAATAGCCCCTCTGCAGAGTTCAGGACATTTCTACCCGGCTATTCTAGATCTGAACAGAGGGGGCCTCGCCTCCAGACCCTGAACTGGACCTGCTCAGCCTTGGGGTGTCTGGGTTGAAGCGGACTGAAGTCTGCAGAGGGGTCGTTCTAGGGCTCCAAGTCTGCAAACTGCAGCCCTCCGCAGACCAACCTTGGGCATAGGTAAGGCGGTGCCGCTCCACCCCGCCAGCGGAGGGCAGGATGGAGGGGGCGCCCACCACCCATACACCCCCCTGCCGGTGCCAAGCTGGGCTGGCTCAGCCTCATGCGGTTGTGGCGGGAGGATGGGGAAATGGCTCTTCTGCCACCCCGTCTAACCCAAACCCCTAGAGGAGGAGGCAGCTGCCCTTGGCCCGCGCCTGGTGCCCTGAAACCTCCCAGGGTGGAGCTGGGCTCCTCCCACCTAGCGTGAGGCCACGCCCACACCGCTCCCTCCCGCCGGCCAAGGCGCCTTCTCCCGCCCACGCGGCGGCCCGGCCACGCGGGACTCCCGCGCACCGGCTTCTGCGGCACGGCCCCTCGCGCGCCTTCGCGCCCGTGACACGCCCTCCCTCGCTCGGCAGCGGGAGGGGGAAATGACGTATTAGCCGTGCGACGCCGGGTGCTGGTGACGCGGCTGCAGCCCCGGCGCGTGCCTGGGCCCGAGAGGAGGCCGCCTTCTCTTGGAAGCGGGGCTGGAGAGTGACGTAGTTAGTTGCGCGACGCGCGTCCTAGCGGCGCGGAGCGGTTGGGTTGGCGGCGCGCGCCCAGGCCCGGCGGTTGGTGGCACCGGGCGTTGCTCTCCAGCCCCTTCCTCCCCGCCATGTTCCCTGCCGCCCCCGGCTCCCCGCGCACCCCGGCCGGGTCGGCCCGCAGGACCCTCGCGGGCGCCGCAGTGTCCGTCCCGCGGCCGGCTGGCAGGAAGAGCCTGGCGCCGGCCGCCGGCTCCCCGGGGCTGTTCTCTCCGGTGGGGCGGCGGAGCGGCTCCCTGTCGGCGCGGTGAGTGGGGGGGGGGCGGGGCTGTGGCTTTGCGTATCTGTCCCCGTCCCGCCTGCGGCTTCTGCCTCCCGCCCGGTGTGAAGCCGCTGTAATCTGGATGTGGCCAGGCCCCATCCTTTCGGGTCTCTCTTTCATTCTCTAAATGGTCATTACTACTGCAGGGGTCTTCGGAAACTTGCGTGGGTATTTCGCGAGTATAGGAGATTAGGCTGTGGGGTTTAACTATTCTGCTTGATCAACCGTGGGTTTGTGCATTTCCAGCTTCTCTGCAAGGATGTGCAGAGGGGAGCCCGTTCCTAAAGCTGGCAGTGTAAGCAGGATGGTGCCTCTGCCTGTAAGCACTTTGGGGCAATGGGGTCATTTTTGTTCTGGGCTGCTACTGCACTGCAAAGTTCTGTCAAGGACTAAAGGCTCCTAGTGCTGAGATGCTACAAATGAAAAAAGACCCCAATGCTTCCATCAGCTCTTTATAGCATTCAGTTGTGTGGCGCTGACGAGAATGCTGTAGCTTGACTCGACCAGATTGCATGTGCCAAATAGTGTTCAGTTTCTGCTTGAGATTTCTGTTTGAGGGGCTCTGGTCTTTCAGGTGGTTTTGAGCAGTGTTGTGGCTGTTTGTAGGAATCCTGAAAGTCACATAAACCAAATCTTACCTTGTGACTATTTCCATTCATATTATGTGTGGAATGATTGTCTGTTGTACCAGCTTTTTTTTTTTTGGGCCTCTTGTTGTCAAAGGTGAGTTTCCATGAATTAAAAAACAAACAAACAAAAAAACCCACTGTCCAAAATAATCTTACATTCTTCCTGCCCCACATAGGTCACAGGTGTTTTGTCTCTGGAACAGTTACGTGACCCTTTAAAATTCCTTCTCAAAAGTGGTAATTTGCTCTTGAGATCAACAAGTGTTTTTCAAATGACATTTTCAGCTTTAGGGAACTTCTAGACTGAACTTGCAGGCTGTTTGAGAGGACAGCCCATTCTTTCTTTCTGACCTTGGTTTCAGTTTTGCTTACAGTGATAGCCCCTTTCAGTCTTCCTGATTGAAAGATAAAACAAACAAAGAGTCCTGTGGCACTTAAAAGACTAACAGATTTATTTATTACATGAGCTTTTGTGGGAGAAAATCCCACTTCATCGAAAAGATGCCATTGCACTGTTTTCTAGCATTGTTGGCAATGAAGGGGGACACTGCTGAGGGGGGCAGGAGAAATCGTAATAGCAATCTAAAATAGACTCTAATAGCAACCAGACAACTTCCTAAAAGGATCTTTAATAATTCTGCCTAAAATTTACCATAATTGTAAGTTAAACTGTTAAAAGTAAGTGCAGGTTTGTAAGATGTCATGATAATCTTTTAGTAACAAAGGTTGACGGGACTACAGACAAGAAACCAGAGAGAGAAACTGGATTAGTTAAACCAAAACATCGATGATGACATCAGCTGTTGAAATTATGCTTGCTTAAAAGCTTTAACAGCAGCAGCAACAGCTGCAGCTCATATCAACCAACCTCTCTTTAGCCAGCAAGACAATTATTATCTTTAACATCATCTAAGAGACTGACAAACAAGGGGTTTTCTGTGTAAAATAGGGGATTTCAAACTCAAATCACTTTGAGGGCTGCATGAGGATTAGTGTGTTAGCCTGAGGGCCAGGCCACTGACACCTTTTCGTACAACAATATTGCAAATATTGGTAACAAGAGTGTCATTGCGGGCCACAGGAAATAGCTTTAGGGGCTGCATGTTTGAGACCCCTGGTCTAAAACTTGTGAAAGGGAAGGGAAGCAAAGAATGTGATTAAAATAAAACTCTTGTTTAAAGTGTGAGAGCCTTAACCTTTTTTTCTTTTCTCTCTCTTTGATAAAAGGTTAAAAGGGTTTTTAATGGTGTTTTTGCCATGGCTTTAAGAAGGCTGAAGTTTCTGTCTCCCAAACACTGAACTTCATTTAGCATGATTTATTTTTGGATAGTGCTTGGGTTATGTTAATGCTTTGGCCCATTTATTCACTCTAAATGAATACAGCAAGGAAGACCTTACTACATTAATTTGTCTTAAATGTTAGTTTTCACATATATGCATATGTGCCCCTTTTTCACAAACCTAACCATTTAATCAAATCTATCTTTTTTAAACAGTTAAAAATTAAATAAATGTAATATATGAAAATTGCAAAATGCATAGTAGAAAAATTAATCACAGCTGGTATGTGTGTGGTTTTTGTTTGTTTGTTTTAGAGCAACACCTACAAGGGTCATACAACATCCATCAGCTAGTGAGACTATCAACTATGATGTTAAGACTTTCGGATCCTCTCTCCCTGTTAAGGTTATGGAGGCCCTGAGAATGGCTGAAGGTAAGTGTGGCATTTCTTTTTTTTTTTTTTTCCTCACAGGGGAACTGGATCAGATAAAAGAGAAAAGGTATTTCCTTTTTATACCTTTAAAGAGTTGCTTTCTGAGCAAGAAGGAGGAGAAGAAGGTACCTCTTTTTAGTTGCACACTGTAAGTCACTTGTTTGATCATTTGTAAACTTCAACACATATAGAATAGTAATTGTTTGTGACTAAAAGAACTGAACTACTTTCTTTCAAATGTCAGTAATCTGAATATCACTTAATTTAATAACAGACTTCTCGTGAAAAGCAACACTTTTATTATTTGTATGTTTTATTTGTAATATTGGAGAATATTATACAGATGCAGCAAAACAAGTACATTCAAAGTTAACATTGCTGCTCCAAATATCCACTTGTGTTTAAATATTACCACACACAGTTTTAGGTAAGTGTAAGAAGTGTTTAGTCCATTTGTAAAAATCTGATACAAAGTCCTAAATTAAAAATGGAACACCATCTGCAATTGTTTCTTGTTTTGCATTTGTTGGTGATGCCATCAAATGTGCTGAATACATATGTAGCATCAATGTGAATGGTACTGTATCCATTGATTCAGATTCCTTATCTTCAAAGCAGGAAGAAAAAAAAAAAAGCAAGTGGCTTCTAAAATTCAAGACTTGGAAGCCATCCTTTCAGAAGTGGTTAGAATGAGTTAAAAGTGGACTGTTTTGAGAGAACAATGCAAAACTTTGTGCAAGAGTCTTCTCTCAATAACAAAGGCTGAAATAATGTTAAAAAAGCAAGTAAAAACACTAGAATCTAGGAAAGATGCAGGCGCCAGATCCTTTATGGACAAAAGTTAGTACAAGTTCCAATTCTGAGTTTGGCGCCAAGATACTACACTTAAGGGCATATTAGATGTGCCTAGAATAGGGTTTAGAAGGGGATCGTGTCTCTCAAATCCAAAGGATTGAGTAAAGAAATCAAGGTGTGTATATACCTTCGCCTATCTCTTTTATCTCTTCAATTTATTAAAAGTACCTGTCTCAGACTTTAGGTACTTAAATAGTTCTTTTAAAAACACATCATCCATAGTGTAAAATACAAATACATTAGATTGACATAATGTTGTAAAATTGATAAATAGAAAAAAGTAGTCATGATCATCTTTTTGTTCTCCAAAAATCCAGGAAAATGGGCTTTCCCTTGAAACCTAGAACCCCTCCTCAGGTGTTTTTCTTTCTTACTCTTTTTTACAATGGTTCACAAGTTTGAGGTTTACATTGTCTTCAGTGATTTTAAGTAACTTCTTGAGTGATTATGCTACGGTCACTTTACATCTTAGAAGATAAAAATTAAATGTTAGTTGATCATTTAACATTTCTTCGAATGACTTACATTTCACAAAAATTGAGAGCATTTTAGATTGAAATATATGTGGCAAGTGAATATCTTGCATTTAATTAATTAAAGGGTGGATGGGTGGGTGTGTGTGAGTGAGATTATTCGTGTGGAATTGGATCTATTGGAAAAAATTATTTCCTCTTTTTCTACCAAAATGAAGATTCGATCGTTTAAAGATTGACCTACCATGTTAGAAGTCTTATTAATTCATGAAATTTTGTGTGATCTTTTTGGATGTAGCTGATGACCAGTTAAGCGTGCAGGTGGATGAAAGTGGATGGGCCTGGCTAGTCTACAAAGAGAGACTGATTATTTGGAAGATCGGTCATTCACCTGTTGCTAAGGTAAATGAGCTGTCAAAACGACGAGTGTGTGTGTGTGTGTGTGTGTGTGTGTGTGAGAGAGAGAGAGAGAGAGAGAGATGCTGATCGATCAAGTCTTTCAGTCATGTAGTTTGTCTCAAGGAATTGTCAATAAATTGAGACCCATAAATTAGCTTTTATGGAAAAGAACGGGGTGATACAAATTGGTGATAGCAAACCCATAATTTAGGTGCAAGTTTGCTGTTAGAATTTAACTTTTGTATTTTTCCCTTTGTTTAACCTTAACATTACTTTTTTGTTGCTGTTGTTCTGCTTTTAATAGGTATCTCTCAAAGTAGATGCACTATAATGATTTTAAATTACATTCTTAGAAACTAATGAATTAAAATTGGTTTTGATAATCTTGTGTCTGCTCCTTAAATAGTGCCATTTAAAATTAAACTGTTTAAGCCTCTTGTATTGTGAGTGGATATTTAGATTGATTTTCTTGTGTCAAGAAAATATTTACATCTGTGCACCAAAAAAACCATACAAGTGGAAAAAATAAAACACCTCAGTACATAGTAGTTCAAGTCTGTAGGAGCCTGTAGTTGTTATGACAACAGGGAATAGAGCCTCATTCTCCAGCGTTTTGTGTACAACTTCCACAGTACAGAGTGCACGATACCAAAGCGACAGGTACAGACATCCTGATTTTTTTGTATATGGAGGTGCTCCGTCCAAATCCTTGTTACAGTCGTGATTTTCTAAAGTGCATTTTGTTGGATGGTTTTGCTGTCTTGTATTTGAGAATGTATAACCAGTGTTCCTGCTAAAAGGAAAAAGCTTCAAAGAAATCTGTGGTGTTGAGAATCACTTCTCCCATTTGTAATTTGTGAATCGTATTTGAAAGTAATGTGTAAATATGTTTCTGAGCTAGCTTGGTTGTGACAGTCTCGCTAAAAATGACATTTGTGACACTGTATATGGGGACCTAATGTTAGGATATAAATTAGTTTAAAAGCAGGAAATTAGTTCAAAATTCAGAGCTTAATTTTTTTTTAAAGTTGTTGATACATTGACAGTACCTTTCTGATTGTTAAACCCATATTAAAGGAAAACAATAATTTCTATTTTTTACAATTATTTTTTATTACAATAGCACCAAACCGCCACAACAGGGACTAGGAGCCATTGTGCTGGTTGCTGTACAAATAGATTCTGATGTAGTCTGTGTGGCGGAGCTTTCAGTCTGAAAGACTGAAGAGCAAATGAAGGGTTGGGGACGTTGTAACAACATGCATACAAATGAAACTGATGATTGGCAAAAGTTGATAGTTATATGTTGTTTTTCTGTAATTGGGAGTGAAGGTGGGGTGACTTTGTTTTTTAACAATGGGTCACTGAGAAAACTCAAGCTACTGCCTACATGGTACTGTAGTATCTTCTCCAGCCACCACTTCTTGGAGAGTTTCCCTAAGTGCTAAAGGAGTATCATCTGAAAACGGCTGGCTTTCTAAACCATGTTTAAGACATTTGCATAAAGCAAAAGTTTCAGTGAAACAATTACTTGCTGGTTGGTGCACAAGTTGGTGTCTAGTGACAAAAGAGTGGAATCTGGAGTTCCTGTATTTGCCATTAAGATAGGATTGAGGCAGGTGTGGGCATTTATTTAACGCATTCTGACTGTCATCTGATAATTCTCTCTGAAGTGCTTTTCTATAGTTACATGAAATTTGGGTAATTTCACCTGCTTTTACCCAGCTGTTAGAAACAGAATTAGTGGAATTTATAAAATGAATATGCAAATAATTTTGTCTGAGGCATGTTTATAATGGTGTTTCTTTATTCCTCTGTGTAGTTATCCGTATGCAAAGAACTACAGCTACCACCGAGTGATTTCCAGTGGAGTTCTAGCTTGGCAGCTATATCCTGCATCAGTAACTCAGGTGAAGCACCTTCTCTACAGGTAATAATAAAAAAAAAAAAAAAAAAAAAAAAAAAATCATTTGTGTATATCATCTTTTTACACATTTATTTGGGAGCTGCATTCCCATGCTATAATTGGGTTTGGCAGGGGTCAGTTTTAATAACCGATGGTAAACATCGGTTTGTGCTGACACCTGAAATTAACATGCATGCATGCGCACGCACACACAATGAATCAGCAGTAGTCAATGTGCTAAAGGGATCTGGTGTTGCCAGCCCTGTGGCCATGGAGGGAGCCCCAGCAGCCCTGCTGTTATAGGAATGAGTGAGTGGGTCTAAAACACCGAAGTTACAAAGGGCTTCATCTGCTGTGTCTGGTCTGGTGGCATTTGGTCACTTTACATAAGATGTGGCAGGAGGCTGCAGTCTTGGAAGGACAGAGCAGAGATCCCTGGCCGGATCTGCAAGGGGGATGATGATTCATGAGCCATGGGGTTGGCTTCCCTGCTGCTGAATGGCTTTTGTGGCAATGCAAGGAGTTCTGTTGTTGTGTATCTACACCAGTGGTTCCCAACCTTTTCTCTGCCACGGCACACCTTGATACCTTTAATTATTTTGAGGCATGCCACCATAGAGTCTCCACATGAACTCATGAATATTCATAAGCCAATGCACAAGTCTGAGTAGTTTTTCGAAAAATTTTGTGGCACACCTGCTCAGGCCTGAGGGCACACCTGTGTGCCATGGCGCTCTGGTTGGGAAACACTGATCTACACACTCACACACCAGCTGGGAGTGCTGGGGGACTCGGGGTGTGTGTGTCTGCTTTGCCCTTCCCAGACAGTAGCCTTCCCTGCGTATTGTGCATGGAATCTAGTGTCAGCGACTGTGCAGGGAGCTCTCTGCAGCTCCACTGTTGTAGTCTCATGCACGCACCCACCCACCGGGAGAAGAGCGTGGAAGTCATGCCCAGGCAGGAGCTGTTCGACAGTGGATTAGCCTCCCCTAAAACTTTCAGCTCCTCTTCATCCCTGCGGTTTTGCCTAGTGGTCTTTACTCTGCCATGTCAGGACTCCTTTAGCCCTTGCACTCTGGTGTCTTGGTCCTACTGGTCACACATACAACCCACTGCAAGCATTGCCCTAGCCTGAAGCTCAGCCCCACTCCCTGCGTAAAAGTAAAAGTCAATAAAAAGGTTGACGTTAGAAAAAAAAAAAAAAATCAGTCTGTCAAGCCTAATTGTAATCTACATCAAATCGTCAAGATCAGAGACTCTCTTTTAGAACTCTTAAGCATATGAAAGTGTTTTTTTTCTTTTCTTTTTGGTAATAATTAAATGTAGTCATTAGAATCTGATTGAATTATTTACTTTTAGTTTTTTGGGTTTTTTTAAGTCAGACCATTGCAGAGGTGCCACTCATTTGCTGTCGTGGGCCAAATTTAACTTAAATGTACTTCATGTGGGCCGTACATACCATAAATCAAAATACTAGGCTCTTGCGGCATTGTGGAGCACTGCCTATGCAAGATTGTGCACTGTGAGACTGCACTCTCCCTAACAGAGAGAGAGTGAGAGTGTGTGTGTGTGGTTTCTGGGATGTTGTGGAGCACTGGGTATGCGAGACTGCACTCCGCAATTCCGTGAGACCACGTGCTCGCTGTTTGTTGGGGAGGAAGTGTTGTCTTGTGGAGCACAGTCTTGCATACCCAGCACTCTACAGTGCTGCGAGAGTGTCAGGTCCTGTGACGTCATGAAGCAGTGGGTGTGTGAGAATGCACTCTGCGATACTGCAAGACCTTTGTCAGGGAGAAAGTATAGTGTCTCAGTGCAGTTGTGGGTGAGATGGAAGAGGCTCGTGGGCTGTATCCATCTTGCTGGCCACATGTTTGACACTCCTGTACTAGGGAAAATACTATCGTTCGACAGTGGGATGACCAGACATTCAGTTCAGCTAACCACAGTCTGAACACAGTGCTTGCTGAAAATGTTCTGTTGTCTATGTTTTAATCTTGGGTATATGGACTAGCTGTGAATGAAAACTGGCTTTTTGACTGTTCCTTGTGAATGCCATTTATTGAAAGAAATAGGTGACTTGCCTGCCTGGGCCTGCTGCTTTGCTAAGTATCTCTTGTACTATTTGAGGATGAGAGCCCAAGATCAAGTAGACAAGTGTTGTGTTTTACTTTTGTGCGCTATGTTGTGTGTAACCGCAATTTACAAAGAAAATGAGATGGAGGCCATTTTTCATTTTCAGCTTCAGCTTCGACAGAACATTAATGCAGTGCCCATATCTGATCCTCATTGGAAAGCTTAGAAGCTTCTCCTTGAAGGCAAGAAGTTATCTATTCTGGCATCATCTTGAATTTCCAGATGGTGAGAAGAAGTGGTAGCATTTTGCTGTCACACCCCTAAACTGGGCTGCTGTAATTCTTGCCACAGTTTAATCATACCGGAAGTAGTATGAGAGATGAGACTAAATGAAAGTCTAGATTATTACCTTCATTTTTTCTTATCTGGGTAAGTTTTTTGTGAAGATATCACTGTTCTGTGGACCATCCTAAAAGCTGTAAGCGAAGTGTTAGTGATGAAGAATTTCTCAGTAAAATTGACCATCAAATAAACACAGTGACAGAAGCCACTAAAGATGATTTGTATGGCTTTTGACTTTTTTTGAGACATCAGTTGATCAGTTCCCATTCCTAGCTTTCCAGGTGTGCCATTCACCCAAAAATGTTGGAAAGGGGATTGGGTTAGGGGAATAGCTCAGGGACACTGTAAACTACAACATTATAAAATTATTAAATATAGTTGGGGTGTTCAGTAATAACTGTAATGTAATAAACTTTAATGTGCTTATGTTGGGGGGCAGTGGAGGGAAATAGCAAAGAAACCCACCACAGTGGCAGTTATTTTCAAAAAGGGGAACTACGAGGGGGCCAGTTAAACTGGGCAAAAATCACAAGGCTAGTTAAACAGAACAATCACAAGAGTAAAATTCCTTTGAGCTGCATGGAAATTATTTAAAAACTAAATGTATAGCTGAAGTTAAAACAAAGGAATAAGAAGTGATGCCGAAAGCATGACCCACAGGCCACATGCGGCCAGCAAATGGCTTTTTTTGTTGTAATATATTGAAAATATATAACTGTATGTTGTGTATAGTGCAAAAATAACCCGTTTTGGAATTGCAGCCTGTGGGCCCACACCAGTCAGGCTGTGCAGCCCTGATGTGTGAAAACTTTAGGCACCCCTGGAATAAGAGGACCAGGAAAATGCCACCATCGCTAAACAATGTAAATGAGGCAGTTAGAGGCAAAATAGCATCCTTTAAAAACTGGAGGTCAAATCCTTATGAGGAAAATAGAAAAGAGCATAAACTCTGACAAGTAAAGTGCAAATGTATATATAATTAGGCAGATCAAAAAGGAGTTTGAAGAGCATCTAGCAAAAGACACAAAAACTAACAGCAGTAGTGTTTAAGTACATCAAGCAGGATGCTTGTCAAAACATGAGCGGGGCCACTGGATGATAAAGTGAGCAATCAAGGATGACAAGGCCACTGCCCCTCAGTGAGTTCTTTGCCTCAGTCTTCACAGCAGAGGTTGTACAGGAGATTCCCACATATGAGCCATTCTTTTTAGATGACAGATTTGAGGAGGCAATAGAGATGATTTTGGAACCAACTGAGTAATTAAGCAGCAATAAGTCTCCAGGGTGAGATGGTATTCATCCCTAAGTTCTGAAGAATCTAACATAAAGCCAATTTTTAACAAAAGACTTCAGGGGTGATCCTGGCAATTATAGGCTAGTCTGCATAGCTTCAGTACAAAACAAATAGGCTGACACTATAGTAAAGAACAGAATTATAAGGCACGTAGGCAAATGCTATGTTGGGTCAGAAGCAAATCATAATAGGCAAATCAGGCATCATCAGTGTATTAGAATTCTTTGACGGTGTCAACAAGGATGGTGATTGAGTGGGTATAGTGAAAGTTGAGTTTTCAGAAAGCCTTTGATAAAAACCTCACCAAAGGCTGTCAGGCAAAGCAAGCAGTCATGGGTTAAGAGGGAAGGTCCTCTCATGGACCAAAAACTGGTTAAAAGATAGGAAAAGAACGGTAGTAATAAATGGTCAGTTTCTACAGTGGAGAGAAGGAAGTGGCAGCATCTCCCAAGGATCTGTACTTGGAGAAGTGCTATTCAGTGTACTCATAAATGATCTGGAAAAGAAGGGAAGCAGTGAAGTGGCAAGGTTGCAGATGATACAAAACTACTGAAGATATTTAAGTTAAAAGCTGACCGCAAAGAGTTAAAAGGGATCTCAAAACTGGATGACTGGGCAACAAAGTGGCAGATAAAATTTCAAGTTGATAAGTGCAAAGTAATGCATGTTGAAAAGCGTAACCCTAACTATACAGATAAAATGATGGTGTCTGTTAGCTGTTACCAGTTAAGAAAGAAATCTTTGAGTCATTTTGTGTAGCTCAACATGCAGCAATGGTCAAAAAAGCAAACAATGTTAGGAACTGTTAGGAAGGTGACATATATCATAGGAAGTAAATATCATAATGCCACTGTATAAATCCATGGTACACCCACACTTTGAATACTTCATACAGGTCTGGTTGTCTGATCTCCAAAAAAACCAAACTAAACCAACCAACCAAACAAACAAAAAAACCCCCACAATATAATCAAATTGGAAAAGTACAGATAAGGACTTCAGAAAGGATAGGGGAGACTGGAACAACTTCTATAGGAGAAAAGATTAAAAAAACCTGGGACTCTTCATACGAAAGACAGCCATGGGCGTTTGTGTGCTCAATAAAGATCTCTAAAAACCATTAATGGTGTGGAGGAAGTGAGTAAGGAGGAGATATTTCTCTCTTAAGGTAACACAAGAGGCTGGGGTCACTGAAATTAATTAGTAGCCAGCAGGTTTAAAACAAACATAAGGAAGAATTACTTCACATAACATGCAGTCAATCTGTGGAACTCATTGCCAGGTACTGCTGTGAAGGCAAAAATATAAATGGGATCAAAAAACTAAACACATTCTTGGATTAGGTTTATCAGTGGTGATTAGCCAAGATGATCAGAGATGTAACCCCCTACTCTTGAGTGTCCCTTAATCTCCAGCTGCCATAAACTGTGATTGCATAGGAGGGGATAAATCACTTCATAATTGTACTATTCAGCTAATTCTCTCTGAAGCATTGCCTCAGGCCATTGTTGGAAGGCAGGAGGAAGTGTCAGCCTTGCCAGCTGACAGTGTTAGTCAAGATGTGTTTTGGGGATCATCTGTCATGACCAGTAATAAAAATTCTGCAGCTCAAACTTCAGTCCTTCGCTGGTTCATGCATCAGCCAATCTCACTTGCTCTCCATAGCTATATTGGCCCTGTTAAATTATCCTCAGTAAAAACTAATAAAAATCACTTCTGACCATAAGAAAAGCAGATATGATACAAGTCTGCTGAGTGAGAAGTTTCCATTTTTATATAATCATCTCTCTTCCATCTGCTTTGGATCAGTGTATGTATACATACATTTTGTGTTTATAGCCACTTAATTTCTGGAACACTCAAAAGAAGTTTAAAAAAAATTGTTGAAGTAAAAAATTACATGCCTATTATTGTCCATCTGCATTTTATGTTGACTGTGTTTCTGTAATTCCAAGTCTCTGTCAGCAATGGCTGCTACCAGTGAAGGGTTTGTACGTTATTGGCCCAGCCTCGTGCATGAAGGTTCTTATACGGAGACTTCTACAGACTTTGGAGGTGCTTTGTGCAGCTTTCTAACAGCTGTAAAGGTATAGTCCAAATTTTATGTACATCATGAGTATTAGTTTGATTGCTGACTCAGAAACAGGAATGAGTGCATGGAGCATCCAGTCCTAAACTCCTAAGAGCTTTAAAATATTAAGCAAGTCCAGTGTGAACTATGTAACTGTCACAGAACTGACAAAGGGTCCATGCCAGAATAAGTGAATGGAAGATCCCTTTCCTCACAAAACTTTCAGAATGTCACACACCCGCAAACAGTGCATGAGCTTGTTAAACTGAATGTATTTTTAGAAATTTCAATTAGTGAATTAGATTTAAAAGGAGTAAACTTCAAAAATAAAATGATAGCAGGATTACTACAGTTTTTTTAATCTGTTATGTTTAACAAGGATTTTTTCATTAACTAAATGAACAATTACACTTCCATGTTCTAGGTGTTAGCAATCGACCTTGCTGGAAAAATTTTACCTGTGTTTTGCAACTTCTAAATACTGTATTTGCACATCCAAAGTCTAATTTAAAGGAAATGATTTTCTTTTTAAGGCAGAGTTAGTATATGTATATGTTGCTTTTTTGATTAGCAGCAGATGTTAAAATGTCCCAAACCAAAACATCTGTTGGTTGTTTTATTTAAAAATAGTCTAAAGAATTTAAGCATCTGTCAGAAAGTGAAAGCATTTGAAAGTATGTGGTCATGCACCTCTGACTTTGAAGCACTAGATTTCTAATGGATCTAAGGAAAGGTGCAAACAGAGCTGTGCTACAGCATTTTGAGAAGTATAAACATTAGTTTTAAGAGCATTATATGGAATTTGGATGTAGCAGTTTTTGTTGACTGAAGTACGGTTACATAAGTAAAAATCATGACAGTGTTTAGAACATTAATTTTTGAACTCCACTTAAATATTTGCTTGATATAAACATCTTTCAGTCCTTCTAAGGAACATCTCACACATCTCCTGTGACATCTTTGATGTCAGTAACTGCTCAAGAGGTGAGCCTGTCCTTGTCCTCTGCTCTACTGTTGCATTCTTTTTTCAGACCTTCAGGCATTTCTTTCAAAAGCTACATTCGCTATTGCCAAAACCATTTTTAAAACATTTCAGAATGAGTCTTTTGATGTAACCTGGTAGATATCTCCTTATGCAGTTCAGTTGTATTATGTCCTATGTAGGTCAGGACGCTTCAGTAAAAACAGCAAGTTATCCTTGGCAAGTGATTTAAAGCACACATAGCAACTGAATTTTTTATTGTAGAGCAGAGAAGTTGCTAGCAGGAAGGTTATGAAAATAAGCATTAGGTTCGTAAATAATAGTTGGTAAAACTTTAAGTAAAAGATGGACTGTTTTTGTGACCAATAAAAGTTTTATTAAAAATGTGGTAAATTCCTAATTTAAACATGACTAACCTAACAAATATATTGTGTGGTGTACATTGTAATTTGATCCTTGGATGAACAGTAAATAGTTGTTAAAAGGCACCATAAATGATCTGTAATTTCAGTTTTTGTGTAATGCCTTATAATCTCCAAGTACAGAACGTGGCTTATTGAAAAGCTGACATTTTAAAGCAAATAAACTTTCCCCCCAAGCTTTCACAGCTAGCTGAGCTTTAAATTAACTTGTTGGAAAAAATATGTTTCATGGCATATCTCTGCTAGCCGTTGGGTTCTTTGTGCAGTAGTAAGATTGGCTGTGTTCCCAATCATGTTTTTCTCTTGACCTGGTGCAAATAATCCTTATTTGACACTAATTGTTGCTGAAAATTGGTGGCGTGTCTTTTTATATGTCTAAATGTAGACATTTTTTCTTTTCATTAGGGAGGAAGTTTTGTTTTATCATCTTCAAGGGGTCAGCTTGTTCGTTTGATACCAGACAGTTCTGGTAAGATTCATCAGCATGTCCTGCCTCAGGGACAAGGCATGTTTTCTGGAATTGGTCGAAGAGTGTCCTCTCTTTTGGGGATTTTGTCTCCCAGTAGTGATGCTGTGGTAAGTTCAAAAAAGAGATTATTATAAATAGTTTTAAAAAAAAATTTATAATGCTGTCACTCACTGCTACTTAAGGGCATACTGTCTCAGAGTACAAAATATCTGAAACCCACTCCATACAAATTATGCTCAGTAAGCCTTAATAGAGAAATATTTTAAAGGTTTTCAGCCTTTTTACTTTTGTGAACTGTTAAAATTGTTTTGAAGGGAGGTGCAGATGCCTTTGGAAAATTTAGATGTCCTTTGTGGACACCCAGAGTCTGCAAACTGTGGCCCACGGTTTGAAAGCCACTGTCTCTCCGATAACGATAGCCTGTGAACCTCTTTGATATAGTCTGTGGACCCAGGTTGAAAACTACTGGTTTACACACTGCTGGTTGTGAACAGGAAGGTATAATTACCTTGTAGCTGTTTTTATATTCCCTTAGATATCATAGATTAACATTTATGTGCTCAGTAAATGAATGATCCCTGTATCCTGTATGGCTTCTCGGATTTGAGTTTCAGCCTGATTTATTTTCCAGAGTCCATATTTATTCTGCTTCCCAGAAGATTCCCTGCTTTGCGTTTCTCAAACATGAAGTCACTTATAGCTCTGTATTATGCGTTTGTCAGAGGCTAGCTCGTTAGTAGTGGAATGTCAAAAGCAAACTATAGTTAGCATCCTATTTCCATGTGGTATTTCTCAGTAGCCTGTGCATCCTTGTGTTTATCTCATGGAAGGGAGTACTCTTACATAGCATCTTGTCTTTCTTTCTAGTCATTAAAAGACCTGAACTAGCAGTTCATTTACTGAGTGCCTGTGTGTTTCCTAAGGTTGTCATCATAAGAAGAGTGATTTTATACTTCATTGTGTGCTTTACTGTATAGTATTATCTTTCAAGTCAGGAAATAATAAAGTTAACATTGTCTTTAGTCTAGTTGTATTTTACATTCTAACAATCTTTAAGTGCCCACTTATACTTTATCAAGTATAATGTATAATTTTCGTCAAAACTGGATGTGTGGCATTTTGTAGTTTTGTTTATACGCCGCTTATGCTGCCAGTCTCTGAAAGTCACTTACTTACCAGATGAGCCCCATTCAATGTGAGCAATGAATGAAGCAGACCCTGTGTCATTTGCTGCATGTTATATAATATTTAGTTTCCAAAGTTATGCAGACATCTATTTGTATTATTTCTATCTTTGTGGTCTTATTGTGATGCATATGCATAGGAAAGGACATGGTTTAACTTGAACATGAATATTAACACTGGCATTTTATAATTTGAGCTTTTAAATATACAACTCATATATGTTTTTAAAAAATGCTGTTAGAAATTAGAAATCTCCAAAACGTCCTATCCTATGCGCCTTACTAGTATAATAGCAAAAGTACCCTTTTGTCTATCTGATGAACTGCAGTTTTAAAACTATCAGATGCACAACGAATCATGCAGTCACTTCTGTGGAGGCCTTGCCTCAGTCCTATGCATCTATAAGATGTTCACTTAATTAGGCAGGCATTCTTTAGTGTCATTGCATCACCCAAAGTACAGTTCTGAAAAGTGTGCATTGAACCATAAGCCTGGTGTACCCTTGAGATGTGCTGAAAATGACATAATCTGTGCTCTGGAGACACTATTAGTAGCCCATCCTACCCTAGATAAAGGTATGCCAGTGCTTTGGATCAGCTCAGGTTTTGCGTGCGAGTTCCGCACAAGCTGGAGGAGAGATGAGATGTATTTTTGTTGCTGTTTTTTCTTATTGTTATCCCATAAAATAAGACTTCTGTCTGGAGTTAGATTTATACTTAATTCTTGTATCATAGTTAAAGCAGAGATTGTAGACTCTTCGGGGCTGGGATCATCTTTTTCTTCTGTGATTATAGAGCATCTTGCACAGTGGAATTTTGGTCTATGAACAAGGCTCCTAGGCACTACAGTAGTACAAATAATAATTGTCAAATTGAGTATCCATAAGTCTCATCAGATTAAGAGGTGGCACAGTATAGCAAAATAGTAAGAATGTACTTTAACTGACAGGGTTTTTTATTAGTTTTTGTTCTTTAATGCAGCTTTCTGGTGTTCTTTGGGACAAAGAGAGATCAAGCTTTTATGCACTGACCAGTTCAAATTTAAACAAATGGGAGGTAGACGATTCTACAGAACGGCAATCTCTGAGCTGGGATATCAACAGGATCCTTAAAGAACACATTACAGATGCAATTTGGGTAAGAGGCAGTAAACATAACAAATAAAGCAGAAATAAACCAATTTTATTTTTGTCACTGTAAATTGGTGTCTTTTACAGGGCTCTGAAAGCAACTATGAAGATATTAAAGGAGGAGTCAATGTTCAATATTTAGACTTGCAGCGAAATCGGTAGGCAACCTCGTTCCGTCTAGCTAGAAGTGAACCCATGTGCTAATTTGACAAACGCTTTCTATTTTCCTACATTCCTTTATATGTAAATGATTGGGATTTTAATTCTTCTAAATGCTCTTGGTTGCAAATAGAGATCTCAGTGTAAACAGCGAATTGTATTAGATGTGATGACATTAGTAACTTGTTTGTTTTAAAATTCTTCACCTAGAATAAGCCTATTAAGTTTCTGTCATTTCTTGAGAATTTTACTTTGCAGTAGTTTTTTCCAGGAGGCCAGTAAGTTGTATATAACTTCTGTGCCCGCAAACCCGAGTAACTGTGTTTTGTGGCTTTTGTCGGTATTATCCTCACAGTTTGGTGAGAAAGTAGTTTTCCATAGATTTTCAGTTTCTAGAAACCGTTATTGCATTAAGAGCATTAAAACAATAAAATACTATCATATACCTGCTTGCTAAGGTTCCTGTGTAATAAAAACACACTTTTCTAATACCATTGGGTAGCTGAAAATATTATTTATATATGTGCTTTCCTGTGTTCCTGTTTTCTGAACCATGATGCATATGCTTAGAAGAAGAGTTTATCACACTCTTATAAGTGTGTGTTGTTTCCTTAATGAATAGTGATGGACTGGTGATTTTGGCTGCAGCATGGCATCCTGGAGACAGTCCATGTCTCACCTATTACACTCTCATAACAGTGGAGGATAAAGGTTACCACATGTCTGATGATGTTGTTGTGGAGGTCACCCAGTATAATCCACCTTTTCAGGTATACAGTGATTGAACCTTTGCTGTTTATAAAGAAAATAATTGTATTGTTTTAGAGCATTCTCAGATCTAAATGAGCAATCAATTTGGAATTTGTCTTGAGTGACCAAGCATGACCTAGAGTGAATTTGGAATTGGTCTTGATAATAATGTAAACAGGCAACATTTTGTATGCATTATATTTTCATGGGGAATTAATATAGACAGCTTTCGACAAGAACAAAACCTGAAGTTCATTGTGAAGTGCTTTTATGTAAGATATACATAGAATAAAAACTCACAAACGCTCTTTTTTTCACGAGTTATTGCTGAGATATTTCATGCTGTTTGTAAGGTTTACTAGCTTGCCCTTTTCTTTCTCTCTCTCGCTCTCTCTCATAAATAGCTTTATTATAAATTCATCCTCAGTGTCTTTAATCTGAGGGAGAAGGCTGAAGGAGGGTTGCTGAAAATGCTTAGGAAATGCAGAAACACTGAGTAACACCTAAGAGGTTAAAAGCTATTGTTGAAGTAGCTTTTTATTTTAAAGCCTGATCTTTATCTTTGTAGAGCTTTTAAAGCAGTTAAGTAATATTGATTAAGAAGAAAAAAGGATACTTGAAGAGCATTTCGACCAGATATGAATCTTCTTGTCTTTATTTTCAAATGAATCTTTTGTGATATTCCTACAATACCTGATTCCATGGGTGTATATACTGTAGATCAATGATTCTCAGAGTTCAGTGGTTCAAGAGCCAAATTAGTGATCAGCAGTACCTTAAAGAGCCAGAGTAGTGTGAATTCATTGTTTCATTTACTATAGTACTGGTTTTTATATTTAAACAGTATGGTATGAAGTATTTTAATATATACTGTAGTTGATAAAATAACACTTGGTCAGTTACTTACTTGTGAAAAGAGTGTTTGTGTGTGTGTGTAATTCTCACAGCAGAATGACCACAAACTATTATTTTGTCAACTACAGTTGATTACAAACTTAGTAAAAACATCCTGATTGCCTAACAGCTTATTTTGGCTAATAATTAAATGACCCAGTGTTTAATATTATGAAAACAACAAGGAGTTGTGTGGCACTTTAAGACTAACAGATTTATTTTTCTCATGAGCTTTCGTGGGAGAAGATCCCACTTCCTCAGATGCTTCGAAGATGGGTGAACTTACAGAAAGGAATGAAAATAAATGCAAGGGGGTGTAAAACATAGGATCAGGTCAGACAGTAACAGCAAATCAGAGCAGTTTTTAGGTTCAAACCATGGGAAGCCTGAAGTCAAATTACCTTTTGTAATGGGAAAAGAACCCATAGTCTCAATTAAGTCCTGCTTTCACAGAATTTAGCTTGCATATTAATTCGAGTTCATCTGTTTCTCTTTGAAGTCTTGATGTCCCAGCTACATCTCTAATGACAGTTGTTAACAAATCAGTCATCGAGTGATTAGGAAGATGGAAGTGCTCAGCAACTGGTTTCTTTGTTCTTTGATTTCTGATACCAGCTCTGTGCTCATTCAGCCTCTTACGCAGTGATCTTCCTGTTTGTCCAATATATAAAGTGTTGGGGCATTTCTTGCACATGATGGCATAGACCACATTAGTAGATGAGCGGGTAAATGAGCCTTTGATGGAGTAGCAGGCTTGATTAGGACCTATGATGGTATCTGTTGTTCAGATATGTTGGCAGACTTGGCAGCATGGTTTGTTGCAGGGGTGTGTGCCTGCTTCAATGTTTCTGTTGTTAGATCTGTAGTTGCTGGTGAGACTCTGTTTAAGATTAGGGGGCTGCCTATAAGCAAGGAGGGGTCTGTCGTCTCACACTTGAGAGAGAGAGGGATCATCTTTTAGAATAGGCTGTAGGTCCTTAATGATCTGTTTCAGAGGTCTGACTTGAGGATTGTATGTGGTGACTAGTGGTGTTCTGTTGCATTCTTTCTTGGGTCTCTCCTGTAGTAGATGACTTCGGGGAACCCGTCTAGTTCTGTCAATTTGTTTTCTTACTTCTCCAGGTGGGTACTGTAGTTTCAAGAATGGTTGATAGAGATCCTCAAGATGTCTGTCTCTGTCTGAGGGATCAGAGCAGATGCGGTTATATCTTAGGGCTTGGCTGTAGACAGTGGATCGTGTGGTGTGTTTAGGATGGAAGCTCGAAGGATGTAGGTAACTATACCGATCAGAAGGTTTTCGGTATAGGGTGGTGGTGATGCGTCTATCTCTGATTTGTACTGTAGTGTCCAGAAAGTGGATCTCCTGTGTGGAGTGTTCCAGGCTCAATTTGATGGTGTCATGGAAATTATTGAAATCTCTGTGAAAATCTTCAAGAGCATCCCTGCCATGTGTCCAAATGATAAAGATGTCATCAATGTAGTGCAGGTAAAGAAGAGGTGTTTTGGCATGAGACTTGAGGAAATGTTGTTCTAAGTCTCCCATAAAGATGTTGGCATATTGTGGGGCCATGCGGGTGCCCATAGCAGTGCCACTGATTTGGAGATATAAATGATCCTCAAATCTGAAGTGGTTGTGGGTGAGTACGAAGTCACAAAGTTCAGGCACAAGCTGTGCTGTGGCATCATCTGGGATGGTTCTTCTAACAGCTTGTAATCCATCCTTGTGTGGGATGTTGGTGTAAAGAGCTTCTATCCATAGTGGCCAGAATGGTGTTTTCAGGAAGTATGTGCTCTAAAGAGTCACGGGAGATGCATTAAAGAGCCACTTGCTGCTTGTCAGCCTCTGAGTATCACTGCTGTAGCTTGTTCTATAGGCTATCTTTTGTTGTGTGTGCTGAACTGATTTTCTAATCTACAGTCGCTTCTTTATATTTTTATACTGATGCTCAAAGCCAGCTGAAAGTTCTGAATGCCATCTAATATTCCCAGTATACGTTCCCTTCTTCCCTGTCAGATGCAATTGTACGCTCAGAAAAGGGGTTTGCCACCCAGCTGTCTGGGTTGTTAGTATTTAGAACCTCATGTTTTTGATAAAATTGAAAAACCAGACCAACTGCAAATTTAAATTTCCTGACTTCTGTTGGGCTTTTTTTCAGAATCTTAGTTTTAAAAAATAGTGTGTAAAATCTGTTGTCCTGGTAAGTCAAACAGTAGCTCTGTTACCAATCTTGAGTATCTCTAATAAGTCTGTCTGTACCTAGTTGTTGGCAATCAAAACCTTTAGTTACAGATGTACTGAAGATTTCCAGTAGAATTCCACAAAGTATGCTTAGAATATATATTTGCTTAGGCAAATGATACTTCACAAAAAATGTTCCATGAAGAATCGGTGTCTCTTTTTTAATTGAAGGCTTTGTGTTCATGAGTGTTAGCTTTACCTATTGGCTTTATCAGAGCTTTTAGCTTTGACCTTACTTTGATTGGCTAGTATTTTTTCCATGAGGTTAATTTTTAAATTGGTTCTTACAGTGGGAGGTGTGCAGAAAGGTTATTGAATTAACTGCTGTGTTCACCTCTTATCTTTACTGGTGAAAATATACCTCCAACTCTTTTGGAGTCAGCAGGTAGATAAAACATTAAATATTCTGAGCAAATTAGAAATAGAAATCAGGATCCATTTAAATAAATTTGTGCTAGATGCAGCTGTCATGTTAAAATTAAGTAAAGGAGGGTATTTTTGTTTGTATAACATTTTGAACAATTGAAAGTGTTATATTAAATGTTGAATATTGTTATTATTTGTGTATGCTGTCATTCATCTGGACATCTGTAGTCTGAAGAACCGATGTGCTCTTTCGTGGTCCCAGACTTCTTTAGTCACGCTGCCTTCTTGTACACTGAAGATGAAGTCTTTGCTTGTTCAACAGGAACTGGAAGGATTTCTTTACCGCAGGAGAAAATTATATTTGGTGCACAAGGTAATAGCAATAGGAAGCTCAGTTTGTATTAACTCCCATAGTTAACCATATCGACAACATTTTTCTTCATTGGTTTTAATTATTTCCAAACTGCGGTAAACCATGATTAAACCACAAGTTCTGGCAATCTGTTCCTTCATTCAAGGATCCCCAGTTACCTCAAAACTAAAGACTGAGCCAGCGTGAGCTGGTGGAATGAACAAAGGTTTGTCAGTCAAAGGCCTGAGTTCTAATGCCAGTTGTTGTTAGTTTTTTCTTTAGCCCACAGTCAGTCACTTTACTGCTTTGCCTCAGTTTTCCTGTCTTTAAATTGTAGAAGGAAAGGTTGTTTATGCAAACTATTTTGAATATATATAAAGTGCTAAGTATATTTTTATTAATATACAGCTTGCAAAAAATCTGGGATTTTATTCTAAAAATTGGATTGAAACTTACTTTTCATCAGACATACAGAAGAAGAAACTAAGGTAGTATAGCATAAATGTGCATAGGAGCCCAATTTTTAAATAGCATAGAATTTTTTTTATTCTGATAGATAGAATCATAGACTTTAAGATCAGAACAGACCATCATGATCATTTACTTTGATGTTCTGGCACAATACAAGCCACAGAACCTACCCCACTCACTCCTGTAATAGACTCCCTAGTCTCTGGCTGAGTTATTCAAGTGCTTAAATCATGATTTCAAGACATCATGATACAGAGAATTCACCATTTATGCTTGTTTAAACCTGCAAGTGACCCCTGCCCCGTGCTGCAGGGAAAGGCTTCTCTACAACCCAAAAAAATCGGTCCCCCACCCCCCGGAAGTTTAATTCTTCTTCTCATCAAAGATTTGAGTAGAATACTGTAGTGAAATCTGCTATTACTATCTTGCACTATAGCTCTTTTACTAGGATAGTACGGAGTATATAATAAGTAAAATAAAGATGAACTTATTTTAATATGTGAGAATATTTTATAATTCTGTACTGAATTTTTTCTAAAATTAGGTTTGTTCTCTAAGCTGTTACAGCATAGCATTTGTTAATCTCCAATAGGCTTTACTGCTTATTTGAATGATCAAGACCATTGTGTAGGAATGCTACTGGCTGGTTCATGGGAAGATATAGTAAATGTCTTTTTGAAGACCAAGGTATGAATGCATCAATATATGGTAGTTTTATTTATTGAATGTCTTGTTTTTCCTTCTTGTTAGGAGATAGCATTTTAGGAGCAGGTTCCTGCAGTGGAGTTCCCATTTTTTTCACCAGGAAAAGTGGGCTTGTGGCCATCTTCTCTAGGGAGAATGTGTCCGTGCTTCCTGAAGATCTTGAGGATTCTCTGTCATCCTCTGTAGCTGCACAAAACAATGAGGTAATACTTAGTATGAAAATTCAAAACCTTATAATGCAAAAAGAAAGCATACACACAGTTTACTTACTTTTGAATTTTCATTCATAGCGAACTTTATTTTTGGTATAGCCCTGACTGAAAATAATTTTGAAAACCCGAAACAGTTGCACAAAAACTTGAAATTCCCAAGAAAATTGACATTTGTCAACCAGTGGTACTCATTTAAATGATGTGGTATTTTAATGGTACTTTCTTTTTAATCATGTAACTGGCTCTCTAGGTTGGAAAAAAATGAGTTCATATTTGACTTTCATACAATATGCATTTACTAAAATCTCAGGGGAGTTACTTTGTCAGCTGTATGTTTCTAAAGCAAAATCTTTGGCCCAAAATGTGTTTAGAAGGGGAGAAGCAGGGCTTTTAGCATGTAGCTGATTAGTTCTTCAATTGACTGGTAGCTGGTAACGACTTGGTCATTATCCCATTCATCTACCCTCTTGGTTCAGATGCTTTACCTCATAATGGAAGGATCACATATCTGTTACCTTGGCTGGATCAGCCTGTACAACTTCTAAAATGCGATCCTGTTACCTTTGCCCCCAGTCTTTTGTGATCAGCAAAACAGGAATAGGAATAAAATGCTTCTAAGTGTTAACATTTTACCCCGTGTCTTCTGTAGTAATTTTAAAAAAAAGAAAATTGAGTAAATTTCTTTGTATGGTAATGAAGATTGCATATAGTTTGCACAGTGCTTCAAAGTCAAACCATTCTGTATTTCTTGAGTAGTAATGTATCTCCTCGCTTGTTTTTTTAACTTTAGGGATTAGCATGTCTGTTGTTATCCTATGTTGTTAGGAAGATTATAGCTCTTTGATAACGAGCTTTGTATTTGCCTGCAGTCCTTCAGTCTTAATTTTTACTTTACATTTCAGAGCTCTGCATTTGATCCTATCACTAGAATGGAGATTATAGCACAAGAGGATAAAACTAAATTACTGAAAGCTGCTTTTCTGCAGTACTGCAGGTATGAGGAGTCATTCAGTACACTCAAGAGGGCATGGTTGTTTTTATTTAATGGAATTTTCTTGATAAAAGTAAAATTCATGTTGATTAATAAAAAAACCCCATATTTAATATATTCATCATCTAGAAAAGTGTGTGCACACTGTGGATGCTTTAATAAATTTTTTTTTTTGACTAGCCATTTTACTTCCCTCAAAATGCTTTTCATATTGGAAGAATTTTTCTGAATTTTCGACACATACTTCCCATATTCCTCCCAAAACCCAAACCAAACAAACAAACAAACAGCCCCCTAACAAATTGGTGAAAATGTTAAGTACATTTTTGGTTTTCAAAAACATTTTTCAGTTTCTAGGTTTTTCATGTTGAAATTCACAAGAAATTTTATAAGAACAGCCAATTTAAAAAAAAAATTATTGCATGACATAATTTGGACCCGCTAGAATAAGCCATATTAGAAAGTAGCAGACTTATGTAGTTGTTTATACAGCTATTACCTGCCAAAAGTAGTATCAGTGAACTGATTGACACACATTTTATGTGGCTGTTCTTTACCAGTAACTGCACTGATAAAGAATGTTAGGGAAGAATGGAAAAATCCTAACTCTTTTTTATTTACATTTAAATGGGCAATTTTCAGTATTACTTTAGACAATTTTTACATAGTGCCATGTGCGTACATAGTACTTTTCAAAACGCAATCATTGCCCTGATAGAATAAGCTTGTGTGCCTGCTTAGTGATTTGTGCAGATATCTTCATGGCTACAGACTTGCATTTTTTATGTTAGTACCTAAAGAATATAGTAAATTTCTAATCTATAATGCTAAGTCTCCTAGAACAATTGAAGTTGGTGAAAGGACTTGGAAGAGAGGATGAAGGCGTGGAAGGGAGTGTCAGAAACAGAGCTCTAGGCATAAGAGGTTGCATAAGAGACAGAGGCTTATATAGAAAAGGTGGATGAAGGGGACTGTTAAGTGGAGCAGAAAGAGATAAGAAATTGAATTGTGCGGATCCTTAACTGCAGGAGCAGGACCTGAATTCATCCAGGAAGAGAGAAATCAGTGAGCTCAGTTCTTGATGTAGGAAGTTGTGGCCCGAAAGGTGAATGGGGAAACTGATTTGTGGCAGCAGGTTGAGTAAGGTTATTAATAAAGAGAAAAAGAAGCAGAGATAGTTGTGTGTAGTTCATAGAGAAATGGGGAAGTGAGGAGTTGGTGGAACTGGCAGGAGAGCAATAAACATAGCTGCCAGCCTGCCACCTGGGCTGATGGGGGAAGAAATCACTATCAGGGTGATGCCAAAGTCAGAGAGAGAGCTAGTGCTAGAGTGGGAGATAAACTTTGGAATGAGGCATGCTTTTGCAGAATAATGCAGGAAAAGGGAAGATGGGGACATTATATCGGATAGATTATCGATGAGTAGTGTTTTGCAGCTGTGGAGAAACTGAAGGAAGGGAAAAAGAGAAGGTGGCAGTTAAGAAACAAGATAAGAGGAAGTATGAGAGTTGAAAGGATGGAATGACTTAGTTGGGATACAAACTGGGAGTGCTAAATGAAAGTTGTGAAGAGGGAAACTGAAAGTGAGAAACATGTTGTTGGATTAAATGGTACCCAATATGATAAAGAATGGGTGATCTGAGTCATATGGTAGATGACACCTAAATGAATACTTTTCCTTGGTGTTTAATAAGCGTAATGAGAAACATTGAGGTATTGGCAGGGTGGCTGATGGAAACAAGGATATGGAAGTAGAAATTACCACCTGCTATGTGGAAGTCAAACTGAAACAGCTGGCACATGAAACTGCAAAGCCAATGGCAAGGATTTTTAATTAATCCTTAAACTTGGGGTGGGGGCGTTGTATCCTATGAGTGGAGATTTAATAAGATAATACCTATTTCTAAGAAGGAGAAAAAAGTGGTTCAGGAAACTGCAGGCCTGTTAGTCTGACATCGATTGTATACAAGGTCTTGGAACCAGTGTTGAAAGAAAAGATAGTTAAGGACATAAAAGTACATGGTAATTTGGATAAAACAAAACATGGTTTTACAAAAAGTAGATTGTGCCAAGCTAACCTGATCTCTTTCTCTGACAAGATAACTGAATTTTTTAGACAAAAAAAATGCAGTAAATCTTGTCTCCCTGGATATTAGTAAGGCATTTGATTCAGTTCTATGGAGGAAATCATTAAAGTGGAAGAGAAGGAATCAATATGAGAATTGAAAGGTGGACCAGGAAGCGGTTACAGGGGAGACTACAATGGATCATACTGAAGGGTGAACTGTCAGTCTGGAGGAAGGTTACTAATTTTGCTCTTCAGGGATTAGTCTTGGGACCAATCTCATTTAACATTTTTATCAATGACCTTTGCACAAAAAGTGGGAGTGTACTAATCAAATTTATGGATGACACAAAGTTGGGATGTTACTGCCAATATGGAAGAAGACTGGGATATCATACAATAAGATTTGGAGGACCTTGGAAATGAAAGTAATAGACATGGGATTAACATTTAATGGAGCAAAATGCAAAGTCATGCATTCAGGAACTAACGAATTCTTGCTACAAGTTGAGAATGTATCAGTTGGAAGCAACAGAGGAGACAAAAGACTTGGGTTTATTTTTTGGTCATAGGATGACTAAGAGATGCCAATGTGGTGTAGTCATGAAAAAGGCTAATGCAGTCCTCATATGCATTAGAAAAAATGTTTCAAGGTGAGATAGAGAAATGTTATTGCCATTAGGTGAGGCAGTTGTAAAATGCTCTCTGGAATACTGTCTACAATTCTGGTCTCCCATATTTTAAGAAAGATGAATTCAAACTGGAATAGGTGCAGAGATGAACTAGTAGGATAAAATGAATTGGAAACCCACCTTATGAGAGGCTGCTCATGGAGCTTGGCTTGTTTAGCTTAACAGAATGAATGGTGAGGTGAGAAGATTGCTGTCCATCAGTTGTTGTTTAAAAATATATCAGAGGGGTAAATATCAGGGAGGGACAGGAGTTATTAAAATTAAGTACTGCAGGTGACATAACAAATGTGTATAAATTGGCCATCCACAATTTTAGGCTTGAAATTGGATGGAGGTTTCTAACTGTTAGAGGAGTGAAGTTCTGGAATAGCCTTCTCAGGGAAGCAGTGGGGGCAAAAAACCTAAGAGGTTTCAGGATTGAGCAAGATAAATATATGAAGAGGATGGTATGATGTAATTGCATGCAATGTCATGTAGACCATCTATGACTACTAGTACCACTAAGAGCCAAACTAAAAAGAGAATTCATTGGAAAGGTATTTAGCATACATAACTAAACATCAGTGTGTTTTGGTCAAAGGTGACTGTAAATTACTGAAAAGAAAAATAGATAATATTACCTGTTTCAAAGGAGGTGTTGAGATGCTTTTTAAAAAATCCTGGTTAAAGTGGTCAGTTACAAAACTTCTTAAAAAGCATAGAAAAAAACACCACTGGATATGAGAAGTTTTAATTTCCTGGCCACTTTTGTTTATGCTTTGTTTTATGTGGCCTTTCTCTTTTATTTCAGAAAAGATATCATCAAAGCCCAGAGCATGGTGGTTGAGCTCTTTCCACCAAATGCAGATGTGGATTCTGATACTGAACTAGATAGAGCTGTAATTCAAATCAGTGTAGACTTAGTGGATGACTACCCTGCCTCTGACCCACGATGGGCTGAATCTGTACCAGAAGGTAAGGATAAACATTATTTGTAGTTTTGTGTGTGCAAAGTTGTGCAGTTTTCTGTTAAAAAGTAAAATGTAAGGCAAGCCCTGTGTTCTCATGAAGTAGAAGCAATCTTTTCGACTTGAATACTGAGCAATTGACAGCTTGTATCGATTGCACATTCTGATCCTTCTTTTCCCACCAGTTCACCCATCACTACTTCTTACCCAGATAACCACCACCAACCTCTCCCCAGTTTGTCCTATTCACTTTCAAATGTACATTCAAGGGGGTAAAGGAGTTTTTACCTTTGACCACTGTATTTCTTCCTGGCAGCCTCTAATCTAAGTAGCTACTTTTCTCTCCTTATAGTGCTGCTGTTTCTCTAATAATGTTAATGAGAGAGGAGGGTAGCAGTTGCTGCAGGGGGAGCTTCATGCAAAGGCTAATGCTACGTTCTTACCTCCCCATCTGCAGCTGGGGGAGTCTGGTGTGGGTGAAGCACTAAAGCAGGTCACTTGCTTGATCAGACACTCCTTTCCTCAGCAGCTACACATGAGAAGAGACCTTCCTTTAGATCTCCAGGCAGCAATTCCCCACATCTAAGCAAAGAGTCAACTAGATGTTTGATATGTAGCATGTATGCAAAAATGATGATTTTGTTGTTGTTGTTTCTAGCAATATGTGAGAAATTGTGAAATATCAAATGCTAAGTCTTGAATGATTCACAACATGTTGAAAAATAGCTATCATATTTTGAATCAGTTGTCTGCTTTGATTTTCTGCTAGTGCAAAAACTGAAGATGATTAATCAATAAATGCCTGGAAATAAGAATAAATTTCTACTAAGCCTACTCATAATGGAGAGTGTGGACACAACTGTTCTTGAGTGTCACATCTTGGCAGTCTCTTGATACAGTATGTAGAAGCTGGGAAAATTCTGAACCTGTGAAAGTGTATGGTGGAGTTCTACTGGAATGTCAAACACACAGATATATTTGAGGAAGCCTCCACTTCACTCGCTGGTTCCTTTGTGTAGAAATGTTATCAGGATCTTCAGATTCAAACACTTAGAAAAGGAGTGTTCTAGGATAGCCATATTTAAAACAGCATTCCATGGCCACATCTGGGGGAACTTTTTCCTTCAATAGAAAGAAAAGTTTCTTTTTGCTTTGCTAAGCTTATGCATGTAGAGCATCCAGTTTGTGCAGTGGTGGAGATACATTAGGTCTTCAGAAATGCTTTAATCAGAGTTTAGATATTTGTCTTACATATTTATATATTTGTTTTGTCTACATTAAAATATTTAGTTTTAGGTTGTCTTTTCAGTCTCGAGCAACCAAGGTGGTCAGATATTTAAAATAAAATCCAGTCTTTGTGTACGAGTTTTTTTTAGTTATATGCTTTTTTTAGTTTTTTCTAATAATAATAGACAGGAATGCTGCAAGAATGCTTAAATTCCAGCTATAACACCATAGGCACTAAAAGAGCGCTTGTAGCTGAAAATCTTGTCTTCACATATGCACACTTTCCAGAAGCAGCTGGTTTCAGCAATACATCCCTCATCCTCCTTCATCAGCTGGAGGATAAGATGAAAGCCCATTCCTTCTTCATCGACTTCCTTCATCAGGTAAGGTCCTAAAATTCTTCTGGCATGAATGTTATTGTTTCTTGTGTTAATCATTTTTCGTAAATTGCTTAAAATGATTTTTTTTTTGTTTGTTTTTTTTTTTAAATAAAAGGTTGGCTTGTTTGAACGTCTGGGCAGTTTTCCAATAAGAGGGATGCCAATGGCAACTCGACTGTTGCTCTGTGAACATGCAGAAAAGCTATCAGCGGCCATTGTTCTCAAGAACCATCACTCCAGATTGCCAGACTTGGTGAATGCTGCTATATTGATTGCTTTAAACAAGAGGGAGTGTGATGTTCCACAAAGCCTTACCCCTGCAGATGTTTTCTTTAGAGAGGTAAGAGGAGAAGGTCTCCTTGATTAACTGGAATCCCTTTCATGATAACATGACGAATTCTTGTGTTGTAAAGACTGAAATGCATGTGTTTGGTTTGTGTATAAAAGTGAGAGGGCTTATAACTAACCCTTAACAAAACAAAATCCAGCTACTATAACTGGGTCTTTTAAGTATCCAGATAAATTTCTTTTTAGAGCAGTAGCTGTGTTAGTCTGTGTGCAGCAAAAACAACAAGGGTCCTTTGGCAAATTAAAGAATAACACATTTCTTTGGGCATAAGCTTCCGTGGGCTCCAGCCCCCTTTGTCGGATCAGCCAACCACTTCATCAGATGGACATCAGACTGTCATCTGATGAAGTGCGTTGGAGCCCATGAAAGCTTATGCCTGAAGAAATTTTTAGTTTTTAAGGTGCCACAGCACTCTTGTTGTTTTTAATATTTCTTTGTGTTCCAGTAGGCTGTTTAATCAAGATTCTTCCTGTTAATACTTCAGTATTTTCATAGATAGTAATCATTTGGATATCACAGATCACCTGATTATGGGTAAGCTTGTGTTCGGTGCAAATGTTTTTGTATGTTTTACAGGTATCCCAGATAGATACTATCTTTGAATGCTTATTAGATCATGAGGAGCAAATCTTGACGGAAACACCAATTGAATCCATTGAGTGGGCCCAGATAGTTGTCGATGGGAACATCATCATAAAGGTATCAAATTGCATTGGCTAAGCAAAACAATCAAGAAAAATATCAAGACCAGAATTTAGCAAGTTGAGTCCAACCCTGTTTTCTGAAGTATTAAGAAAAGGAAAGTTTAAAAGAATGCAGAATTGTGTGTTATAAAGAAAAACACAGAATTATTTCTAAATATAGAATTGTAGAAATGTAGGACTGGAAAGGACATTGAGAAGTCATGAAGTCCAGCTAACTGTTCTGAGGTAGAATCAAGTAACCATAGGCCATTGCTGACAGGTATTTGTGCAACCCATTTTTAAAACTTCTAATACTTGGGGTTCGCAGTATCCCTTGGAATGTGGTTCCAGAACTTAACTACTCTTATCATTGGAAAGTTTTTTGCTAATATCTAACTTAAATCTCCCTTGCTGCAGATTAAGCCATTACTTCTTGGCCTACCTTCAGTGGGCATGAAGAACAATTAATAAGTCATTTGTAACAGACCGTGACATACTTGAAGACTGTCATCAGGTCCCCCCTCACTTTTCTTTTCTCAAGACTGAACTTGCCCAGTTTTTTTTAACCTTTCTTCATCGGTCAGGTTTCTAAATTTTTTTTATTGTTTTCATAGCTCTCGTCTAGACTCTCTTAAATTTGTACATATCTTTCCTAAAGTGTGGTGCCTACAACTGGCCATGGTACTCCAGCGGAACCCAGTGCTGAGTACAGCAGGACAGTTATGTTCCTTGTTGTATGTACAACACTGTTAATACAACTCAAATGATGATATCCTTTTTTTGCAACTCCATTACATAGTTGATTCATAATCAGTTTATGATCCATTATTAACCACTGTATCCTTTTTAGTAGTACTACCCCCCCCACCAGTTATTACCCATTTTGTGATTGTGCATTTGATTTTTTCCTTCCTCAGTGAAGTAACTGTGAGTCAATTTTCCTGCCTCATCAATAAGAAAAAGGACCTTGTAATGTTAAGATAAAAACAGCCATTCCTCCAACTTTAGATACCCTGGTTGAAAGTAAAATCAAGGAAGAAGGCATATCTGAATAGGAAACTCCAAGAAATACTTAGCTTTTACAAATCTGACTTTACTTTTGTCATTTATGTAGTCTGCTAAGGTACTAATAATCAGTTGGTAATGTAGGATTTTTTTTATATAGATATTAATGATATGTAAAGTTCTAGACCTGGTCAGTCTAGTAGAAATTAATGAGCTTCAAGAGTTGAGAAAACTAAACTCTGTGCCATATATGGAACCTCTTTTAAGAAGGCTTTTACTTAAGCCATCCCAAATATTGGAAGCGCAGAGTGGAAGGATAGGGCGAACCCCCCCCCCCCCCCGCGAAACATGCATTTCTTGCCTGAACAAAAATCATGCAATATGTTTCAATTGTTCAGTAACAAATGAGTACTACTGATATGAAAAGCAGTTAAATTGGTAGAGTTAGATGGTTTTACATACAGCAAAAGAATTATTCATGGCTCCTCCAGGCCCCCCAAGGTTGGCGGTGAGCTCAATAAGGGAAAGTTTCTCGGCTACTGCTCAATATGGTAATATGGGTAGTTCTCATAAACAAGAAAACAGTAATTAGTATGAAAGCACACAAAACAAGTTTAAGAAAGATCAGTAAGATACCTCATCTCCTTTTCAGTATCCAGGCACAGTGTAAAAAGAAATACTTAGAGAGTCATAAATGGGTAAATACAAAAACTCTCCAGTTGTCTGTCATACTTTGTTTATATTTGGTAGTAGACTTTACAAATACATTAGTATCTCTATCTAAACAGGAGCAACAAAAGACTTTCTGGAAATAGCTTTGTTAGTGGCAGTATCACAAAAAAAAGAAACTATCCAAAATAGCTTAGTCCCCATTTAATCTGTCCAACAATGTCAACATAAAATATGCCACAATCTTTGACTACTTTATATGAAGCTAATGTCCAAAGTCTGTTTAACCACTTTTTTTGTCTATATCCTTGAAGTGTCATGCCAGACAAAAGCTTTCTGAACTTTTTAGGATGGCATGGATATATACCAGAAATACAGAATCACATTTCAAGATATTGTCAGAACAGACTGATAACTGTAGTGAACCATATGTGATTTTGGTCTGCAGTATTATTTTGAGAGCCAGTTTCTCTCAGCAGTCTGGCTGAAACAAAGTGCTTAGGCAGTTCAAGCCCCAAAAATTCAGAGACATTGACCCCAATAATATATCAAATCACCCAGTTTGACCTTCTTTCTCCATGGCAAATCCTAGAAGTCTAATCTTGGATTTGTTTTCATTTATATGATGATCTTGGTGACCTGATTCAATTTCAGTTCCCTTTAGTTCCACTATACCTGTCTTGCCCAATTACTGTATTTTTTTTTCCAGTTTGTCTATTAGACACAGCTTTGTATAAAGGTATACCTCTGTATTGGTCAGTTTCACTTCCTTGTGGACTCCTGAACAAGCACATGATGATATCACACATCAGGCACTGTTCTGGAAAAGCTTATAGTTCACATGCTTTTCCAGGCATTTTAAGTCTGCTTAACAGTAGCAAAGCAACTTATGAATTGTTGGTATTTTAGAACATGGGGCTTGGAAAATCCTTCCTTTCCCAAGTTACTGCAGGGAGGCACAAAGAAAATGAAACGTAAGGTCTTGTTGGTTTAACTACCCCCCTTTTCCCTTACATCAGATCCAGAAGAGGGGAGGAAGGGGATGCACCTGGCTCTTGCTCTCTACCAGCTCCTTTCGCAGAGCTGAGGGGAATAGCAGCCTGGATGCCTCCACAGACCTAGAGGTAGCATGATGAACTCCTTCACAGAGCTGGATAGCACCAAAATTAGGGTGAAATAGTAATGGGAACACTTCCATTTCCTGGTGGAGTCCTTAATATTCTCTGAAAGCCAACATGGAGGTGGGGACCCTTGAGGGTATTGCCACTTCTCATTCCTTTCCAGGGGTGAAGGATTTTATTAGCAGGAAGATGTTGAAGTGAAGGCCAGGGACTGCAGCACTGCACAGGATCAGGAGCAGGGAGAAAGACCAGCAGTAGATGAGGTGGATGGGTTGCCCTACATTCTCTGAGCTCAGGAGCCAGCTGAAGGACTCAAGATTGTGGGTACATAATGACAGTCTCCCTTGAGCTACTCTTCATAGGAGCCTTAAAAGTAGCAGGATGGCTGGGACAGCCTGTGAGTAGCGTACGTGCAGAGAGTACTTGAAGCTTGTGGGCATATACATTAATGCTCCTTACTAGGCATCTGTGTGTTTTCCTGCTCTTTGTGAATTATGTGCAGCAGAAGGAATCAATGCAGAGAAATGTAATTGAAAGAGAAGATATGGAAGGAGTGCTTAAGCAAGAATACTCAAGAATGCTCAAGTCTGTGAAATAGATCAGATTTTAAGGTGTCTGTTTAATATTGTGCAGGATATGCTACAAGCTGCCAGCCAGTATCGCCAGTCTAGAGCTTCTTTATATAAAACAGGAGAGCTTCCAGAAAGAGAACCTGAGTACGTTCCATGGACAGGTAAGAATAATGAAAATGTTAGGCAAATTTAATATTAGTTTTAGAACATGAGCAAATACTGTTCACGTGTTTCTGAATGTTTAACCATGTCCTCTGAAGTTTTGATTTGCCTTGAACTGTAAGTATTAAGCTGTACAGTACTGTGATGAGATATTGTAAGTTTGTATGTAGATATCATTGTGGATGGCAGAACCTAATGGTAGTTTAAAATGGGCGGGTAGAGTTTGAGGCCCTTTGGCTCATTTGCTTTTTTGTTGAGTATTTGCGCTTTACTACTTGAGAATGCAGTATTGTGATAATTTATCTGGACAAGGTGGTTTTTGGTTATTGGGTTTTTTTTGAGTAATATAAACATTTGAAAGGTTTTTTTCTTTTTTTTTTTCTTTTTTTTTTTAATTCCAGCCTTTGTTCATGTGGGCTCCTCTTATGGTTTGCATGTGCATGCACCCAGTATCATGTCTCCAGTATCAAAATCTTTCTAACATCAGGATTCATTGACATGTATGTTTGTGTCTGGCATGTTGTGGTGGTGACTGAATGTCCAAGGGCATATATAGCTCTGACTGGCTCTGACCCCCTCTGTTCCCACTTGCCGTCTGAGGGGGAAGGCTTATCTCTATGATGTCTGTTGCCCTGTATCTCATAGTGTCTGTTCTTTGAGATTGATAATTAAGGTAGCTAATCTAATTAGTTTAAGGAGATATTTTTGCACAGTTGCAATCCCTTATGTGTTCTACTGTTAATTTATTAATTCTTTTCTTCTGACTATGAGGCGTCTCCCAGATTAATGACTGAGTCCAAACCTTCTGGCTTTGAACCTTACCCATCATGTAATGGACTTGGCTGCTAATTGATGGGCATGGTAAATAACTCCTTGTTGGCCATCAGCAATGTCTTGATCCACCAGAATGATTGCTCCACAAATAGATGAAATTCCATTTGTTGGAGCAGTCCACAAAATACTCAAAGATGCTTCTGAAACTCCAAAAAGGGGTGCTCTTCCCAGAGATACCCATCCATTAGCACCCTCATAAGCAGGGATGCCCCTGTTACATGCATCAAGAAAAGGACAGAAACCCTTTCAGCTTCTCTCAACACACTAAACAGATTTTAGCATTGGCTTCTATGCTTGGTGCCAAAGCCCTGTATCACTTACATTACATGGAGGTAGGGCAGATCTAAGCTACTGTTTAAGAATGGCTTAAAGTGGCAGTTCTCTTTTCTAGAGAGAACTAAAAACAAAACACAAATGATGGGTTTTCTGACTCTTGTTAACTGACCCCCAGAATCTGATTACTTCAGACTGCGTAGCATGGCCAAACTCATCCCTCCCTACAGCTCCGTGTAAAATCAAATCTACTCCCAAAGCCAGTACTGGCAATACAAGCAAGGAGTCTGGTGGCACTTTGAAAGATTATTAAATTTATTTGTTATGTGAGCTTTCATGGGAGAAAAGTGCACTTCATCAGATGCTTTGAAGATGGGGAACTTACAGAATGGGAGGAAAATAAAAGCAAGGAAGTGTAAGTCATAGGATCAGGTCAGACTATTTCAAGAAATCAAAGCAGCTGTTTGGATTCAAACAGCATGGAACAGCATTTTAGGTGGAGGGGAGGTGAGGTAGAAGGAAGGCAATTGAACTACAGATCTTGAGCCACCAGCATGAACCCAGTTACCAGTGCTATGAGCACCAGCCTTCCTAGTATCAAAAGAACCAAGCATTCAGCACCAGTACCCTCCATCTCATTAGAAGGAGATCAGAACTGCTTGTGGGCAGATAGCCTCTTCTCCCACCCATTCTCTTTTGATAGATTCAATCAAGGACCCTTCTCCAGATGTTTTGGTTTCTTCTCAACTTGTTCCTTGGCAGATATCACCTTTGAACCTCAGCATCTGTCCAGGTTTATCTGTTTAGCTTATCACCCTGGCTTTTTTGGGTATATTGGCACCACTCTTAGGGCTATTCTCACCCTTGCTGCAAATGAACTAGATCCCCTTCCCAAGTTTAGTCCCTTACTAGACCAGTCAGCAAAGTAGGTCTCCAAAGGAAATGAGAGGGGAAGGCAGAAGAGCAGGAGAAAGACAAGTTGAAAATACTCATTTTAATGTAATGAATGTTATTACTGTTAAAGTTCTATGCTATGGAAGAAGACATAACATTTATTCTCAATCTCGCAGTCTCTATTCTTCTGATCCCTAAGGCACACATTGGTTTGATTCTGTTCTCGTGTGTATTTCCTGCTTCCCTAGTAGATGTGCTTACTTGGCAAGGTTTAAAAAACTTCCGGCAGCCACTGATAACTTGTTTATGCTGGTGTACCCACTGGTACAGCTGAATCAATAATGGCATGAATAGTAACTCTGAGAAATAATTTGTTAGTTAAAGCTTATGAGTTTTGGAGGGGCTACATCAATACATGCAGAACCTCGTGACAGTTTGTAGACCAGAGCTTGACAACAGTGTTCCCCCCTAAGAGCCCGATCCTACCGGCCCCACTGCTTTCCTGATAAGGCGCCCGATCCTACTGGCCTGACCCCTCCCTGCAGTCTTACCCAGCCGCTGGAGCAGTATGGCTGAGCCACAGTTCCTGGGGCCGGAGAAGAACTAATGGAGCATGCTCAGACATTCTGGGGCATGCTCCGTTAGAGCTTCTCTGGACAGGAGTTTTAATAACTCCCAGCTCCAAGGGAGCTCTCAGCTGGGACTCTGGCTGCCAGCCCTGTGCAGCCAGCAGTGTTTCCTGCACTGGGCAGCTGTGGTGGGCTGTGCAGCCATGCAGCCACATAGCTTACAGGGAACGTTGCTTGACACCCACTGTCTCGTTGCAGTTAGAGCTGTTTGTAGTGCCGCATAACAAGGATATTTTCTGATCTTCATATTTTTTGTAATTATTAACATAAAAAGGTTCAAAAATCCCATTATAGACTTGTTTTCACTTTTTCCCCCTGATTGGATAGACAGGAATCTTTTTTCCTTCTGCCCATCAAATTTCTTATAATCAGTTATGATTTTAGTATGTGTCAGGGTCAGTCTATATTTATGGTATGTAACTTAGCAGTTTTGCTGTTAAGCAGTCAGCCTAATTGTACTTGATTTTTGTTGTATGTATGGCATTAGAATTTTGGGTCTGAGTTAACCTGTGCATGAAATGGGAAGCTTAGAATTAATGCACAGTAAACGAAAATGAGGAACATTTTAAAGAAATAGCTAATTTCATTGCAACTCTTTTTGTGGATCACTGACAAATTAAAATTTTAAATTTTGCATTGTGATAATGCTTTTATATGATGAGTGTTAGATGTTTATTGTGGTTTTTTTCCCCATATTTTCTGTTTCCCCACTAATATTTGAGTTGCACTAGCAGTGGTACACATACCCATTACAGCCATAATTAAAACATTTAAAGTCCCCAGGCTCCTGATCTGACAGGCTCCTAGATATGTCTCACAGCAGCTTATGCACCCCCTGCTTCCATTTCCTTCCAGTACATTCCTGCTTTGTGGACAAAATATGAGGGGTGAAATTTTCCCCATTCACTTTCCTCTTGGGTCTGTGGAAGGAATCCCTCTGCCATATGTTGTCCTTTGGATAGTTCTCATTGGGAATTTAGTCAGATCCCCAGCTCTGTGGAAATGTCCAAAGAAAAAGCTCTCTCCCTGGTTTATTACAAGTGTACACTACTTCCCTACTGCTCATCTTAATTCTGGCTAGGGATTGCAGGAGGATGAGGAATATCTTCTTTACCACTTCTCTCTTTTTTTTTTTTTTTTTTGCTCCCATGGGATCTTGATATTGTCATAATTCTTAAATTTTTTTACTGTAGACATTTAGAAACTGTGCCATTTATACCAATGAGAAATAATAGACAGCTGAACTAAGACAACAGCAGCTCTACTTTCATTATGTTCCTTTTAAACACCCTCTGGGGAAGTGTGTACATGTGGGTTGCCAGAGCAGTGTATCAGTGTCATACCTTCACATGCTAGTTTAGTACATATGTAGGCACTGACAGAAGCACAGCATAAACACGGAAAACATGAGAGATACTAAAGTCTTCTAGATGTCGCGATATAAGCTGTTGTTTGTAAAAGCAGAATATGGTTAAAAAAAGTAGAAGTGTAGTTTTTGAGTAGTGTCCCTTTAGTCTTGAAATTAAAAGAAAATTCCTAAGCCTGTATTTTTTCATTTTGTTGTTTATCTCTTTATTGCCTATGATTGTGCTCCCTTCATGCTGTCCTGTATGAAATCACAAGCTAATTATAGAATTACATTTTTTAAATTTTCTTTGGTTTTTGTCTTTCCAAGCATCTAGTGGTCCAAATGGCATACGAACAGCAATAGTACGTCAGCATGGAATTATTCTGAAGGTTGTTTATCCTCAAGTGGACAGTAACCTCCGTAGCATTGTGGCTGAACAGTTGGTGGCACTGCTTGATTGCTTTCTAGATGGCTATGTTTCTCAGCTTAAATCCGTGGACCGACCTGCTGATCAAGAGAGATACAATAATCTGGAAATGGAATACGTTCAGAAAAGATCAGAGCTCCTGTCTCCTCTTCGTAAGTGCTGATCTCATTCCTTTAGTGTAAGGATTAACCATTCACCTCAGAAACACTGCATGTAATGTTTGGATCCAAGCAAATACAAAAAAACCCAAAAATAATAAATGTTCCCCATCAAGAGTAAATAACATTTATGTACATATTTGCACATTCTTATGCAGCATATTAGTTGTTGATTTGTTTGTACTATTTAACAGGCCATTGAGCTATACAAATAGATTGAAAAAATTAATTATCCTAGATGAAAGCTTCCAATTACTTATTGCAAAGCCAGATGCCAGGAACTTGATATGATGCATCAGTGTCAGATAAAAATAATTTTCAACTATATTTCTAAGTAGGTCTACTCTGTTGTCAGTTATAAATCTGTCTGTCTGAATATTTATCAAGTTGTTTATTTAGCAACAGAAATATCAGTTGTAAAATGTTGATTATATATGATTTTAATCATAATAGCTTGATTTGTCATTGATGTGGCCTAAATGTTTTGGGCTGAATATTAACATCTTGGTAAGTGTCAGGTCCCTTTATAAAGGAAAGCACACAGGAAGGAATTAATAGACCAATTAAGCATTAAACCCATCAGCTTTTAAGACAGTCTTTGAAAATTCTGTTCTAAGTGAAGAAATTGCATGTGCTAGTCTTTTTTATATTAACATGTGTATTCTGGTAGCTCATAAACCTGTACAAGTTTGGTAGCATTGTATTCAATTTAAAGCTTTAATTTCCTTTGCAGCACACTGATGGCTCTTAAATCACATGCAAATTTCTCTCAACTTTACTTGGATCAAAATGGACATGATCAGTAACATATTGTTTATATAAATCTAGTAATCCTTGTAATTGTTCCGGACATTGAGAAGAGGTCTCATCTTGCAGCTTTCTCACTTTTGGTGATTCCTGATTATGAGCTGTAAATATTTATAAAAGATTTTCAAAGGTGCAAATAGGAGTGGCGTGCTTGCTTTCAGAGGTAGCTGGGTGCCTAGCAGCCCTGTGTGGCTCTAAAAATCTCCCAAGATTTATCGTGCTCCTTACTGTATGTTATATATGTTTATATAAGCATACACATCAGTTGTACTTTGTAAACATGAATGCATTCTTGGTGTACTAATATTTTTCTATTGCAGAGATTTTGAGTTGTTTTTATTATGGGGGTCCAAGACAGCATGCATCTCTTGCAGATAAATACAAGTGTATATGATTGACTTGTTTCTCTTCTGGGTTCCCTAGTTTCCCTAGGACAGTACCAGCTAGCAGCTGCTTTAGCGGAGAAATATTGTGATTTTGATATTTTGGTACAAATGTGTGAGCAGACTGATAATCAGGCCAGACTACAGCGTTATATGACACAATTTGCAGATCAGGTAACTTTTTTTCTTACTCATTTAGACAGTATTCTACAGTAAGATAAAGTATTAATTATTGCCAACAAAATGTTGATGGCAGTTTCAGGCTTTCAGAATCCAGTTAATAGACATAGATATCTTGGGTCATTTTTATATTTAAAGAATTCTTTTCCTGGTCTTCTGGTTCTTCACTGTAAGCAGTACAAAATTTCAGTGAATCTTTCTGAACAAAAATGATTTCATCTAAGAATGGGATTTTAGCTAGTTTAATAGGTGGTATCCTTGTTTTGATATTCTGTGAGCTTCGGGGCATGTGTTCAAACAGGAGATTCAGTGGTCACTTTAGTTACTACAAACAATTTCTGTTTTCCTCTATCTTCTTTAATTATTTTCTTCTGAGTGTCTTTGGTAAAAAGGAAAATGTTTTAAATAGCTTGGGGGGGGGGGTTGGTGAATGTGTAAAATGTATATTCGGTCATCTATTTGTAAATGTTTGCAAATACATGCACAAGGTGAAGTTACTTTTCGTATTCTGGGAGCATCTGTCTTTACGACTGGGTGCAAGACTTCCCCAATAATACATCTAATTTAAAAACTTGTAGAAGGTTGATTGTTTAAGGGAGTTTTATACATCACACAGAAAAGATACCAAAAAATCCTTTTTTTGTTATGACTTTTGAGTTAGAAATAATTTGGCTAAAATGTAATAAAACTGTGTGGTAATCATAAGCAATATGTGCATACAGTTTGTTGAAATTTGAGAACTATGAGATCATAGTGTTGAATGCACTGGTGGACAATGATTCTGTACATGAGAATAATTCATAACAAGGGGCAAAAATCTCAACTCTGATCCTGATGGTAAACCTCCAGACTAGTATGCTGCTTTCTCTGCCTACTGAGAATAAAAAGATATGATCTATAAAAACTGATGTTCATGCAAAGAATGTTCCTGTTGAAATAAAAATATTGAATTGCTTATAGATGGAAATATTTAGAAAATATCGAGTCCCTGCCATAGACACTTTTGATTTTAAAAAAACAAACAAAAAACCCACTTGCTTTTTCACTGGCATTTTGTTAAACATTTCTTTTACTTGTTTTGTTGAGCAATAGATCCAAGTTTTAATCAACTGTGATTTGTGTAGCATTTGTGTTGAAACAAACTTGGACACTTAAAATCTGACAACATTTTTTAACATGTTCACACTCCTGTAATCTTTAGAATTTTTCAGATTTCCTGTTTCGTTGGTATTTGGAAAAAGGAAAACGAGGAAAGCTGTTATCTCAACCTATTGCTCAGCATGGACAGCTGGCCAGTTTTTTGCAAGCTCACGAGCATCTCAGCTGGTTACATGAAATCAATAGTCAAGATTTAGAAAAGGTAGGATTTCTTCATATAAAATGAACTGAAACATTTGTCATACAACTAACAATTTGTTAAAATACAGCTACATGTGTAAGGGTGTACCAGTCATCATTAACTAACGTTTTGAACCAAGGAAGCGTTTATTAGATTACCACTTCTCTAAGGTAAGAGTATTCACAAGGAATATTTCCTAACACCCTCAATATGTCTTCTGGAGAAACCCAAAGTTGACATTCTTGGTATTTCAAAATATGGTAAATCTTTTTTTTAAATCATCCTTTCCAACTTTTAATGTATCATAAAGGAACATAAAAAGTCACTGGTCAAATATTTTAAATTATTTATTGGTTACCTTTAAGTGATGAGCATGAGCAATGTGCATACAGGTCTTTAAACTGGCTTCTGCTACATGTGAGTTGATTTCTGTGGTGGGCATCCTTGTGCAATTTTGATCTTTGCTGCCCAGTTGGTTTACAGATTTTCCTCCACCTGCATTACATTGTTTTTTCTTCCTTGTTTCCTCGCACACCGTTTTCTTGATTCATGGACTCACTTCCCTTTATGCACTATCTGAGTAGAACTCTGTGGAGCTAGTTTGTTTTCCCGGCCATTAACCAGAAACTATTAATTTCAACCCATGTGTACATTTCTTGTATAAAATATTGAGTAACACGTTCCCTACCCATCATTCTAAATCTATAATTTCATATTCAATGATTCTGTAAACCAAAGGACCTGAACATCTTCAATATATACTGTGGACAGGTCTGCACAGAACCACTGCATCACTGGAGTGCTCTGGCATTGGCATGATTTTTCCACCTCTGCGAGAGGTGGAAGCTGTGTCTGCAGGAGCCACTCTACTGCTGACATAGCTCTGGTGTGAGCTGTGCTTGGGTTGCTGTAAATTTGTCTTTTTCACATCCCTGAATGATGTAAATTAAATCAACTTAAGTAGCAGTGTAGAACTGCCCTTAGTAAATAGAGGTTAGTAGCAGTGGAAGTAGTAGTTGTTATGCTCTGGATAAAACACTAACATCAGCTGTTAACAGTTTTTGGAAGATACAACTGATGCCATCCTGTTCACATAAACTGAGACTTTTCCTTTTGAAAGTAAAGTGCAATAGGAGAGGAACACAGGATCCAGAACAGAGCTCCAAAGTGTCACTCCTTTCAGAAGTCATATGTTTTTCTTACCAGAAATTTTTCACTCCTACGTCTGACATACTGGATGTACAGGGAAGGATTTATTTGTTACCTCAAGATTGTACATAAATTTCACTTTTTAGCCAAGTATACATTCCTGAAGGAACAAATAAATGTGGCTGTCTGTCAAACCAATGCTTTAAGTTCAGTCTTGTCTTGGTATTTGGACCTACTGTGATAATTTTGAATGAAGTCCATGCCTTATTGTGTAAGTAGCAATTCATCTGCCTACGTAATCCTTCGATCATGTGACATTTTTTCTTGACTAGCAGTGAACCACAAATTTAAATTGTTGGACATAGCATGGGAATAAAGATCTGTCTTACCTCTGTGGATGGTATCAGGTAGCTATAAATTGTTGGGTGCCAGGCAGTTTTATTTTAAAAATTACTAAAAAAGAGATTGGTTTAGGGAAGTAAAACATTGTAGGCCAGCTTTTACTAATTATTTGTCTTTCTGCCAACTCATCTGTGTGACTCCTACTATTTAGTCACAGGATTTTATGTACCTATCCTAGGGGAACACTTTGATCAAGACCAAGCAAAATAATCACAACTACTAACCATAGCTATTTTATTACTAAAGAAAATATTAAACAAAATAACTTGGTTATTTCCATTTGTAATCTCTTCTCTCTATGAAGTGCTTTTAGCAGAGATTTCACTCTTGAGAGTTAACTGCTTTGGAGGGTGAGGGGGGCACTTTTCTTTCATGAATTGAGACTGAAGTATAGTATTTCCCAACATTTTTGAGAATTCGGTTTTGATATCTTATTAGATAATTAAAACTGTTTATGTACAGTAGAATCTCAATTATGAGCACCTCAGGAATGCAAGTGGATCATAATTTTGAATAAAATAATATGTTTTTTCTTGCCAAAGTTTAAAACTGAACATTGATTTAATACAGCTTTGAAACTTTAATAAACAAGAGAGTGCTGCTTTCCCTTAGTAGTGCACATTTAACGCAGAACTATACTGTATTTGCTGTCTGTCTGTCTGCTGCTACTTGACATGGTGTGTAGTTGACTGGTCAGTTCATAACTCTGGTTTTCATAACTCTGAGGTTCTACTGTATGGGTAAGATAATGTATGTGCGAGAAAGCCTCTCTTGTTGTTACAGGGTCAAAGGGGCAGCCATGTTAGTCTAGTCAAGCAAAAAAAGCAAGGAGTCATGTGGCACTTTGACTAACAAATTTATTTCTCGCATGAGCTTTCATGGAGGAAAATCCCACTTCGTCAGACACTATGAAGAGGGGGAACTTACAGAATTGGACGAAAATGAATGCAGGGGAGTGTAAGACATGGGATCAGGTCATATTGTAACAGCAAATCAGAGCATTTGTAAGGAGTCAGACTCTAGGAAACAGTACACAGAGGGTGAAGTCAAATTACCTGTTATAATGTGAAAAGAATCCATAGTCATGATTCAGCCCTGATTAGGAAGACGGAAGTGCTCAGCAGCTTGTGTGTGTGTGTGTGGTGGTTTCTGATGTCAGTTTTGTGTGCACTTATTCTTCTGCATAGGGACTGTTCTGTTTGTCCAGTGTATAAGTTGTGGAGGCATTTCCGGCACACAATGGCATAAATCACATTAGTGGATGAGCCTGTAAAGGACCCTCTGATGGAGTAGCTGGCTTCACAACGCCTGCATGCGCGCACCCCCCCCCCAAACAGTTGCTTAGCACTTCCATCTTCCTAATCACTCCACTGATGATTTGTTAACAATGGTCCTCAAGAAAATCAGAGACACATCAAGACTTCAAAGAGAAATAGCTGAAATTTAAATATTATGCAGATTAGATTGTGTGAAAGCAGGACTGAATCATGACTATGGACTCTTTTCACATTATAACAGGTAATTTGACTTCACCCTCACTCTGTATACAGTTTCCTAGAGGAGCACTTCCCCCCCCTGTGCTCAGGGGACACCCAGGGGTCCGCAGCCATGTTTTAGGGGGTCTGCGGAGCCTCTCCCTAATGGGGCTGGAATCCAGCTGCAGCCCCGATGCTCCCCACCAGCGCTGCCTTTCCCCTCCTGTGGCCAGATCCTGGCAGGGGGATAGGGCTGCAGCTGCTCCCTGGCACGGGCAAGGGCAGAGGACCATAGCTGCTGCGGCTCGGCTCCCCAGAAGTGTGGGCCATGGTGGCAACGGTGCTGCTCGCCTGCTGTCCCAGTGGCACTGCCAGAGTGATGCGGGCCAGAATCTGCCCACGTGGGCCAGATTACATAATCAGCCGGGGGGGGGCTGCAAAAAATTTTTTTGTTAAAAGGGGTCCCCAGGCTGAAAAAGGTTGGGAACCACTGTCCTAGAGTTTGAATCCTTACAAATGCTCTGATTTGCTGTTACAGTATGACCTGATCCCATGTCTTACACTCCCCTGGATTTATTTTCATCCAATTTTGTAAGTTTCAAAGGGGTAGCCATGTTAGTCTTAATTCCGCAAAGCAAGCAAGGAGTCCTGTGGTGCCAACAAATTTATTTATCGCATGAGCTTTCATGGGAGAAAATCCCCTGATAAATAAAGTTGTTAGTCATTAGGTACCACAGGGCTCCTTGCTTTTTTTGCATGGAAATTGTAGATAAACCACAGAGCTCTTTCAGACTTGTTTAGATTCGGATTGATTGCTGTCTTTTCACGGGCTTCATGTCTTCCAGGCTGATCAAGGTGAATTTCCAAAGGGATAGCTGTGTTAGTCTAGGCCAGCAAAAAAAACCAAGGAGTCATGTGGCACTTGAAGAGTAACAGATTTATTTTTCGCGTGAGCTTTTGTGGGAGAAAATCCCACTTTGTCAGATGCTTCGAAGATGGGTGAACTTACAGAATGGAATGAAAATAAATACAAATTTAATAATTTAAATTTAATCATTCCATTCTGTAAGTTCACCCATCTTCGAAGCATCTGATGAAGTGGGATTTTCTCCCACGAAAGCTCATGCGAAAAATAAACCTGTTAGTGCCACATGACTCCTTGTTTTTTTGATCAAGGTGACCCTTTCATTTCCTGAATATGCAGTCCATTTAATGAACATTTCTTTAATTGCATTTGTTTTTCTTTTAACAGGAAAGTATCAGATAATTTTCAAAGCTAATTTTAATTCTCTTTTTATTCAGTCCATTCTAAATCAGCAATGTTCTGAGGTTTTCTTTTAATTTTATTAGTCTGATAGGAAATGAAACTGTTTTCAAGCAGTCCAGACACTCCTATGAGAGTTTTTTTTTTTTTTTTTTTTTAAATCTCAAGGCAGCCTTTTAAAATTAAGCATCTTTTCGAAAGTCTTTAGCTTTTGTTGTTGATTGCCTATGACTGTCTTTGGAACTATGACTTTTTCTTGTCTGCCTGCATAGAGTGAGAGTTTGCTTGCACACTGCCGTTAATTAAATAATTCCTTATTAATATAAATACTTTATATTTTAAATAGCTTTTTATAATGATTTAGCAAGGGCATTAGGTTCCATGTTGGTTCATAGAGCATGTTATTGTTCACACAGCAATGATATTAGGAGCTATTTAAGACTTTTGCATTTAACTAACATATTTTCATGTCTGCATTTCACAAAGGTGTCATTTCAACATTAAGAAATTAAATAAAAGTTTTAAACATCTCCAATAATTTTTTTGTTTGAGTATGTAAGAATACAAGCAGGTTTTCTTGTAATAGGGTATGGGATGGTAAAGTCCACTTTACCAAGATTTATTGATCTGATATACACCCTACATTCCTTTTACAAGCAGGTTTTCTCCTAAAACATGAATGTTTACATTGTTTTGTCTGCATGGAATTCATTTGTTGCTGGGAGATGGAAACAGAAACTTTTGGAATTCCTTTGATTAGCTTTAATGTTTTATAACATGACAATATATATGTCTAGCCAGAAATATTTCCAATCATCCTTGCAATAACATTCTCATAACTATATGTATTCAAGGTTCAAACAAGTTTGTAACAACTTAAAAAAAAATTTGTTACAAAAATTTTTTTCATATCATTTTGAATCAATATTGGAGTCTTCTTGCTACATCTCCTAAAAAGAACAATACAGAATGTGCATTTTTAAGTTAGTAGTCTGCAGTTCAGACCAGAAGTTCCCAGCCTCTTCAAGGTTGTGGACACCTTTTTAACACTAAAAAAAAATTGTGTGGCCTCTGTGTGGGGAGAGGCACCTCTGCTGCAGGGATCTAACCATGGGCAGGGAGAGGAGCTCCCCTCCCACACACACACACTGGTATCCAGCCCCAGCTGGGGTGCGTGTCTGCGGACCCTCTGCAACAGGTCTGTGGCCCCCGACAGGTCCACGGACCACAAGCTGGAAACCACTGTTTTAAACGAAAGCATTATAGCCTATAAAATTTTGGTTTTTAATGGAAAAATAGCTATAAAGGTGTAGTTCAAAAGGATTTTGTCTGTTCTTTCTCCTTGTGCCTTCAGTGTTATTTCCAATCCCTGTCTTAACTTTAGGCTCATAGAACGCTGCAGGCTTTGGCAAATACAGAAACTAGATATTTTGCAAAGAAGAAAACTCTTCTTGGCTTAAGTAAGCTAGCTGCATTGGCATCTGACTTTTCTGACGATTTATTGCAAGAAAAAATAGAAGGTAAGAAATAGGAGCAGAGCAAGTGGAGAGCAAGGTAATGGATTTCTTTAACCAGAATCTTGTTAAAATATTACACATCATAGAGTTAAATCATTAGTGCTGGGGCTTTGGAAATTTTCACTATCAGGCCTGTCTATCAGGAATATTTGGATCCTAGTTCAAGGGTGTACAGTTTTTAAAAAAAAAAAAAGCCTCCCACATCAGCTGCTTCTGGTAAATAGATTTATAAATAGTCATTTTTATGCAGGGAAGTGAAGAAATATGCAGGGGATATGAATTTCCTGCATGTGCAGTGATGCACATTTCATCCAGGAGTGTAAGATCCTTCAGGAATCGCCTCTGTAATATTGGCCACCGGGGGGAGCATGACAACACCTTTTGACCAATTGCAAATACAGTACTGTTTTGTTGCTGGGCCTATTTATGGTGGTTCTGGAATCATCGTTTTCCTGTTGGTATCTGTATTTTTAATCGTAACTAAACTCCAGTTCATTACATGGCAACACTATTGTCATCTTAGCTTTCATTCTTAATTAAAATAGTCAGACTGGGGGCATGTAATGCTCCTTATTCTGTTTTTGTACTGTGGTGAACAGTAATTTGGACTACATCAAGTGAAATAAGACTGAAAACTACAAATGGGAACCAAGCAGAGAAACTCCGCTTCAGCTTTCAATGCGTTCAGTCACCTGCATAAACTTTTAAAATAAAATAAACTGAAAGCATCGAATTTTGAAGTTTATAAGTCAAATTTTGCACATTGATGAAGTAACTATCTGGAAACACATAGTCATGCTAATGTGGAAAAATGCTTTTGAAATATAATGAGGGACTTAAACAAGTGAGAGACAATGGTCATAGAATCATAGAATCATAGGGTTGGAAGGGACCCCACAAGGTCATCTAGTCCAACCCCCTGCCAAAAAAAGCAGGACCACTCCCATTAGATCATCCCAGTCAGTGTTTTGTCCAGCTGGGACTTGAACACCTCCAGAGATGGAGATTCCACCACCTCCCTAGGCAACTTATTCCACTGCTTCACCACTCGCCTAGTAAGGAAGTTTTTCCTAATATCCAGCCTGGACCGCCCCAGCTGTAACTTGAAACCATTGCTTCTCGTTCTGCCCTCTGTTACTACCGAGAACAGTCGAGCTCCCTCCTCCTTGGAGCAACCCTTCAAGTAGTTGAAGGTTGCTATCAAATCCCCCCTCAGTCTTCTCTTCTGCAGGCTAAATAAGCCTAGTTCCTTCAGTCTTTCTTCATAGGGCTTGTGCTCCAGTCATGTGGTTTGACTCAGGGATTTGAGTTCCCAGTTCTGACAGACTTCCTATGTGACCATGGGCTAGTTACATAATCTCTTTATATAAATATTCCACCTTTTGCTTGTCTTGTCAGACCGCACTCTTTTCAGAACAAGAACTCTCTTGTACTGTTTATATATACCTTCATCAGACACTGGTGCTGGGGAGGAGGCCTTTTTTCCTCATGTAACACAAATAACTTGGAGTGTGTTTTATTTAGCATTTTTTAGTACAAACGCTGTAGCCTTGTAAACCTGAATAGTTCTCTGACTTGTCAGAATTTATTTGTAAGTTTAATGATCATAGTATAAATAATAACTTGAAACATTTTTCTCCCTAACTAAACACAAGAAATATCGGAACAGGAGCGTTTTCTCTTGCACCAAGAGACCCTACCTGAACAACTGCTGGCTGATAAACAGTTAAATCTCAATGTCATGCCTGTACTGACTGCGCCTCAACTCATCGACGTATGTACCTCAGATTTTCTTAGCTAAACTTTATCTATGTGCTGCTATTTTCCACAATATAAGTGAGAACATCAGAAATAAATTATAATTGTGTTATTTAAAGGGTGGCTTTCCACCCCTCCCTCAATTATAAAATATGAATAGGTTATTTATACTTAAATGTTACAGCATTTAATTAAAAGAAAAAGTTGAGGATATTGCTTCCAGTTCCCACTTTAGCTTCCTGGTTGAATATGTGGCCTTGTGCACTGCTGTGTTGTATGGGCAAATCAGAACAGCATCAAGAACTGAGCTGTTGGATTGCGGCGCAGTGTGAATATATGACAACTTGGAGTCTGTCTTAGGAGGCAGAAGAGACCCAGAGCTTGGCACCCTCTGTGGGACAGGGATGCGGCAAAGTGGAAGAGGGAGGAGGGCTGCAGCCAGGAAGGAAGGATTTTGATGACAAGCTGTACTGAGAAACGAGAGAGACTTTGATCCCTAAGATCCAGCCTGTGATTACATCTAGAGCCAACTATCTCTCCTTTGTCCCTCACTTCTTTCTGCAGTATTAGTTGTAATCACCAGTTCCTTTGCCCAGTTGGTAGCATGTTCTTTTCACCTGCTTCTTTCTTTCTTTCTGCACACATAAGTGGGTGGTAATGAAAGAGTGGATGGTCCAGTGTTCCCTCTAATATTTTGTAGGCTGGTGCACAAAAATTTTTATGTGCGCGCTTTATTTTGTTCTGTGCACGGATTTCATGACCTGTGTGCGTGTGCACATGCACACATCTTAGAGGGAGCAGTGGGATGGCGACAGCCTGCTGCTAGTCAGCATCAAAATAAGCCAGAATCTGTCAATGATGCTATTTCTGGTATTCATTGCTTTCTGCAACCTCTACAAAAGAAGCAGCAAGTTGTACATTCTGTCCCTCTGTGTTCTTGGACCTTCCCTTCTAGTCAGCATGTGCTCAGCCCTCTATCCACACTTCAAAGTAGGCTAGTTAGAGGGAAGAGGAAGAGAGAAGGGGAGATCACATGACCCTCTTCAAGCAGTTGGGACACTGTCAGCTGTCCAGTTTTCCTCTAAGAACTTCCTGCTACCATAAGATCTATGTCCTTAGTCATTATTTACAACCAGAAAGTGAAAATCGGGCTGGAAACAAAATATATTAGTCTTAATCTTAAATTTCAATTTAAAATCCTGATTGAGGGTTCACTGTATGGAAACACTATTAACAAGGTGAGTTGGCAAAATATGTCTCTGAAATTTTAAATTTAAAAGGCTGATTTTGGTAGCAAATGTTTGTTCAGGAGATGAAAGACAGTACGTGCATTTTTATATTGCTGTGAACTTAATTACTGAAATAATTCTGAGAGCTCATTTTATTTGTGGAGCTGAGCTCCAGCTACAATAGGCTAGGAATGTTACAGCCTTACATGGTGTTTAAATTTGAAACCTATAATATAACAGCCTTATATCCAGTATAGTCCTTCCACAGACCATTGTCATGTGGGTGGAATGCTGATCTAAAACCTTGACAATATTCCTTGCTATAAAAATACTAGCAGCCGAATCAATGCATATTTCAATGAAAAGGTCACATAAGTGGAAAATATGTGGTGGTCTTCCCACTGAGTTCTTCACAATATCAGTTTACATCAGTTTGCAGGCTAAAAATAATTCTGTACTTAATCTTTCATACCATAGTTATACATATGTGATGAGAACCGAAGGGCTAATGCGTACGACTTCAAGAAAGCACTTGACCTGCTGGAATATATTGATGAGGTACGAAAAGCTGGATTATTTTAGATTTAGAGAAGGTTTTTTTCTTTTTAACTTCTCTGAGATGGTTTTATTACTATATCTAATACCTGAGGACTACATACTGGCCCTTGATGCATACCAATGGAAGTAACAAGTTCTAGTGTCTCGATCTTTGGAGATGTAATGTCAAATGTAGTGTATGTCAAAGTAAATGTGGTTTAGATCACAAGTGAAGTAACACTTGTCCTCATAAACCTCAGTGAGGTTGGCTGTCTGTGTTATGCTTAGAACCTAGAGTTTGTTACCAAACAAGAAAGGGGTGGGGGGGGGTCCATTCAGTTTCAGGAGAACAATACTGACTTATCCACTATTAGCAATTTATCTGAATGCCAATAAAGAAATCCAGAATGAATCTGCCACAGTTCCTCAAAATGCCATGACTTCTTTGGCTCACATCTATGGTTATTGTCTTTATAATGTACTGTTCAGGGCATAGGGCTTGTTGCCTTTACCTTTAGCTTTGAGAGGTCAGCATTTCTCCTTGCATACTCCTGTTGCCTGTTGCTGACAATTATTTCAGGCACCACACAAAATCAGTTCTCCAGGAGCATCACTCCTGAGCAGCATTCTTCAGCCAAAAACAAAAGCCATGCCATTTCAGAGCAGCATAAGTTCCAAATGATCTAGCAAAGGTTGATAGAGAAACACTGGGAATCATTTCTGTGCCTCATGGAATGGGAAGACTCATCTCTGCTGTTCCCAGCTCTTTCTAGTCTGGAAGGAAAGGCTGTAGCTTAGATTTATTGTATGATGTTTTATGCTACAACAAGGTCATTTTGTTGCCCAGCAATAACTCTTGGTCACGTACTTAATAAATTCAGATCATTTAGACCAGGGGTGGCCGAACTCAAGAGTCACACAAGTTGATTATTAAACCTTCGAGAGCCACACTGAGGCATATGACCACATACTTTTACCTCCTCCAAAATTACTGAGTTTAAAATTCATTGCACACTTCAGTTTTATCGTTAAAACAGGGAAAATATTGATCTTACTAATGTCAGATTTTAACAATTACTTTAGGTTCCAGTGAAAACTAGGCCTACACAGTAAAAGCTTAGCTGTTGCTGGATGTAGAACACTGCAGGCTAGTGGCAAGTTTTTTAAAATCTTGGCAGTAACTTGTCAATGCAGTGGGTAGAAGCTCTCTCAAGTGCTGATCTCTAAGTATTGCACAGTGTTTCTATTTAACAAATTTCAAAGTGGAATACAATGTTTCGCAGCAGTAAGTTGTGCCAAAAATTGAAAATAATCTACATTCAGTTTTAAACTTTTCTCCTTTGTATTTTCATTTCTTAGTATTCCAGGACTTGTAAAACACAGTTTTAACAAAGGAGTAAGCTGCATTAGGGCCATTAGAAAATCTAAACATGCCGCGCTCCTCTCCCTATCCCCATTGCCACTTCCCTGCTGTCTCTTACCATGATACTGTTTCTCTGCTCTCCCCAACCATGCCACACTTCTTTCCCCCGACCCAACCATGCTGCAGCTTCTCTGCCAGCTCTGACCACATTGCTGCACTTTCCCTGCTGGCCCCGACCATGCCACCGCTTCTTTACTGTCCCTGACCATATTGCCCTTCCCTGCTGGCTCTTCCACGAGCTGCGCTTTTTCTTTGAAGAGCTGCATGCAGCTTGTGAGCTGCAGTTTGGCCATGCCTGATTTAAACATTAAATTATGGTCTTTTTCCTTTCTAAAGTTCCTTTTATGTAATACCTCTTAAGTTTTTTGTGCTTTGTGTATAAAAAGTTTTATGTATGAAAATATTTGCTTGTAGTTTGCGGGTTTTTTTACACATTATTGTATGCAATGAAGGAAGAGAAAAATGTTAATATTTGGGAGAATATATTGTATTAATAGGTCCAGAATTAGTTTTCCTCCATTCTAAACAGGAAAATGTTCTTTGACACACACACCCTAATTTGACTGCTATATAAGAACTAACTGTACGTAATAACATTACCTGGTGAGAGAATAGGAATAAATGGGCTCACTGGACTTAGTTGCTTCTCTCCTTTCATTTGTCATCACCTTTTTCCAGGTTCCCACCAACCATTATGAAAACAGTCATCTGGTGTTGTTTTAAGAAAATGAGATTTTAAAGAATCTTTCATTTAAATTAGGGAGGCTTAGATGTCTGGGTAAGAATACATATCTGAAGTGGGAATGCATAAATCAAACTAAAATTTCTGAGTGGATAAGGTCAGCATTTAAGATTTCATTTGTAGTACCCTTAGTCAAGCATCAGTGACGAAGGGAACTGCAGAATTTTGAAGCTAGACACAAGTTGTCTATTTGCTCCTCTTATCTGTCCCAGTCGTACTCTAAATGACAAATAGCTGATAGCACAAGGAACTAGCTCACACCCTTATTTCCAGAATTTCCTCAGTCTAGACTTGTAGTTTCTCCTGCAGGGAGTATTTAAAATAGCTCAGATGCCCAAGAGGGCTAAAGGGAAAATAAATGGCTCTTTGTGATGACAGAATTATCATCTAAGCTGGAGGGTCTCATGTCAAGCTTCTTAGTGTCTGTGCTGGCGAGCTGTCTGCACTAGGATAAAGATGTATTTTAAAGATATGTTCACTAATATATTTAATAACCCTATATAGATAGAGTACCTGGTGTTCTAATGTGTGATAGTTATCTGGTAAGGAACACTTAGCTAGTGTGTTTTAAGATAACTTGCCTTGGGCATATTAGGTTTTTAAAACATACCAGGTAACATTGATTTTAAAATATACCTTTTATCCTAATACAGGTAAACTGTTAACTTTCAGGTGTGCAGTTATGGAAATTCATAGTCTCAGCTGCAGATAGAGAGAAATAGTCTTCAATGGTTGAGGTCTGAGCCAGGTCATCCCATAATGTCCTAAAACAGGAATTCTACTGAGACCAGTGATTTTCATCTCCCTCACAAACTTACTTTTTCCTACAAGCCAAAGCCTTGATGGGTACCAGAGTGTCAATGGGTGTAACTGCTTTTTGCTCTTAGCAAGTCTAAGAAGCCACATCTGTGTGAAATACTTTCTTAAATTGTTTGGCTTTTGAGTTAAAGCTAAAGTCATTGCCCACTGTCTTCTCAAATTTCTTCTGCATCTGTCCAAGGCATTACTTTAGAGCAGACGTCTCAAACTCAAATCATCCCAAGGGCCGCATGAGGACTAGAACATTAGCCTGAGGGCCACACCACTGAAACCTTTCATACAATATTGCAAATATGAGTAATGATAGTGTCATTGCAGGCCGCAGGAAATAGCTTTAGAGGCTGCATGCAGCCCATGGGCCACATGTTTGAGACCACTACTTTAGAGGGTTGAAGTTAGTCATTTTAAAAAACCCTGTCTTCTCTCATCTATTGCTTTATACATATAGGGTATGTCTATATGAGCAAGTTAGTTCGAATGAAGGAGGCTTAATTTGAAGTAACTTTGCCATGTGTACACTAAGCTTTCATTAGTTCAAACCAAAAAATTCCGTGGTTCAAACTACTGAATGCTTAGTGCAAACTAAGTACAGGGTAGAGTAGGACTAACCCTTAGTTTGAACTTAATATGTTTGAATTAAGGGCAGTTAGTTTGAACTAACAAAGTGGACTAATTCAGATTAACATTAGCTCAAATTAGTCCATGTTGTTAATTCAAACTAATAAGTTTGAGGTTAGTTCTAACTAACCTTGAACTTCTTAGTTCGAATTAACAAGTTTGAACTAACTTTCTGAGTGTAGACATAGCCATATAGGGATTTAATTGAGCTCAACTCTCTGAAGGATCTTCTCCAAGAAGCAACTCCCTTGTTGACATCCATTTCTCCTGTTAGATGGAGTTGTTCTTCAATGTATTAGCTTTTTCCAGGGTTAACTATAAATGTTCTTATGTGTGGAAATCCATCAGTCCAGAGGTGAAGATTATGCAGTGTCCCATAATCCGATAATTTTTGGCACCAGGATCATCTTTAAAAGTGGTTTGAATGGTGCTGCATCCCCCTGTATACTGAGTACATTCAGTAGCCACAGCTGCTCAGATATATGCTCTGCCTAGCCAAATAAACTTCACATTTGAGGGATTTAAACTTTACAGGAATGTGTTTTCCATTCCTGATCCCCTTTTAATTCTTCCCCCTCATGCCCATGAAATCTGATGTTCCTTAAGACAACCTCAGTGAGTAGAGTGGCTGGCTGAATATTTCATATCCTGATAGTAGGAGCAGCCTTGGACAGGTAATAGTTTTCAGTAACAATTCTATCGAGATAACCAACCTTTGACTCTAGGGGCAAGTTGGTTTTGGTTACTTTTGGACCAGAGAAGCAGCCATCCCAGGGCAGCACCTCCCATCTAGTGTTAATAGTCAAATTCAAATGTGGCTATTACATTTAAAGAAAAATCAATTTTAGAAAGAGAAGGGGAAAACTTGTACAACATATGCGTAGGCTGCAATAAGCCTTGACAAGCCAGTATTGAGACTGAATAGCAAATGTTTAAAAAAAAAAAAAAAAAAAAAATTGGTAATTGTGCATCTTGTACAGGATGGTTGTAATTTTTTTTTTCCCCATTTTGAAAACTCACTTTTTCTGGTGGCCAAAAAATCACCAAACACCCAGGAAAAAAAAAACCATATGAAAAGACCACCAGGGTTTTACAAAATGCAACATATACCTTCACTGTGTAAGTATATATTTCTCAAACAAAATTGGCATACATAATCTAAAATGAAAGCTTGCACGTCTGCAAGTTACACACAAGAACACAATTAAGAGTCTCCAAGTTAAAATCTGTTTAAGTTACTAAGCCTGATTTTTCAAAAGCCACTTAGGAGCCTGAGTCTCGTATTTCAATGAGACTTAAATTCTTTAGTACCTAAGTCACTCAGACGCTTTTCAAAATCAAAATATGACCTGCCAATCTCCAAACTAGTTAGACCTACTATTGTTTTATGCCCTTAAACATTAGAGCATTTTTATTACTGTATTTGCTTCTACAACACCTAATCAGTTATGAATCTTTGGTCAAACTAACCTGAATGTGCCTTAAAATATATTTACTTGATGTTGGGCAGGCAGGCAGGTCTTTTAAAATTGCCCGAAAAATGGAATTCGGGTGTCCTTTTGAGGTTTTACTTCTGTTTTCCGCTGTTTTGATTCAACAGTCTCTTTTTATGACCATTTGATTTGAGATGGAATTTTGGACCTTCATTTTTACATACTGCAAGAGAAGGCAGGAACTCAGAATTACATCATTCAACCATGTTTCAGCCTCTTTCAATTTTGGGCTCAGCCTGTGTCCTTAATATTTGGGATCAGTTCTGTTGGCTAAAAAATTGAAAATGTTCCATAATGTGTCTGACTCATTTTTTTAAATCTTTACCTTGTGTAGTTTCTAGTTCTTTTGCTAATTAGACCAAGCCACATATCCACAGCAACAGTGTAACTTGCCCTCCATGCTCCCTGTCAAGTCCTCCAAATTCTCCTTTAATTGGTTTTATAAATCTTTGGTGTCCCTGCTATAAAACATTTCAAAGTCCTCGATGTGCTTAATGCAAGTTTCAAAGCACACTTTAATGTAGACACAATCTCCCAGAGGTGTCATGGGGAGGTTGAGATGATAATGCTTCTTTTTCAATAGCTGTTAGGATTTTTAGAAGGTTTTTTATAAAATTTCCATCTGTTGCTTTTATGACTTATCAGATATTATGGCTTTCTCCAGGAAGTTTAAATAGGTGAAACCACCATAATTGTCTGAGATATGAGCACTGAGTTATTTTCAGCTTTTTTATTTGGTAATTGTATCACAACCAAAATGCAGTAATTTGGGGTTTCCTGAAATGGGTCTTTTGCCACAAACAGGTAGCAGTTAAAAAATGTGGCAGCCTTACCATAATGCTCTTATTGAGTTTTCTATATTTATTTAGGCCTGCCTCTGCTAGTCATTGTTGGCTTACATCTGGGGCCTTATTCGTGTTCACTTCACTCTGTTCTGTTGCTTGGACTATGCTTGACGGCTTCTTAACTGAAGGACCTGTTTGTATTTGCTTTCATTTTTGCACCATTCTTACCAGCTTTCCCACAAGTTCTGTGCCCTGCCATGTATGACAAGCATACAAAAAAAACTGTCCTGCTAGTAGGGTAGTGGAGCAAAATTACGGGGGTGGGGGGCAGGAGTCAGATGAGCATAACTTTGCCAGTTAGGTTGTTTGACAGCACACAGGTGTAACACAGCTCTTTTTTAAACAACTTTGTACTTAAGCAGCACCTGCTTATCTGGTGATTTCAAAGCCCATTACATCTGTTTGAAGAACTAAGTCTCAAAACCCCTGGGAAATAGATGAGTGAAGTGAGGCACAGTGAGATTATTGGTTTTTTACAATAAACAGAGCTGAACACAATTTAGAAGCTAAGGGATGCTTGCAGCTCCTGCAGTTGTGAATCAAATGAATAGTGCCCTGCAAATCTGTGGATATCCGCATTATGTCCACGAATATTCTCATCCATGGGCACAATGTGGATATCCACAGACCATTTCTTGTGGATGCAGGTTGGATATGGGTCCACATATTTTTATTTATGCAGGGCTAGAGCCCTACAAATACGCAGATATCTGCGGATCATTTCTTGCAAATAGAGATTGGATAAGGATCCTTATAAGGTTCTACAAATAAACCAAAAGACTCAATGAAATTTGGACAAATAGTGAGTTTTAGTAAGTTTTTATGTCAGAACGGTGTGAAATTACAGTAGGACTTGAGAGCTGTGACACCAGAGTTATGAACTTACCAGTCACCACATACATCATTTGGAACCGGAAAAATGCAGTCAGGCAGCAAATACACTATTGTAATATGTTAAATTGTAAACTACCAAAAAAAAGGAAAAGCACCATTTTTTTTTTCTGCATAGTAAAGTTTTGAAACTGAATTAAGCCGATTTTCAGTTGCAGACTTAAGAACAACTGTAACACTTTGTTCAGCCAGGAGCCTTTCAGAGTTACAAACCATCTTCAGTCCTGGGCTCTTTGTAACTCTGAGGGCCTCTTGTACTGCATTCATTTTTCACTGTAACTTGGCTTTGTTTCAGGTACCTGTCTCTAGTGTTGAATTAGTAACAAAATAGGCAATTTTGCTTGTAGGGGTTTGTTAGAAAATACTACAAAGCTCTGATATGGAAAGCTGGTCTGCTGCTTTGACCACTAAACCATATTGCCCCTGCAACTGAAGTGGACAAATAGGATCCTGTGTACTGGTTACTAGTTGTAATTATTCTTTTCAGATCTGACTAGGATTCTTTTGTTAGCTGGCAACAACAGTGCCAGCTAACAAAAGCATCCTAGTCAGATCTCAAATCTGTGTAATATGATTGTTAGGAAAAAAACATTTATTTTTCTTTTTATAAACCCCACAGCAATCAATACTTATTTTTGTTTCCTGTTTTTAAATCAAAGGAGGAAGAAGTGGATGTAAATGATCTTAAACTTAGAATTCTCTGTAAGGCTCTCCAAAGAGACAGGTAAGTCCTTACTCAGGCGGTCCCAACCCCTGGTCCACAGGCCAGATGTGGTTCGCAGGGCTTTTTCAAGTGGCCCAGACTCCCATGTTACTGGCTGAGAGCTGGGCTGAGGCTACTTGCCCAGTCCCAGCATGCAGCTGAGAGCCAGGCTGCGGCTGCCCACATAGTCCCAGTGTGTGGCTGAGAGCCGGGCTGTGCCCATCTGCATGGTCCCGGCACACAGCTGGGGAGTGACTGCTTGCCTCCCCTCTGGTTTACATCCAGTACTTTTTAAAAAACCTTTTAAAAACATTTTTTTTAAAAATTAATTTTAATTAAAATTGTATTTAATTAAATAAACTAGTAGTCCTTCAGGGCTGTAAAAATTATATTTGTGGCCCTCAAGCCAAACAGCTTGGGAACCACTGTCCTAAACAAACATAGATGAAGTGTACAATTTTCTCTGTTTATAATATTGATTTGTCTTAGTTGTAATTTTTGGGTATTCTTATTCAGCTTCTAATATCAGACCAAATATTCAAAATATATGCATATATGGATTCTGAAAATTCTGCTCTGGACAAGTGTGTTTTGGGTGGAAGGGAGATACCAGTTACAAAGATACTTCTGTAATAGCTTGTCCTCTAGGTATTCTATAAATATTTTAAACCTTTAGGAAAATGAAATGCAACCATGTGGTTTCTTGAATTTTCTTTTTCCCTTCAACAGGGGAGTGTGGTGATTAGCTGTGAAATTTGATTTTCTCCTTAGAGACAAACTGCATATTCCCACTTGTGAAATAATCAAATCCCAATCTTGGGATTTTAATCTAGAGCACTGTCCATTTACATTCTCCTGGAAACTTTCATGTTACTTATGCTGGGCACAGACCTATTTTGACAAATTATTCTTCAGATCCAACAGTGCTAGTTGTCCAGTACTGAACTTGGTTGACCTGGGCAGATCCAAGGACCTAGGTTCTGCTTATGGTGGACACAAACACCTTGAAAAGCTGTTCCTCACCTTATAGTTAACAGAACAGGATTGTTGACACTGGAAGAAGCCAGGGGCCTAGATATTCTTTTTGCTAGCCATTGAGCCACTTTGACAAGCAGATCTCCAAAGTCACTGCTGGACACACCTTACTAGACTTAATCAATTAGATCTGAAGAGCATCCCTCATCACCATTGTGTGAGAACACTTTCTCTTCATAGATCTACACAATGCCCTTGATGCATAGGCACCCTCTCCTTCTTCTATTTTCCAAAAGCTAGTCAGTAAGATTTTCTACCTAATAATCAGATCTTTCCTGCCCAAAAGGGAGAGAAGGAAAAGATATCCAATGTAGGAAAACAAACAAGGTGCTTTGTGGCAGTTTTAAAGACTAACCAATTTATTTATCACATGAGCTTTCGTGGAAGAAAATCCCACTTCATCAGATGACTTTCTCCCATGAAAGCTCATGCAATAAATAAATTTGTTAGTCTTTAAAAGTGCCACAAGACTTCTTGCTTGTTTTGCTGAGCTAGACTAACATGGCTACCCCTTGGGAACCAATGATGGGAAGAGAGTATTCCACGCCCACTTCATCTTTGGCAGTCAAAAGGAGCTGAAGAAAGTTGAAGCCACTCCTGCTTAAAGGGGAGGTTCCATAGGATAGTGATTTCCAAAAAACTCCAAACTTTCGTGGCTTGGGAGCATTTGTCCTGTAAGCTTGAAGATGCAGACACAAGTTTGTTACTGATAAGTAACTACCTTCCCCTCCTTACTGAAAGCTGTCATGATTACAGCCTAACAGGCTTTTAGGACTTGTCCACGCTGGGCCAAGAACAGACTTTTAAAAGGGTATTTAAAATCTGTTAGAACAAATTTAAAATATGCTTCTGATTAGGTTTTGTTCTCCTTTGAGTGATTGCTCACATCCACTCCAAGTAAGTGCATGTGCGCACGCATGCATGGGTGCCGGAAGATTTTTCCCTCAGCCTTCCCCTCCCTTCCAGAGTCATCTACAGAGCCCCCTGGAGGCCCGCCATCATATCCTACCATATAAGGCTCGCCTGCTCCCCCTCCCCTTCAGTTCCTTCTTCCCACCGTGGCGGCTTGCTGGTTAGCGATTGCTCTCCCTCAGTTAGACATTGTTCAGTCTTCCTTCCCCTTCCTCAGTTATTTTTGTGTGTTGTCTTAGTTATTCTTTATTTTTATTAGTTTAGTTAGGGAATTTGAGTCTTAGTTGCCCAGGACCGGGGTATGCCTCAGTCCTCAGAGTTTAAACCGTGTGTCACTTGCAAGAAGCCAGTCCCCTGGAGTGACCCACGCGCTTCTTGCCTGCACTGCTTGGGAGAAAATCATCTTGCCCACAAGTGCAAATTCTGTAAGTCCTTCCAGCCAAGGACTAGAAAAGAAAGGCTGAGGAAAATTAAACTCCTCATGATGGAGTCAGCGCTGAGACCTTCTCCAACCCGGTCGGAACTAGCCCTGCCTGTGGCACCACCCAGAACTGCCCCGCAGTCTAAGGAAGGGGATAAGCAGGGCAAGGCACCTCGGCACCGTGAATCCCTGGAGACTAGGGCAGCAACCATGTGCCAGTCTCATTCACCAGTGTCACAGAAGAGGCACTGAGGACTGCGGCAGGTCACCAGGTCCTAAGGGCGGACACAAGGACCCCGTGGCAACTAAGAAGTCGGGGCATGGTGCCTGTGACGATAAGCCGCTCTGCACGGCAGCTCCGACCCTGGCAGAGGGCTCGTTGAGTCTTGACCCCGATGGGGGCCTCACCACAGTACTGGGGAGGAGGAGATCATGGTGCCCAGATACCCCTCTACCCCAGAGACGTATGCGGTGGCAAAGGAGCTTACAGAAGCCACGGTGCCGCTCTATGTGGAGCATGCGCTGTCGTCAGGACCGCCCGCACCAAGGTGCTCCAGGGGTAAACCACCATTCCACCCGGACCCCACTCCTTCACGAAAATGGCACCGGGCAAAAGCCTTGGCACCAGTCTGCCTCCGTAGGAGCCCCTCCCCCTCTGGGTCGGAGGCGGACTCTGGAATATTCCTCAGAACTCTGCAGTGCTCAGCAATGGGGCAATGGAATATCAACTCTCAACCCTTTCCGGTGCCATGGGAATCCCAGTGGAATAACCCCCCAGAGTGGCCATTCTGGTTCCTGTGGGCCCTCCTACAGAATCAAGAGTCACACCCCCCGTGTCCACCATCGACATATTCCAGTCGTAGGTCCGCAAGTGAGGCTTCGTGATCCACTGTGGGGGTTAGCGCTGCCTCACCTGTGATGTTACCGTACCCTGGGGTTTCGCCCACAGGGAGCTCCTCTAGTGATAATGAGACGGAGGTGGAAGCACTGGAGGATGCAGAGACACTGGTCCCAGGATCTACGGAGGGCCAAGAGACACAGAAAGAGGAGCCTGTGGGGCCCGACCCAAATTCCAAGGAGGCATTAGGAAGTGTTCCACCCCATTTCTCTGAGGACAATAGAGCCTATCAGGATTTACTTAGGCGAGTTGCCAATAACCTGGGTATCCAAATATTGGAAGTCAGTGAGCAATTGGTTGACCCTACGATAGATATCTTGTCTCCCTCGGGCCCAGCTAAGATAGCTCTGCCCCTCATAAGGACCATTAGTAAAAATATGAGAGAAATTTGGCTGACACCCTCTTCTGTGCCAGTGGTGGTCAAAAGACAGGAGAGGAAGTACTTTGTGTCTGCCCCCCCCCCCCCCCCGGGAGCACGACTTCCTGCACTCTCATCCATCACCAGGATCGCTAGTGGTGGCGGTAGCCAGCAATAGGGAAAAACAAGGTGATCTGGTCCCCTCTCCAAAGACAAGAGAGGCTAAGAGATTGGATTGGTACGGCAAGAAAACGTACTCCTAGGTGGATTATCAATTAGAATAGCAAATCACCAAGCTGTTCTCAGTCAATACTCTTTCAACATGTGGAATACCATGCATAAGTTTTCAAACTCCTTACCCTCGGAGGTGAAACAGGAATTTGTAGCTCTATTGGAAGAAGGTAAAGCAGTAGCAAAAGTATCCTTACAGGCAGCCCTGGATTCAGCAGATACAGTGGCTCGGTCCATGGCCTTGGGAATAGCAGTGAGATGCACAGCCTGGCTACAAGCTTCAACCCTCCCATACAAAGTTCAACAGTCCATACGAGACCTACCATTTGAGGGCAAGTCTCTGTTCTCAGAACAGACAGACTCAAAGCTGCACAGCCTAAAGGATTCAAGGGCAACCCTAAAATCTCTGGGTGTGCATGCAATAGCTGGACAAAGGAGACACTTTAAGACTCAGTCAACAATGCATCATTTCCAACCAACAAGGCAAGACTTTAATCATAGACGGCCTAGAGGGAGCCATAATATCCCAGGGAACAGAAGGAGATCATATCACCCTTCTAACAGAAATGACAGTTCTTCCAAACAGCCATCAGGCAACAAACAGGGATTTTGAAGACACACTCGAGAGCAGCATCCCAGTCACAAGATGCATCTCCCCGCCCTTTTTGGACCGCCTATCCCATTTTTACTGGGCGTGGACCCATATAACATCGGACTCCTGGGTACTTCACACAGTGGGAAACGGATACGTGATCCAGTTCCTTTCACTTCCTTGACGCTACCCTTCCTCGTCCCCGTCCCTTTTCAGGGACACCTCTCACGAACAAACCCTGTTGGCAGAAGTGCAAAAACTCCTGATTTTAGGGGCCGTAGAGGAGGTACCAACAGATAAGGAGGGTCTAGGTTTTTATGCAAAGGGAGGCCTCAGACCCATTTTGGACCTGAGAAAGCTAAACAAATTCGTCAAGAAAACAAAATTTCGTATGGTATCTCTGTCTTCAGTCATCCCGTCCCTTCAGCCAGGGGACCGGTATACTGCTCTTGATCTAAAAGATGCGTACTTCCACATCTTGATCACCCCAAACCACAGAAGATTTCTATGGTTCACGGTAGGCAACAAACCCTTTCAATTCACAGCACTGCCATTCGGCTTGTCAACAGCCCCTGGAGTGTTCATGAAGTGCATGGCGGTGGTCGCGGCCTTCCTCAGGAAGCATCACATCCATGTCTTTCCGTACCTAGACGATTGGTTAGTAAAAGGCTCATCCAAAGAACAGGTTTCAAGACATCTCTCGATAAGACAGATATTCGACTATCTGGGCCTAAAGATAAACGAACAGAAATCAAAGTTAGTACCATCTCAGTTGATAGAGTTCATAGGAGCAATCATAGACTCCTATTGAGAAAGTTTCCTTACCACCAGACCAACTTCAGACTACCACATCACTAAACAAGAGTGTCTTAGATGGCCCTTTGACCACAGTGCGAACCTGCTTGAGCCTCCTAGGGCACTTTGCAGCGTGTACATAAGTGGTACCGAATGCCAGATTGCACATGAGACCGCTTCAGCTGTGGCTTTCGTCAGTCCACCACCAGCCCAAGGGCTCCCTCAATCATGTATTGTGCATCCCGCACCAAGTCATAAAATCCCTAAAATGGTGGTTGAACCAGGATGTAGTCTGTGCAGGCCTTTCGTTTTCCAAGACGCTACCTTTGGTCTCGTTAGTGACAGATGCGTCGGACGTAGGATGGGGGTCACACCTCGGTCATGTAAGAACCCAGGGATGCTGGACCACAAGAGAGCAGCAGAAACACACAGATGTCAGAGCGTTACGAACGATAAAGCTGGCCTGCCATGCCTTCGAGAGTCACCTGAAAGGCAAACATGTACTGTTAAAAACCGACAACATTGCTACAATGTATTATAAACAGATGGGGGTGGGGAGCCTGGTCGCTAGCCCTTTGCCAAGAAGCAATAGAGTTGTGGGAATTTTGTATACCCAGGGGCATTCACCTTGAAGCGTCATACCTACCAGGGCGTCAGAACTCCCTTGCAGATTCTCTGAGCAGGGCAATATGCACACACAAGTGCTCTCTCACGCCAGATATAGCCCTGACCATCTTCCGCAAGTGGGGGACTCCAAGTCTGGACCTCTTTGCCACCAAGGAAAACACCAAGTGTGCGTGGTTTTGCTCCCTCTGTGGCCTCAGCGAGGGGTCCCTGGCGGATGCTTTCCAGATAGACTGGGCGGGGTCGCTAGTACATGCATTCCCTCCTTTCCCTCTGATACACAAGGTCCTGGCCAAGATAAAGAAGGACAAGGCGTCAGTCATTCTTATTGGATGCTTTCCAGATAGACTGGCCGCGCCAGCATTGGTGCCCGTCTCTCCTGGACGTACCCATAGACAATCCTATCATCTTACCCCTGCACCAGGACCTTCTGTCTCAGAATCGGGGCCTCCTCAGACACCCAAACCTACGTTCCCTTCACCTATCAGCTTGGAAACTCAGTGACTAAGCCAGGAGGAGCTGCAATGCTTGACTCAAGTCAGACATCTTACTAGGTAGCAGGAAGCCTTCGACGAGATCAACATACTCGGCAAAGTGGAAGCGTTTTTACCACTGGTGCGACAATTTAGATGTAACCCCCCAGGGAGGTGGGCATCCCAATGATATCGGACTACTTGCTACACCTCACTCAAGGAGGACTGTTGGTATCCTCGGTGAAGGCGCACCTAGCAGCCATATCGGCGTTCCAGAAGCCGATAGATGGTCGCCCTGTATTCTCCAACCGGATGGTTAGCCGGTTCTTAAAGGGACTTATGAGGAAGTTCCTGCGGCCCACTCTGCCGGTTCCACAGTGGGACTTAAATTTAGTCTTGTCAGTGTTAATGAGACCCCCATTCGAACCGCTAGCGACCTGTTCCGAGTTATATCTCTCCTGGAAGGTAGCATTCCTGGTGGCGATTACTTCCGCTAGGAGGGTATCAGAGCTGAGAGCACTCACAACCAAACCACCGTACATAGTGTTCTTCAAAGATTAAGTCTGGCTCCGCCCACACCCATCTTGTCTATCAAAGGTGGTCTCTAGGTTCCATGTAAACACAGACATTTTTCTACTATCCTTCTACCTGAAACCTCACTGCTCAGACAGGGAGAGAGCACTATACACGCTAGATGTGAGACGGGCCCTCGCCTTTTATATTGAATGAACCAGATCGTTCAGGAAATCAACCCAACTGTTTGTTTCAGTCACTAATAGAATGAGAGGTGAGCCAGTTTCATCACAGACTATGTCAAAATGGGTAACATCATTCATCAAGAAATCATATGAAATAACGGGTAACCCACCCCCCCCCCCAGTCAGGGCTCACTCAACCAGGGCCCAGGCAACCTCAGTAGCCTTTGCGGCCCAGGTTCCCATCATAGACATATGTAGAGCCGCAACATGGTCATCAGTACAAACCTTTGAAGTCCATTATGCGTTTACCCAGCACGCTAAGGAGGACATGGCAGCTGGGTTGGCAGTCCTGCGTTCCATGGCAAAATAATTCCGACCCCACCTCCAAGAAGTCCTTGGGAATCATCTACTTGGAATGCATGTGAGCAATCACTTGAAGGAGAAAGACGGTTACTGACCTTTCCTGTAACTGTCGTTCTCCGAGAGGTGCTACTCTCCTCCAGTCCAAGACCCGCCCACCTACCGTGCTGTCGGTTCCCGGCAAGAAGGAACTGAAGGAGAGGGGGAGCAGGCGAGCCTTATATGGTAGGATACGATGGCGGGCCTCCAGGGGGCTCCGTAGATGACTCTGGAAGGGAGGGCAAGAATGAGGGAAAAATCTTCCGGCACCCGTGCACATGTGCGCACACACATGCACCTATTTGGAGTGGATGTGAGCAAAACCTCTTGGAGAACGACATTTACGGGAAAGGTCAGTAACCGTCTTTCCATCCACTTGGACTAACCACACTGCATTTCAAACCCATTTTTACATAGCTTGCATATGATTTCCAGATTTGGTTCCCAATTCAGTGAGGTTCTGCAGCCTAGGCGGCTAATCCTTGTTCCAAAGAAGGTAATGACCTTCTCTAGTGTCTGCAAAATGCAGCATTAGACATCCCACAAGCACCTGCTTTTTCAGGGTGGAGCCTGTTACACTCCCTAACTTAATTACTAAATATGGTGACTGTACATCACTGACAATCAGTGGGACTGCCTTAGCAACGTCTTAATGTAGCGTGGGACTTCCTTTCTCTCATTCTTTTCACCACTCTAATCCCAAAGGCATGAAGATAGGGAAGGGGGGATATGAGGAACTTCTGTCACCTTTTTCCCCAGTAAAACCATGGGTGAAACTCTGACTCTATGGAGATCGAGAGTTTTGCCATCTACCTTACTGCAGCAAATTTCTCCCCAGACTTGACTTTTTGTTGCTGTCAGTGTTCGTGTTTGGAGACCAGATCAGAACTGAGCAAATCAGTGGCCACACAAGGCAATCATGCCAGTTTGAAATAATGGGTTTGTGTGCGCTGCAGTTCAAAAACCCATGGCTGGTCCATGCCAATTGACTTGGCATAAAGAGCTGTTTAATTGCAGTGTAGAGATTTGAGCTCAGGCTGCAGTCTGACCCCAGACATCTCCATCACAATTAAACAGGTCCTTAGCCTAAGCACACCCAAGTTTGCTGGCACGGGACAAGTGTAGGTGTCTAATTGCAGTGTAGCCATACCCAAAGTAAACTCCAGGCTGCGTGGCACTTGACATTGGGGACAAGAAACCTTAGCAACTGGAAAACCCAGTGCCAGTAGCAATGGAAGTTATTTTAAATCAGTTTTCTTTCCCCTTCCCGTCGAGCCTTTTACCGTGGTTTGAATTAGGGCTTCAGCAGCAGCCTTACCTTTCCCTTGAGTGAGTTGGCAGGTATAATCACATTTTAAGGCTTGCAAAGCTCAGAAAAGTGTGGATGTATGGGGCTGAGTCAGAGCTTGCAATTTTAAACCTTCGATGCAATGTTTTTTTCTTCCTTTGCTTCTCGTGTTTAAAAAATATGATAGCGAGCTGCCTTTGCTTGTGTGTTCTGAAGAATATGCCTTTTACACAAAACACTTATCAGAATGAAGATTGTGAAATAATTAAAATAAGGGTTGAAACTAGCTAACATACACCCATGTGTATAATTGATTGAGTTCTCTAATAGAAACAAATAACTTTTTTTTCCCAAAGGGGTAGCTGTGTTAGTCTGTATATAGCAAAAATAATCAAAGTCCTGTGGCACCTTAAAGACTAACAAATTTCTTCAGATATAAGCTTTCATGAGCTGCAACCCATGAAAGCTTATGCCCCCCCAAAATTTATTAGTCATTTTTTAGTTTTTTCCTGCTTGTACTGTTTAGTCAGTGGGGAGGCATTCCTATTATGTGCCTTATTAAATTGTCTTGTGATGCCATGATTTTAATAAAACTTTACTCTTAACATATTAAAAAGACAATCAGTACAGAATGCAAAGAACACTTGATTTCAACTGTAGAAAAACACACAACACAGTTATACTCCAATGAAATTTATTAATCTGATATAATAATAGGTTTCTAATCATCCTGTTGGTCTTGTATTTAATTAAGTTGTTGAAAAGCCCTTTACAGCTTCATTTTAAATTTCTGACTTGTAGTTGGTCCAGTTCAGAAGGTAGAGATGATCCAATTGAAGCATCTAAAGACAGCATATTTGTGAAAATATTACAAAAACTTTTGAAAGATGGTAAGTTTTGTTTTATATAAAGAATACTTTTTCCAATTACTGTATGTCAGCTTTGTTTTAAAATATACTTTGTAATTCGTTATTATGCAGTGGAACTTAGCCTCTCTGAAAATCCCATGCAAGGCAGAGGAATTTTAAGACACCATGGGATGTCTATACTTAATGCTTTAAATCAAAATGATGATTATTTTGATTTAAAGTAGTGCATGTCTACATTAGCTTTCCTTATTTCAAAATGAGGAGCTCCCCATCATTTTGATATAATAAAAGCTAGTTTTATAATGAAATGACGATTAAATCGAAATTATTATTCCGAAATAACGCAGTGTAGCCACGTTGTTTCAATTTAACTGTTGTTTCGATTTAACAGTTTTTGCCCTTCTACCTCCCAGGGTACCTTCCTCTTTCTATATATTGGGCGGGGGCATGGCTCTTCTTGGGGGCCATCTTGCCACACCTGCCATGGTGTCCTTATCCTAAATTGAACTAGCAAGTCCTGTCCTTTGACATGCTAGTTCAATTTGGGATTCTAGTGGGGACAGATTAAATTGATTTAACTTAAATCAATTTAATTTTTATTGCAATTCAGTTAAATCGATTTAACAATCTAAGCATAGACATAGCTCAGGACTGTCACGGAAGCAAACTTCATTTAACTCAAACTTTAAAAAAAAAAACCACAAAAATCCTTGAATTGAGACCAATCAAGCAAAATCACAATTCTCAAGGAATTTTGGGGGGAAAATTTTATAAGCAAATAAAAGATTAGAATAGAAACTCAACCTTAATTATAATGTGCACAGTTTTGAAAAGCTATATTGTCCAATATGAGAAGCTTGCAGGCAGTGACTATAGCCCACCCGCTTTGAAAGCAGGCTTGCCCAATATGATTTTAAGCAATTTATCCCTTTTTTAAGCCTCTGTTTTGCTTGTGACACAAGGCTTGGTGCCCGCCCATGTCAACCACAGGCCCTGCCAAAAAAAATCAGTTCTGACTACACCTCTGCTTGCGGGTTATAAATATGAAATTGCAGTTCTTCAGAACAATTTTGATTATTTTGCATTTTTAAACCTATCTGATTCTTGACTTTTGTAAGGCCTGCAATATCCAGTTTATTTGGACTAAGTCCATTTTAATTGATGAAAAATATGACTGATCGTAGTTTGATTTTTTTAGAAACGCGTGTCGTGAAGTTTACAAAATTATTTCAGATTGTTTTATTAATGTGATTTCCATATTATAAGAGACTGTGGTATGGGAGAGGAAGGGAATTAAAATACAGTGGGGACCTGTTAACACGCGACCTGTTTGCATGCGGATTGAGTTACCACACGCTCTGGTCATGTCCCCCAAAGCCATCAACTTAATGCGCGGGACTCAATAACACGTGGTGCCTAAAGGTGGAAGTTGGCCTGGGCACAGAAACGCGCAAGGTGAGTAACAACTTAAGGAGTCCGGCGCACTAGCTAAAAGGGGAAGTTGGCCTGGGTGCGGAAACAGGTAGAGTGAGCCTTATTAGTGCTGCACTCTGATTGATTGATTGATTGATTTGCTGTGGTCCCATTCGCGCACGGTCCATTTAACGTGTGGTCGTGGGGGCTTGTGCCCTGACACCCACGTTAATGGGTCTCCACTGTAATATGAATATGGTCAAGTTGAAGGATATTATCTTCAAACAATAGGCTCAGTTTAGCAGAACATTTTATAGCTGTTGCACTCCATGACACAGCTGAAGGAATAGAATTAGATATAGTCTTTCCAGCTCCAGACAAGATCTCAGGAATGCACGTACAAACGTTTACTGGCATCAAGCATCCGTTCTAAGTACCTTACAGTTTCTATAATGCAAGTTTGTTTATGTTGTAGGAGTTCAGCTCAGTGAATATTTACCGGAGGTGAAGGACTTGTTACAAGCAGATGAACTTAACAACTTGAAATCCAATCCTTATTTTGAATTTGTGCTAAAGGCAAACTATGAACACTATGTTCAGGGACAAGCATGATGATTTTTTTTTTTTTTTGAAAGTAGAAATTTCTAAAAAAAAAAAAAAAAAAAGCAATGTTTTTGTTTTGTTTTGTTTTTGGTTACATGCTGTATGTACTTTGCTAAACCTCTCTAATAAAGTTTATACAATAATGTGTTTGGGTTTGGAAATTAACAATCTTTAAAATATAGTTGTCTCTTGATTTTTCTCTGGGAAATTCACTTTTTATCCCAATGTTTGATTTTGTATGGTTGATTTTCATTTTCTGTGCCTCTCTTGGTTTCACATTTGTTCTGTATTTTTGTTTAGCATGCAGAAGGTCTCTGTACTAGAGGCACCCAGGGGTGAAATCCCAGCCCGTTGAAGACCATGAGAGTTTTGCTATTAATTTCATTGGGGCTGGGATTTTACCCTAGAGAAGTATACAGTATATTGGAAAAAATACAATAATTCTTGAATGATGGTTGAACATATAGCTTTTGGATTGAGAAATAAAATTTGTGCTTATGTAAAGCACTCTTTAAAAATTAGGTTTTCAGTATAAAATTTTGAATTGGTACAGCACCTTCCATTTGAAGAGATCAATGCTATACATGAATAGGTAAGTAACTCCCATTTACAGAAAAGAAAACTGGCACAGAAAGGATAAGTGATTTACCCAAGGTCACTTCATGTGTCAGTGGCAGACAGGAATAGAACCCAGACCTTCTGACTTAATATCTCCTGGTCTAGCAAATACATAAATCTTTCAACTTGCAAGTGAATGAAGTTTTTCACACACGTTTTCAACAAATCAAAAGCAATTTTCACATGACAGTTACCAACACAGAATTTGATAGTTTTTTTATGTTTTTAAAACTATGATATTTAAATGTGCGCCATACAGTAATTGATAATACATGCTTAGAATCTAAGTTAACCGGAAACCTAGAAAGCAGTTACCAATCTGAGTCCAGCAAGACCTTCCTTACTCGAAGATTCATTCTTTACTAGTAGGTGCCAACTTACCCCAGTTCACTTATCTCTGACAATGATGATTTTTTTTAAAAGTCCATGTAACTCCTAAAAAATTCAAATGATTCTCATGCTAAAATAAAAGGTTTAATTTAAAATCATAAATTGTTTTAATCTCTCAAATTGCAGGAGAAGCTGTTCTTTTACACATAGTTTAATGCCCAGAGATTGAATGCAGAGCAACTTGCATATCCTTATGCTCTGCATGCCCTGGCTAGATGCCTGCTAAAACAACTTGATCCAACAGCTGAGAAGGTCAGAAGTTAAATCAGTTGAAGAGAATCCAATTTCTAGTTTAAAAAGCACAGCTATTACTCTGCTTCCCCTCCTGCCTGTACTAATACAGTGCTCCAGGCTGAAAGGCTGAACATGTTTGGAAGAATAGACTTATCTAGGGATTTTCTAACTAATATGGAAAAGATACTCATTAGCAACCTTGGAAAAAGTCACCACTGAATTAAACTTCACCTGTTTCTACAGTATTGCATGACTGAAAGGCGTAGGCATAATTTACAGCTTTAACTTCACAAAGAGTACTTTCCAAGTATTGGAATTTAACTTACTAGTGTGAAACACTATTTTAAATAGAAATTGGATCTCAAATTATAACTACCCCACCTCTGCCTCCAAAAAGCCGAAACATTTAGGAGATGGGAAACAGAGTATCAAATGTCTGACGCTCTTTGTAGGGGCAACTTATTCCTGGACTTTGGCTTTGTTAAAATTAGCTTGAAGTAATATGGACATTTCTGGTCAACTCTTGAAGGTACTGATGGGATCTTTCAGCCCACCCCACCCCCCCCATCCCACATGTGACTCATCTGCATAGACTCACTCTAACCAGCTGTACCCTGCCACAGTCCACAGAGTACACCAAAGGAAACTTCTCCATAGGCTATTATATTTAATCAAAAAGATAGATTTGCTAAAGTTTATAACTATAGATTTGTTAGCCCTTGATCTACTCCAGAGAAAGGATTATTTAATTTTTCTGTTTTGCAGAAAGTCAATATTTATCTATAGATTATGAAATCCTGGGAAATCTGAGGATTTCTAAAGCACTAGGCTGTAGACAGTAGATTGAAATGCCCTATTTTAATAACTCACATACCCAAAGTGAAGTTCAGCATTCTGATATTAGGAATGTTAAATGTGTTCACTAGGTCAGTATAAAATTTGAAAAGTTCTAGATTACTGAGTCTTTTGCATGTGCTTGTTCATGTTAAATGTATATATCCCAAGTTAAAAAAACAAGAGGACTAAAAAGTGCCAGTGTGGCTAAACAAAAAAGTTAAAGAATCAATTACAGGCAGAAAGGCATCCTTTAAAAAGTAGAAGTTATTTCCTGCTGAGGAAAATAGAAAGAAGCATAAACTCTGGCAAATGAAGTGTAAAAATATATTTAGGAAGACAAAAAAAATCAGAAGCTGGAAGTCTGCTATTTAAAAAAAAAAAAAAAAAAAGAGAAGAGGTTTTGGAACAAATTCCTAAATTAAACTAATAAATCACTAGACCAGGTGGTATCCATTCAAGAGTTCTGAAGGAATTCAAATGTGAAATTGTGGAACTACTAACTGTGGTATGGACCCTGTCATTTGAATCAGCTTGTGTACCAGATGACTGGAGGACAGCTAATGTGACATCACTGTTTAAAAAAGGCTCCAGCAGCAATCCTGGCAATTACAGGCTGGTACACCTAACTTCAATACCAGACAAATTGGTTGAAACTCTAGTAAAGGACAGAATTATCAGGCACACAGACTAACAGGATTTGTTAGGGAAGAGTCAACATGGGTTTTGTAAAGGCAACGCATTCCTCACCAGTCTACTAGAATTCGGGCGGGGGTGTCAACAAGCATATGAATAAGGGTGATCCATGGGATACAGTGTACTTAGATTTTCGGAAAGCCTTTTACAAGGTCCCTTACCAAAACCTCTCAGGCAAAGTAAATGGTCATGGAATTAGAAGGAAAGTCCTCTCCTGAATCAGTAACTGGTTCAAAGACAAAACAGAGAGTAGGAATAAATGGTCAGTTTACAGAATGGAGAGAGGTAAATAGTATTGCCCCCAGTGGGTCTGTACTGGGCTTAGTACTGTTCAACATATTCATAAATGCTATGGAAAATGGGGTAAGCAGTGAGGGAGCAAAATTTGTAGATGATAAAAACCACTCAGGATAGTTGTCCAAAGCAGTCTGAGCAACAGAATGGCGGATGAAATTCATTGTTAACTGCAAAATAATACACATTGGAAAACATGATCCAAACTATCCATATAAAACAATAGGGTCTCAATAAATTGTTAACCACTCAAGAAAGAGATCTTGGAGTCATTGTGGACAGTTCTCTGAAAACATCCACTCAATTTGCAGCAGCAGTCCAAAAAAAAGCTAACAATGTTGGGAATTATTAAAAAGATAGGCAAGACAGAAAATATTGTATTGCCTCTTCATAAATCCATGGCATTCCCAGATCTTGAATACTGTGTACAGGTCTTGTCTCCCTACCTCAGAAATATGTATTGGAACTGGAAAAGATACTGAAAAGGGAAACTAGAATGATTAGGTGTATAGAAAAGCTTCTCTAGGAGAAGAGATTAATAAGCCTGGGACTTTTCAGCTTGGAAAAGAAATTATTTGGTGTGTACATGACAGAGGTCTATAAAATCATTACTGGCCTGGAGAAAGTAAATAAGGAAGTGTTACTTAATCATTTAAAAAGAAAACAACAGCAAAAAAAACCTGGGTGGTCACCAACTGAAATTAATAGTTAGCAGGTTTAAAATGAAGAGTTTTTCTTCCATAATGCAGTCAACCTGTAGAACAACTTGTGTATATTGTGAAGGCCAAGACTATAATGGGGTTCAAAAAACCTCTCTATGCTCATGGAGGATAGGTTTGTCAATGGCATTTTGCCACGATATACAAGGATTGCTATTTACCAAAGCTTGGAAGTGACCAAGAAGATGAATCACTTGAGGATCACCTGTTCTGTTCATTTCCCCCCCACCCCCCCGAAGGACCTGGCACTGGCCACTGTCAAAAGACAGGATACTGAGCTATGAGGACCATTGGCCTGAGCCACTGTGGCCATTTGTGTGTTTTTATTCTATGCAGTGAGACCACCCACTGCTCCCTTTTGGAAATCTGCTTCCATTAGGGCAAAAAGGGTTCGATGTGTACGTTACGAGAGTCGCATAGTTTTATCTGTTTGCTCCTATTTCCAATCTTTTTGGATAATCTAGCCATTAAAACAAAACACTTATATGATGTAAATTCCCCCATCAACAAAGTGTCTGACAAAGTGGGATTTTCTCCCAGGAAAGCTCATGCAGTAAATAAGTTTGTTAGTCTTTGAAGTGCTACAGGACTCCTTGTTTGTTTTACTGAACTAGACTAACATGGCTACCCCTTTGGAATTTTGAACATTTCTCTTATAGAATAGGCTTCTCTCAAATAATGGCACACAGAAGTTATCTTCCTTTAGCACTACATATGAATGTCATGTGTAGCTTAGTCTGCTGCATAAGTAGACTCCCCCCACCACCACCTCCAAAAAACCAAACAAAACAAAACCCTGCAATAAAGGGGAACAATTGTAATATATAGCCTAGGACCTATTCCTACAAGAATTGTTAGCCATGTGGTTAACCCTTTCAAGTGGGTAGAAAATGTTAATGGGGGGGGCAGTGTTATATAGATTCTATAATTAAAAAGTATATCTAGCATTTCTTCCCTCGTATAGGCTAGGAGTCATTCATTTTAATGCCCAGTGCTGCTGCCCCTCCCCCCATCACTTTTAAAAATCACAAGTTTAAGAATAGTGGGAAAGGATGTGAAGCTGTGATTTGTACCAAGGCAAGTGGAAGAAACTGGGAATTCTGCTTCGGAGATTAGTTTTACTCTCACCCTGCTCTTATTGTTGGAATTTGAAGTGACTTGTCATTATTGTGCCTGAGTGCTGAAAAATAAATATTGGTTTAGCCTGCCATGCCTATCCTATGTTTTAATCCCAGACAACGTATATAGGGGAAATGGCCTTTTATGTGGAAAATGAATATTGCCATCAGGCCTTTGTGTGCACTGAATTGCTATTACTTAGTTATAGTTGCTCTTTGAGATACAGTGAGAATTGTTGTAGGTAAACAGAAATGGTATATGGCCATGACATTTTTTTTAAAACTTACATTGAAAGGTCATTAACTATCTCCACTGTTAATATTTTAAGTAGAGTATGTGTCACTGCATATGGATAGCTGGAGTACAGATATATCACTGGTGAAATAACTAATCTATACTTTAATCTGCTGTGCATCTTTTTTTATCTTTGATTAAAAAGGTGATTTCTGTCATTGCCTAAAATACTCAGGAAAACTTGTTGTGAATGTTCAGTTTTAGGCAACAGGATTTTGGAAGAATGAAGTGGATGAAAATAGTGTGTTGGGGGGGATTAAATCCCCCCCCCCAGCACGCTTTAAGACAGCAGCATGGCAAGAAGTGCAGATGCAAAGGGACAGCAAAAAGACACAGGATGCAGGCAGAGGTGAAGGGAGAGCTGCCAGATTAGGAATCACAGGGATTAAATATTAGAGAACAGGAAAAGTCCTCTATCCTCAGATAAACCTTGCTGCTCTGTCTTGTAGCTAAGAAAATCCAATTGCAGAAAATGCCTTTTCCCTTGCAGTGGTTCCCAGTAACAAAGATTTTCTCTTTACACTTCTTTCTATACCCCCATACTTCACGTTACCAAGATCCAAAGGGGGTAGCTGTGTTAGTCTAGTTCAGTAAAATGAACAAGGAGTCCTGTGGCACTTAAAGATTAAGTGCCACAGGACTCCTGGTTTGGTTTTTTCCCCCATATTTCATCTTTTTTCAGGAAGATTTGCCTTTAGCCTTTCCTATCCTAATTTTTCCCCAGTTAGTTGCTACAAACGAAACCTGCTTTCTTCATCTCCTTTACTTGATTCTTCTTTCTAATTGTAACAGAAATTTTTCAAGGAAGACTTTCACTGGTGCCAAATGGAATCTCTCCTTATTCAGAGCCTGGCTGGAATAGTTAATTACTCTTTATCTAATGATGAAGTAGTTTCGTCCAGTTAGAGGCAACATCCCCATAAGCCTATCTCTTAAAAACTTTTATGGATGCACTGTTCTAAGTGGCCCAGCAAGTCTGTACTCCAAAGCAATCAGAACTCAGCAGATCAGTAATGGGTACAGTTTGTAACTGTAACTGGAGTGTACCAGCATCCAACAGCTAGTGAATAAATCGACATCGGACATCTAGTATTAGAAGCAGTCACTGGAACAAGTTTTCCCAGGACCAGTATTTCTTGAAGGGTTTCTGGAGCAGACATCCACCATTAACCTATGCATTTCTTATTCATGTGCAATTTTAAATCAGATCAAATGAAATAATCAATGAACTTTAAAGATTTTGCCAATATGAAACTGGTCAAAACCAATATATGTCAAATGAAAGTATGAGAGGAGCATTTCATCATAAGTAACTCACAACTGTTTCCTTTTCAGCCTTAGATTCTTTTCTGTGCTAATTCCCTTCTTCCCTACACATGATATTTTTCTAAATGTGTTCTTCCCTCCTCTGTCCCTTTTTTAAAGTCTGATCTTTGTTGTGATGAATACAATTCCTATTCAGGGAGAAAGAACTGACCCTTCCCAAGTTTGGCAACGAAGTGTACATGAATTGAATGGGTATTTAAACAATGCAATTCTATGACTGCTGCCTTAAATTTAACCACATACATTTTTTCTGAGCAATGCTCAGTAACTTTTGTGGAAGATGCAGGCAGACCTTAGTTAATTACATATCTACTTTACCTTCTTAGTTATTAAAACTATCAATAGGAAGTTTTAGCAGTTTCCCTTTCCTAACTTTATATAAAACAATAGCCTACAACAAGCTATTTCCTGGCTGTCTACTTCTACCTTACAGTCTTCCAGAGAGCATACATCTGTTGAGCCCACTGCTTCCTCCTAGTATGTGTGCATAGTACTTTGGAAAAGCAGATTACTATAAAAACAGAGTCCTGTGGCACTTCTGAAGACCAACAAATTTATTTATGGCATAAACTTCAAGCGATAAATAAATGTTTCAGTCTTTAAAAGTGCCACAGGACTCCTCCTTTCACTGAAATAGACTAACACAGCTACCCCTCTGTACATTGTTAGGATGCTGCAAGTGAGGCTGCTTCTCACTTTCACTAACTTTTGGTACCACATCTATCCTGCTAAGCTATTCATTTATTCCAATTCTCCGCATAAGCACCTGCTGCACTTCCCATCTTAAGAGAAGTTGGACAACTGACAACTTGTATGTCTAGCCTCCCCCAACCCCAAACTACCATCAAACTGCTCCATGACCATAAGTAGATTCAAACCCCTTGAGATTTTTATATGTATATTTTGGTGTATCAGTGGTATAAATAGCATAAACTACAGCAGCCTCACTGTGTATGGGAGCTGTCCAACCTACTCTGGCAGCTAGCTGGAACTTGGATCTTTATCATCCTCTGCTGAAAGCTGATTTGGCAGAGCATTTTGTATTGTAAAAAGATACTGCTGTGTGATGCTTTTTCTACCCAAAAGTCTACAGTGATCAAAACAAGTTCCAGAGGAGTAATCTTAGCTCAGTCCAGTGAAACTAACAAGGAGTCCTGGGGCACTTTTAAAATTTATTTATCGCATGAGCTTTTGTGGGTGAATCCCACTTCATCAGATACGAATTTTCCAATTCTAGCATCTGACAAAGTGGGATCCAGCCATGAAAGCGATAAATAAAAGTGTTCGTCTGTAAAAGTGTCCCAGAACTTCTTGTTTTGCAATCCCCGCCTCCCTGCACCAGTTCTTTCCCCTGGGGGTAGCCTAGGTATAGGGTTACCAGATATGAAAAAGGAGGACACGTCCTCCATTTTACCTACATGTCCTCCATCCAGCAGGCATTTTAAAAAGACATGATTTTCTCTGGCTTTTTGCTTAACGGGGTTAAAGTACACTGGAATGCCCTGGAACACCCTATTTTTACGGGGAAGCTTTCCAGGGCCCCCTAAAAACAGAAGAATACATGAATACTACATTTTCTCCACGTATCCTCCAATGTCCTCCTTTTACTTCCCTGTCTTCCTTTCCATGCTTTGGTATCCGGTAACCCCAGACAGGCAGAGATGTTACTCAGAAAGCAATATCCACTGAGCTGGCTGCATGTGGCTCTGCCAAAGTGCCCCCTTATGAGCCCATAGATCAGCACGCTCCCCAGCAGAGCTGTAACGCTGATTTTTGCCGCCCGGGACGAAGTCCAATCGGAAGGTGCCCCTTGCCATTAGCGGCTCTTGGAGCGGGCACCGCAAAAGCTGCCCTTGAGCCGCTCCATGCCCTTTGCCCCATCATCCCTGCCCTAGCTCCAGCTCTGCCCCCACAGCTTGAAATCTGCCTCTGGCAGGGGGTTGGACTAGATGACCTATGAGCTCCCTTCCAATGATTGTAAATCGGGGGTGCACTGGGAAATCCAGGGGGGCGTTAGGATCAATTTGGGGGCTCACCAGGCTGCTGTGCCTTAGCACCAAAGGGGGACCACTGGCGAGCCCGGCCAGGGCAGCGACTTGCAAAGGGCCCCTGGCAGGAGGGCAGCTGAGCCGCGGGCTCCCTCCTGCCGGCCGGCGTGCGGGTGGCACCGCCACCCCCTGGGCCGCCTCCTTTCCGGCCCGGCGGGGTCGGGATTATTTCGGACACGGGCCCGAGGCGGGCCCGGCAGACTCTCCTTATACGGCCCGGCCTCCGCTCGCTGGGCCGGGGCCAGCAGCTCCTTCTTTGGGCAGCCCGGGGGGCTGCGGCCGACACCCAAATATGGAGCGAGCCGGGGCCACATTCCTGCGCCGGCGGCTCTATAAGAGGCTCCCGCCGCCCGAGCCCGCCGAGCTGCAGAGCTGCCAGGAGCCTCCGCCGAGCTGAGAGCCACCCACCCGCCAGGTGAGCACGGCACGGCTGGGCGGAGCCGCGCCAAACCCGCCACGCGGCCTTTTCCCGCCAAACCCGCCACGCGGCCTTTTCCCGCCACTCGCCACGCCAATCCCGCCACGCGGCCTTTTCCCGCCAATCCCGCCACGCGGCCTTTTCCCGCCACTCGCCGCGCCAATCCCGCCACGCGGCCTTTTCCCGCCAATCCCGCCACGCGGCCTTTTCCCGCCATTCGCCGCGCCACGTGCGGCCGCTGGCCCCTCAGCCAGGCGCCTCAGGCGCCGGTCCCGGCCAGGGCGAGTGGGGAGTGGTCGGCTAGCGGCAGGGCGCACCCCTGAAACCTTTCATACACTGATTTCTACAGCGGCCCCTTCTGGGCCACAGAGCATCCTAGGGTGGGAGGGGACCTCATGAGGTCGGCTAGGCCAACAAAGGACTTTCAGGGCCAAATGCAGCCCAGCAGATGTCAGTTTGAGACCCCGGCTTTAAAGCTACCAAACCAGGAGTCCTGTGGCCATGAGAAAGTCCAACAAACCTGGTCATCACTTGAGCTTGGATGGGAGAAAAAGCGCCACAGGACGCCTGGTTTGTTTTGCCCAACGCGCTGCCTCTTTGGCACTCTAGAGAGGCCCTTGGCTAGGGTTACCAGATGTCAGGACATGGCCTCCTTTTGAGCTTCATGTCCTCTGTCTGGCAGGCGTTTTAAAAGACATGGTTTTGTCTGGCTTTTTACTTATAGGGGTTAAAGTCTGCTGGAATGCCATGGAGTACCTTATTTTAGGGGAAAGCACTCCAGGCCCCCTATAAACAGAAGAATATTATATTAATACTACATTAGTTCTGCAAATAGTGTAGTGGCTAGCACCTCTGCTTAACATGCAGAAGGTCCTGGGTTCAATTCCCAGGGGGTTGGACTTGATCTCATGAGGTCCCTTCCAGCCCTATGATTTGATTCTCTCTCTCTGTGTCCTCCTTTTCATACTTCCCTCTCCTCCTTTCCAGGCTTTGATATCTGGTAGCCCTACTCTTAGCCCTCTACAGGCTGAACTCGCTAGTGGTCACAAAGAAAAGGGGAGTCATTTAAGGCTTCTGGCAGGCCATTCTTTAGTAACCCTGAGGAGGGAGGTGTTCAGAATTTCTTACACAAATTATTAAGTAAGAGCACGGGACAATGTATTTTTACTGTCTGTACCAAGATGATTCCTGAGTTTGGATTTATCTAGCTTTGCATCACATTTTCTTAGTTCTGTTGTAGCTGAAACCAACATTTTTATTGCCTCCCTCTTTTAAAATCCTTAACTATAGGGGAAATCATTTTAGAAAATTTTACTCTCCTTTTTCTTAATCTCCAGTTTGTGCCAGATTACTGACCAAAGAGCTTGGTCTTTATTTTAAAATTTATACTACTGGTAAACTGTTAAAAGTATTTCTCCTAAATACTAGGACAACTACATTAAGATGGGTTCCAGGTTGGTGACCTTTCTAAATGAATTAGAGATGATTGTGATTTTTTACTTTCCTCTCTAACAAAAGTACTGCATGTATTTAACATTACCAGATTTCATGGCAACCATTTCAAAATATGATCAAATGATTTTAAATCAAGAGACTACAGTTTTGTGAGGAAAGACTGGATTAGCTCTTTGAGCTAACTTTACAGTGCTCTATATACTGTGGGGAATAAAGATTTAAAATAGAATTCTAAATTTGGAGGTGGGGGAGATTCATCTACTTTGGGTTTAAAATGTGATTTTTTAAATTATTTTACTTCACCACATTAAAGTAGAATAGGCATTTAAAAAAAATCAAAGCATTTGAGATGTCCATTGGCCCTCACAGTCCCTCTTTGAAGCCAGGTCCCACCCCAGTTCACCCCTCACCTTCAGTGGAGGAGTGGGCTGTTTCTTAGGGTAGTGGGTCACGAGTGGTGGGACTGCTGCTGTGTTACATTGTGCCATGTCCACTTTTATGGTGGTTTGATTTTTTTCTTGCTGTTCCCCCAGAAAGCCGACATCATGTGTGATGAGGATGAGACCACCGCGCTTGTATGCGACAATGGCTCTGGCCTGGTGAAGGCCGGCTTTGCCGGGGACGATGCTCCCAGGGCTGTGTTCCCTTCCATCGTGGGCCGCCCTCGCCATCAGGTACAATGCCCTGGCTTCTAGCCCTACCCCTTTCATGTGCAGAGCCAGGATTGCAGCTTCTCAGAGGAAATGCTTAAAAACCATGCTCTTCTGGACCGCTTCTCTCCTCTCTTGAGAGGCACTGACCCACAGCTCCATGAAGGGACTGAGTAATTCATAGGCTAGCTGTGCTACCACTGCCTGCTGTTGCACCAGATATGCTCCATGAATGCTCTTGGAGCTCCATGCTGATGCACCTGTAGTGTAATAGTTGCTCATTTGATCTAGCTGTGCCCTGTGGCTTGAGAGCCTGCTCCTCTTTTGTCCTGAGCTGGCTGTCATGCCCCAGGGTGGATAGTGCGTGACGCTCACCCTCCTGCCCTGGAGAAATGTTAAGCTCTCTGCCCTCCCCTTTTCGTTCCTCTCTAGGGTGTCATGGTGGGTATGGGTCAGAAAGACTCCTACGTGGGGGATGAAGCTCAGAGCAAGAGAGGTATCCTGACCCTGAAGTATCCCATTGAACACGGCATCATCACCAACTGGGACGACATGGAGAAGATCTGGCACCACACCTTCTACAACGAGCTGCGTGTGGCCCCTGAGGAGCACCCTACCCTGCTCACCGAGGCTCCCCTCAACCCTAAGGCCAACCGTGAAAAGATGACCCAGATCATGTTTGAGACCTTCAACGTCCCTGCCATGTATGTGGCCATCCAGGCTGTGCTGTCACTGTATGCCTCTGGCCGTACCACTGGTGAGTGAGGGTAGTGGGTCTTCACAGGGCCTCTGGCAGCAACCACATTCTCCCAGTGACAAAGGGGCACTCATCTTGAGTCAGGAAAACGCCCACCCATCCCCAGGGAGGGACTCGCCCACTGGCATGTACTCTCTGAGGCATGACACGCATACACCTCTGCCTACAGCAGCACTCCATTCTTCCTTAAATTTGATGTCACCGTGAGTAAAAACAAACTTCGCCTGTTCTTTTCCCCATGAGGTCCTCCTTCCCATGTGACCATTTTCTCCAGCCAGCTCTTGCATCGCTTTAGCTAGGTACTCCATCTCACTCACTCTCCCACTGCCTCACAGGTATCGTGCTGGACTCTGGTGATGGTGTCACACACAATGTGCCCATCTATGAAGGGTATGCTCTGCCACATGCCATCATGCGCTTGGACCTGGCCGGTCGGGACCTGACTGACTACCTGATGAAGATCCTGACAGAGCGTGGCTACTCTTTTGTCACCACTGGTAAGTGGAGCCTGCCCATCCGTCACCTCCTCTGATCAACAACACACAGTGGTCACACTCAAGGCTGTCTTGTTTAGCCTCCGTGGGGAAGGCTGAATGCTGTAGGCCTGCACTCCTTTGTGTGATTGAGGACACCCTGTCACCACTCTGCAAGTGGCACCTGTACTCACTATTTGCCAGCTAATTGGCATGGTTTGTACTAACCAAACACACACTGAGCCTGGGAGATGTGGCGTGTCTTCACTCAGTGTGACCCTGTTTGATATACTTAATGTAAAACATGAGGATCTGTATCTGATGTTCCATATTGAAAACTAAGGACTATGGTTTGATTTCTCTCACTTACGTTCATATTGTTGACAGACTCTGTACTCTCCTCTGGGCAGAAAACATGCAGGCATGCTCTTTTGAAGCACCTGCCTCTTATCCTTGACTTCTGGCTGTGCTGCCTTGCTCCTATTATAGCCTTCTAAAATCTTGTTTTTCCCCTGTGACAGCTGAGCGTGAGATTGTGCGCGACATCAAGGAGAAGCTGTGCTATGTGGCTCTGGACTTTGAGAATGAGATGGCAACTGCAGCTTCCTCCTCCTCCCTGGAAAAGAGCTATGAATTGCCTGATGGGCAGGTCATCACCATTGGCAATGAACGTTTCCGTTGCCCAGAGACCCTCTTCCAGCCATCCTTCATAGGTACATAATCATCTCACTCCTAAGAGATCCTTCCCTTCAGTGTTAATTCCCCTATGAAGTGGTAGATCAGTAAGTGCTCTTACGTTTTATCTCTTCCTGTCACCAGGTATGGAATCTGCTGGTATTCATGAGACGACTTACAACAGCATCATGAAGTGTGATATTGACATCAGGAAGGACCTGTATGCCAACAACGTCATGTCTGGTGGTACCACCATGTACCCTGGTATTGCTGACCGCATGCAGAAGGAGATCACAGCTTTGGCTCCAAGCACAATGAAAATCAAGGTATGTTTGACTGGGACTATTGAGTCGTATTCAGATGAGTACTGTAGAATATTAGCACTACTCCTCTTTAAAGCACTTCACAAACTATCAGTTTAAACATGGGTGCATCTGACTCTGCTTTTTAGGAAATGCTATTCCCCCTCACTTGTATTATGAATTACCGCCTTTAACTTCACAAACCATTTCCTCTGTTTTGTATGCCAATATGTGGTATGGTTGACCAGAGCTCTGCTTACTCCTCTAGATCATTGCACCACCTGAGCGTAAGTACTCTGTCTGGATTGGTGGCTCTATCCTGGCTTCCCTGTCTACCTTCCAGCAGATGTGGATCACAAAACAAGAATACGATGAAGCTGGCCCATCCATTGTCCACCGTAAATGCTTCTAAGTATGTTTACATGATCACTATACTAACCACTCTCAGGATGACAATGTTTTAGGTTGTAGGTTGTTGAATACCTGCAACAGCCATGTAACTTTCTATTTTGTAACAATTCCTGTTACTGTTGCTGCAAACTCCATGTGACACAGTGTATGTAAAGTGTACATAAATTAATTTATTTTACCTCATTTTGTTTATTTTTAAAACTATGCCCTGTGGAAGGAAACCAAAAACTTCAAGAAGCATTAAATCATCAGTCATTCTGCCATGCCCCAATGGACTTGGTTATGTCGTGATTTATTTCAGTTCTGGGAATTGAAATCTCTATTCTTGTTCATCCTAGTCTTTTTAACTGGTTACCATGTAGGGAGAAGAAGGGTTATGGTATTTTAAATAATCCAGCATACTAAAGATGCAGGGTTATTTCACACGGTAGCAATGGTACATAAGCAAACACACAGGATTATGGGTTTCCAGAATGCTTCAAAATTAATTTTTTAAATTATATTGAAGAGATTTTTGGTGTCCGTGTTTAAGCTGAAAAGAGAACCTGCAGTTGTTTTCTTGGCTCTGAGAAATACTTCCCCCATAGTTGGGGTTCTTTTGTTTTTAGAATTTTACATTTTGCTTGCTTTACACAGGCCCTTTCTACTCCATGCTATCAAAATAGCTTTGCTGTATCATCAAGTTCAGGTTAGCATTTTCTGTATAAGATCTAGTTTGCAAGGGATTACAGCTTAGCTATTAAAAAGTGTACTCATAGCTGTAATGTGTCATATCTCCACCTGGAAGCCTTTCCTGTTTTTAAAACTTCTTAAAAAAAAAAAAAAAAAAAGCTGTTGGGTGGTACAAGTTTCTTCAATGACACCAAACTCTTTTTGAATAAGATCTTACACTGGCCCGACTCCAGAGAGTTTCAATAGACAAATGACCCTGGCAACACACTTTTTTCAAATACCACAGTACAGCAGAATGTAAATACAGTAGTAAACGTTTAAAACACATTTCTAAGTGTAACAGATGAGAGGGTTTTGCTGTAGCACTATTAGTCAATCACTAGGTTAAAATACATAACACTGAACATTCATCTTTTGCCATTCTGTGGCTGATCTGAGACATGGAATAAAGTAAATACCTAGGGGCCTGCAGATGAGGCATGTGGCTTACACATGTACCACTCCTCTCCATTTTACACAAGCAAATATATTCCTTCTTGGGGGACTGCAGGTACAGGCACTGCCCAACCATGCCTTGGGAACTTCTTCAAAAGTCAGAAAAGGGACCTTATTACCTGAGGGAGACCCTTCTTTGGGAAGGGGTTAGAAGCTTCCTGTTGTGGCTCACATTCAAAGTTTTCAGCAAGTGGATCAGCGTAGCTACCCTCACTTGGCTGTCAGTAAATGGTACAGATTGAATTGTAACAGCCAACTCCAACTGCATGTACACTAAGGAGTCTGGGACTAAGCCAGAGCTGTAGGTTCAAGCTCCCTTTTTTTGGCCGTAGCATTTCTTCCTTGTGAGGAAGCCAGACCTTTTAGCTCTTGGGAGCTGGGACCCCGGTACCTTTATGAATACAGATGATGCAGAGAAGAAAAAAAAAAAAAAAAAAACCTCTTTCCCCTTGGCTCGGCAACTCCTGGTCATTCCTTATTCAGGGGCTTCCCTCTCATGGTGCCAGTGGTATCAGAGGATTGGAAATGTAACCTCTACGTGCTTGCCTGGGAGAGGCAAAGTTCTTCCGTCCACTGCTAGTGGCCCAAATCTGTGCCAGTCCCACTTTTTGTGATGAAGGGGCTCCCATGTGGTGGGAAATAGTTGTGAGGCTGCCTCCTAGGGGCTATGCATTCTCCTTTTCATGGAGGTGGTTGGCTGGAAAATACCACTCAAAGGGCAGGTGACAGAACAACCACTTTCAGCATGGCTGTCACCCTAATGGAGGTAAAATACTACCAGCAACCCTGTCCTCTGTATGCTCCTCCTCAGTCAATGTTCCCTGTAAGCTGCGCTGGCACGCTGCAGCGCAGCCCGCCGCAGCTGCCAGCGCAGAGAAGGCTGCTGGCAGCCAGAGTCCTTCAACAGAGCTCTTGTAGAGCAGGGAGTTTTGAAAACTCCCGCCCAGAGACGCTATAACGGAGCATGCCCAGAAAATCTGAGCATGCTCTGTAGAGCTTCTCTGGCCCAGGAGTTATGGCTGGGCCCTGCCGCTCCAGTCCAGCTCCAAGATAAGTTTGTGGGGGCTGGGGGGGGCTGCTGGGAGTGGGGAGGGTCATGCTGGGAGCAGGGGGGTGAGTGGGAGTGGGGGGGCTGCTGCCAGGAGCGGGGGGGGCGAGCGGGAGCGGGGAAGGGAGGGCTGCGCAGCGGGCCCCATGGAGGGGGGGCCCGGTGAGCAACAGGAGTTGCTCAGCTGCCCTCTCCCCTTAGAGGGAACATTGTCCTCAGTCCCTGGGCTGTGAGCCTGGAATGACTGAAGTGGGTTCCTTTGAGCCCTGCAGCCTGATTTCTTTAAATAGAAATGAATCTCTAAGAGCCTTTTAAGAGCTGGGTCTCTTGATCATGATCCCAATGAAATAACAGTTTGCATAGTAAAGTTAAAGATATTACAAAAACTCCCAAATATTGCATTTATTTAAATAAGGGTTTTAGGAAACATACATGTAACTCCCCTGGGGTTTTAAAGAGCATGGTTCCTTTAAATCTTTGCCCTGTAGGAGAGGGTTTGTGGAGCTGTGGAGGGGGGCTGGAGCCAGAGGCCCTGGGGAAGGAAGCAGAGGGAGATGGGGCAGCAGTAACACAGAGTAACAGCTAACACAGGGCCCTGCAAGGCCCAACAATAGAGCAGGCTGGAGGCAGACGTGAGCTCTGCTTCTGCACCATGAGTTCAGGAGTCCCAGCACAGTTCCAGTCCAGAGTTCAGCAGGGCGTTGCTGGCGCTAGGCACCCTGGGGCACATGCCCCAAGTCCCAGCACCAGTGCCCCGGCTCTCCGGCCCAATTGGGCCAGGGATCCAGGGCTCAGCCAGCCGCCTGTGGCCATGGCGGCCCCGTCCCCAGCCGGGGATCCGGGGCTCAGCTGGCAGCCCCACCCCTGGCCAGGGATAGGGCCAGGTGGGGCCATGCTGCCGCCGGGCTGGGCCAGAAGTGGTTGCAGGAGGCCGGGCCCTGCGCCGCCGTGGCTGTGGGCAGCCAGGCTCCGGATCCCCGGCTGGGGATCCAGGGCTCGGCCAGCCACCCATGGCCATGGCGGCCCCATCCCTGGCCAGGGATCAGGGGCCTGGCCGTCCACAGTGCGGGCACGGGCGCAGGCCCGGCCTCCTGTGGCCACTTTTGGCCTGGTCCCGCCACAGCCTAGCTGCCCGTGCCGCGCCTGGCCCTATCCCTGGCCAGGGGGCAGGACCTGCTGGCTGGGGGCAGGGCCTGCCAGCTGGGGGCGGGACCTGGGCCATTGCCCCGGGTCCCTCCCTGCCCCAGCGATACCCCTGGAGTTCAGTCCAGCAACTCCTAGTCTTCGGCACCAGCACTTTCCCTGCAAAAGAAAACCCTCTGATGCCTCTTCTGCCACTCTCTGCTAACCCAGAGCGGCCCCCTCCCCACTTAACTAACAACAACCTCCCCCTGAGTCCCAGGTGCTGTACTCATGGCCCCACAGCTCCAGATGCCCAGTCACTGGATCCCGCTTTGTCCTTGGGCTACGCTACGCAGCACAGTGTCCTTCCGTGGGTGCTGGCCTGGCATCCCAGGTCAGCCGCTCTGTCTTCCCTGGCTTCAGGCAGGGCCTCTCCCTCTGCTTCCTTCCCAGGCCTCTGGCTCCAGCCCCCCCCCCCCCAACTCCAGAAACCCTCTCCCACAGGGCAAAGATTTAAAGGAACCACGCTCCTTCAAACCCCGGGGGGGGGGGAGGGGTTACATACAGTAAGTGCTTGTGTGTAAATGATAGCTTTGAATAAATGATTATCAAAGGGATTTACTTGGGTATGGGACTCAGGCCTACATGTGTCACTCGTGTGGGTGAGTGTTTTCAGGACTAGATCATTTAGTGGCTTCATAGTATGTACATGATTTATAAGGAAGCACCAAGTGGATTTCTTGTCATGTTGAAAAAGAGGTTTTACAGTCACCACCATTGTAATCAAATGCTACATACAGTGCTTTGAAATCTACAGACTTTAGCATAATGCATGTAATGTGAAACATTCATGCCAGTAGAATGTTTTTGCTTTTTAATGATACTTGTAATGATTTTGTAAAGTGTACAATAGCAGTAAGACATGAAAAAGATCTGGCTTGTTAGCCAAAACTTTGGGAAGGGTTCACCTTTTCTCTTAGGCCTTCAGCAGCTTTTTTACATCTGTCCTAACCTCACACACCATGTATAGCTAATTAAAGTAATATCACCATAGTACTTAGTAAGTAACCCACTTAGGGTTTTACCTTGCAGTTGCTCTAGTTCACCTCCATGTAAAAGTTACAACCACTCTCACACACCCAAAACAAAACCCAAAAGAACTTATATGAAGCTATTTTTCTAAAAACTGTAATCCTTCTGTTAACTCCAGAGACAATGAAATATAGGGGATGAAGTCCTGTAAGGCCCCTACACAGCTTTCCCATTGAACTGTAGGGGGGTTGGTGAGTGAATAAGAGGGTTTTGGGTTTTTTTTCCCCCTTTTTTAAAATGTTTTCTATTATCTCATTCATTCTAGCTTAAAAGCTGGGGTGAGGGCTCAGTGATGAGCTTGATTGGGCGAAATGTCTAGACAAACAGGAATTTTGCTGGTATTTGCAGTGATATTCACACTACTGCAGAGTTTAAGCAGGGCACAGCAGCTTAGATGGGTACTATGTGCTGAGGTGAATTTCACTCTACACTCTACATTTAGCATTAGGTTTAAAATCATTTTAAAAACAGCTGAAAAGAAGTGAATCTGGGATAGCAACTGCTCCTCGTGATGGGACAAATGCTGTTGGCAGATCTATGCATGCAAACTAACCTTTCCAAAGTGGGGACCTAAAATTAGCCTCAATGTTCAGGCATTTGATTAAGGGGCCAGATTTTTCAAGAGGGCCAAGCCCTCTCCTTTCTGACTGAGTCTATGGGAACAAGGTGGGCAGCACCTCTAACTGTCAGGCCACTTACTCAGGTGCCTAAATAGAGAGTCAGGAACTTAAATTGAGGCATCCATGTGTGAATGTTATTAGTGTCATTAGGCTGTGTGTGTGCTTCTCTGCTGGCAGCATTTGAGTCAATGGCTTTCTTACTGCTGTCAGTGAATTGCATGGATTCCATGCCATGGAGAAAGCCTAACATTGTATTGATGTCTCAGTTCTTACTGTCCCTAACAGCAAAATTCAGTGTATTAGTCATGTACACAGTCACTGCCCTGAGGAAGCTGTGACAACATAGCACGTATGCTGTTCTTAGAGCCAAATTCTCCTCTTTTTGTAGCTAAGTGCCATTCTAGTCTTACCCTCCTGAAATCAGTGGGAAGAACTGGGATCTCTGATTTTAATGTTAAATGAGTGTTTAGTTTAAATAGAAGCAGGATAGGGCTCTCAGCTATCACATTCCCCACGTTGGGGAAGCTAGGTATGGGCATCCTCATTTCTGTCTCTGGGGAACTTAACTCATCAAGATGTCATTACAAAATCTAAATACCGGGGTTCCTTCTTTGGTGGGAAGAAAGTAAGTCCAGGGGCCAAATTTCAGCTGGGTATGAGTGGATGCAACAGCATAGCTTTCTGTGGCAATTCCCTTGCTTTCACTGTGTGGGACTTTGGCGCCTGGTGTGCATGACACTTGGGAGAGTACTCTGCTCCTGTATTTAATAAGGCAAACAAAAGAGGACTGGAAATATTTACAAACAGTTTCTTGGGTGGTTTGAGTGAAACAAGAGTTCACCTGAAATGGTGAGATTTCTCTTAAGCCATGCATTTTTTAATTCCTTCATAAAAACTGTGATGGCACTGTGTTTTCAAAATAATGTCTGAAGCCCTCTCATTTAAGGTGCCTGTGTTGTGCAGGAGGTAGACAAGATGATTTTTCTCTTGACCTTAATATCTATATATTTACCTCATTGGACACCCCCTTAAATTGTGTTCTAATCCTTTAATCTAGTCTTTGGCAGTTTTAATTGTTAATCATCTGTTCTGGTGATTAGATGTAAGGCAGATGTAGAAGGTGTGCCTAACAGCTTCTGAGGCGGGCAACTAATCTGCATGGTTTAGTATTTGCATGAGCACAAAGAATATATCAGCATAAATACACTATGGGTGCAGGGCAATATGGATAATGGTATTTGGGGTTGATCTGATCATAAATCTGTCAATATCTGTAACTCTGCTGAAGGGAAATATGAAATACTGTCTTTGGTGATATGCTACTCTCTGATTGTTCCAAATCTGTTTGGGTTAGTTAAAGGGTAAAAGCTACCCTTAGCTGTAAAGAGACGTGTAAGAGAGGCCACTGCCTGTTTCAGCCTGGAAAAGAAAGACTGGTGTGGGGTTTGCAAAGCTACTTTTAGAGCTCACTCCCTAGCTCCACTGTCAAATGATAGATCGGGCTGGGCTTCTTTTGAGGCTTTTCTTTGTTATGTTACTGCAAGTAGCTGTTTGCAGTGACTTGAGGTTTAACAGTTGAAATTAGTGAGAGAAACAAATTCTCTCTATGAGCTGAAATCACTGAAGAGGAGCAACAGATGGAGTGACCAGTGGGCAGAGCTGGTAGATAGTGAGTGCGCCCAGTGGTGAGCTGGGTGGTGTGAGTGACTACTGCGTGGAGCTGGTGAACAGTGGGTGGAGCCAAGGGACGGTGCTAGTGGATGGAATGAGTGACCAGTGGTTGGCACTGGCAGACAGCTGGTGTGAAAGATACTCTCTACATATTCTAGTGTTGGTTGGGAGTCTAGTTAGCAGTGATTCTCCAGATCAGTGCTGATTTTGCTAGTGAGTCTACATTTGCTGTTATGATATGTGGGATCATGTTGGAAGCCTGCTTAGCGCTGGTTCTCCAGATCAGTGCAGGTTTTGCCATTAAGTCTTGTATGTTCTGTTATGTGGTGTGGGTTCTTGGGAATCTTGCTCTGTACTGATTTTCTAGCTCAGTGATGATTTCTGTTATTTGGCCTTTTATATTCTGTCTTTACTACTATTAAAAGTTCTATATACTACATGCAGGCTAATGGGAAACACAACCTTTTTGGGGTGCCCAGGGAATAGTGCATAATTGCCCAGAAGACTGGGTGGGGGCTTGAGCCAGTTGGTGCTGTAACATTACTTGGACATCCCTAGATATAGAACCTGGCTCTTGTTCTGCCAGCCTGCCCTGGCAGAAGGGTTACACATATATTTGTATTCTTGATTGGCTACTGAAGATAGCCTGGTCACCAAATTCCTCCTAACATGCTCAGGGAGGGAAGCCATTGTGCACTGTATGCTCTGCTTTTGTTTTGTTATAGCTGCTGATCAGTATGTCTGACTGTGGCAGTGTGGGCTAAGTTTCTAGACCCATGCTTCTGCCAAATAAAGTTGGTGCTAAGCCCATGTGTATGTCCCATCTATGCATTATTAATACAAGACTGTCAGCTTACACACCTTTGGAGGAGAACACCCACACAATCTCTCTGCCACCCACCCTACTTTGAAATATTCCCATCAGCTATGCTAGAAGGGTCAGCAGAACAAAATTCTGGCTCCTAGTCTGAGAGAGACCAAGGAGGGATGGTGGTAGAATGAAATGGAACAGAGAAAACATTGGAGCCAATAATGGACGGCAGAGGACACCCAGGGAAAGTTAGACATGCAGAAGAGAAGTATAATGGTGTGGCGAGATTGAGGCAAGGAGGAGAAAGAAAATTCTGAGGCCCAGATTCACTTTTGTGCGCTTGCTTTTTGGCCTGGTGGTAGAAAGGGGCCAGATGAGATTTCCCTAACATGTGTGAGAGTGTGTGTGTCACCAGCTGGTTACACCAACTCCTACACCACCCATCCCCGCAGTCCCTGGTGTAGGGAGTGGGATTGCTGTATGGCCAGGGCACCACTGAAGTAGAGCTAGTCTTTGCTGGAGTAGTGGCCCCTTAGGGTCATAACAAGTTGATATACTTTTGATAAAGTTCATGGGATGCTTTATTAGAACTAGGCCAGGCCCATGCATCATCAACCTCTTCAACTGGACTCAGTGATCAGTGAACATAGCTGAGCCTCTACCCTGTGAAAGCAAAAATAGGTAGAAAAGCGAGGCCAAACAGGGGAACGTTTTAGAGGATTTAAAGAACACGCTTTACAGAAACATTTAAATTAGACAGATGGATCCAGCCTGAGTGGGTGTTGATGTGAGCTTCCCTATGCCCTATAACAGTGGTTCCCAACCTTTTTGAGTAGGAGGACTCCTTTTTAATGTCAAAAAATTTCATGGACTCTGAAGTGATGATAGTTGTTACTGGGGACTGACTGCAGGCAGCAGTGCTGCAGAAACGCCGTGGAGGACCTGGCCTCCACCTGCTCCCAAGGCATGGGGACATAGCTAGGGTGAGGCTGCTCACAGCAGGCAAATACAATTCATTCGTTCAATAAATTTTAGAGTCCTCCTACCAGGGGCGTTGCTGGCGCCGGGCACAGGGGGCACATGCCCCGAATCCCAGCGCCAGTGCCCTGGGTCTGGCGGGGCCCTGCCTCTCCCGGTCTCCAGCCCGATTGGGCTGGAGATCTGCAGCCCAGCTGCCTGTGGACATGGCAGCCCCATCCCTGGCCGGGGATTCGGGGCTCAGCCACCCACAGCCGCAGCGGCCCTGAAGGCCACTCCTGGCCCTGTCCCCGGCTGGGGATCCAGGGCCCAGCCACCCGCAGCCATGGCAGCCCCATTCCCAGCTGGGGCTCTGGGGCTCAGCTGCCCACAGCTGCGGAGGCCGCTCCTGGCCCCGGCCCCAGCCAGGGATTGGGGGCCCAGCCGCCCACAGCGGTGACAGCCCTGGCCCCAGCTGGGGATCCAGGGCCCAGCCGCCTGTGGCCACAGCGGCCCCGTCCCTGGCCAGGGATATGGGGCTCAGCTGCCTGCGGAGGCTGCTCCCGGACCCATCCCTGGCCGTGGGCATGGCCTGTGGCTGGGGGGGGGGGGGGGCCTCCTGGCAGGGGCATGGCCTGGGCCAGTGCCCCGGGTGCTTCCCCATGGCAGCGACGCCCCTGCCTCCTACATGGTTTGCTGGCCAGCAGCAGCTGGGGATGGATTGGCCCTGAGCTGCATGCCTGCTGGGGCCAGATGTATGCACAGACCCCTTTCAATAACTCTGCAGAGCCCCAGGGGTTCCCTGACCACAGGTTGGGAACCACTGCCCTATAATGTTAGATGAAGCCTACAGTGACAGAAGGGGATTTCCACACCTGAGTAGAACAGCCTTCCTGAATGACAATAGCAAAAGCGATGGAACAAAGCAAACAAGGAGTCCTGTATCACTTAAAGACTAATTTATTTATCGCATGAACTTTCATGGGAGAAAAGCTAACACAGCTACCCCTTTGAATAAATCAATGGAACTCTTCGTCCATTGACCTAATAGCACCTATGCATGATGGTGTTAGGTTAGCATAGCTAAATAACTCAGGAGTGTGGACTGGTCATCCCAAATGCTGGTACTATATTGGCTTAAATTTTAAGTGTAAGCCAGGCCACATTGTCAATCCCAGAGCTCTCCCACAGTCATGTCAGGCAAGTGCTATACTTGTCATACTGCTATTATTTAATCATTTAATGTAGCACTTCTCACAAATGCTGAGGAAGCAGAATATGCTCTGGGTAAGGACTAAACTCTTCTTAGTGATGCAGTGCCTCCAGAGGCACCCTGCTGAAATAAAAATCTGAGTTACATGGCTAGTTGAATGTGGTCCAAGATGTCTTTTTCTTAACTGAAAGTCAGACTACATGCCTTGAACCCCACAACCCTTTCTCAGTTGGGACTTCAAATGCTGGTGCACTCTCTTGTGTATGACTCTCTTAAAAAATGAAAAACATTGTGCTATGCCCCAGGGCCCTGACTGTGAATCTCCTCTCACAGCTTTTATGCCAGCATACCTCCAGTAGCCACTACTAATTTACGCTGCTGGGAGATCAGCATCAGTCATAGATTAATTGGCCAAGGAGCTTTCACATTACAAATCAAAAAAAAAAAAATCAAAATAGTAGTGCTGGTTAAACAATGTCAATTATTTAAAAAATAAAGCCTATGAAAAATAATTTTTAAGCAGCTTTCCTTGAAAACTTTTTTTTTTCAAATGAGAACCTTCCCCCCATTTCAGTGCATGGAAAATGTTGATTTTTATTTTAAAGGGGAAAAAATGATAGTCAGTTTCTTGCCCCCACCCCCTATGGAAAAGAAGAACATGTCACCCAAAATGAACATTTTCACGGTGTGTGGGGGGGGTTGTTTTATTCCAAAAGCCTTTGGGGGGAGGGCAATGTTTTAATGATAACAAATAGTTTCCAGAAGGTATTTGTCATTGATGGAGAAGTGAAGCAGCACATCTAGCTGAGGGTATCCTATTGATTGGTTTATGGATTTTTAAAGGGTGGCACCCCAAATTCACATAGGCCTCTTAACACTTTCCAACTGATGTTTCAGGGTTGGCCTAGGGCAGGCTGGCTTTAACTAAGAGCCCTGCCAGGAAGGACTTATTGGCAGATGGCTTAATTCAGAGGTTCTGCTGGCCGTACTTTCCCTCAGAAAAACACCCCGTACTTCTGGGACTGTACTGACTGGATTTAGGTCCTTGTGGAAGGGGAAGTTGTTGCAGTGCAGTTCTGAGTGGATGTGCTGCATTATGCTGTGAGTAGAGTGAAGAGTTTGGTGTAACCAAGACACTTAAATACTCAAGTTTACATTTGAATAGGCATTAACTAAAAAAAATGTATTGAAGTCCCATGTAGTTAGCCTCTTAATGCTATGCTACTGGCTGTGCACCGTGTCTGGCACAGGTAAGCAAACCCTTAGGACTTCGTTGTGTGTATTGGGTGAACAGATAGCAAGAAGGAAAATTGGGATGGGAGCTATTAAGCTTCTATATAAGACAAAGTCATGAATAGTGGGATCACCACTGCTCACACCCCCATAGAATGAGCCTGTTCTTTGTATATGGAATGTTACAAGCAGCTTCCCAGTTTTCCTCCCGCCATCATCAGTACACTCCAACCACTGGTCCAGCTCCCTTCACTCATCACTCCAGCTTCAGCTTCTTTGCTCACTGCTCTATGTGATATGAGCTATGGTGAGATACCTCCCCTGCCCCAACCCACCTTTTCCAGCATCCTATTTACTCCAAAGCAAAAATGACTCTTTAAAGCTAAGAAATCAACTAGGTGAGAGGAAAAAATAGGGAAGTATTGCTGTGCAACAGGGAAAGAAGGTCAGTCAAGCAGGAAAAAGACCAACAGAGTCCTGCTCATAGAAACAGGCATTGATTTTTCATCTAATGAACTGCCCCTGGATTGTGGAAGTCAATTTTAAGTTTTGTCACTGCCTTGGGAAATAGACAAGCATCTCTATACTGCAGTAAAACACCCACTGTGACCGCTGACTCGGCCTTGCAGGGCTCAGGGTGCTGAGCTTTACCACGTGCAGGGTGGACATTTGGGTTGTAGCTGGAGCCTGGGCTCTCAAACCCCACAAGGTGGGAAGGGCTCATGCTGGTAGGGCCTTCATGAAAACTAACATTTGTGACATGACCATCAGCACCAAACACTGGCACTGGTGTTGACTTAAGACACACCAGGATCCTGGTCCGAAGCCTGCTGAGTTGCAACCCTCCACTTGGTGGGTGCAGCCAGTGAGGGTGTGAGGAGCTGACACTCTGCAGCTGGTTTAAACCAAACAAACCCCAAAGGCTAAAATTTAGCAGCTTTTCAATAAAACCCAGGACAATATTTTTTCACAGAAATGTGACCTGTTGGTCAGCCAGCTCCAGTTCTGCACACTTTAGGAAGTGGGGCAGGGACAGGGTGGAGGCAGGACCATTGCGCCCTGACTCTTCGGTGCTAGCTGTGGCATTTTGGGGCCTATGTACAAGTCACTATTTGGCTCACAGAACCTGTCTGAGCTTAAGATTGTTTTTTTAAAAGGAGGTATTTCAGGGTCTTTCTTGTGCCCAGGCACTGTTAACACCGAGCAGATTTAGTTATCCAATCTACTCATACCCCCGTGCCCATGCCACCATGGCACATTCGTAGCTATAAGTTAATCAACACTGTTGGGTTTTGGGGGCCTGTATCACTACCCCCTGGCCACGCTGCCTCCTGCCCCCTCCTTGCTGCTCCAACACAGAGCCAAAAGCAGAGTGCATGGGGGGGGGAGACTGGCAGCACTGAACCGGGTTACCCTTTTGGCTAACTCACCTGGTTTCCAGCAGGGGATGGCTGGAGCAGGGGCCTGCCCCTCCCCTGGGCCAGCTGGCTCTGTCCCCCAGTGCTGGGGGGTGAGTGGGGGCCCTACAGAGGAGAATTTGCCCATGGCCCCGCACCATCCCTAGGGATGGCCCTGGGTAGAACTCGCCCCCCCCCCCACATCGACCCTCCTCATTCTCCCCAACTCCCTATACCTCCAACTCTCCCCTCTCCCCCCCAAACTTCCCCACTCTCCACAATCCCCACAGCTCCCACCCCCTCACGCCCCTCAGCTCCCCTTCCATTTCCCCCTGTAAATAAAGCCCATATACACCCTCATTCAGTGTGCAGTGCCTCATTTTATTGTGTTGGGACAGGGTGGAAACACATGGGAGGGGGTTGAGGGGGTAGGCTTTGTGGTGTTTTGGACTACCTAGGGTAATTGGGGTTGTCATAGTGATAAATGGGATGGTCGTTTAGGTGCTAGGGAAACCTGTCTGTCGGGTTCTCTCTCTCTCTCAGTTCTCTTTCAATAAAGACTCCTTACACAGCTCTGAATATGCTGCCTCTCATTATTGGATTATAATTTCCCCTAAAACTCCACATCTGGTGACAGAGGATGGGATATGTGATGGAGTTGGCTATCTTCAACAATCCTGGCAACTTTGGAAAACCAGAATGCAATGTAAGAAGCAAAACCTTATTTTACTGCTTGCATGGGGGTGGGGGTCATAGCTGTGAAAGCTGATCTGTTTGCCTAAGGGCTAGCTGGCTATTCTGAAAGCTGATCTGCCTGTTATTAAGTACAAGGAAGATATAAGGCTGGCTGACTATTCTGAAAGCTGATCTGGCTGCTGTTAAGTGAAGAGACAAACATTGCTTTACTTACTACAACCCTTGAAGCATTTGATCATTCGGCAGATTCATGGCAGACATATACAGCCCGATTTCAAAATTCTGTAATAGCAAATGACGTAACTAATGAGAAGAAGGTACCAGTTTTTCTAACGGTCATTGGAGTTAAGACTTATAATTTGCTATGTGATTTGCTTTATCCGGAGAAGCCAGAGCAGAAAACTTACGGGGCCCTAGTGGAAGTTCTGGGAGCATATTTTTCCCCGAAGCCACTAGTAATTGTAGAGAGGTATAGGTTCTACCAAAGGAACCAAGGTGAAGGTGAATCAGTTGTACAGTTTGTAGCAGCTCTGAGGAAGCTGGCAGCACACTGTGACTTCAAGAACCTGTTAGAGGAAATGCTGTGTGACAGGCTGGTGTGTGGCCTGCACAGTGAATCAACACGGAAATGCCTATTGACTGAAGGTGAACTCACCTTGCAGAAGGCTGTGGAAATTGCAGTCTCCATGGAACGTGTCACCCAAGACATGCAACAGATCGGGGTCAGCGTACATAAAGTATCCCTACAACCTGCCCACAGGGCACCGGGGAGACAGGAATGTTACTGGTGTGGGAAGCAGGGTCACCTCGCATCAGAGTGCTGGTTTAAGGAACTACTGTGTTGACAATGTGGTAAGAGAGGGCACATTGAACGTGCCTGCAAACAAAGGAAGGATGAACCAAACAGAAGAGGCAGGCCTGAGAAAAATGGGCCGTTGGTTTGGTGGATTAAGAGGGAAATTCTGCATGGAGTAGAGCAGAATACAGGTGATCATAGTGACACCCAATCAGAAGATGAAGATTCCCTGCATGTTTTATCTATAACAGCTGGCCCACATAAATTCTGGGTGACATCTGTGTTGGAAGGCAAACCTGTATGCATGGAACTGGACACTGGCACAGCAGTTTCGTTAGTTTCCAACATTGTGTATGAGAAGGACTTTAGACATCTGCCACTTAAGCCAACAGTAGTTGTTTTGAAGACATATACTGGGGAGACTGTTCCCCTGTTGGGTACTATTGATGTGAAAGTAGAACTCAATGGACAGACCACAAAGCTACCACTGTTCGGAGTGAAGGGGAATTACCCAGCCCTAAAGGGAAGATCTTGGATCAGGAAAATCCAACTTGATTGGTCACAAGTGCATCAATTGACTAAAGAAAAAAATGAATCTAGCAGTGGTACTAATGAAACACGCTGCTGTTTTTGGTGAAGACTTAGGCAGCATGAAGGGAATCACTGTGAAATTAAATGTAAAGCCTGATTGCGAACCAAAATGTTTGAAGGCCAGGATGGTGCCATTTGCCATCAGACCCAAGGTGGAAGAAAACTTGGAGCAGTTAGTCAAGAAGGGAGTCTTAGTGTCAGTTACTCACAGCCAGTGGGTGACACCCATTGTCCCAATAGTGAAGAAGGAGGGCCACATTCGGATTTGTGGAAATTTCAAGGTCACTGTCAACCCAGTGTTATGCGCAGAACAATATCCTCTTCCCCGCATTGAGGACATCTTTGCAGGTTTAGCTGGAGGACAAAAATTTAGCAAGATTGATTTGAGTCAAGTGTACTTACAGATGCATGTTCATAGAATCATAGAATCATAGGGTTGGAAGGGACCTCATAGGTCATCTAGTCCAACCCCCTGCCAGAGGCAGGACCACTCCCACTAAACCATCCCAGTCATGGTTTTGTCCAGCCGGGCCTTAAACACCTCCAAAGATGGAGATTTCACCACCTCCCTCGGCAGCTCATTCCAAGGCTTCACCACTCTCCTAGTAAAAAAGTTTTTTCTAATATCCAGCCTCGACCTCCCTAACCGCAACTTGAGACCATTGTTCCTCGTTCTGTCCTCTGTTACTACTGAGAACAGTCGAGCTCCATCTTCCTTAGAGCATCCCTTCAAGTAGTTGAAGGTTGCTATCAAATCCCCCCTCAATCTTCTCTTCTGCAGACTAAATAAGCCTAATGCTTTCAGTCTTTCCTCATAGGGCTTGTGCTCCAGCCCTTTAATCATTTTGGTTGCCCTCCTCTGAACTCTCTCTAGCATGTTCCTGTCCTTTTTGTAGTGGGGAGCCCAAAACTGAACACAGTATTCTATATGTGGCCTCACCAGTGCAGAATAGAGGGGAATGATCACATCCCTTGATCTGCTGGTAATACTTCTTTTGATGCAGCCCAGTATGCCATTGGCCTTTTTGGCAGCAAGAGCACACTGCTGACTCATATCTAGCTTCCCATCCACCATGACCCCCAGGTCCTTTCCTGTAGTGCTGCTACTTAGCTGAATGTTTCCCAGCCTGTAGTGGTGCATGGGGTTTTTTTGTCTCATGTGCAGGATTTTACCCTTGTCCTTATTGAAGCTCATAAGATTTCTATTGGCTCACTATTCCAATTTATCTAGGTCTCCCTGAATCCTGTCCTTGCCCTCCAACGTGTCTACTGTTCCCCCCAGCTTGGTGTCATCCGCAAACTTACTGAGAGTGCAGTCTATTCCATCATCCAGATCATTGATGAAAATGTTGAACAGAACCGGCCCCAGGATCGACCCCTGCGGCACGCCACTCGTGACTGGTTGCCAGCTAGACATGGAACCATTGATTCCTACACGCCGAAACCGTTGATCTAGCCAGTTTTCTATCCACTTTATAGTCCACCTATCCAATCCATACTTCCTTAATTTGCCAATGAGAATGCTGTGGGAAACTGTATCAAAAGCCTTGCTAAAATCAAGGTATATCACATCAATGGTTCTTCCTGCATCCAGAAAACCAGTCATCTGATCATAGAAGGAAATGAGATTGGTCAGGCATGATTTACCCTTGGTAAATCCATGCTGACTGTGCCTGATCACTTTATTTTCCTCTCAGTGTTTTAGGATGGATTCTTTGAGAATCTGCTCCATAATTTTTCCAGGGATTGAGGTGAGGCTGACTGGTCTGTAATTCCCCCGATCTCCTTTTTCCCTTTCTTGAAAATAGGCACTACATTTGCTTTTTTCCAATCCTCTGGCACCTCCCCCGTCCTCCATGAGTTTTGAAAGATAACAGCCAGCGGTGCTGCTATCTCATTGGCCAATTCGCTTAGCTCCCTTGGATGCAGTTCGTCCGGCCCCACGGACTTGTGCACATCCAGCTTCTTTAAGCAGTCCCTAACCTGACCTTCTGTCACCAAGGGCCTGTCTTCTTCTCTCCCATCTGCCACACCCATGGTAGTGGACTGGGAGCTAACCCTGCCTGTGAAAACTGAAGCAAAAAATGCATTGAGCACTTCAGCTTTTTCCTCATCCTTTGTCACAAGGATGCCTGCCCTATTCAGCAAGGGGCCTACACCATCCCTGATCCTCTTCTTGTTATTAACATACTTGTAGAACTGCTTCTTGTTATCCTTTACATCCCTCGCTAGCCGCAACTCCATTTGTCCTTTGGCCTTTCTGATTTTATCCCTGCAGTCCCTAGCAATATCTTTATATGACTCCTTGGTCATCTGACCAAGCTTCCACTTCCTGTAAGCTTCCTTTTTATGTTTAAGCTCAGAGCAGAGTTCCCTGCTAAGCCATTCTGGCTGCCTCACGTGTTTGTTCTTTCTCCTAATTGGAATGGCAACTGCCTGTGCCCTTAGCAGGGTTTCTTTAAAACATAACCAACTCTCTTGGACTCCTTTCCCCTTCAGATTAGCATCCCAAGGGATCCTGCCCATGAGTTCCCTGAGGGAGCCAAAATCTGCTTTTTTGAAGTCCAGGGTTTTTGTTTTGCTTCTTTCCTTCTTTCCTTTAATCAGGATCCTGAACTCAATCATGTCATGGTCACTACTGCCCAGCTTGCCATGTACCTCTACGTCCCTGATCAATTCTTCCCTGTTTGTGAGTAGCAGGTCGAGTGGTGCAAGGTCCCTAGTTGGTTCCTCTAGCATTTGTACTAGAAAGTTGTCCCCAACACTCTCTAAAAATTTCCTGGATTGCCCATGCACTGCTGTATTGGCCTCCCAGCAAATGTCAGGGTAATTGAAGTCCCCCATGAGCACCAGGGCCTGTGATCTAGAAGCTTCCGCTAGTTGTCCATAGAACACCTCATCCACCTCCTGCTTCTGGTCTGGTGGTCTATAGCAGACACCCACCACAACATCCCCCTTGTTGCTTTCCCCTCTCAATGTAACCCACAGACTTTCTACTGGCATGCTTCCACTTCCATAATGCAGCTCTGAGCAGTCATAGAGCTCTTTTACATATAACGCTACTCCTCCCCCTCTTCTTCCCTGCCTGTCTTTCCTGAACAGTTTATACCCATCCATGGCAGAGCTCCAGTCGTGCAGACTATCCCACCACGTCTCCGTTATTCCTATAATATCATAGTTCCTTGTCTGTGCTAGTATTACCAGTTCTTGCTTATTTCCCAGGCTCCTCGCATTAGTGTATAGGCACCTAAGATACCCGGCCGATTGCCCTACTTTGTCATGTTGTTTTCCAATTCTATTACATGAACCTCCTTGCATTTTTTCTTGGAGTTCTCCTCCCCCACTCTCCTCACATATTGGGGCTTCAGTAGAGCACTTAAGACATTTATTTGATTCCCCCCCCCATGTTCCAACTACCTTCTCTTTTATTGCTGTTGATATAGTCCCAGCCCCCCCCACCCCCCAAGTTCCATCCCTTCCCCCAGATCACCCACATTGTCACTTACCTGTGGGCTTTGGTCTCCTTCCCCTGTTGAACCTAGTTTAAAGCCCTCCTCACTAGGTCAGCCAGTCTGTGCCCAAACAAACTCTTCCCCTTCCTGGACAAGTGAAGGCCATCTCTGCCTATCAATCCTCTGTCCTGAAACAGGACTCCATGGTCAAGGAAGCCAAATCCCTCCTGACCACACCATCTTCGCAGCCAGGCATTCACCTCTAGGATGCATCTGTCTCTCCTCAGGCCTCTAGCCTTGACTGGAAGGATTGAGGAGAACACCACCTGTGCTCCAAACTCCTTCACCCTCGCTCCCAGAGCCCTGAAGTCACCTTTGATCTGCTGAGGATCACCTCTTGCAGTATCATTGGTACCCACATGGATAAGAAGCATGGGATAGTAGTCTGAGGGGCGGATGATTTTAGACAATCCCTCCATTACATCTCGGATACGGGCACCTGGCAGGCAGCATACCTCTCTAGAGGCCTTGTCAGGGCGACAGATGGGTGCCTCCGTTCCTCTCAGGAGTGAGTCCCCAGTCACCACAACCCTACGTTTCCTCTTAGGCGAGGTGGCTGTGATCTGCCCAGCCTTTGGGGTTGATGGCATCTCCTCTACCTCCTTTAGTGTGTCCAACACCGCATAACGGTTCCTCACCACAATGGATGGTGGGATGTGAGCAGGCGTGGAACACTGTCTACTGCCAGAGGTGACCAGCTGCCAGTGTTCTTCCTCTGCCATAGGCATCCCATCCATTTCCAGAGCTGTGGCAGTAGCCCTTAGCACTGGGATAGGGACCTCCTCCTTGCAGGTCTCATCGTGGACACTGTCAAGGAACTTTTCCAGGGCATGGATACCCCTGAGTCGTGACACCTCCTCCTGTAACTCTCCTACCTGTTTCCGGAGAGATGCCACCAGAAGGCACCTATCACATAGATTCGTCTCCCTAGCCTGATCATCAGTGGCAGGAAAATGAAGGGCACAGTCCCTGCAAATCCATACCAGGATCTGGGTGGAGATATCTATGGTCAGGCGGTCTGTCTGGCTACAAACAGAAGCAAAGGAAACAGAAAGGGCTCTGGCACAAGCAGTGTGGCTCCTCTTCACCATCTTGGCCTCACCAAGCTCCCTCGCAAACTCCCCTGTTTGCAGTCCCCTGTTCGCAAGCTCCCTCTGGTCACTCAAGCAGTGGCTTTTAAAGGCCTTCTCTGCCTTGGTCAGCCCTTGCCCCTTGTTAGTCACACAGGGACAGGCCAATCACAAGGCTGCTAGAAGCTGGTGATTAAAGGTGATCAGGGAACAATGGTGCAAACAGCCCCACCCAATCACACAAGCACAGTCCCACAACTAACAGCAATCACCTGTAGGGAAAAAGACACAAGCAACTCACCTGTAGGGAAAGACACAAACACACAGTCAGCAAACCACCTGTAGGGAAAAAGACACAGCAATCACTTACCTTGGATGCACCTGGCACCACTGTTCCCTCTAAGCTGTGCACGTGTGCACGTGCACACAGGTCATGAAACCTGTGCACACAAAAAAATAAATTGCGAACAAAAAAAATTCAATAGTGCTAATATTGGTGCTCACAAAGAAATGTTTTTGTGCACACAAAGAAATTGTTTGCGCACACAGGCTACAAGTAATTAGAGGGAACATTGCCTGGCACCAACTCCTTCCCTCGCAAACTCCCCTGTTTGCAGTCTCCTGTTCGCAAGCTCCCTCTGGTCGCTCAAGCAGTGGCTTTTAAAGGCCTTCTCTGCCTAGGTAAGCCCTTGCCCCTTGTTAGTCACACAGGGGCAGGCCGATCACAAGGCTGCTAGAAGCTGGTGATTAAAGGTGATCAGGGAACAGTGGTGCAAACAGCCCCCACCCAATCACACAAGCACAGTCCCACAACTAACAGCTTTCTTCACTTGAGTAGCTGTGACAAGTGTGTTTTCCACCTGTTCGAAGTAAAAGATTCCTTCCTGACTCTGATCTTGACAGTGTGCCGGTAAGGGTAGCCTTGAAAGACCATCAGCATTGCAATGTAAAGAGAATTGCCTATACTTGATTTCACATGTGTATCCAGAAAGTATCAATGCCCATCGTTGCATCCAACTAGAAGCCAAATGTGGGATGCCTGTGTGTGACCCCAGAATTGATGTCAGGGGTCAATGTTGAAGAAGAATCTCAAGAGTTGTTGACAATCGTAACACATAAGGGGTTGTACAGATACTTTCGTTTACCTTTCAGCATTACTTCAGCCCCAGCTTTGTTCCAAAGGGCAATGGATCAGATTTTGAGTGGTTTATCAGGAGTACAGTGCTATCTGGATGACATCTTGGTCACTGGCAAAAATGAGGAGAAACACCTTACAAACTTGGAAGCTACTCTGCAAAGACTGGAAGAGTATGGTCTACGTGTTCACAGAGACAAATGTAAGTTTTTCCAGCCCTCAGTTGAATATTTAGGACATATAATTGATGCTGATTGTGTCCATAAGTCTCCAGCCAAGGTTAAGGTTACTGTGGATGCTCCACAACCTCAGAACGTAAGCCAACTTCGCTCTTTTTTAGGGTTATTGAACTATTATGGCAAGTTTATTCCACAATTAGTGATGCTCCTGAAACCCCTACATGAGCTTCTTGGGCCAAAAAAGGCCTGGAACTGGACTGAAGCTTGTGATGTTGCCTTTAACAAAGCTAAACACTCACTGGTAAACTCTAGAGTTCTGACACATTTTGACCCATCTTTGCCCCTACAGTTGGCTTGCGATGCCTCCCCTTATGGAGTTGGGGCTGTATTGTCACATATTATGCCTTCTCATAAAGAGAGGCCTATCACTTTTGCTTCATGCTCCCTGACCAAGGCAAAAACTAACTATGCCCAAATTGAACATGAAGTACTGGGCATTGTTTTTAGCATTCGGAAATTTCACCAGTACCTGTGAGGAAAGAAGTTCACCGACCATTGACCCCTGACATCAATTCTGGGGTCACACACAGGCATCCCACATTTGGCTTCTAGTTGGATGCAACGATGGGCATTGATACTTTCTGGATACACATATGAAATCAAGTATAGGCAATTCTCTTTGCATTGCAATGCTGATGGTCTTTCAAGGCTACCCTTACCGGCACACTGTCAAGATCAGAGTCAGGAAGGAATCTTTTACTTCGAACAGGTGGAAAACACACCTGTCACGGCTACTCAAGTGAAGAAAGTGACCCGGGTTGACCCAGTACTTTCACAAGTTATGGATTTCGTGATGCATGGAATGTTCTTACCTGACTCTCAGGTGTTTCCTGACCTCCGCCCCTACGTATCTAGGAGGACAGAGTTATCGACCCAATCTGGGTGTTTGTTGTGGGGTATGCGTGTCATTATCCCACTTTCATTAAGACCATGTTTGTTGGAACAGCTCCATTCAAGTCACTGTGGCATAGTGCACATGAAAGAAATTGCATGGAGCTATTTCTGGTGGCCGGGCTTGGACAGGGCCATTGAAGAAATGGCTAGAGCTTATACCTCATGCCAGAGCTTCCAGAATGCACCTCAGCTGGCACCTCTTCATCCGTGGGATTGGCCTGAAAGGCCATGGCAATGTATCCATGTTGATTTTGCTGGCCCATTTGAAGGATGTATGTTTTTAATTGCTGTGGATGCCCATTCAAAATGGCCAGAAGTCTCTGTAATGCAGTCCACTACTACAGAAACCACTATACAGACCCTGCATTGCTTGTTTAGTCATTATGGTCTTCCAGAACAGCTGGTGAGTGACAAAGGACCACAATTCATTTCTCAGGATTTTGAAACTTTTATGAAGGCCAGTGGAATACATCACACCAGGTCAGCACCTTATCATCCTTCCACCAATGGACTTGCTGAAAGGTTCGTACAGACTATGAAGCAAGCTCTAAAATCTGCGAAGGGACGTTCACCTCTTCAGAAGCATCTGGACAACTTCTTGTTGTTCTACAGAAACACTCTGCAGGCTATGACTAAGGCATCTCCAGCTTTTCTTATGATGGGATGGCAGTTATGCTCTTGCTTTGATTTGTTGAAACCATGAGACACACGGCAAGTGGTTCAATGCCAACAGCAGGACCAGGTCAGCAGACATTCACCAAGAACAAAGGACCATACTATCAGTATTGGACAGCCGGTTCTTGCTCGAAACTATGCTTCAGGATCTAAATGGGTTCCAGCAACAGTCATTTCCCAGACAGGACCTGTTTCCTACTCTGTCCAGACAGCGAGTGGCCTAGTTTGGCGACGGCATGTAGATCAGTTGCTTCTCTGTCATATACATCTGGAAGATGCTTCTACAGTGGACATATCTGACTTCACCCTTACTGATGATACAACATCAGAGCATGAAACAACTGTTCATGTCTCTCCTGCTCCAGCCACCCTTTCAACGCCTTCAGCCTCCCTGGACCAACCGGACACAACATCCTCTCCGGTTCCAGCCACTTCTCCGGTACCTGTGATCCCACCACCACAATACCACCTTGTGGTGTGAGCACACCAGAAGTTCGCCATAATCCACCTCGAGACAGAAGGCCTCCTAATCGGCTGGATCTTTAGCTAGTGGTGACCCCCTCTTCATGGGGCAGAATAATTCCCTGGGGGTTCGCCGGAGATGGGGCAGTCTACTCTCATCTCCTAGTTTAGTTCTTATTCTTTCCAGGGGGGTGAGGGCTTTATTCTTTGGGGGGAGGGCTTTTTCATTAGAGGGGGAGGAATATGTGTTGTTTTGGACTACCCAGGGTCATTGGGGTTGTCATAGTGATAAATGGGAGGGTTGTTTAGGTGCTAGGGAAACCTGTCTGTCGGGTCCTCTCTCTCTCTCTCTCTCTCTCTCTCTCTCTCTCTCTCTCAGGTCTCTTTCAATAAAGGCTCCTTACACAGCTCTGAATATGCCGTCTCTCATTATTGGATTATAATTTCCCCTAAAACTCCACAGGCATGGGCAGGTGGGGGTGGTGACAGTGCCTAGCATGTCCCTGTTGATGGCCCAGCAGACCTGCCTCAGGACTGCTCCCACAGTGGACTTGCTGATCCCAAACTGATGGACAATGGACCGCTAGGGGTCTGGGGCTGCCAGCTTCCAGAGGGCAATGGCCACTCACTTGTCCATAGGCAGGGTGGGTCAGAGCCAGGTGTTGGTGTTGTGCAGAACCAGGGTGAGCTCGGTGACTAGCTTGAGGAAGGTGTTCTTCCTCATTTGTAGGTTCTGCAGCCACTGCTCATTATCCCAGGTGTTGAGGGCAATCTGGTCCCACCACTCAGTGCTGGTTTCCCATGCCCAGATGCGCTGGTACAGAGAGGGCACCCTGTCTGCACCAGCTCCCATGTACAGCAAGGGGATCAGCCTGCTCTGGCCTGCCTCCATGCTGGCAGTTGGCCTGCAGCATCTGCTCCAGAGCTGGAGAAGGCTGGCCAATGCATGGAAGGTATGGAGCACTGTGCTGGCACATTGCTGGGGCATGTCTGGGTCCATGACCTCCTCAGGCTCCATTCTTCTGGGCACAGTGTGGTGGGTGCTGTGGTCACTTCCTGTTTTACAGGATGGCCGGGCAAGGGTGGCACTTCTCTGGTGCAATGTGAGCCAGCTACCCACAATGCACCACTCCTAAGGCAACCTAGATGGTGCCAGGGTGGACGTGGGCAGTCTAGAGGCAGTTTGAATGTGGACTATCTAAGTCAACTTAACAAGGTTGAATTTAAAGTCGACTTAAAGTTGACCTTGTTAAGTCAACTTAACTGAGCCCTCTAGTGTAGACATACCCTTAGAAATATCAGTAACTTCCTCTAACTCAGGAACAGCCTCGACATAAGCAAATGGGGGGGGGGCCTCACATCACCATAATTACTGCCACACAAAAGAATGTGCAGGATCAGGCCATGGATACAATAAGTGAGCTGCTAAGGGTAAAAGTTGTGAAACTGAGTCACAAGTTCACCCAATTTAGGCTCAATCATTTTTTACCTTTATTTTATACAATTTCAGCCAGACTTAGTATCACCTATAGCTCCTGGACATGCATTTGTGCCAGACATATAAACACCAGACAAGACAGAACTGGCAAGTGAGTTGAAGTTACTGCATTCTGGAAAGTCTTCTTTCCACTGTCTATGGGAAATCCTTCCATCATCTGTGATCAGTAGAAGTTGCCCTCTCTGATCCCTTAGTTTAGTCTTTCAATCATATTCTTCAGTTTCTGATCTGGTGTTTCTCCAGTCTGGGCCCATATTTGCTTAGGTCCTTTATACATTTCTACATTAAAATTTATTAATCTTTATATAATTGGCTCTTAATACATCAACCCTTTGGGTTTTAGGTAACCAATACATTATGCAAGCCCAAGCTTCAAGTACCCAACTTGTGCATTTTCCCTACTGTTTTTGCAGTTTCTGGGTCACATTCATGTATTTTACCCCACCCTTCCTAGAAAAAGTGGAGGTTGATTTAACATTTCATGTTCTTGTATCTTTTACTTACATCTCTACAAAACATCCTACCTTTGGTCTCTCCGTAACAACATTTTAGCAGTTTAGTAATTCTATATAAAAGAAGAATGGGGCAAAACCACACTTATGTCAGTGATGACTTGACCTAAGCGTTCTCCTCTATATTCATTCACTATCTGTAACTGCAGATAATTAAAATATAACTGAGAACATTTTTAATTTTACCATTCACAATTCTTCCTGTTATCTTTCAACATTATAAATCAATGAGTTATTCTATGCTACCCTAGATCTATTAGAAAGATGAGGGAGCATTAAGGAAAACATGATTCTTTAATGTCAACGCTTCTTTTGGGTCCAGTTTCATATATCAATCATTACAAAGAAAATTCATGAGACATTTTCCTGTGAATGCATTTTGTGCAGTGGGTATCTCGGTTTTGTTGCTGTTAATGGTACCCAACAGAGCCATAAACAACAGCAGTAAGGGTAGAAAGGTAATATGATTAGTTATACAGCCCAGTAAGGGGCATACCTGGAGTCTACAAAATGATTAGTTTGAAAAAACCCACCCCACTCCCTCTCTTTCTCTCTCCCTCTCTCTTTCTTTCTAATTTTAATCTATATTTTTAAACTGCTGCCTGTTTCCTACTTATTTAAAACTATAGTTCAAACCTGTCTCTTTCTCTCTATTTTATATCATAGGGTATGTCCACGCACACTCCTTATTTCGAAACAACAGAGGTTGTTTCGAAATAAGGAGTGCCATGGCCACACGACGCACGGCCATTTCGAAAGAAGCAAACCGCTTCTTTCGAAATGGCCGTGGTCTTTGCGAAATAACTTAAACCTCGTTACCTTTCGAAACAGCGTTGTCCCGAAACGGTTGTTTCGAAATAACGCCAATGGGACATGCCGTTTCGAAACAACGGTTGTTTCGAAACGAGTTGTTTCGAAACAACCGTTGTAGTGGCCGTGTTATTTCGAAACAACCGTTGTTTCGAAATAACCGGCTGACCTTCCTCCCAGGGTGCACAGCACCCTGGGGGAACTTCCTGCTAGGGCGTGCCTGTTAGGCTGCGTGGCAGGGAGGCAGCTAGCAGGCAGCCATGGCCCAGCAGGCAGCTCCCTCAGCCGCAGGCCGCTGGAGGGCGCCCGTGTGGACCCGGGAGGACGTGTCCTGCCTCCTGGGCATCTGGCGGCAGCCAGACATACTGGAGCGGTTCCAGGTCAGCCACTGGAACCGTGACATCTATGAGGACGTCGCGTCCGCGATGTCCCAGGCCGGGCACCCCAGGACCACAGAACAGGTGCGGAGCAAAATAAAAACACTCCGACAGGAGTATGCCCGCACCCGGGATGCCCGGGCACTGGAGTGGCCTGGCAGCCAGGCCACCTGCCCATTCTACGAAGCCCTCGACGCCTTCCTGGGCACACAGCCCAGCAGTGCCCCTGCTGTGGCCGTCGATACATCTGGCGGGCCTCAGAGCCCCTCGTCAGGCCCGGAGGCAGCTGCCTCCGACATCTCTGTCGGGGGACCTCGAGCCGCAGCACCATCAGCGGCAGAGGCCAGCCCGACAACTCCAGAGCTGTTCCTGGCCGGGGAGGCAGAGAGCAGTATGGAGGAGCAGGGGCCCACCACCGCCCCAGGCTCGGAGTCAGACCCCGGGACATCTCGGCGGACCTCCGGAGCCCCCGTGGGTAAGTATGCCCCCCCCCCATGGAGGCACACAGGGTTGGGCCTTTCCAGCAGGTCCCGGGATGGGTAGAGGCCAGGGCCGGGCACCGGGGCAGGTAGGGCCTAGGGTTCATGGGCTCAGAGGGGCCCCCTGGCCATGGGTCCCACGGACACAGGTGGCACCGCGGTCACAGGCCCCTGTGTGCCAGGGGGTGGTGACCAGGGACTGGCTGGGAAAGATGCAGCAGCATCTTGGGTGGGGTGGAGAGCAGGCAGGGCACACCAATGGCAAGTGGCCTCAGGTGACCCAAGGGCAAGGCGTGGCTGGGTCCAGCTCACCCTTGTGGGCAGCAGGAGCATGTGTGCCTCCAGGGCATGGGTCCCAGATGTCAGGCAAAAGGAGATCATGGTCTCCTTCCTTCTGCTCTGTTCTTCTTTTTATTCTCCCATTCTCTGTCTGGCAGGCAGGTCAAAATACAGGGGTTTGTCTGGCTTTTTCCCAGAGGGGCTGAAGGATCCTGGACTGCCAGAGAATACCTATGTATATGGGAAACTGTCCCAGGGCCCCTTAAACCCTGCTGACTACCTTGGCCAGACAAGCTTCTTGCTCAGGGTCCTCCAATGTCCCCCATCAGGTACCGTCCCAGCCTTCTTCTGAGGCTTTGGGGGCCAGGAGCCCTACCCCAGGGCAATGTCCCACGGGATCCTGGGACCCACTGACAGTCAGGGCAGAGGTGTGTGCTGCAGACAGGTGCACACAGATGGGACCAGCAGGCGGCAGAGGCTAACTGTGTTTTTTGCATCCCTGCAGCACGTCGCAGAGCCCCTCCACACCAGCCGGCACCCACGCCTGGACCCCACCGCGCAAACCCCAGGACACCGCGGCGACGGCAGAGGGCCCCCAGGAGCCGCACAGAGGTCCTCGAGAGCCTGGAGGAGCTCGGCCGGGACATGCATGCCGCCACCCAGGCCTGGCGGCGTGAGCAGGCTCAGCGGCAGGCAGCTGGACTCCGTGCCCTCGAGCGCCTCGGAGGCGCGGAGGACAGGGCAGCGAGGGGATTGGAGGGCCTGGCCGTGGAGCTCCCAGCTGCCATCCGGGAACAGGCTGCAGCCATCCGCCAGCTGGCGGAGAGCCTGGCTCCCCGACGGTGGCGGGACACCTCCCCGCCCCAGCAGGGACAGCGGGCAGAGGGCAGCCGTGGCCGCAGGCGGGGCATGCCACCCCCCTGGACCCTCCCACAGGCGCTGCCTAACCCCCCCCGCCCCAGGACCTCTTCACCCCACTCCCCCTGCCAAGTTCATGTTCCCTCCCCAAGTCCCCTCCCAAGTCCCCTTCCAAGTTCATGTCCCCT
>ML681972.1:26582215-26740465 GCA_007922195.1 Podocnemis expansa | reverse complement strand
CCCCAAGTCCCCTCCCAAGTCCCCTTCCAAGTTCATGTCCCCTCCCCCGGACTCCCCCAGATTGCCCTGTCCCATATCACCCCCATCCCTTCCCTGATTGTGAATGTAAATAAACCCCTGGACAGTTATTCATGGTTGACCCCTGGACAGTTATTCATGGTTGTCTGTGTTTTTATTGGGGGGGGGGGTTGACAGTGTGGGTGGATGGGTGCAGGCTGGCTGTGGGTGGACGGGGGGAGATGGTGGTTTGGTGCAGGGCAGGGCTGGTCCTCAGTCTTCCTCCGCGGCGAAGCTGCGCCGGAGGGCATCGCGGATGGCAAGGGCTCGTGCCGATGGCTGCTCCTGAGTTGGCCGGGACCTTGGCTGTTCATACTCCCTGGCAAAGGCCTGGACCTCAGCCTCCCATGCGAGTGGGATGGGTTCCCCTTGCTGTTCACAAAAGTTGTGCAGCACTGCACATGCCGCGATGGCTTGTGGCAGGCTGCGTTCAGCGAGGTGGAGGCGGGTGAGCAGGCACCTCCACCGGGCCTTGAGGCGTCCGAAGGCCCGCTCGACCACCTGTCGACAGCGGGCGAGGCGGCGATTGAACAGCTGCCGACTGGGGTTGAGTGGCCCGGCGTAGGGTCTCATTAGCCAGGGCCGCAGGGGGTAGGCTGCGTCGGCCACTATAAGAACGGGCACCTCTACGCCCCCAAGGTGGATGGTGTGAGGGGGGAAATGGGTGCCCGCCTCCATGCCCCGATACAGGGCAGAGTTGCGGAGGACCCTGGCGTCATGGGCCCTGCCTGGCCATCCCACATAGCAGTCCTGGAACCGGCCCTGGTGGTCCACAAGGGCCTGCATAATGACTGAATGGTACCCCTTTCGGTTGCGGTACACCGCAGCCCTGTGCTCCGGGGCACGCACAGGAATATGGGTGGTATCCAAGATGCCAGCACAGTTCGGAAAGCCAAGGGTGGCCATCCCAGGCATGGTGCCCTGCAGGTCCCCGTGCCTCACCAGGCGCCGTAGGAGGACCCGATTGATGGCCCTGGTGACCTCGAGGACGATGGCGCCGGTGGTGGACCTCCCGACGCCGAACAGGTGCGCCACTGCCCTGTGGGACTCCGGGGTGGCCAGCTTCCACAGGGCGATGGCCACTCGTTTGTCCACCGGGACGGCAGGCCTCATGGGGGTGTCCCTGTGGCACAGGTGTGGGGCGAGTTCGGTCACCAGGCGGGTGAAGCTGGCCCTGCTCATTCTGAAGTTCTGGCGCCAGAGGTTGTCGCCCCAGGTGCGCAGGACGACCCTGTCCCACCAGTCGACGCTGGTCTCACGCGCCCACATGCGGCGGGGCACAGGGAGGGGCAGAGGCAGTAGCTGAGGCCTGAGGATGAGGTGGATGTAGTCCTCAGGTAGAGGCCAGTCCTCCTCGGGGGCTACGAACAGCGTCTCCCAGAGGTGCTGGAGCCCCTCGATGCGCGCCGAGGGGTCGGGTGCTGGACGGCGCTGTCTAGGCAGCCGAGCACTGTCCATGGCTTGCAGCATGCTGCTAGCGTTGGTGGACAGCAAAGTGAGGTCAGGGCCAGCTTTTATGTGATTGGCTACCAACATGGCCACCGATGTGGCCCAGGGAGGCGGCCATGTTGCCACACCTCCCATGCTGCACTGCCCCTGGGTCGAAATAGCAAGTCCCCACTGTGGAAACGCTATTTCGATTCCCGTTTTTGGCTTATTTCACGGACACCGTTTTGTTATTTCGAAACAAGTTATTTCGATATAACGGGTTATATCGAAATAAGTTATATCGAAATAGCTTGTTTCGAAATAACAAAACCGTGTGTAGACATAGCCATAGAATCAGTCTCTAGGATAAGACATCATATGAGTGCAAGAATACATGCAATAAAATTAAGGCAATAAGATATACGTATCAGGCTACAGATATTTCATAGAGCTTTGCAGGTGTGATGCTTTGATGATGAATGCACTAAAGAAGAAATTGGAGAACACACATTTAAGCAGAAGGCCTCATTCTGTTCTCAGCTACACCCATTTGACACTTGACTAACACCATTAACTTCAACGGATTTACAATATATCTACATTACAGTGGAACACTGATGCTTCCTACCTACATCGATGGAAGGAGATTTTCTAGTCATGTAGTTAATCCACTTTTCCAGTAGTTAGGTTGACCTTACAATAGCTCTCAAAATGCAAAATTTTTCACAGCCCTCAGCAATATAGTCAGCTTAATCTTATTTTTAAGGGTAAACCAGGCCTTATGCTGATGGATGTGAGAGTAGGATCTAGCTTTTCAGACTGGCTTTTAGTGTGTTTCTTTTTACGTCCTCATTTAATTCAGAACAGGAGGATGATAAATGGCTTCAGACTAGTTTTGGAGAAATCACCCAAAATCAAACTGATTTAACAAGTGCACGGAGTCTATAGGGCAAGTGTAATGACCAGCCATGTTTAGAACTGCTAACTAAATGTTTAAAGCAAATGTCTGATAAGTTACTCCCTGGCCGGTTGGTTTGTGAGTCACATTGCACAGTCCCCAAACCATGCCCATCTCTATTTATAAATACGTGCCTTGCTATATCTGACTTGTTAAATAAGCATTCCAAATTGTGGCTGGGATCCTGGTGGTATATTATAGGACCTAGGGGATAATTTAAAAGAGTTAAGTGTAATCATAAAAGGCAGTGCAACTCACTGCAAAGGTTCCTTCTGCCCAGCTATTTTTTTGTCATTGTCTGTGCACAAACTGCAAGTGTTTGAGGAGAGAGAAGGCAAAAATGAGGTTAATCCAGGAAAGTATCCATATAAAGTCAACATGCCAACATTGTTATGGCTGACTTAGAACATTTCCTCAGCTCTCATCCCAAATGCCGCTCTTCTGTTTACACTACATTGATGACATCTTCATTGTCTGGACCCACAGAAAGGAGGCCCGTGAGACATTCCACTGAGATTTGAACTATTTCCACCCCACCATCAACCTCAGCTTGGACCAGTCCACACAGGAGATCCACTTCCTGGACACCACAGTGTAAATAAGCGACAACCACATAAAAATGCCACCCTTTACCAGCAGGGGTGTAGCCAGCCCCTGATTCCTGGCCATGGCCCTGCAAGGACAGAGTGGGTCTGGCCAGAGGCAGAACTAGGTATATCTGCGCTGGGGGTGGATCCAGAGCACAATGTGCCCTTAGAATGAGTGGCGCCTGGGGCAAGCAGCGCCGAACACGCCCTTTGATTAAGCGGCAAAATGGAGTTGCCCTGGGGTACCCAGGGCAAAGCACCACTTGCCCTGTCCTAGTTACGGCCCTGGCCAAGGGCAGCTTCCAGTCATAGAATCATAGGGTTGGAAGGGACCTCATGAGGTCATCTAGTCCAACCCCCTGCCAAAAAAGGCAGGACCACTCCCACTAAATTATTCCAGCTAGAGTTTTATCCAGCCGGGCCTTAAACATCTCCAAAGACGGAGATTCCACCACCTCCCTAGGTAGCAGATTCCAATGCTTTACCACCCTCCTAGTAAGAAAGTTTTTCCTAATATCCAGCCTTGACCTCCCCAGCTACAACTTGAAACCATTGGTCCTTGTTCTAGCCTCTGTTACTAATGAGAACAGCTGAACTCCCTCCTCCTTGGAGCATCCCTTCAGGTAGTTGAAGGTTGCTATCAAACCCCCCTCAGTCTTCTCTTCTGGAGGCTAAATAAGCCTGGTTCCTTCAGTCTTTCTTCATAGGGCTTTTGCTCCAGCCCCTTGATCATTTTTGTTGCCCTCCGCTGGACTCTTTCTAATTTGTCCACGTCCTTTTTGTAGTGGGGAACCCAAAACTGGACACAGTATTCCAGATACGGCCTCACCAGTGCCGAACAGAGGGGAATGATCACATCCCTCGATCTGCTGGCAGTGCTTCTTCTGATGCAGCCCAGTATGCCATTGGCCTTTTCGGCAGCAAGAGCACACTGCTGACTCATATCCAGCTTCCCATCCACCATGACCCCCAGGTCCCTTTCTACGGTGCTGCTACTTAGCTGATCGCTTCCCAGCCTGTAGCAGTGCATGGGGTTTTTCCATCTCAAATGCAAGACTTTGCACTTGTCCTTGTTGAACCTCATGAGATTTCTATTGGCCCACTGCTCCAATTTGTCAAAGTCTTCCTGAATCTTCTCCCTGCCCTCCAGCGTGTCTACCGTTCCCCCCAGCTTGGTGTCATCCGCAAACTTACTGAGAATGCAGTCTATTCCATCATCCAGATCATTGATGAAAATGTTGAATAGAACCGGCCCCAGGACCGACCCCTGGGGCACACCACTCGTTACTGGTTGCCAACTAGACACGGAGCCATTGATTTCTACATGCTGAAACCGTTGATCTAGCCAGTTCTCTATCCACTTTTCAGTCCACACATCCAACCCATACTTCCTTAACTTGCTGACGAGAATGCTGTGGGAAACGGTATCAAAAGCCTTGCTAAAGTCGAGGTATATCACATCAACAGCTCTTCCCGCATCCACAAATCCAGTCATCTCATCATAGAAGGCGATGAGGTTGGTCAGGCATGATTTACCCTTGGTGAATCCATGCTGACTGTTCCTGATCACTCTATTTTCCTCTAAGTGTTTCAGGATGGATTCTTTGAGAATCTGTTCCATGATTTTTCCAGGGATTGAGGTGAGGCTGACAGGTCTGTAATTCCCTGGATCCTCCATTTTCCCTTTCTTGAAGATAGATACTATATTTGCTTTTTTCCAGTCCTCTGACACGTCCCCCATCTGCCACGAGTTTTCAAAGATAATGGCCAGAGGTACTGCTACCTCATCGGCCAACTCCCTCAGCACCCTCGGATGCAGGTTGTCCGGCCCCATGGACTTGTGGAGATCTAGCTTCTTTAGGTAGTCCCTGACCTGACCTTCTGTCACCAAGGGCCTCTCTTCTTCTCTCCAATCTGCCATGCCCAGTGTAGTGGGCAGGGAGCTGGCCCTGCCTGTGAAAACTAAAGTAAAAAAAGCATTGGGCACTTCAGCCTTTTCCTCATCCTTCATCATGAGGATACCTGCGCTATTAAGTAAGGGACCTACACCATCCCTGATCCTCTTCTTGTTATTGACATACTTGTAGAACCCCTTCCTGTTATCCTTCATATCCCTTGCTAGCAGCAACTCCAATTGTCCTTTGGCCTTTCTGATTTTATCCCTGCAGTCCCGAGCAATATCTTTATATGCCTCCTTAGTCATCTGTCCAAGCTTCCACTTCCTGTAAGCTTCCTTTGTATGCTTCATGTGACTGGATGCCACTGCCACTCTCCTCCCCCAAAAGGGGCGAGCCACAGAGCCTGAGCCAATGTAATCCATATGTCTATGAAGGAGCAATATCTTTTAGGGATCTCTTAAGGCTGCCTTACATTGTTGGGCAGATTTTGCTGCCCAGAACCAGAACTTTCTGGTAATAAGGTGTGGTAGGATACTTGTGCATGCTCCACAAGTTTTTCTGTTGTTGCTGGAGTCAGATACTTGAGAAAAGCCTGAGAGCAGCAGCCCTGAGAAGAGCAACTACAGAGAGCTGCAAGGAGAAGAGTCCATGTGCTCAGTGGCTGAGTGAGAAGAGCTGAGCCAGGAGTGACCTGCGGGATGTTTTCTCCCTGCTTTGAACTATTTTGCAGGGGAGTTTTGTGCTGTGGGACTGACAGGTGGTTGACCAGTGGACAGGCTGCATGGTGCTGGTTGAAGAGAAGAAAAAAAGGACTGTGTGGATTCCAGCTGAAGATTCCTGCAACCAGAGATGAGGATTGCTTCTGTTTTGCATTCAAGCCTCAAAGACTTAGGCTATGTCCACATATAGATCATTATTTTGAAATAACCCATTTTGAAATGAGTTATTTTGAAATAAAGTCCTTATTTTGAAATAAGTTAATTCGAATTAACAGTTTGTTAATTCAAATTAAGGGAAAGCCTGCTTTCGAAATAGCCGTTGTTTCAAAATGGTTATTTCGAAACAAGGCCATTTGGACATGTCGTTTCAAAACACTTGTTTCGAAACAATGGTGTTGTTTTGAAACAACGTGTCCGAATGCCGTTGTTTCAAAACAACCGTTTTGAAACAACAGCTATTTTAATTAGTTGCGAGGTTTAACGGTTTCGAAATAATGGTGTGTTGTGTGGACATGCCGCTTCTTATTTCAAAACAACCTCTGTTGTTTCAAAATAAGAAGCCCGTGTGGACATACCCTTAGAGACTGCAACTGAGATATGGTGGCTCCACCTGAACTATAGGACTCTTGGGTTTCTTACTGTTTTCTTTAAATTCATTTTTATTTCTTAGGATAAGGTTTGTTAGTTAGTTAATAAAGTTTATTGTTATGTTTATGCTGAGTAGTAGTTTAATGTGGGATAGGAACTCTGAGCAATCATTGCTGTGAGTCCCTTCAAAGACTGGTCCTGGCTCTCCAGCTGCTTTTTCCAGGGGTTTATTTCTGGTAGGCACCAGAGAGGGGCAAGTTGAATGAATTCTAGCCCAAACTTGCAGGTTACACCAGAAGCAGTGCGAACTTGGCAGCTGCAGTCACAGGGCCAGCTAGCAGCCACAGCTGCAAGTGGGTCACAGGCACTAGCGGTCAGGCACCTCAGCTCACTCACAGCTGCAGGACCCAGTGGCTGTGAGAGAAGCAGAGGTTCTGGTACTTCTGCATTGCTTGTGGACACTGGGACCTACAGCCACAAGCAGAGCAGAGGCACCAGAGGCACCTCACAGCCATGGCAGTGAAGTTTGTGCCCACCCCTGGCTACAACCCTGTATACTAGAAATCTACTGACTGTTATACCTACCTACATCCCTGCAGCTTTCATCCAGGACACATCACAAAATTCATTGTCTACAGCTAAACCTGTCTTAAAAGTACAATCCTCACTTTAAGAAGTGAAAAAAACACATTGACAGAGCCAGATGGGGTACCCAGAAGTCTATCATTAGAGGACAAGCCCAACAAGGAAAATAACAGAACACTATTGTTCATCATCACCTACAGACCCCAAGTCAAACCTCTCCAGCACATCATCAAGGATCTACAGTCCATCCTAACAGATGACTCCACCCACTCTCAAGCCTTGGGAGGTAACTACACACCACAAAACAGGAACACTAAGTCAAGTACTTATCCCTGCAACAAACCTCTTTGTGAACTCTGCCTGCACAGCTACTCAAGCAACACCATCACAGGACCTAACCAAATCAACCACTCCATCAGCGGCTCATTCACCTGCTCATCTACATGATGTGATATATGCCATCATGTGCCACCCCGTCCCTGTCTCCTGCTATATACATTGGCCAAACTGGACTGTCTCTGTGCAAAAGAATAAATAGACACAACTCTGACATTAAGATTCAAAAATCAGTGAGGAACATTTCAATCTACCTGCATATTCTGTAAAAAACATGCTAGTTACAGTACTTCTGTCTGAGCTAGAAATAATCTTGGCAAGAATAGTTTTGCAAAGCCTAGGGGAAGGCTAAATTATTTCTCTCTGATATTTATAAAACATCCTGTGTATGCCATATAATGAAAATAACATGAAGGCAGTAGAGTGACCATGTCATTAATGCAACACGAACAATTCTTGGCCTGTTACGCTGGCTGCTGTCCACATTGAAAGGGCCCTGAGAGACAATGACATTCAATAACTTTACAGAGACTGGTTTAACATTAGGGCAACATTTGCTTCTCATTTCTCTGCAGTGGTCCTTCAGCTTTTTCTGGGACTTAGGGTGATTGGAGCCAAAAAAGCTGGACTTCACCTTACCAAATGTATGTCTACACGTGTGTTTATGTTGATAAAACTTCTGTTGCTCACTGGCATGAAAAAAAACACACTGCTGAGTAACAAGTTTTTGCTGGAATAAGTGTTTGTGTAGCTGCATTATGTCAGTGGGAGTGAGCTCTCCTGCCTACAATATAAAACCACCTAAACAAAAGGTGGTAGCTGTGTGCTACATAGTGCTACCCACAGGAGCATTTATGCCAGCAAACTTTATGTTGCCTAGCAGGGTGGTTTTTTTTTTGTTTTTTTTTTTTACACCCTTGAACAACAAAGTTTAGCTGGCTTATGTGCTAGTGTAGACAAGCCCTTTGTTTCAGCCTGTTGGATCAGCAAGCCAAGCTCCACCTACTCGTGTCTCCTTTGTAGTGCCAGTCTGTCTGTTTTATTTTCTCTAGGGACCTTGAAGCAATCAGGTGTGATGTCCCTATGCCATTAATAGTCACGGAGCTTTATGCTGTACTTGCACAGGTGTCAGAGCTTGGGGTGAAATTCCTGGTTGTTTGCATTTAATTAAAGGCCCTTCCCTTTACTTTTGTCTCTTGGCCAGATTAGTCCCTTGTGGCATATCAATGAATTTTCAGTCACTCAGGGTTATTCTGGCCCTCTCTCACTCTAAGCTGGAAAACTGTTTTGTTTTGTTTTCCAGTAGGTGCTCTTCATTATCTCTCTTCTTTGTTCTTCCTTGATCTAATTAGACAACATTAAAAGAGGCTAGCAAGGGGCTGGGTTTGATGGCTCCTATGACAGGAGAGGGCAAAAGGACAAGGTCACAGGCAGAGTCCCACAAGATTTCCAGCCCCCACATAACTTCTAGGGTTGGCTTGAGCTTTTGTGAGGGATGTGGCCCATGATTTAGAGCCAGGAGATCTCAAAGGCTTTGCCATGAGATTTGGTGCCACGATAAGAGCTGTGTGCGCAGACCTATACGTTGTTTACTGGTTTCTGGCCATTATGCCACCTTATCTCCTCTATCTGTCTGGATTGGGCTGCTGCTGCATTGCAGCCTCCCTGGGCTTTGCCTACTGCCGCTGCTGCAGGTGGGCCAGAGGCTGTGAAGGCCAGTGGGACCTGGCTCAGCTGCTTTACCGCAGAGCAATGCTGTTATGGGCTGCCCCACAGAGCAGTGCTCAGTCAGCAGCCAGGTCCTGGGACAAAGTGAGGGTAGCCTCCCTTCCCCCTGGCCCTGTTGGACTCGGAGTGGTGGGGGTTTAAGAATGCTTGGGACAGGACTAGTCAGAGCCCTGTCGAGGAATCAATACCAAGGGGCGCTACTTGCTGCCCTACAGTATTTGAATTGGCAGTGGCAGCAGTTTTTGTGTGTGAGCTTTGCTGGCTTCAGCCCAGCAAAATACGCCCTTCAGAGTGAGCCCAGGCTCCTTCCCCTCCCTCCCCTCTGCCGCTTGTGGGGTGGAATTGACCTGCTAGGTCTGCCTTACTGTGCTAGTCTAGCTGGTTCTTACCTGGGGCCCATCATTGCTTCAGCAGGGCATCTGGGACTGGGTATGACACTCCCTGGTGTGGTTCTTGTTGCTGGTGCAGTGCCCCCTTTTTCTTTGAGCATTCCCCTCTGCTGATAGCCTCCCTCCTAGCTCCTGTGGGGAATTAGCCAGGCCTGTAGCCTAAATCTATGACTAAGATTGGCACTTTTGGAAGTGACAATGGAACACACCAATCTGTGGCAGTGACTTATAGGTCTGGGTGTTGATGCTGCCGGTGACTTTGTCTGTCTGAGGCATTTTACAATGAGCTACCTACTACGCCAAACACAGACTTAAGAGCTTGCCCTATGGCAGTTTAATGTGTTCATGCCCTCCTTCCACACTGATGCATGTTAGTGAGGGGTTGCATGCTCATGTAGTTACATTAGTGAAAACTTCTTTAAGGCGATTAGGATGTGGAGACTGCATCACGCTTGGTAGTGGGGGCCGACTGAAGGTTGAGGCCCCCTCTTGCTTCATCCCCTGAAACAGGAAGGAATACTACCAAAGACTCTCATGGTGTGAGTGGCTCCCCCATGGTAGGTGCCGCCAAGAACTGGGAAAGGCTCACTGGGATGTAAATGACTGTGCTGAGTTATCTCCCAGGGGAACTTTAGCTGTAATTTGACTCATAAATTTGAGGCCTAGCTAATACCCAAACCACATGTCCTTGCCTCCTTCCATGCAGCAAGCATACCAGTGAGCAAAACGAGTTTAGGAATGCCAGACACATACATTTTCTTGCTTGAGAGGCGATTGCATTTTAGATGTTGCCAACTATGTCTGTAATGTTAGAGTTAGCGAGCCTTGTTAATTATGCCCTGTTCAGCAGGGTGACATCCCCATATTGATCTTTCAGCTATTGAGTGTCTTCATCGAAGCAGGGTGCTTGGTCTGAGACACAAACATGATTGTATAACACTCTGTATTTACATAAATGCCTTTCAGTCAAGTTTCAAAGTGCTTTGGAAATACCAGTGAGTGACCTTGCACAACATCCCTGTCAAGGAAAGTGATATCACCACCTTTTTATCACTTTTTTTTTCATCAGTAGGTATGTAAAGGAGAAATCAAACAGCACCAGTCATCAGGTCTTTTCTATTCCCATTTTACAGATGGGAGGATTGAGGCAACAGACTATTTAAGCCACTTTACCAAGGTTACAAATGCCAGGAATAGAACCCAGTTCTCATGCTGCTTAGTCTTGTGTTGTAGTTACAAGTCCACCCAGCACCTCAGTAGCTGTCACTGACATGGGCAGTTCACTTCTGTTTGTAGATAATGCTTAGGTTTACCTTACACCTCAGAAACGTGTATATGAAACTGTTCTCTTCTTATTTACATTGAACTTCTCTTTAGATCAGTGTATTAGAGTCTGTTATTTCTGGAATTCTTGGTATGAAGTGCTTTCCAACTCTAGCCATTTTTCTCACAGAGCTTTCAAGTGAATTCTGTGCCAGAAGTAAAGATATCTGGTTGACAGGCTACATGGCACAGTCATCTGTTTCTGCAGAACAGGTAGTGAGACAGCATGAGCAATCTTTTCTCCTCTTCTGAAAGGAGCTGTTCTGGGAGCAAGAGAAAATTTTAATTCTTGGTACTCACTGAGTTGAAGGTCTTCCTGCTAATGTCCCTCACCAAGGTCTTCAGCTGGGATCTTGGTGGCCACCATCTCATTTCATACAGGTCAGCAGACACACTTCGGGGGTGGGATTGGCCCTCAGAATGTAATTGCTTTGGGTCACTAGCAGGTTAGGCTGGATTCAAACCAAACACTTGGAGGTGAAAGTTTTCTTAGTACAAGCCCCCAAAGCCATTCACTCTCCGCTGCTGCATAAAAACCTCACAAGAAACAATATAGGTGACAAATGTCCGATTGTGTCATCACAAATTGTCCATGAATTCCTTGTGGCTTCCTCTCCATCAACCCCTGGGAGAATCCAACATTTGAAATTCAGGTGGCTTTAATTGGATGGGCAGGTCACATGGTACATATCTCTTCCCTGAGTGGAAGAGTTTAACTTTCTGAATTAAGTCTCTGGAACCAATATGTATGATCACAAATTGAAAATTTGCTTTCTGGAAATATATTGCAGCTTCTGTCACTGTCACTTACAAGCCACTGTTTTTGTAAGCACTCTTGTTGGCAGACTAGTTTGCTAGAATATTTGAACACAGAACACAGACGGTGCACAAACACAGATGAAATGAATTAATTAAAAATCTGAAAGTCACAGAAAACTTACTGCAGTGGTTGATCAGTGCTCTTTGTAACAATGCCTCTTTTTGTTTGAGCAATTATGCTGCCTGTGTTGACTTTTCATCACTAAGAAAGCAAGGGGTCACAGTGAAATATAGAAACCCTGACATGAATATATTAGGGCAGAGAGCAACTTGTAATATTGTACGTGAGCTTTCCTTCCTTCCCCTAAATGTAGGTCTCTTGTTTAATTATAGAGCTAGAGCTGGAAAAGAACTATTAGGTCATCCAGTCCATCCCTGTGCCAGGGCAGAAACTGACAGTACAACCTCATCGTATTCTGAGTAATGCTCTGCAATAAGCCAAAAAAGCCAGTGTCGAGTAATGCTAACTTCATAGCAATGCTGACAGACATCAGAAGTCTCCACAATAGCCCTCTCCTCACTGAAACGGCAGCCAGCAAGCCACAGATACATGCTTCACCCTTCTTGGGGCTCCCTGGTGTCACCCAGCTGTTATCTCAGTCACACAGACACTGTCAGGCTGAATGCATAGGTTAGGAACTCTGACTAAACAGAACTCTTTGGAAGGCAAAACTGCAAAGCTGATGTATCAGGAGTGCTTAGCTCATGAAGAAACCTAGCCAGGAGTCTTGATAAATCCCAAAGAAGACACCATAAGACTTTAACTCCCTTGTGCTCGTTGAAGACTAAATTAACCCTGAGTACACTGGTATTTTCGAGAGAGTCAGCCAGATGAGCAATTAGGTGCCTTTCTCTAGCTACAGATATATGCATGCACGTACACATACATCTGCAGCCTCCAAAGAGTTAAAAACAAAGCCCACCCCTTGGTGGCTCATTTCATGTCCATGTAAAGGTGTGTGTGCCATGTGTTTCATGCATCCTGATGCCTTTCCATTCTAATACTCCTCTGCTAAAATAGCTGAGGAAACGTCTTAGCTGTGGCATTTTGATCAAGATTTTTTTGTTATGTGCTTTTTTTAACCATATGTCCCTAGGAGAGCTTTTCTTCTAATGTTTTTTTCTCCAGGAGTGTATTTGCCATTAATTTGTCTTGTTTTAACTGTGTTTGCCAGCACCTTTCTGGTTCTCTCTGTCGCTATGTGTGATCCCTGCTATGCAATAAATTAGAGACATTGGCACAAATTCAGGAGCTAATTATTTTGTGCACCTCAGCTGACAGGATAGCAAGACAAGCTCTTTTTGCTGTTCTATACACCAATGGGAACTTTTTAAATTTTCCATTGTTGCTCTCTTTCACCTTTCTCCAGTGACAGACTTTCTCCTTGTTCCATTTCTGGTGCTGTAGCAGAGTGAATATTTGTTCACATAATTGCTGTCAGTTACTGCAGTCAATTATATCTTCCTTAGGCTGCATGGTGGTAAATTATGTTGAGTATAGCCAAAATGAACAGACCATACACAGGCATTTTGTAATATGTCTTTCACAGGGCTGGTCCTACCATAGAGGTGACCTAGGCAGTTGCCTAGAGTACCAAACATTAAGGGGTGCCAAGGGACACTGGGCTGAGGTCAGCAAGCCTAGTTTAAATTTCCCACCCTGCTCCAATAGGCACATAGCCCAGATTGGAGCAAGGCAGGAAATCCTGTAAACAAGCTATTTCTGCTGGCTCCGCTCTCCACTCTGGAAAAGGTAAGTGCTGGAGGGGGGGAGGCTAGGGACAGGCTTGGAGGGGCAAGGAGGAGTGGGAGGGAGGGGGACAGGGGCCCTTTGGCTGGCCTGTGGTTTGACCACCTAGGGGCCAACCTGTGGTGGCTCCTTGGCCAGTCCACAGCCAACTGCAGATCACCAAAAGGGCCTGCTCTGCCCAGCCTGGCCCACCACTTGACCTGCTTGGCCCAGCCTGGCTTACCGTCCAACCTGCTCAGCCAGGGCTCAGCCCAACTTGGGCCAGCTCTCAGCCCAGCCCAGCCTACTACCCAGCCCACACCAGCCACATGGGTCACCACCGAGCCCACGTGGCCCACCAGGTGACCCACTCTGGCCCACTAACTGGGCCCACTTGGCAAGGCCCAGGCCAGCACCTGGGGAGGGGTGGAGGGTACCAAAATCAAAGTTTGCCTAGGGTGCCAAAAAACCTTGGGCCAGCCCTGATCTTTTAAACAGTTTGTCCTGATGTGTTATAGAGTTTGCAGAAGGACATTTGGGTTTGTTTCTTCACCACAGAATTAACACAGATGATTGGTACCTGAGGTAGCCCAGCCTGGTTGTGAGTGACCAAACTACAATGCCATGCTTGTGTTACTGTGCTCTCACTGCTTCTTTATCTTCTCCCCTACACATCTCTATATTCATACCTGACACACTGTTGCAATAATCTTTGTACAAATATATATTGAGGGATTACTGGAAAACTAATAACTGGCCCATTGATATTCTTCCATGATGTATGTGCAAGACGGGCAAGACAAGTCATATATGCAACAGTGATGACTAGAATGTGTTTAAAAGAGGGATGTCAGGGCTAGTTGATAAACAGCTCTTCCGCAGACAAAGGAAGGTGTTTGCTTCTCTGTCCAGCCCTGTCACCAGGCAGAGACAAGGAAGGTATATTTACATATTAGGTAAACAAAGCCAGAGCTGTAACTAAAGAATTCCACGACTGGGGTGTGTTCTGATCTGAAAGTGCCCCTTACAATAGCCAGCGCCTGGGGTGAGTGGTGCGAAGCGCGCCCTTTAATGGAGTAGCTCAGTGGAGCTGCTCTGGCACACCTGGAGCAAGGCCACACTTGCTCCGCTGTAGTTACAGCTCTGAACAAAGCCATCAAGCTAACAAGTGAGGGAGGAGACAGCTGGTCTTAGTCTATGTTTTACTTTGAAAGAATATATTGCACAGATACAGTGGTCTATAAAGGGTGGCATAATGACACAATTAGATCAACTGATTGTATACAATATTACTGTGTTGTAAATGGTTATTGAGTGAAGTATTTTATGTAAGTCTATGACACACTGGCCATTAATACGTTCCAAAGGGGCAGCCATGTTAGTCTAGTTCAGCAAAAAAAAAAGCAAGGAGTCCTACGGCACTTAAAGACTAACAGATTTATTTATCGTATGAGGTTTCATGGGAGAAAATTCCATTTCATCAAAGCGTCTGACGAAGTGGGATTTTCTCCCATGAAGGCTCATGGAATGAATAAATCTGTTAGTCTTTAAGTGTTGTAGGACTCCTTGCTTTTTTTGCTGGCCATTAATAGCATCATGAAATATATGAATACTATATAAGGAATTGTGGATTCTCATTGATATTAAGCTTTACAATCTGTGCCCAAATGAAAAAGGAGAAACAGATCTTGCCCAGACAGAAGGAAAGGCTACTATTTATCTGTTGCCAGTGAAATTAAGCAAGGTGTGACCAGAAATAACAGAACCCTAATTTTTATATAAGAGGATGGGAAGCCCACAGGAAAGGAAAAATAGCAGAAGGTCATCCTGTCTCTTAAAACAAGGTCAATGAAATTTGGAAGATATAAGCAAAGAGAGAGACCCCTTTTTGGCATCGATCACTAGACAAACACAAGAGAACAGAGCTCTTACAAGTTGAGAAAGATGGATCCTTCAACCAAGAGGGTGGTGGGTGTGTTGAAATCTCTGCAAACTGAAAACAGGTGAAAAACCTACTTATGCAAAGATCTCTCACCTATGACCATAAGGGAACCCAGCTCCTTGTGCTTTTGTGGAAGGTCTTGACTGAGAGGCAAGGGAAAAAAATCTAGGTAAGATCCGGTGCTACATCTGCAGTGAAGATACATCCCTTCCCTCCTGAGATTTAGTCAAAGGAGAACAGAGGTTGAAATGATATGATATGTCAGTGAATCAGGCTGACACTGGTAGGCTGTTCCAAATGGCATAGCTTGCAAAGCGGAAGCTTCTCACCCTAGAAAGGGGGCGAAAGAGTGACAGGACTGAGATGACCAAACAATATGAGTCGTCCCAGGACTAAAGAGCGACAAGTCCATGAGATTAGAAGCAAGTCCATGAACTGGTTAATGAAAGAAACAAAGGCCAGTTTGATCTGGATGGGGAGTCCATGGCCTTGCTGTGGCCAGGGGGGCCATGGTTATATGTACTACTCTGTACATTAGTGGAGACTGTTAGCAGGATTCTGTGTTTCCTGAAGCTGGGAGAGGTGGACTTGTGAAGGGGGCATCAGTCATGAACATGGAGATAGGCAGACCTATAAAGATGGGAATTGTGGAAAAAGGAGGATTCAGAGAATCCATTTGTAACAGCAACAGTGGCTTATTCACACACCAGAGCAACATAAGTTATAGCAACTTAAGCTGTAGTGTGTATGTAGCTTAAGCTTCTTGGAGCAGAGACTATCTTCTTATTCTGTGTTTGAGTACAAAGGGGTCCTGATCCATGAGTAGGGTTCCTAAGTACCCTGGTAATATAAATAATAAAAACAAATTTGCACCTTATAAATGAATTAGTGCAAGCCACTAATGTAGACTCACTTAATTAGTTTAGTTTAAATAAGTTCATTTTGGGTCAGTAGATAACCAAAGTAAGCTAACTGATTTCAACAAGGGTTAAACCAGTTTGAGAGAATCTGCATTATTGGCCTGCACCAGTTCAACTAGTTTAAATTTTAAATGATTAGTGAAACTGGTGCGACTTTTCTCATGCAGACAAGGCACAAGATCATTTATAACAGTGTAAATCCAGAATGACTCTACCTAACTGAATGGATTTATTTGGATTTACACTGGTAGGTCGAGCTCAAAATGCAGCACAGTGACGTAATATCTGAAATTATTACTTTATAGGTAGATGTTCCATCAGGGTGACTTTCTAGTGTAGAAAGAGTTTCTTTCAGAAGTTAAGCACTACTTGAAAAAGGATACAAGGGGTTTCTTTTCTGATGTCCATCAAATTCTGTTCAATATCATAAGCTATACATAGTCCAGACAAACATTTACTGCTGTGCTGAAACCCAAGAAAGCCTGGATAATGTCCAAGAGGCACATTCGGTTCACATATCAAGCCAGCCTCATCCAATCTCTGCTAAAACCCAGAAAGGTTTGCTTTCATGTGAGGACCAGGATGCTTTTATAAGGGACTACATTCTACTCCCAGCACCTAACACCAATCAGAGAAGCCACTACCATGTATGGAATTCCATTCACCAAATCCCAGTGGCAAGCAACATCTCTCACATTTCCTACAGTATGACTCCCAGTCAATGCAGCAACCACGGATGTTCCCTCTAGCCTAACTATTGAAAGGAGCAATTACCAGGTGTGTAGGAGTGAGAGGAGATATATGTTTATTGTCTCTTAATGTCACAACAACTGGCTATCTGCAAATCTCCCAAACCAGCATTGTCCCCAGCCAAGGTAAAGTTACATCAGCCACTAGAAAAAAGGGAAATTTTCATCTTGCCGACAGTGAACTCTCTTTTCCTTTTTGTACTTTGTATGCATAACATACATTTTCTTTCCACAGCTATGTCAATCCCTGTTGTGGTTTTAGAAACAGCAACAGGGCCTCTCCCTTTCCATCCAGCCAGAACAGCAACAGATCTCCTGTTCATTATGTACAGTTAAAATTATTTGAGTTGCTTTAAATTAATTGCTTCCTGGAAGGATTCTATGTCTCTCCCACATGGCATTGTAACAACTGCATGCTACATACCAGGCTGGAAATTAAGTCTAATCATTATCCACTATAAGAACATGCCACTTCCAAATATTTGTACTGTTTTTCTCTGATAATACATCCAAGGGAAAATTGCTTTCTTCTTTGCAGTTGTACGTCGGTCTAATGGCAGGACTTTTTAGCCTATTCAAACTTAAAATTCATGCATCATCCTTTACTTGAAGCACTAGGAAATTTTTCAAAATTACCTTTTGCCAAGATCTATTTTTCGCCTGACCTAACAAAGGTAGAGGCATTTCAGTGGTGGTACACAACAATGTGAATTTCAATACCCCTTCCAACCAAGGATCTCAAAGAACAAGATACACCACTTAAGTCTGTAAGGAGTTCTATTCAGGCTCTGAACCCTGGGGTGACGAGACTATGTTTAGAAAGAAACAAATGTGTTCATTTCAGGTAACAGTAGGCTATGTGGATTTTATCCTTCTTTTTTAAAAAAAGCAAACCAACAAAAAGACAGTGGAGAATTGAATTCAGAGATGCCTGCTCAATTTCTGCCATTTAAAATAGCTTTCTAGGAATATGTTTGCTGCTGCTTAACTGCATAGCTGTTCTTGATAATTAACACTTTTTATTGTACTTGGAATCTTTCACGTTCTTAGCAAATATTAGTTACTTAAGTTTCACAATGCTCAGGATGTGTGTAGGTAGTGTTATTGCCTCCACTTTATTGGCAGGTGGCGACTGAGTGGAGCTTAAGTGATTTACCCAAGACCAAACAAGGGATTGTTATTAAATTCAGGATCAGTACTTGGGAGGCATATGACAGCAGGGCACCAGCAATGAATCTGGGAGCAACTGATGCAGTGATAAAGTTCTAAGGAGTTCTTTACCTCTACACCTGTATTTAGACCAAAGAAGAAGCATTTGTCTTTCTAAATGACCATAGAGCTCGGGCTGAGCTTTCATGAGGCATTATGCAATAACAGCCCTTTGCTAGTGGCCACTTTAGTTTCTGCAGAATATAGGATGTCATGTAAAAGAAGTTACATATCTAGTCTTCATGGCTCTGAATGTATGCAGCCAGCCAACTAGAAAGAACAATTCTGAGTGGTGTGAACTTCTCCCACTCAGCTCAACTCAGCATTAACCCCCTGAAATCCGAAGATGATCAATTTAAATAGCAGTCCTGTGAAGTATTTTACTACAGATAATTTGAATAGAAAACATTCAGATCTGCTTAACATGCAGAAGGTCCTGGATTCAATTCCCAGGGGGTTGGACTCAATGATCTCATGAGGTCCCTTCCAGCCCTATGATTTGATTGATCTTGAGTAACACTTTCCTTCCCTTTCCTCCAGAGGTAACCATTACTGATAATTTTGTTGGGTTGAACAGGGCAGAGATCAGTGACTTTTGACAAAGGATCCTAGATACATTAATTTTGTTGTTCCTGAGTTCCAACTAGGGCTGCCTGGGGTCTGCTCTTGTTTCCCTAAATAAAAGAAGAGCTCTTCACTTTGCTTAACAGATGGAAACATTCCTGGAACAGAGCTAGGCTCCACGATCCAGCCCTGTTAGGCAGTGTTGGAAGAGTACACATTGCTGGCAAGAAAGGGGTGTTGGCTGCATTGCCCTCATATCTAGGGTGAGGGAGGAAGAAGATGAGTAGGATCAGAGACAAGTCCAATTTTCCCCTCCCCTCAGTGGTGTACAGTGTGTTTGAATTACATTGCCTGTATAGTAGGCAGGGCTAGATTCTGCTGACCTTACTCTTTGAGTGGCCTGTTCATATCATTGGCATTACTCAGTGAGCAAAACATCCCTCAGTGAGAGGAACAGTGGCAGAATCTTGCCCAGAATTATCAGCTGTTTGGGGCCAGTGCTGCCTGCCTTTGTGTTCATTTACAACATCAGTGAGAACACACTAAATGCATGACAAAATAAACAAATAAATAAATAAATGAACCACCATGGGAGAGCTAGTAAAGGGGAAGAGATAAAAGCAAAGAGGAAGCCAAAATGGGGCCCGGAGTGGGGGCAGAAGAAAGGGGAGACACAAATAGAATCACCTTCCTGCACCAACAAATCTTTCACCTTTGGCTGGAACTTGGCAGCTTTGCTTGTGGCAACATGATCCAGCTCCCTGGAGCAGGCCTCCCATTCCCACCAGGAGAGGGCAGTGAGCAGGACACAGGCATGCCAGGCCCCATCCTCAGCTGGTGCAAATCAGCCAAGTTTCAGTGGGGATGGGCTAGTTTTACCAGCTGAGAATCTGGACCATGAGAAAGATGAAAGGATCTTAGGCCAGCAGGACTAGGGAGACAGGCTGGGGAAGTAATGGTTCATTGAACATTCAGGGATGCACTTCTAGACAGGGATTGATAATTGTGCCTAGACACAAAAGATTCAGCAGGACAACAGTTGCTGGGCATCTGCCCATGATAGTATAGTGCTGGTAACCAATTTATCAAGTGTATTCAGTTGACAGGGAACAACGGGGAGTCACAGCTCAAGAGAAAACAGTGTGGTTCTGGGATATGGTAGAACTGAATCTCAATAGCAGATTCCTGTCTGTAGTAAGGAGCCCTACTGAGCTAGATCTTGGTTACACTGGCATAAATCTGGAGACGCTCCTCAGCAGTTTATGGACATTTATGTGACCCAGATCAGTATCTAGCCCCATGACGGTTAACATCCTCTAAACAAGTTGTCTTTAGTGCAGTTTGTCTAAATGTGCAATTTGCTAAAGAAGTTGGGGCAAAACCACTTCACCTCTCTAAAACCAGAGTATCTGTGCTGTGTGGGAGGGAACAGAGCAGTGAGGCTGGAAAGCAAACCCCTGAGAAGCAAGAGCAGTGAGTGGGGCTGCTCTGTAGGCTTTCTGACCCATAGCTGGTGTAGCAGCCCTAGCTCCTGTATGCAAGCTGTGTGGGTTGCTACAGCCACAGATCTGCAAACAGGCGTCACTCCAGCCTACCTGCTCATTATTCTCCAGGTCAGCCAACATGGTACTGGAACAGAGACCTTTCTGTGCTACAGAGCCGTAACTACGGCGGGGCCAATGGGGCAAAGGCCTGGGCGGCCTGGAGCAGCTCAGTGGCGCTGCTCTATTAAAGAGGCAGCTTTCACAGTGCTGGCTCTAAGCGCCGCTAATGGGAAGGGGTATGTTCCGATAGGAACGTGCTCTGGGCGCCAAAAACCAGTGTTACTGCTCTGCTGTACTATATAGGAGGTTGAGAGGCCCCCTTTTGCAACTGCTCCAATCGTGGTAATCGTCAGCCAGCCCTTACACAGCACATATCTGGCACAGAGACCCTCCTGCTGGGGCTCTCCGTGCCATGAGTTGATTCCACCTTAGTCTTCATGAAAGATAACAGATACGTGTGGGTTATTTCGACTCTGCATCCTGCCTGAGCAGCACAAATGGAGCAGAACAGGACAAAGTTCACCCCATGTTCACAATGATTTTAATTTGAATCAAATGTTTTCCTGATGGAGTGACGACAGATCAATTTAGGAGAGGGTGAATTGGGCAGAAGTGTGGAGCAGCAAAGGTGTGGGGAGTTTTGTGGATTTGGATCCACTTCAGTGCCCCTTGGCAAATTTCCTGCTGTGAGGAAAGAAGCAAGGAACCCAAAACACATCTTTCTTCCTGATGCTGCCCTCAGGAACTGCTCTTGCATATGGAATGCCTAGGGTTACCAGATACCAAAGCATGGAAAGGAGGACAGGGAAGTATGAAAAAGAGGACATCGGAGGACACATGGAGAAAATGTGGTATTAATGTAATATTCTTCCATTTTTAAGGGGCCCTGGAACGCTTCCCCTTACAATAGGGTGTTCTGGGGGCATTCCAGCATACTTTAACCCCTGTAAGTAAAAAGCCAGACAAAATCATGTATTTTTAAAATGCCTGCCAGACGGAGGACATGAAGGTAAAAAGGAGGACATGTCCTCCTTTTGCCTGACATCCAGTAACCCTAGGAATGCCTGATCAGAAACAACAGAAAGCAGTTCAACTTGCCAGACTCTCTCTGTGCTTGCAGTACAGAGTCCCACTGTGAGAGCCCCTGTGCCAGCCCTCCGGAGTCTCCAGAAGCAGCTGGTAGCCTTCTAGCGAGCAAGGAAACCAGTTGCTGAGTGAAGCAAAAAACCAGAATGAATAAGAAGGCAAAAAGAGAGAAAATAAAAGACAATTTGCAGCACAGGGAGATATGGAGGTAGGCAAGGGGACAGATGCCTATTCCCCAATTTATTGCAAAGGGGATTGTTCAGACAGCAGTTCATTTTCTTGTTAAATGCTAATCATTCTGTTATAGTTACCAGTACAATGGCCTAGTGTGAGACATGGCTGTGAGAGTTGCTATGGAAACAAAAGCTGTTTCAAAGGTTACAGTTTGGAAACCTTGTCCCAGCTCCCTGTGGGGGAGTGTCAATGTTATGATTGATCCCTTGCAATTGTACCAGGTGTGCTAACCGACTGTAATAATACACTTCCCAAGAAGTCTCCTGTAGCCACAGGCCTAGAGCGTCCATGGTTTCCACCTTTTTAGAAACATAATGGAGAAAAACTAGCTCCTACAAACAGGACTTGGAAGCTCAAAAACTGCCTAGACCAGGGGTCTGCAACCCTGCCAATGTTCCCTCTAAGGCCCTGGGGCAGCTGAGCAATTTACGTTGCTTGCTGCGCAGGCCACAACCCCCGAGGGCCTGATTCTGCCCTCCCCCGTGGGCTCGATCCTGACCCCATGCTCTCCCAGTCCCCCTGCCAGACAGCCCAATTCTGGCCCCTGCTCAGTCCCCCCGAGCCAGTCCAATCCCCCTTCTCCCACCCTAACCCACTCCCCAGTAACCCCCAGCCGACTGGACCCTTGACTCTCCGCACCCTTACCCAGCTCTCTGGAGCATGCTCCGTCAGAGCTTCTCTGGGTGGGAGTTTTTAAAATTCCCAGCACCGGAGGAGCTCTCAGCCAGCCAAAAGACAGTCTTTTGGCTGGGTAGGGACTCTAGGTGCTGGCCACGAGCAGCCAGCAGTGTCCCCTGTGCATGGCAGCGGCGGGGGTGGCCGCACAGCTTACAGGGAACATTGCCCGTGACTAGAGCCACATGCGGCTCTTGTGGCTCTGGGCTCCGGACCCCACCCTGCCACCAGGGGCCCTTGCAGATGTCCTGCTCCTGACTCCAGGCTCCCCAACACCACTGGGGGACCCTGTGGAAGGCCCATTCCTGGTTCCAGGCTCCCTCCCCTAGGCATGGGACCCTGCAGCAGGTGCCCCTGGTTCAGCTCCCCCCACCTCACCTGGAGGCTACACCCATTGTGGCTCTTAGAACACTTGGTTATTGAAACGAATTTTAACAAATAGCTCTTCTTATCTTTTGGGTTGCTGAGCCCTGGCCTAGACTGCTGTAAACTAGTTCAATTAATGGTCCGATGTAGCCATTACAATTCCCTTGCGCACTTAATACTACTGTACAAGGCTGGCACAACGTAGGAAGCAAGGTAAGCGCTGCAGGGGGGCGCCGATGTTTGAGGGGCACCAAAATGGGGACTGAACCATTGTGCCCAGTCGTCTGCTGTGCTGCAGTGGGGCACCAGAAGCCCTGGTGCTGTTCCTGCCACTGTAAATCATTTTTGAGACAGGCAAAGAGAATTGTAGCAGAATGCTTTCAAAACTAACAGATTAGAGCAGCCCCATAACTTCCTGGAAAGAACGGGCCTGATCTTGCAAGGTATTCTCCCAGAATGGTCAAGTCCCCTAAGAGTTGATCAATCAGGAGCAGAACACAAAAAAAGCAAAGAAGCAACACAGCACAACAGGTCAGCACCCCTGGACTCTGGCACACAAGGGAACCTCCCTGCTCTCCCCACGCTAGAACCACCCCTGTGACTGAGGTACTTTTTGCAGGAAAAAGCATTGCTTATTGCTAAACCGCTTTGCATGACCTCTGCACCAGCTTCTCTGAACGTTCCCTCAGGACAGCATCACTCTTTGCACAGTTGGTGCAAGCCTAAAGGGATAAACAGCCCATGAAATGAAAAACCCAGCAATTTCTGGATTAACAAACCATCTATTACCAATGTGATTGCCTAGGACTGAGACAGCTTGCTCTAGTTCTTGGCAGAGTTTAATTGGTGGATGCAGGTCCAGCCTTATTTTTCCCATTTGTTGGATTTTCCTGCTGCTTAATTTCCTTAATAAACCAGGCAGGCACTAAAAAAACCTGTTTCTAAGAAATAATATGCTTTTCCCCTTCTGTGGTCCACTCTCTCACCCAGTTGTTTTCCAAAGCAATTATTCAGTAGTCCCATTTCAGATTCCCATCATTCCTAGTTTTGGCCAAGAGCCAGGCTGCAGCTTGAAAAGCTACATTGAACATATAATTTTCCAGGCCTATTACATATAGTGCAGCTGCTATCCTCTCTTACCACTTAGGTCTGCAAATAGGCACTTTGGCATATAATGTAAGTGATTATGTTTATTCTTCCTAGAAGTTGCCTTGTGAGAAAAGAGATTTGTGCTTACTCTTATTCTTCTCCTTATCGTCCCCCTTCTAACTAATAATCATTTTAGCCTTTCCTTGCATCTGCTGACCTCCCAGTGACCATTCCAAGTACAAATAATGTTTCCCATCTATGTATGTAACCCTCTCCCTTTTCTCCCCTGGATTACTTGGGAGCAGGCAACACTCATATGTGCACAGGTGCCTAAGTTTGATGACAAAGAGATCCTGAGTTTCCCAGTGGTGATGTTGAGACTGTGGGAATCCTCTATCTGTAAGGGGACTGATAGCCCCTTACTGAGACTGAATGGGCCTTTTGATCAGCCACTCCTGCCTGGAAGCAGGACTCTGAAACAGCCAGCCCCAGAGCCAGTGGGAGAGGCCAGTGTCCCAGGATGGCCTGATTGATTGAGAGTGCTCCCCCGCCTCTGAGCTGAAACTGCAGGCTGGACATGCCCGGGCAAGCCAGAGTGTGTGTGGGGCCGAGCTAAGGAGGAAGCACTAAGCAGCCAGCAGCTGGGAGCCAGAGGACCCAGGAAGGGAGGCAAGGCCGAGCTGATTTCTGCAGAGCAGACCCACAGCAGCTGGACCAGCAGAGAGCCAAGCAGAGCTGGAGCTGGGTGCAGGAGGCCAGGGAAGGAGCCAAGGGGCTGAGCTGACCTGTGCAGATGGCAGGAGGACCAGAGGAGCTCGAGGAGCACCCCAGAGAGCCACACAGAACCCAAGCAGCAGCTGGGAGCCAGAGCTGCAGCCATCTGGAGCTGGGTGTGGTGAGCAGCTGGGGAACAGTGAAGGGGGGCTGATGCTGGGAAGAAGGGCCCTACCCCTGGATCTTGGGGATGTGCGGCCACAGCCAGAGCCTGCACCTGATCCCCTGGATCATCCAGTCGTAGCCAGGCCTGGGCAGAGGGCTTGCAACGTGGAGGACAGACTGTGAGACTGTTCCTCAGGCCCCAGAGACTCTGTTTGTACTGCCCCCACGCCAGTGGTGGCACTGGGGGTTTATTGTTCACCTTTTTCCACTTTTTTCAATTTTCTTATTGGGTTATTCTTTTTGTTTCTGTATGCTTAAATAAATTGTATATAGTGTATATAGTAACTGGTGAACCAGAAGAGTAGTCAGTGTGGTCAGCACCCTGGAGTGGGGACACCCTAGCCCTGTCCTGAGAGACCACGATAAGAGTGGGGGTCAAGCCCCCAGAAATTCTGGGGCCTAGCCTTGTCGGGGTTACAGGGACTCCTCCAAATGGGAGATTGGGTGGTGAGCCTTTGAGGTCAGGCAGGCCTTGGGGTAAAGGAAGTGGGAGCAGGGACTCAGATCCTTTTGCTACCCACCTTCACCGGGGTGGTATACAAAGTCTGGGAAGTTCCCCATAAGAGCGGGTCCATCCCCCCGCTTACATATCCACTCTTCTGCTGCAGTCCCTTTGCTTTACAGGAAATTAAACTTAGTGGTGCCTCCACCTGGCTGGGTCCAGTACATACTCAGTGGCATACCTTGGGAGCCTCAAGGACTAAATCCATGCAGCTAAGAATAACCTGTGGGATGGGTCTAATCCAAACTTACTAATTATATATATACACAATACATTCATGTAACAAACCTTTACTTGAGAAATTTATCATAACAGGATGGAATTGAATATTATTACTATTATTATTATATTACTAATTTAAATAGACAGGGGCAAGTAAACAAGTCAGTGAGCAGACACAGAATACAGTTTAAATAAAACTTATCTAACTATCATGTTCACAGCCCTTTTTCCAACTCCAAGGGCACGCTTCCCAGAGTTCAGAACCCCAACCCCTTGCTTGTGTGGGCGCACTTGGAGGGTCAGTGAAGGAGACAAGGCAGCTCTCTGCTGGTCCAGTGTATCCGTTCAGAACCACACTTAAGATCTGGAGTGAGCCCAACCAACGGTCTGTAGTCCTGGCCCTGGTTCAAAGGGACTGCCACACTGCCTTCCCTCAGGCCCAGTCAGTTTCTCAGCAGACTCCCTTGCTTTACAAGCCCTGCTCCAAATTGGAGAGGGGAGAGACAGACACTCACACCCTTATGGCAGATGCAGCTCAGTCAGCTTTAGGCTCAGACCCTGTTTGGGCTGAGTAAGCCACCAACCTCTGAAGCTCCCTGCTTGAGTGAGCCTCCAGCCGCCTCAGGAGCCCCAGGAGCAGTCACAGCAGCTTCCAGACTCAGACACATCTCTCTCCCTCTGTGGAGACCCCTTTGTCCCCCTCTGCTTCCTAGAGGGGCGGGCAGGGTCCCCCCTCTTTCCCAAGGGATCATGGGAGTTGTAGTCCCTCAGTGGAAGACTTACAGCACATAGGAACTGCTTAAATGTTAACCTCCTACTTGATTTCAGAGGCTCCTAAAGTACAGGGTGCCTACATGTAGCTTGCTTGTCTCTCTTCCTTTTGTAATGGGAAGCAGTATAGCATTCTGGTTAGCATGGGGTAAGACAAGAATGGAGTCTTGGCTTCTTGGTTCTGTTCTGAACTCTGCTGTTGACTTGGTGTGGCCTTTAACATAACTAGGCTGTTGTTTTCCCACTTGTAAAATGATGTAGAAGGGTGTTGTAAACCTTAATTGTATCTGAAAAGTGATTTAAAATCCTGAAATGAAATGTGTCCTAAAAATGCTGAGTACTACTAAAATTCTAATATTATAATTTTAGTGTGGTCTTCATTTATTAAAATGTACTATGAAGATTTCAGTCATCTTAATAGTAGCACTGGGAATAGCCTCATTTCTAATCCTGGAAATTATGCTGCTGGAGTGCTTTAAAAGTTTGACACAAGTAGCCTGTGCAACTCACTGCCACAAGATATCATTGAACTCAGTGGGTTTAAAAAATATGGACATTTATATGGATAAATAAGAACATCCAGAATTACAGCAGTAAGGATGAGAAAACAAATATTGGTATGAATCTGGACGCCTAGTGAAGCATCAGCTGTAACTGAAGGGGTTCTAAAAGAAACTTCCTCGTGAGGATAGTGCTCTATAACTGCCAGCTAAGACAGTGGTCTTCCAACTTTTTTTTTCAGGGCCCAGTTGAAAAAATTAATTTATGCCCATGACCCAACAATTACATCTTTGAGCAATGTATGTCAGTCTTTTGGGCTATGTCCACACGTAGATGCTTATTTCAAAATAAGTTAATTTGAAATAAAATCGTTATTTCAAATGGACTTAAATCGAAATAAGCAAAAACCTCAAAGCAAAATAGCAAGTCCAGTCACAGGACTTGCTATTTTGAATCAGGAGAGGGGTACCATGGGAGGTGTGGCAACATGCCCCCGTCCCTGGGCCATGCCTCCACCCAATATATAGAAAAAGGAAGGCACCCTGGGAAGGAGAAGTGCAAAAGTGTTAATTCGAAATAAGGGTTATTTCGAAATAACATGTCCAAACGGCGTTATTTCGAAATAATGGTTTTGCATTAACAGACAATTCAAATTACAGTAGTTTTAAGCTATTTCGAAATAATGTCTCTTGTTTCAGAATGACGGAGCTTGTCATTTCAAAACAAGAAAACATCATGTGGACCTAATCTTTTTAAAATTGACATAACCAGTGTTATTTTGATTTAAAAGATACATATGGACCAATGTTCCCTCTAAGGGGAGAGGGCAGCTGAGCAACTCCGGTTGCTCGCTGCGCAGCCCGTCCCCCACGGGGCCCGCTGCGCAGCCCCTCCCCCCGCTCCTGACAGCCCCCCTGCTGCTCCCACTCAGCCCCCCCGCTCCCACTCGGCCCCCCCCTCCTGGTAGCCCGCCTGCTCCCGCTCCCCCCCCCCCGCCCCCCCGCCCGCCCCCCCCCCCGCCTGCCCCCCCCCACTTACCTTGGAGCTGGACTGGAGCCAGGGGGCCCAACCATAACTCCCGGGCCAGAGGAGCTCTACAGAGCATGCCCAGATTTTCTGGGCATGCTCCGTTGGAGCTTCTCTGGGCGGGAGTTTTCAAAACTCCCAGCCCCAGAGGAGTTCTGTGGAGGCTGCCGGCAGTGCGCTGCCGGCAGCTTTCGCTGTGCTGCCGGCTGTGGCGGGCTGCGCCACAGTGCGCCAGCGCAGCTTAGAGGGAACATTGGTATGGACATACCCTTGGTGGTGGCTGCAGAGGACACAGCGACCCAGTGCCTGAGGATCCACAATGCAGTACTGGGTCCAGACCCTAAGTTTGAATATCACTGACCTAAGGGGTTTCTTGACCTTCCTCTAAAGCAACTGGTGCTGGCCAGGCCACTCTTAGGCAGGATACTGGACTAGAAGGACTGTGGGTCTGATCCATTCTGGCAATTCCTATGTTCCTAAGGTTGATGACTACTGAAATCCAGGAGACAAAACCAGGGCTGGATTATCACAGGGGCTTAAGCCCTAGGCTTTAGCTGAAAGGAAGCCCCTGGGCTCCAGCTCCTAAAACCCCTATGGTAGTTTGGTACTCCCACCCTGCTCAGTGCCAGCAGCTGTAGCCATAGGCCAGGGTCTGCATGCCCACCCCTGCTTGCTCTGCCCCCACCATCTGGTGTGGCCATGGCCTCTGCCTGTGGCCCTGGGGAGCTGCATCAGGGGCCACCGCACCACATGCCAGCTCTGCCCTGCAGACTGGCCAGAGCAGGGTCAGGGCAGGAGTGCCCTCTGGCCTCAGCGCGCCCTCCCCCTCCTCAGTGACAGGGGGTGCAGGGGCAGGGGCCTGGTCTCCACAGTGCGGGATGGTTCCCCAGGCACAGGGGGCAGGGAGGCTGTAGTGGGAGGCAGCCCAGGGCTCCTGGGTCAGTTAATCCACCCCTGGAAAAAACAGGTCAGGAAATCTCTTTTATTGGACATGTTTTCTGCTGGTGAAAGACAAGCTTCCAAGCCGCACAAAACTTTAATTCAGATTGCAAATTCAAAAGCATGTCTTTCACCTACAGAAGTTGGTCCAATAAAAGACAGTAGCTCATCCACTTGTCTCTCTAATATCTTGGGATGAACACAGCTACAACAGTGCAAACAATATTGAAATCTATGGCATATTCCCAAGTGGACAAGAAAGTAAAAACACTTTAATTAGTTAAAGGAATACCATCTGTCCCAATAAGTTCACCACACAGCCTAAAGATCAGTACCTGAGAGCTGGTCTACCTCGAAAGTATGATGATCAGAATTTACCACCTCTAACATTCTTCTTCTTTCATGTGAACTTCTCGGCTGTTTATCTGAGTTATTGCTGTCAAGTCGCATGTGATCATATGTTTCTGTAGCATGCACGAGAAGTCATTAAAAATAAAATCACCAAGTAACAGCTCCTATTTCTACATCAAGTAATTACTACAAGGCAGAATACAGGGTAGTACACCTTGGGCATGATTACTGTTGCCATCTACTGGATGGAAAATAGGCATGGCATCCCGTGACACTTTTAAAGACTAACAAATTTATTTATTGCAGGAGCTTTTGTGGGAGAAAATCCCACTACGTGAGACACTTGAGGACAGGGAATTTACAGAATGGGAACAAAATATATTCAGGGAAGTGAAAGTCATAGGATTAAGTCAGGCTGTAACAGCAAATCAAAGCAGTTGTTTGAATTCAGTGGAGTACAGCAATTAGCAGGGAGGTGGGTAGGAGGCAGCTGGAGAGGAAAAGCAAAATTACCTTTTGTAACCTTTTTTCCCATTACAAAACGTAATTTTGCTTTCCTTCCTCCCCCCACAGCCTCCCTGCTAATTGCTGTACTCCACTGTTTGAATCTGAACAACTGCTTTGATTTGCAGAAACAGTCTGACCTGATCCCATGACTTACTCTCCCCTACGTTTATTTTGCTTCATTCTTTAAGTTCCCCCATTTTCAAGCATCTGACAAAGTGGGATTTTTCCCCCATGAAAGCTCATGCGATAAATAAATTTGTTAGTTTTTAAAAGTGCCACAGGACAACTTGGTTGTTTGCTGACCTAGACTGATACGGCTACCCCTTTGGAACTGGACGGAATATGTTAGATTTGCTTATTCATGAGTACCTTGGGTCCCTCTCCATGCCAAGCTAACCAAACTACTCTTCTTTGAGCACTGCTTGCATCATTCAGTATTAGGTGTGTACGTGCTGCAGCGCAGAATAGGTCAGAAACTTTTTAGCCCTAGCCTGTCAGAGCAGGGTCGGTGGCCAATGCCCCCTCTGGCTATTCCCATGGCTATATATATGGTCCCAACTCTGATCCTCCTCAGTTCCTTTTTCTGCCCTCAGTGATGGTTTTGGAGCAGCCCACTCCTTGCATTACACAAACACCTGTCTATTCTACTGTGTATGAACCGCCTGTTCACTTTGGAAGATCTGTTTGTGGACATCATTCCACTGAGAACTGCTGCTCTTATTGAGCATACAAACCCAGAGCCAGAAGACCGCTCCCAACTGCTGCCTACAATGCCAGGCTTCAGACCCTGTGCTGCTTGCAGCAAAGTCTTCCTGCAGGATGACCCCCCCTGAGAAGTGCCTATGGTGCCTGGATGAATTGCACCAGGCTACCAATTGCTCCATCTGTCAGTCCTTTAAACTTAGGATATTAAAAGACAGGGAGCAGAGATGTTGTGCATTGGCCCTGGAGCAAGCATGGCAGCCTACCCCTGGAGAATTGGGGTTGGCACTGGAGCCGCCGGCACCGCGTGCCATATCAGCACCAGAGCCTTCTTGGCACTACTTCCCTTGGGAGCACAAGATGACCCATTTGGTGTCCACCTCAGTGCTGAAGCTCAGGCGCCACTCCAGCTCTCCCCGTCTGGGTCACTCTTGGGACTGGGGCCAGGAGGACATGGAGGTCCCCTCCACTCCAGAAGCTTTCAAGGCGGCAAAAGCCCTCTTACTTTTGCCCACACCTCCTCCCCCCCAAGCCTCTAAAACAAAGAGGAAAACCCGCTTTCCTCTTGGGGACATGGACCACTCCAGGGCAGCACCGGTCTCTGTCCTCTATAATGGTACCAAGCTCCCTGATACCACAGCCTGAGAGAGTCTCTCCCTCCTCAAAAAGGCCTGCCGGCACTGACCCAGGCTCTAAAAGTAAGCGCAGTAGAATGCATTCTTCCTCTCCCCAGAACTGTAGCACCACCTCGTTGTCGGCACCAACTGCCTCAGCCACTCCTTGTGCTGGTACCAGGGCAAGCCCAACACTTTGGCATCGGGGAATATCATGCTCCCCAAGCCCCGAGGAGGTCACCTCCTTGCACAGGGGCAGACAGGCCTGTGATGGCTACCAACCAGTACTGACCTCGTGAATGGTCCCCGCCACAGGAAGTTTCCCACAGTACCGAGGGGCCCAGGACCACTCCACCACTGTTTGCAATTCCTGATAGGGCTCTAAATCCCAAACTGTGGTCCTACAGGGAGAACACTACGGCCAGATTCAGCCTCCTTCACCATATTATGGCACATACAGGTTTAGAGGTTGAACCCGTTGGAGAGGGGCCAGGACCCCCATTCAATCTGGGGTTAACATCTCCAGATGCGATAGTGGTATTGTTGCACCCTAGTGTGCACAACCCCACTTCTATTCCTCTGGTCTCAGATATAGCGGGCCATAAATATCAGTTCCCACTGGAGGACTTTCCCTTTTTGGTTGATCACCTGGTACCAAGCTCCTGGGTGATGGAAGCCACCTTAGGATACTGAAGCCAAAATTCCCAAGATCTCTTGCCAAGATCCAGGGAGGCAAGAGGATTGGACCTTACAGGATGGAAGGTGTACTCAACTTCCGCCTTCCAGCTCTGCATCGCAAACCACCAGGTGCTGGTGGGAAGATACACTTTAGACATCTGGGAGTCCATGAGGAGATTCCGGGATCTCCTCCCCCGGAGCACAGGGAGGACTATGACTTTCTCATAGAGAAGGGCACGCTAGCATCCTGGGACGCACTCTTGGTGGCATGGGATGCCTCAGATACGGCGAGCTGAGGTATAGCCTCAGCCATCATTATGAGACGTGCAGCATGGCTGCAGGAGGCAGGCCTGCCTCAGGACACACAACCAGGCAATCCAAGACCTCTCCTTTGAGGGACAACCTTTGTTCTTGGAGGCAACAGACCACATGCTGTGAGGCACAAGGGACCCCAGATCAGCCCTCCGATTACTGGGCATGTTTCCCCCACTGGTGCCCAGTCACTCCCCAAGCCCACACTAGCACCAAGTGTGCCGATGGCAGAGGCACCAAACAGGGCCTTCCCCACCGAGTGAGAGGCAGGATCAGCCTGCCAGGGCCTCAAGATCTCCTCCTCCACCTGGGACTTCTTACTAGAAAACTGTGGCCCTCATCAGAGGCCCCCACTGATGCACAACCCCCCATCCACATTTCACCCCTGCTCCTACCTCAGCAACCCCTCAGAAATCAGTAGCAGAGGCCCTAAATGGGACCCCGTCTGCAGGAAGAGGGCAGGAGAGCGCTATCCTTAGGATCCAAGAACCCTTTCTACACATTAGAGAGATAGACGACCTGGCTCAGAGGGCAGTGGAAGTACACCACTCTATCCCTCCATGCTCAGGGGCTCGACCTCAATCCTTGCCCTCCCAACTGCTATCAGTCGCAGGCCTGAAGGCCTGATTCCCAGCATCTGATTCAAATTGCCCCCACATTCTTTCACAGGGCCTCCTACATTCCCTAACTGGGTACTTCTAGGGCTGCTCGTTCAGCCCGAAATGTATGAATACCCTCAAGGTCTTCCTTCGCCATTCTATTCAACAACTCCACAACAGACATACACTCTTAGTGACTTGGACTTCAGAAACTTACCATTATCCTCCCACCCAGACTCTGCTTCATTCGTGCTAGAGCCTGAGTTAGCTTAGATGCATTCTGGAGTATCAATCTCACTTATCAATTACCTGTCTAAACTGTCTCCTACATGCAGGACTTAACTTCCACTTGGCTTGCCGCAGACCTGATTTTCACCCACATCAGGACTGGATCTCCAATAACCCCACATTGCTGGACAACGAAGTAGACCTCCAACACTTCCCAGCCCTGTGATTGGAGAACCAGAGGTCCCATCATCTGAATCTCTAGATGCAAGCAAAAGAACGGGGCAAGAGAAAAATCCCGCAACCCCTCTTGGACATTTCTATGGACTGACTGAGCTGCTCTGTTAGTGTACTCCTAAGGTGGCCTATCCCGAGAGGTGCCCTTACATAGTGCAGGCATGAAGAAAACCCTTCCCCCACCTGCTAAGGGACCAGATGACTGGCTTACTGCTTCCCTTCCATGCTGCATAAAACTCTAACAGATGGGAACAGGGAACAAGGGGCACTAATTTTAGTCCCATTGGGCTCCATAGGGATGCCCTCCCACAGGGTCTCCCTTTCTTCCCTCCTCACCCACTCCCTTCCCTCATCTCAGATTCCCCCTACAGACCTCTTGGGCTCCTTGACCCATTGGTAGGCCTGTGATGGGCTGACCCTTTGATTTTATTAGCAATGCTACATTGCATTGAGCATTTACCCCTCTAGCCCAGCCTGTGTTAGTGCCTCGGCTCTCCAAAGGGGAATCAACCACCACTGCCAAGGTGGTAAGAAACAATAGGCCTACTCCTCCTCTTCCCCTCTAGGGGTTCCTTGGTTCCCCATGAAAGAACTAACAGCTACCAGGGCCTTGAAGGAAGTCCTTCACTCAGAGCTGTGGGGCAGCTGCACCTTCAGGGGCAGCTTACATGAGGGAATCCATATTCTATGTATCCCAAAAGCCCATACTTGCTGGGACTAACACATCATGTGGGGGTATGTACCACTGAGATCCATGAGCAAAGCAGACAATGTGCCATGTGATTCGCTTTTGGGCAAGTTCCCCCCTTGGTGAACAAGGGCCTAAATTTTTGGGGTGGTAACTCCACCTCCCCACCTCTTTGCCACTCCTTGTGAAGGTAGGGCTCTCGCCCTCCCCCCACAACTCATTGTCGGAAAGGTGGCGAAACACTTTTGTGACTCTGACCAAGCACATACCCCGCCTGTACATCTGGGGGGGTACCCCCCATACCAGAGGGTACACTCACAGGGAGTGAGCAGCATAAGGGGAAAGCCTCATTGTTCCCACATGGGAAACTCTGAGATGCTAAGTGTCTGAACCTTACTCAGGTATAGGACAGCTGCATAGTTCCCGGCTCTCATCTCCGTGCGACCCACAGGCATCCCACTGTTTAATTATGAAGGGCCACTGGAGAACTTACATACCTGCGCACTTGCCACAGAGGTCAAGAGGGACTCTTATTAGCGTAGCACTTTGTCCCTTTTCTACTAGCCCTACCCAATTCTTGCTCATATAAGTTCAGGGGGGCAAGAGAAGCCTGGAGAATGAGGGCAGTTGGCTCCCAAATTGCTAGTGACCGACTAGGCCCAAGACAACCACCCTTACCCCCTTTTTCTTTACTACCTCAAGTTTTAGTTCCAATCTCTAAGGGTTCCCTTCCTGTTCCCGGTGGGGTTTTCTTAGGTCCCTACTGAAAGGAGTACCTGAAACAAAGAATTCCCTCTTCATTTCAGAGCATGGATATAGAGCAGGCGTGGCCAAACTGCGGCTTGCACGATGCATGAGGCTCTTCAATGAAAAAAAGCGGCTCCCTGCTGCAGGCTCTACCTCATTCTGGACAGATTCCTCCCGGTGCCAGGCTGGGGGGACAGTTTAAATCTCCACCTCCCTGAGCATTCTTCAGATGAATGCACAGTGCGGGAGCAGCAGAGGGTGCATCCGCTGGCTGGTCAGGTAAGGGGTTAAGGGGACTGCATTGAGGGAGCATGCAGCGGGGGCTGGGATGCTGTTTGAGGGAGGGAGAGGGAAGGGATCCGGAGGGGGTTGGGCCTGAGTGCAGCAGAAGCGGAGGATGTGCTAGGGAAGTGGGGATGGGGTGTGTTTGCAGGAGGGAGAAGGGATCAGGGTCTGGCTGGGGAAGAAAGGCAAAAGCCGGGGGCATGCTGGGGGCGGGGGGCATGTGTTTGTGTGTGTGTGTATGTTTGCAGGAGGGAGAAGGGCACAGGGTCCAGCCAGAGCAGAGAGGCAGGTGCCTGGGAAGGGGTGCATTTGTGTATGAGAGTGTGAGAGAGAGTGACTCAGAGAGCGGGAGGGAAAAGGGCTCAGGGTCTGACTGGAGCAGAGAGGCAGAAGCCGGGGATGTGCAGGGTGGAGGTCCAGGGAAGCAGAAAAGTCCATTAAAACCACTTTTCCCAAAGAAATACAGGATAGAATCTTGTACACAGTTCACACTCTTATGAACTTAGGAGTAGATGTTCAGGTAGTATAAACTGGAATGCACTGATTTACAAGATCTAAGCATCTGCCCCTTAAGGCCATAGCCATGCTGATCTCCAGTACACCAGCAACTTCCATTGGTGGGGTGATGTTTTGTTTTTAAATCTAATCTGCAACAATGTAACTAAAGTTAATTACCGGTAACTTTTTTTTCTAGACCTCAGCCTCTCTTTACCAACTAATAAAAATGGTTGGTTACTTACCAGTAACCATCCTTCTTCAAGATGGGCTGCTCACATACATTCAGTTACAGGTGTCTACGTGCTGCAGTGAACGGTAGCTTGGAAAGTCTTTAGCATTAGCCTGTCAGGTCAGGGCGCACGGCCAACGCCCCATCCACATCACGACTGTGGCTATATAGGTGAACGTGATCCTGACCCTCCCAGTCCCATATACCTTTGCCAACTCTATTAGCAGGAATGTTGGGAGGGACCTGAATGTATGTAAGCAGCCCATCTCGAAGAAGGATGGTTACTGGTAAGTAACCAACCATTCTCCTTCGAGCGCTGCTCACATCATTCAGTTACAAGTGACTGCTAGGCGTACCCAAGGATGGTGGGAGGAGTTACAGTCTACCCACACTGAGTACGCTCTGCCCACAGCAGTGTCATCTCTCGCCTGCTAGGCTATCAGGATGATGTGTGCCTCGTCCATGAGGACCTTCAGTAGCATCCGGTGGATTGGGGGATTGGAGAGAAGGCATACATTAGGGACCTTGACCAATTGAGGAGGAAGGCATCGCTGAGAGAATCCTCCTCCCGACCCCGAAGGGAGCAGAACTGGGGACATTTGCAGTTCTGCCCCATGGCGAAGAGGTCGATCTGAGGGGATCCCCATCCGTATGTCAGCAGGGAGAAAACCTCGTTGTGTAGGGACCACGTGTGATTCGCAAGGGGTTTCTTGCTGAGTGAGTCCGCTATGCTGTTGTCTATCCCGGGTAAGTGGGAGGCAGTTGGCGTGACGTGATGGTCTATCACCAGTTGCCAAAGCTTGGTTGCTTCCTCACATAGAGCCGAGGAGTGGACTCCCCCTTGAGAGTTCATGTAGAACACGGCTGCTGTATTGTCTGAGAGGATCTGGACCACCCTGCCTCGGATCTGGTCTAGGAAGGTTATGCAGGCCAACCTGATGGCCCAAAGTTCCTTCACGTTTATGTAGAGGAGTCTGTCCTCAGAATTCCAAACACCTTGCGTGGAGAGGCATCTGGACAGGTGGGCTCCCCACCCCGAGTTGGACACATCTGTTATCAGGGTCACTGAGGGCTTGGACTCCCTGAACGGAATTCCCCCCATTGCGAAGTTGGGGTCCTTGCAGATTTGGAGGGACTCCAGGGCATATTGGGGGACTGAGAGTACCTTCTCCAGGTGGTCTCTTCCTGGTCGGAAACTTGTGGTGAACCAGAGCCGGAACGGTCTCATCCGCAGGCGAGCTGTTTGGATTACCAATGTGGCCGCTGACATGTGTCCCAAGAGCTGCATACACCGGCGTGCTGTGGTCAGCCCAGGTGCCTGAAGCTCCATGATGATGGTGCAGATGGACCGAAATCTTGACAGGGGCAAGGACACGGTGCCCTGTTGGGTGTTTAAATGTGCCCCGATGAATTCTATGTCCTGAGTGGAGCAAAGTTTGGACTTCTCTGAGTTCATGCGGAAGCCCAGAAACTCACACAGGTTCATTACCAGGTTGACATGGTTTTGTACCTGTCAACTTGAGTTGCCCACTATGAGCCAATCGTCTAGGTGGGGTAGATTCTTATACCCCTCCTGCATAGGAAAGCTGGAACCAGTGCAACACATTTTGTGAACACCCTGGGAGCTAGTGATAACCTGAAGGGGAGGGCGGTGAACTGGTAGTAGTGTCGTGCCACCACGAACCTGAGAAGACATCTGTGATGGGATCGAATGGCTATGTGGAAGTAAGCGTCCTTTAGGTCGAGGGCTGCAAACCAAACTCCTGGGGACAGGGAGGGAATAATCTGGGGCAGGGAAACCCTGCGGAATTTTATTTTCTTTATGTGTTTGTTGAGTGCTCTGAGGTCTAGAATGGGTTGTAGGTCCCCGTTGGGCTCGGGGACTAGGAAGTAACGGGAATAGAACCTTTTGCCGTGCTCTCTTTTGGGAACCTTTTCTATGGATCTGAGGGAGAGTAGCTTCCAGCATTTGACCTCGAGCTTGCCCAGCAGATTTTAGTTTTCTGGTATTGTGGGAGGGGGCGGTTTCCTGTCCCAAGGGATTGAAAGGAACTGGATGAGGTATCCTCTCACTGCTGTGTCGAGGACCCACTGGTCTGACGTGACATGGGTCCACCATGGGGTGAAGTGGCGGAGGCGGTGGGGGGAGAACAGGGGTTCTGGAGCGCTGCCCTCTGAGAGACCATCAAAAATGCTGTTTGCGGCCCGAAAAGCGGTCCGATCCCTGTCCACGTTGTCCAGACTGTGAGGCGCTCAACTTACCCCCTTTACCTGACTGGCCCTTATCCTTGTCCAGGTCCCCAAGATGGCGCTGGGGAAACTGGAGGGATCTCGGGAACTGGGTCTGCAGTTGCAGCTGCTATTTCAATTGCTGTAACTGTTGCTGTAGCTGCTGATGCGACCTCGAGAAGCGCCTAATGGGTTGAGGAGTGTAAATTCCAAGGGACCTAAATGCAGCCCTCGAGTTCTTCATACCAAGCAGCTCCGCGTCTGTGGAAGATGCGAAGAGGTCGGGACCCTTGAAAGGAAGATCCTGGATAATCTGTTGCATCTGCGTGGAAAGGTCAGAGTTTTGGAGCCAGGCCAAGTGGCGCATAATGACTGCCGATGCCATTATATGTACCGCTGTATCCACTGTGTCCCAGGTTGCCACAAGCGCATCCCTGGATGCTTTCTCTCCTTTGTCCAGCATTGTGTCGAAGTCTCTCAGGCACTCCTCGGAGACAGCTGAGCGGAGATTTCGTAGAGCCTCCCACAAGTTGAAGATATAGTGTGTCATCAGGGCTGAGTGGTTTGAGATATGCAGCTGTAGGGTGGCAGAGGAGTAAACTTTCCTACCCAATAGGTCAAGCTTCCTCGCCTATCTGTTCTTGGGCGTGGAGCTCGGCTAGCCCTGTCTCTCCCTTTGGTTGACCATGTTGACTACCAGGGATCCTGGGGCCGGATGGTGGAACAGGAAGGGGAATCCTTCCGGGAAGACAGAGTATTTCTTGTCTGCCACTTTGGACACTGGCGGAATCGAGGAAGGCATTTGCCAGCATTCTTGGACGATACGAAACATCCCAGAATGTAGGGGAATTGCAACCTTAGTTGGCGGGGCTCTACGGCACGCATCGAAGAGGGAATCATCTTCCACTTGGATCACCCCCAGCTTCAGGTTCAGATTTGCTGCCATGTGGTGGAGGAGGTTCTGTTCAATGTAGGGATCTCCTTCACGGTCGGTGGACATGTCAATTAGGCGCTCATTGGGTGATGAGGATGATTGAGCCCTTGATCTGCTACGTTGAGTAGAGTCAGGGTCTGGCTCATCGTTGGAGAAATCCGAGGACTCTGGCACCGGCGATAGGGCATAATGGGAGGAGGCATCATCTGCCTTCCTGTTCAGCCAGTCGAGGGTCCACTCGTTGTGTGTTGACATCGACGGTGGCATAGGCACCATGGGGGGGGCAGGGACCTCTCCCGATGGGTGTATTCCCCTCAAGCTCGGTGATACAGTGCTCTTTCGAAGCCACTTTGCCAGGCGCTCCTCCTGGGGGAGGGGGGGAGAAAGGGGTCTTTGGAGGACAATCTGGACGACTTCCCCCATGACTTCTGGCAGTCTGGTAACAAGAGTTCTACAGAGGAGCGATGAGGCAGGGCTGCAGTACTTGGGCCTGGTGCTGAGTTTGACGGTACCAGGTTGGAGAGGGGTGAAGATGCCCGCGACGGTACCGGTATCGGTGTGGGAGTTGTCGGTGCCGAGTCCAACGGTACCAGAAGTGAAGGCACTGGAAGCGGAGATATCGGCGACAGTGCCGGGTCTAGCAGTACCAGGGTTGATGGTGGTACTGGGCTTAGAGGCGGTACCGTGTCCAGCGGTGCAAGGGAGGCAGTGCCACTGTAGTCCACTTCTTCTTCTTCTGCACTGGAGCCGGGTTTGAATGCCCTTGGCGGGTTGGTGCCTGAGCCGGTGCCCTACTTGGGGTGGCTGGGAGGCTACTGGAGGACCAGCGAAGTCGGTGCTGAGGTGGTACTGTAGCGGGCCAAGATTTCGAGCCTGGTACTGGTGATTAGTGGGAATCTTGAGCCCGGGCTGATCGAGGGTCCGGCAGAGCACTGGTGGCTCAGCTGCCATCAGGTGGAGCAGCTCCGTTCCCCGAAATTGAGAGGAGACGACGCTATCTTTCCAGCCCAGTCCTCCTCTTGAAGGATCGGCAAATGGAGCACTCCGCTGCGAGATGGGACTCACCCAAGCAAGTGAGGCATTTCTCGTGCGGGTCGTCCATTGGAAAAGCCTTGCAGCATCCTAAGCACGGCTTGAAACCTGGCATTTTGAGTTTCACGTGAAAGACAGGCGCTTGCGTTTCACAAGGTAATGCTGATCCAAACCGACACTGATGGCGGAAAAAGGAACTGGGAGGGTCAGGGTCATGGTCACCTATATAGCTGCAGTCGCGGCGTAGAGGGGGCATTGGCCGTGCACCCTGACCTGACAGGCTAACGCTAAAGACTTTCCGAGCTATCGTGCGCTGCAGCATGTAGACACCTCTAACTGAATGATGTGAGCCACGCTCAAAGGAGCAGTTCTCAATGCAGTATTGATAATTAAATAAGCCAAATCTGATAGAAAGCCCTGTGCTTTTCCTGGGATCATTGACCAAGACCACACGAGGATTTCCCTAAATCAGGAAAAGAAACAAGGATTTCTGTGGCACTTAAAGACTAAGATTTATTTACTGAATGAGCTTTCATGGGATGGGAGAAAATCTGACAAAGTGGGATTTTCTCCTATGAAAGCTCATGTGATTGATAAATCTGTTAGTCTTTACGTGCCACAGGACTCCTTGCTTCTTTTGCTGAACTAGACTAACACAGTTACCCCTTTGTAATTAAGCTTTTTAGAAAATCACAGGTGGATCATGTAGCTGACATTGGGAAATTAGAAAATCACAATGGGAGAGGAAGTAGTCTCTGGTTAGCAAAGGTAGGAGAGGTGGTCCTCAAGGCAATTTCTCTGATAAACAGAGGTCCACATGACCACCTGACCTACTACGCTGCAATCAACTATTCTCATGTGTCCTTGTATTTTCTAGTATACTTTTATTCCTCTAGCTGCAGAAAAACTGAAATAAGTATCATTGTTTGAGCCTAGTGGAGATGAACTATTCAGTTTCACTAGGTTTCAATACACAAGGTTTCAGTAAGTTTTCAGCAGAAAGAAAAAATAATGCTATTTACAGCTTATGTATCAGTGCTGTTAATAGTATACTTTGCAGTACAGTGTATCAAAGCATAGAAATTAAATTGTTTCAATGCAGTACATATGCTGTTTTTGTGCATGTGCTGGAAATTTTTGTATGTGAGCTCTGAACCTTACTAGTTTGCTGTACATCCGTTGTCTATGTCCATTGTTTTCTTGTATTATGTCTTAGTAAAATAAGTTTTTATAGGCTTAGGTTTCATGATAGCCTTAAGTAATTTATTAGGATCTGACATTAGTAGGATCAATATTTGCCTTTTTTTTTTTACAATAAAATTAAAGCGTGCAATGAATTTTAAACTTCGTAATTTTGGAGTAGGTAAAGGTATGGCTATGCTTCAGTGCGGCTCTTGAAGGTTTAATAGTCAACTTGTGCGGCTCTTGAGTTCCATAAGTTTGGCCATCCCTGATATAGACCATCCAGTTGAGGTTTTTTCCCCTCACTAAATTGTTGAAGGGCCCCCAATAGCCCACTACTCTTGGGACAATCTACTCTCCCTAGAAGGGGTTCACACTGGGTCTATTTCAACAGAGTCTAAACAAGGTCATATTTAGAGGTCACAGGCCTCAAACCAGCAACCTGGTGAGTCTGAACAATGGTTCCATTCCTACCTCACCAAAGGGACCCAGAAGTCACACCCACCTCTGTGTCCTGAGGTGCACCGTTACTAGCTTATCTTCTGCCTGGTTAGCTCATACCCATCAAAGGGGGCTTCCTCATCAAGTCAGGACTATACCCGCTAGAATGGGATTGCCCAACAAATACCATCCTTGTTGTGCTATCAGCGGTTTGATCTGTCAAACCAACCTAGACACTCACATGTTGAAGTGTCAGAACCCCACTAGTGTGGAGAGGGGGGTTTTATCCTCACCTTTATCTCCTGTGATGTGAGAGTCAATTGTCTCACGGTGGGTAGACAAAGTGTGGAACTTCCTTTGTTTTCTTGACTGTTTTAGCCACACTCAAAATTAAGGGTGTCCAAAATGATTTAGGATGACCCAGTTTTAATACTAGTAGCCTCCAAGGCAGGGTAACACACATCCTCTAACTGGTTCCCTCGTACAGTGTTCTCTCAGAACAAACTGAGGGTTACAGTACATCCCCTCTAGGTAGGCTGGAAAGCCTACTATTCAGGCACCCTTCCAAGCCTTGGGTTTGCCTTTATGGAGGTAGCTGTGCTGATTGTGGGAAAAACCCAACTCCGCCAACCATCCACGGGACGGCTAGTAGTCACCTAATACTGAATAATGTGAACAGCGCTTGAAGAAGAAAGGTGGGTTACTTACCGGTAACCATCCTTCTTCAAGATGGGCTGCTCACATACATGCAGGACCCTCCCACCACCCCTGCTGCTCGGAGTTAGTGATAAGAAGGGACCGAGGAGGATCAGGGTCAGGGTCATATATATAACCACTGGAGTGGCCAAAGGGGGCATTGGCTGCTGACCCTGCTCTGATAGGCTAGGGCTAAAAAGTTTCTGACCAGTTGTGTGCTGTGGCATGTAGATACCTAATACTGAATGTATGTGAGCAGCCCATCTCGAAGAAGGACGGTTACTGGTAAGTAACCCACCGTTTTAGTTCAGCCAACAGAAGCTTATATCTCCAGAACCAAAGATTTCTTGTTCTCTTCTGAAAGCCACATGTCAGCTAATGTTGATCTATACAAGCTTTTTCTAAGAAACATCAGCGTGGTAAATACATGCATTGCAAAACAATAAATTTGGGAAACCATAGTTGTATAGATTAAACAAGAGACCATAGGATCTTAGGATGAAATGGCAGCTTTTTACAGTGGACAGTGGTGCATGAATCCTGATTTTCATAGCACTAAGGAAAAACAACATAAAGGTGTATGGTGGAAAAGGATTCATGAAAGTAGCTAGCAAAAGTTCTGCATTATGCATATCGTGCTGACACTTTGCATACAAATAGGGAGGTAAGGTACCTGTTAGCTAACATACACACAAAGGATAGGGAATGGAAAGCAACCATGATGTTTAATATACATGGGTTGTTCCTACCATTTTTGATCTGATGGCTTGTTTGAAATCATTCATTTTTTGCTAATGACTTAGAGGAGAGGACTAGGAGATTTCAGCTTCTTGGAAGAAGGGTGTTTTCAAGTAGGGAGGCCATTTAGGTTAATGAAGTTATACAAGAGGCAATTTTGGCTTGCACAATGCTAGCTGTATGTCACCTGACAGCCCCTCTGTGCCTTACAGACAACCATCTGCTTCCAAATTGGTGGGGGCTTTCTCTCAGGGAACAGAGTGGTCCAAATTTCTAAAATAATGTATTCTATAAACTGTTTTCTCTGAGTCACGACTGGCAGGGAAATATTTTATATTCTTCTGTTTATAAACTTAACCCCTTTTGTAGTCACAAATAAAACAAAAATTGCCAGCTCAGAAACTTGTAACATTAAATCTGTTACTAATCCTTATCCTCCAGTGTTCTGGATCGAAGGGACTATCCTGGTCACCAGGTGCAACGAGTCTTAGCTGTTGCTCTTGCTCTCTCTCAGTTAAAATAGTCTGTTCTCCCCTACACCTATGAAAGATGCTGGAAACTTGTATCACTTTTTAATCACTAATTATTCACTCAGTTACATCTGAGTTTGCCCCAGTGTAGAAATCGTGGAGGCCAGATTATGCTTTCAGATACAGCTGTGTGTGCAACCTCATTATTTTCCAGAAAAAGCCTTTCTGTTACAAAAGATGTAGCTGAAAACATAACTGGAAGGCAGCGGGATTACACAGGTGCAAATGAGAGCATGATCTGAAGACAATGAGACTTGTCCCTAGATGTCATTTGGGCATCACTGCAACATTTTTACTACTGGAGATGATGCATAAAAAACCACAAAGAAACCAACAGTCTGACTCTCCACCCCAAACTGAATTTATAGGCCTAGCAGTGAGGGTGGAAAAACCTTTTGCTTTAATATTTGACATGGAAGTAGTAAAATACAAATAAAACCTTCAATGCCATTTTACAGTCCCTTTATAAAACAGCTGAATGCCACTCTGCTAACTTGGATTATATCCTGGCTCCTGCCACCATGTTCCCATGTGACGCTGGGCAAGTCTCTTACACCAAACTTGTCACAGATGGTCACGTCTGCATGTAATTAAAGGCTATCTCATAATGCATAGGCTTCAGGGAGCTTAACTAAGGCTGCACAGACAGTGTTTATTTACTCTGCTGAACTCTGCAGCTTTTGAATGTGTCACATTGTATTTCCTAATTTGTTATAGCTTAACGTTTATTGATGAGAGTTACCTTAACTAACATTATAGTTTTCTGCTTGTGAATATACACCATGTTTAGTTGGAGTATGGATTATAGTATCTATGATTTATAAGAGAGAATTTCCCAGTGGTTAATAGAATGGAAAGGGAATTACTGCTACACTTTCTTTCTGGCTGACATTTGTTTGCCATGTTGCCACAGGCTTGTTATTTCCCTTCTCGGCATCACAGGTGCCTCCCATGAAATCGACAGAGCAAACTGACAGGGGTGTTCTGGGATGTCATTAATCATTGGTAAGCTCTTTGAGGTCTTCAGATGAAAGGTTCTTAGATCACTCTTCTATTGTAAGTGCCACAGGGCAGGAGAAACCTTGCACTCTGTGTTCTGTACAGGACCAAGTATGCTTTCAGTGGTCTAATACCAGTACAATTCCTACTTGATATGCTATGTGAGATCCCAATCCCAGGGGTGTTGAAATCAATGACAGAACTCCTCCTCAATGCCAAAGGATTCAGAGACCCTGTTCCTGAGCATGGTCTCAAAACCCAGATTATTAATGTCACAGTTGCATGATAACTGCACCTGTATTCCCCCTGTCTTCCCTCTAGAGCACCCACTTAATGTTTCTTGCTCTGAGCCATCACCTCTCTTGCACAGAAACCCTTGTGTCTCTCCCTTCTGACCAGAGGGTTTTAAGGTTGCACAGCTCCCTGTGACATCCCCAGCAAGCCCGACAGCCATTGCCTGTGTGTTCTTCTCTCACTGAGGGCTGTGAATAGTGTACTGCCAGAAGAAACAAGCTACCACACTACTCTTTCTAAGCAGCCACAGTTATTCTTCAGGTAAAAGTGTTTAAGACAGGGGTCTGTAATTAACCTGCAGCTTTGGAGCTGCATGCAGCTCTTTGGCTGCCTCCTTGCAGCTCTGGGCTCCAAGCCCTCACCCTCCACCCTGCCACTGGGGGGGGGGGGGATGGGACCCTGTGGGCTGTCCAGTCCTGGCTGTGGCCCCTACACCTGCCACTGGGGAACCCTGCAGATGTCCCATGCCAGATTTCAGGCCCCCCTGCCACTGGGGAGCCCTGTGGGGGCCTGCTTCTTTTCCAGACTCTCCCCAGCCCTGCCAGGGGACCTTGTGGCAGTGCCTTGGCTCAGCTCCTCCCACCCCCTACCAGAAGGCTACACCCATTGTGGATCTCAAAACACTTGGTTATTGAAAGAATTTTAAAATGGCTCTTCTTATCTTTTAAGCTGCTGACCCCTGGTTTAAGAGAAAACCTAATACAAGCAATAAACAGACTTATACCCACACTAAACATACCAAGCATCACCTAACTGTCTTATGGGGCCCTAGTGGGCCAAAGTCTTTCCAACTCTTCCACAATAGTTGGGGTCCCCTTGCAAGGCTGGATTAATGTAGGAGCTGTAGGGGCTTGAGCCCCAAACCCCAGCCTGAATGGGGGCTCCAGGCTCCATCCCCTATGGCCCTTACCAAATCAGGCCCCCTGCTAAGTCCCCAGAGCACTGGAGGGACTGGGGTGCTGAAAGAGCCCCTGCCCTGCCAGCGCTGGGAGGACCCACATGCCCCAGCCCCCTGAGCAGCACCAGACAGGGCCCCTGACCAGCCCCTCCCCAGCAACAGCGTGCTGGGCATGCTGCCCCCCAGACAAGGCACCACTGTAGTGGAGGGACCCCAGTGGGGTGGGCAGCCCCACCCGTCCCGGGCCTTGATCTGGCCCTTTCTCCTTGGACAGAAATTTCTGTTGTTTGCTGGATTAGAAAGCATGTCCTGAGTCTGTTTAAACCCAGCCTTTTTATACCTCAATGTCCTTTCTTTGTCTTTTGGTTGCTAGAAAACCCAAACTGAGCCATCATGTATGCATGTTCCCCCTCTTCCTCCAGAGATGGCAGTACCTTTCTGGAGGTGCTTGAATGATTCACCTTAATTCCCTCCTCCCCCCGTGTTAGTGTTCTTGAAGGAGTTGTGGTAACTTTGCCATCTTGTAGTTGCATAAAATCCTCGGCCCACAATGACTCAAATGTAATACAATCAATTTGGTCCCCAAGGATACTGCAGGAAGTTGCCACTGTTTATCATAATTAACGACTCTACAGCTGGCAGGTGGGATCAGAGTTCTCTTCTCCAACTCCACCTGAGGATAAAGGGGCACAGATGGCTGTTAGTTTTCCTCCTCTGCTTCCCCCTTACAGCTAGTGGGATTTTCTCCCATGAAAGTTCATACCATAAATAAATTTGTTAGTCTTTAAGTGCCACTGGAATCCTTGCTTGTTTTACTGAACTAGACTAACACAGCTGGCCCTTTGAAACTTGGCAGCACAATTATTAGATCATTTTTTCCCCCGGCAGCTAACACGAACCTCAGCAAACACATCTCCAGTGTTGTTTGACCTGTTACAACCCAAACCACTCTCTATATGACCTCACAGTAATGCCAGCAAAAATAAAAAGGATGTCGCAGTTTAAAGAGATGTCAATGAATACATGCTGGGGTGTTAAAAATTTGTCTTTGCCAGAACATCCAGACACTCATTAGAATCTCTATTAGCTATGATTCCTCTTTGCTTTTGCTGCTAGTACTACAATTAAAATGATTAAGATAAAGACAACAACTTCTGTCCTCTTCCTGTCTGGGGTAGTAGTGGACAGGATTAATGGTGTTATGAAAAGTGAATCTTGTGTCCTGGTAATTTGGGGCCACTAATCCTGCAATGGAAAATTCATTTTACACCCTAACCCAAGGTTCCTTCCCCTGCATTGGGCTTACTTGTGCACAAGTGGCAGGACTGCAGTCCTGTCAAAAACAGCTCCTGGCTTACTGCACAAGAGGATTCCTCCAATGCTTGTCCATCTTTCTCTTCCTTGTCCTCTTCCTCCTTTATGATGTTTACGGCAAGGGTCAATGAATTGGGTTCCTCAGAGGTATCCATAGTGGCGTGTGGGACTGTGGCATGGCCTCTGTAAGTATGGCATACAGCTTGTTGTAAAAGTAGTAAGTCTGCACCTTGGCACCAGATCAACTGTTGGCATCTCTGGTCTTCTGGTTTGCCTGCCACCATTCCTTGGCTTTCACATGACTCTGCTGCTGGTCCCTGTCATATCTCTTCTCCTGCATCCCCCATGCAATGTGCTCATAGCTATCTGCATTTCTGTGACTGGCCCTGAGCTGCACTTGTGAGGCTTCCAGGGCTATTTTTGGTGGGGTGGGGGGCAAGAGGGGCAATCATCCCAGGCCCTGCAGTTCCATGGGCTCACTGCAGGACAGCACGGGGCCGACACTGCTGCCCACCCCGTGGCCACACTGCCTCCCACCCCTGCCCTGCTCCGTTCAGCATGGAGTCGAAGGCAGTGCAGCTCGGGTGAGGCGGCAGAGGGGCAGGGGGCTGGGAGCACAGAACCCAACCTCTGCTTTTGGCCGACCCAAACCCTGGGCGGCCAGCCCTGCTCCCCCAGTGCTGGGGTGGTGGTGAGGGGGCTGGAGACGCTGATTGGCCTGGAGCCCTGCACCCTCCAGGGACAGCCCTGGCAGCTTCTCCTTCCTGCAGACACAGGAGAGTCGGAGTGCCGCTGGAGTGTGCAGTAATCACACCGCAAAGTGAGATTGATACAGGCTGCCTTGCATCTCCACTTTAGTGTGCCCCCTGATGTGAGTGCTGCATTATGCCAACATTGTAACACCACCTCCCTGAGAGGTAGAGGGCCATGGTTGATGTACAGAGATCAACATGGTGTGAGTAAAGACAAAATGGGACTTTCTCCCATGAAAGTTCATGGGATAAATATATTTTCTAGTGTTTAAAAGTGCCACCAGACTCCTTGCTTTTGTTAAACTAGAGTAACATAGCTACCCCTTTGGAACTTATAGACACTGTGTTACTTGTGTTAACCTTAACAGTCCTCCAGCAGTTGTCCCACAATGCCTGACTCTGACCGCTTTGGTCATTATTGTGAGCTTCACTGACCAGGGTTCACAATCTGGAAACTCCCCCTTCTATCCCCTGGCCTTTTAAAACACTGCAAATTATTGAAATCCCTTTGCTACATGATCCAGCAGCTTGACAAACACACCTGGGGCTATCCATTGTTGAGTGGATTGGATTGTGCGCCACTGACAGGATAGGCTAGACTGCGGCAGAGTCAAAATCAGTTCCTGGCTTTCCATACAACTGGAGCCCCTGCTGTCTGTCTCCCCAGCCTTCTCATCCACATCCTCCTCTTCATCCTCATTGCTGTTCTTGGCAAGATCCTGTGACTCAGGCTCCTCAGACATACCCCTTATGTTCAGGGTAGGGGGATTCTCCACCAGGTATGGCATGGAGCACTTTATAAAAGTAGCAAGTCTGTGGCTAAGCACTGGATTGACTGTTGGCCTCCGTGGCCTTCTGGTGTGCCTGATATTGTTCCTTTGCTTTCATGTGGCAAGGCTGCTGGTCCTTGTCATAGCCCATCTCAGGGAGGTGAAGTATCTTCACCAAGAGGAGAAGTTTCTCCTGTCAGCACATGTGGTGCAGCTGTAGCACTAAGAGCAACTAGCCATTGAAGCATTTTTAGTGTAGGGAAGCCGTAAAAGTGTCACAGGTAAATGCCAGGTGGAAGAGAGAGTTCCACAAAAGTAGTTAACACTCAGTCAAAGCCTGTTAACACCTCCCTATTCATAGGGGAAAGGAGGAAAAAGAAAAGAACTGTGAGGTTTATGGGGCTATAGATTGTTGTAATGAACTATAAATCCAGGGTAGGTCTATAGGTGAGTCTAGTTCATTTTATCCATCTGTACCCCTACAATAGCTATGTCAGTGGGAGAGCATCTTCCACTGATATAGTGCTGTCCATGATCATGCTTATGCCAGCACAACTTGCGTAGTATTTTTTCACATCCCTGAGTGAGAAAAGGTTTGTCAGCCTAAGTACTAGTGTAGACAAGGCCTTAAAACATAGCTTCAACAAAGCTGCACCAATGAAGCTGTGCTGCTGCAGTGCCTGTCAGGATGCTCTTGTATAGACAGGTTGGCTTCTCCCATCAGCATGGTTAATCCATCTTCATGCAAGGCAGTAGTTATGTCTATGGGAGAAGCTCACCTGTCAAGTCAGCACTGTCTACACAGGGTGTTCAGTTGGTATAACTATGCTGCTAAGGAGTGTGAATTTTTCGTATCTATAAGCAACATAGTAATATTAATAGATGTCTGTAATGTAGACCCAGCCTCAGTGTCTCTGTTTAGTCCCAGACCTGAAAAAAATAGCTCTGTGTAAGCTCAAAAGCTTGTCTCTCTCACCAAGAAAAGTTGGCCAGAAAAAAGATATTAGCTCAGCTACTTTGTCTCTCTGGCTATGTTCACACAGGGAAGGCTTGTTTTGAAACAAGACGTTTCGAAACAAGCTGTTTGGAAATAACATGTTATTTCGAAACACCTTATTTCGCAGGACAAAAACTTTGTCCGCAAAATAAGGGAGCGAAATGGACCTGCTATTTCGCTTGGGGAGGAGAGTGCAGGCACTCGCAAGGTGCAGCGCTGAGGGGCACTGCACCCCACGGGTGCCTGCAGACGACTGGGCTGCAGGCACCGGCGGAGTCAGGCGCGGGGCTGCGCCTCACTCCACCGGTGCCTGCAGGGGACTGCAGGCACCGGCGCCTCACCCACCAGGAGACGCGCAGCGGGGCGCCTCGCCCCAGGGGCTTTAAAGCCCCCGGCTGCCCCCAAACCTGGTGGCCCGGAATCCCCGGCGCTGCCATCCCTGCTGGAGGCATGGCTGGGGTAACCCCGGCCATGCCCCCGGGGATTCCCCGGCGCTGCTGCCCCGGCGGGGTTACCCCGGCCACGCCTCCAGCAGGGGTGGCGGCGCTGGGGCTTCTGGGCCAGCGCTTACTCCGGCCCCAGCAGCAGCGGGCTCCAGCCGCACACCGGAGCCGTGCCTCCAGGTTTGGGGGCAGCCGGGGCTTTAAAGCCCCTGGGGTGAGGTGCCCTGCTGCGCCTCTCCTGGCGGGTGCCTGCAGGGGACTGTAGGCACCTTCCAGGTGAGGCGCGGGGCTGCGCCTCACTCCCCCGCGGACACTCGTCAGCACCCTGGCCAGGGTGCTGAGGGGGCAGCAATTCCTCCCAGGGTGCTTAGCACCCTGGGAGGAAGGTCACATGTTGTTTCGGAACACTTTGTTCCGAAACAACATGTCTGAACAGGGCTGTTTTGAAACCAAAGGAGGTTTAAGCTGTTCCGAAACAACCGTGGCCATTTTGAAACAAGCTGTTTGCTTGTTTCGAAATGGCCATGCATCGTGTGGCCATGGCACTTCTTATTTTGAAACAACCTCTGTTGTTTCGAAATAAGAAGTGTGTGTGGACATACCCTCTAAGATCCTGGGATCGACATGGCTACAAGTTCTCCATCTTCAAGTGTCTGACAAAGTGGTATTTTCTCCCATGAAAGCTCATGCAATAAATAAATTTGTTAGTGTTTAAAAGTGCTGCCAGACTCCCTGTTTGTTTTACTATTCTATTGAGAATCATTTTTATGACAAATCTGCCATTCTTATACTTCAAAATATTTTGTGCCAGGAGAGGGGGAAAAACCCACTGCTCAGCAAAAAAGAACCCTATACATTACAGCTGAATATAAATATGTTAGACAACTTAGATGCCTACTCCAATCAAAGAATAATAAATAATACCTTTATACTTACACAGCACCTTTCACACACACGCACACACACATATCCAGAAGAGCTTTGGGATATTTATAGTTATTTATAAAAGAATGAATTATGACCATGGTTAAGTGGATAATACTTTAACACTTCATAACTCAGTAGAGAAGAAACAGATACCTAGTTATGGTACTTTCTGTAACATAATTTACAGTGTAAATATTCAATGCCAAGTATTACTGCATTGTCTGTTAAACTCAGTGTGGAAGGAAAATGAAAAACAGTCTCCTGGGGACTTCAAGTGGGTGAGCTTGAACGTGTTCTGCTTCCAACAGCTGGTTTAGGGTGGTGAGTTAAGGGGTCACAAAAACATTTTATTTCCCATTTTATGTTTTGCAAAGGATTCTTTGGGAAGATATGGAGTCTTTCCAGTTTTAACTGTCCTCAACAGCAAATCAAGTTAAACAAGCAAGACTGCACATCATAATCCTGCTTCCCATTCATTTATTTTTAGGATAAATAGGACCTCATGGTTAAAAAAAAAAAAAAGCTTTTTCATATGACCTAATTTTGCTGAAAGGGATGCTTGTCAGGGTTAGGCCAAAAATAGGGGCTTTGTTAACCAAAATTACAAACACACACAAAAGAAGAAAAGATTTTATGACTTAATGGAAAGAATGGTTTGTGCAGAATGAAGTGCAAAATGTACACAGCATGGGACATAGGACTAGAAGGGACCTTCTGGGTCATTAAATCTAATTTCAATTAGCATGTAGATGTTAAACAGCAAATTATATTTTTAAATTCTTCATTTTTTTATTTAATTAAGATGGTGTTAATAGTGGAGGGAAGAAAATAATTTTAAGTGTGATTTTAACCTAATTGTCTCCCTTTAAGAATAAAACTTGAAAAATTCAGCCAACATTTATTAACAATAAAATCAGGGCTGTATTACAGCAGGGGCTATAGGGGCTGAAGTCTTGGGCCCCGGTCTGAAGTGCCTATGGCCTCTCCATGATCCTCTCCCCCCATTGCTACCCTGCTCATCCTCCACAGAGCAGGCAGGACTTGGGGGCAGACACTGGGAGGGCCCTTGCCAGTGCTTGGAGGACAGGGCTCTGGGAACAAAAGCCAGGCTCTGTGCTGCCATTCTGCCTTTGGGCTGGCTAGTCTGCCCCTGGGGGCAGGGTGAGCTGGCCCGTGTTCACTCTAATTCAGGGGCAAGGCTGCCTGGCACAATGCAGCTTCCAGCATGCACCAGAGGTAGCACCACATGCCAGCCTGCTCCATCACCCCCAGGAGTAGACCACCTGGATTGGGACTGGGGCTGGGGTTGGCCCCAGGGACCCCCAGTGCTGGCCTGCCTGCAAGCTGCCATGGTGGGGGGTCCTAGGACCCAAGCTGAGGGTCAGGCCTACGGTAATGGTGTAGCTCAGGGCTTTGAAGTCCCTTAATCTGGTCTTGAATAAAATGTTCTAAATAATCAGGGAACATAATTTTACAGTTTACCTGTGAGAGGCCTGAAGTGTAAAGAAAAAGAAAAATGTCTCCATTTCCCATCTAAACTCATGTGTGTAAAATTAATTCATCCTATTTATGAGCAATTCAATTTTGCTACAGTGTTTTCTGTAATGTGACCATACTGTGTATTTCTGAAGCTCTCAAAGTGTTATAATGAGTACCTGAGATCTTTTCAAGGGGAAAGGCAATATGCCATGTTTATTAAGAATAGCGACAAAATTGATAGCTAACTTATACCTCTGCCCACACACACACTCATCCACATGCCCAAGCATACCAGACAATGTTCTGCAGTCTGTGTAATTACCAGTCCTGACGATGCTGTTGCTGGAGTCTGTGCTAGTGTCTGTCACTGGGGTTCGTGGCAGCTGCCTGGCCAGGGAAGCTGGACAAGAGGAGGAGCAGGGCCTTTGTCAGGCATGAACCAACACTCCTTTCTTCCAGGTGGTGTGCAGAACATTTTCCCCCTTTAGTGTTTGGATCTCACCCAGTCTTTATAGCTTTGTCATGTCAGTCCAGGTGCTCTGTGTGACTGTTAGTCAATGGCAGCTTTGGGGGTAGGCAAAGCAGGCGGCCACCTAGGACACCAAGCAATAAGGGACCTGTCTTCAATTTGGTAGACAGAAATGAAAATATAGAAAAATATAGAAATTGTTCCCATCTAGCAGAGATAATAGGGCTAGAAGCCTAAGCACTTTTCATGCTTGGCTCATCAAGGCAAGCTATCATTAGGATCTGTGCTTCATCTGAATGGCAGATTTCACCATTATCTGCCCATCACCTTCACATTGACATGGTAAAAAAGCAGGAACTTGTCCAGTGGCCTCAGCTTTTAATTCCTCAGTGTGGCCATTTATTCTGCAATTTTTTTAACTTTCTAAAATATTGCCTTTTCCTTTTCTTTTTTACTTGTTCTTTTGCCTTTTCCTTTGACTGTGTGACAATTTTTACTTTGGCTTTGTTTTGCTCAGGTTATCAGGTTGGGCCATATAGGCTGCTACATCTAAATACAGTGCTTCCCTTAGGCAATTATTACACCTATGTGTGATGTCTGTGCTGTATGTCTTTCTTTTGGAAAGTAATTTTTTAGCTTCTTCTGTACTTAGTATTTAATATTTTTGAGGGGGCCAAAGTCTTATAAACTTGAGTACTTCAGAGAATTTCATTGAAATTTGGTGTTTTTCATTTATAGCTACACACTAGAAACTTTCTTTTCACTTATTTTGGGGCTGGTTCACACATACATCCACCCTCCATTCACATCTTAAACCTATTCGTTCCTACACAACATGGGGTACATTGATATGCAGTTTCTACATTTACAATATAGAGTATGGCATGTTACAGAGATTGGGGGAAAAGTGGCATTATACCAACAGCTTAAAGATAGATAGGGACAAATTTAAATACCATTAAAAGCTGGGCCTGAGTGGCACAGGGGCAAGTGCTGCTTCTCCTGCAGCCTAAGTGAACCCCCAGAGGACAGTGGCTTGAGTCTAGTGCTTCCCAACACCACAACCAGTATGGACAAGTGTGTGTAGTTTCAATCCCATAGAATCTGAAACAGTCTTTGAGGTTACTGCTCTGCTCAGGAGATGTGGCTGAGAGCAGGGAATGTATCATCCATCAAACTGGGACCTTGGGGTCAATAGGTCTGAGTGACAGTGTGTGCCATCCACTTCCCAAAGCATACTGAAAAAAGAGCAGAGAGGGCTTTTCTCTGTGTCCTTTTCTAATCTTGAGTCCATGGACAAGAAATACACACATGCCTTCAATTTTTTACACAGCTCTGCTCTTCTTTACTTCTGCTGCTGTAACTGTGATGCTTTATCGGCCCAGCTTGAACCAAAAGCAAATGAAGAAACATTTTCTCTTGTGGAATTCCAAAGGGGCAGCCGTGTTAGTTTAGTAAAGCAAGGAGTCTTGTGGCACTTAAAGACTAACATTTATTTATTGCATGAGCTTTCTGATTTGCTGTTGCAGTATGACCTGATCCCATGTCTTACACTCCCCTGCATTTACTTTCATCCCATTCTGTAAGTTCCCCCATCTTCAAAGCATCTGATTGGGATTTTCTCCTACTCAAAGAGCTCTGGTTTGGCTCTTGGCTCATGAATATTCATGAGTTCATTTGGCATCATATGGTAGTGTGCCTCTAATTAATTAAAGGTAGCAAGGTATGTCACAACAGAGAAAATGTTGGGAACCATTGGACTAAACAGAGCCGCAATCTGCTTCTAAGGTGTCTCTTTAAAGATCCTCATGTAGTAAAACTAAGTTTAATTCAAAGAAAGTCTGTGCTGCTCTTTAGGGCATTTAAAGTGCAATACTAGAAGATTCAAATCTCCCCTGCTTCATTTACAAGTGAATCACCCCAGATCACCCCCTCCCCTGCCTCATTAACAAGAGAATACAACAAGGAGTTGTGTGGCACTTTAAGACTAACAGATTTATTTTTTGCATGAGCTTTCATGGGAGAAGATCCCACTTCCTCGGATGCTTCCAAGATGGGTGAACTTACAGAAGGAATGAAACTAAATGCAAGGGGGTGTAAAACATAGGATCAGCTCATAAAGTAACAGCAAATCAGAGCAGTTTACAGGCTCAAACCATGGGAAGCCTGAAGTCAAATTACCCTTTGTAATGGGAAAAGAACCCATAGTCTCGATTCAGTCCTGCTTTCACAGAATTTAGCTTGCATATTAATTCGAGTTCAGCTGTTTCTCTTTGAAGTCTTGATGTCCCAGCTACATCTCTAACGACAGTCGTTAACAAATCCCTCCTTGAGTGATTAGGAAGATGGAAGTGCTCAGCAACTGGTTTCTTTGTTCTTTGATTTCTGATATCAGCTCTGTGCTCATTCAGTCTCTTACGGAGCGATCGTCCTGTTTGTCCAATATATAAGGTGTTGGGGCATTTTTGCACATGATGGCATAGACCACATTAGTAGCTGAGCAGGTAAATGAGCCTTTGATGGAGTAGCAGGCTTGATTAGGACCTGTGATGGTGTCTGTTGTGTAGATATGTGGGCAGACTTGGCAGTGTGGTTTTTTTGCAAGGGTGTGTGCCTGCTTCAATGTTCCTGTTGTTAAATCTGTAGTTGCTGGTGAGTATCTGTTTAAGATTAGGGGGCTGACTATAAGCAAGGAGTGGTATGTCCCCTAATGCTTGAGAGAGGGATCATCTTTTAGAAAATTTCTTGACACTACAGTACATATCAGGGACAGACGCATCACCACCACCCTATACCGAAAACCTTCTGATCGGTATAGTTACCTACATCCTTCAAACTTCCATCCTAAACACACCACACGATCCATTGTCTACAGCCGAGCCCTAAGATATAACCGCATCTGCTCTGATCCCTCAGACAGAGACAGACATCTTGAGTATCTCTATCAAGCATTCTTGAAACTACAGTACCCACCTGGGGAAGTAAGAAAACAAATTGACAGAACTAGACGGGTTTCCCGAAGTCATCTACTACAGGAGAGACCCAAGAAAGAAAGCAACAGAACACCACTGTTGGTTCCCAACCGTGATGGGAGAAGGAGACACCGGACTCAGTAGTTCTAACTGAGAAATGGGTTCGTTTATTTAGAGCAACAACGGGGAAAATTTTTCAATGGGTAATCACAGTGATAATTGAGGTAGCAATCAACAACTGAAACAGCAATCTTACAAGACCAACTGAGGTAGCAAATCTATATAAGTAACAGTAAAACAGCAAAGCAAAACTGCAAATCTATATAAGTAACACAGCAAGACTGCAAGGCAAAACTGTAAGGTATTTGCAACAAAGTAAACTGCTAGGTATTCCCAACAAGACAAAATTGCAAGGTAAAACAAACTGCAATATACTCATAGGGAATTTCTATATACTTACCACAACCCAGGCTCCACTGACCAGCAGCATGAACACAAGGGGCATGGTAAGGGACACGACATGAGCTAGCTTTCCTCGGGAGATCCAACTGTCAGAGTGATCAGTTCTGGCAGGTAACACGTGAACCTCCATAACTTTTGCGAGTTGGCATCTCCTTTTTTATAGGATTTTTAGCTCAGTGTTTTTCTGGTTCCCACACTGGGGGTGGGGTGGGGGGGGGTTGTCATATTAGTGGTTCCCACGATTGAGATAGTAATTTTCCAATTAGGTTTTCAATTCCTAGGTGGGACTTAAATTTCCAAGTGGGTCATAAATTCCCAGGTGGGTCCAGATTCCTAGGTGGATCATAAATTCCTAGGTGGGACCCACATTTCCAGGTGGTCATAAATTCCTAGGTGGGTTTCGATTCCCACGAAGTTAGTACCTTTGAGTTATGCTAGTCTGTAGCCTCCCAGATTCCAGGCCAGAGCCTCTTACGCTGTCCATAAGGGGTTTTTTAGTGTGCACTTGGTGGCAAATGGGGTGCCCGGGCAAACGGCCCCTTATTAGTACGTCAGGCACGAACAACCACTAGTCACCACATACAATCCTCAAGTCAGACCTCTGCAAAAGATCATTAAGGACCTACAGCCTATTCTAAAAGATGATCCCTCTCTCTCTCAAGCATTAGGAGACAGACCACTCCTTGCTTAAAGGCAGCCCCCTAATCTTAAACAGATACTCACCAGCAACTACAGATTTAACAACAGGAACATTGAAGCAGGCACACACCCCTGCAAAAAACCACACTGCCAAGTCTGCCCACATACCTACACAACAGATACCATCATAGGTCCTAATCAAGCCTGCTACTCCACCAAAGGCTCATTTACCTGCTCAGCTACTAATGTGGTCTATGCCATCATGTGCAAAAATGCCCCAACACCTTATATATTGGACAAACAGGATGATCGCTCCGTAAGAAACTGAATGAGCACAGAGCTGATATCAGAAATCAAAGAACAAAGAAACCAGTTGCTGAGCACTTCCATCTTCCTAATCACTCGAGGAGGGATTTGTTAACGACTGTCGTTAGAGATGTAGCTGGGACATCAAGACCTCAAAGAGAAACAGCTGAACTCGAATTAATATGCAAGCTAAATTCTGTGAAAGCAGGACTGAATCGAGACTATGGGTTCTTTTCCCATAGAATCATAGGGTTGGAAGGGACCCCACGAGGTCATCTAGTCCAACCCCCCTGCCAAAAAAAAGCAGGACCACTCCCATTAGATCATCCCAGTCAGTGTTTTGTCCAGCTGGGACTTGAACATCTCCAGAGATGGAGATTCCACCACCTCCCTAAGCAGCTTATTCCAATGCTTCACCACTCGCCTAGTAAGGAAGTTTTTCCTAATCTCCAGCCTGGACCGCCCCAGCTGTAACTTGAAACCATTGCTTCTCGTTCTGCCCTCTGTTACTACCGAGAACAGTCGAGCTCCCTCCTCCATGGAGCAACCCTTCAAGTAGTTGAAGGTTGCTATCAAATCCCCCCTCAGTCTTCTCTTCTGCAGGCTAAATAAGCCTAGTTCCTTCAGTCTTTCTTCATAGGGCTTGTGCTCCAGCCCTTTGATCATTTTGGTTGCCCTCCTCTGGACTCTCTCTAATTTGTCCATGTCCTTTTTGTAGTGGGGAGCCCACAACTGGACACAGTATTCCAGATGTGGCCTCACTAGTGCAGAATAGAGGGGAATGATCACATCCCTCGATCTGCTGGCAACACTTCTTCTGATGCAGCCCAGTATGCCATTGGCCTTTTTGGCAGCAAGAGCACACTGCTGACTCATATCCAGCTTCCCATCCACCATGACTCCCAGGTCCTTTCCTCCAGTGCTGCTATTTAGCTGATCACTCCCCAGCCTGTAGCAGTACATGGGGTTTTTTCGTCCCAAGTGCAGGATTTTACACTTGTCCTTGTTGAACCTCATGAGATTCCTCTTGGCCCACTGCTCCAATTTGTCTAGGTCTCCCTGAATCCTGTCCCTGCCCTCTAGGGTGTCTACCGTTCCCCCCAGTTTGGTATCATCTGCAAACTTACTAAGTGTGCAATCTATCCCATCATCCAGATCATTAATGAAAACATTGAACAGAACTGGCCCCAGGACCGACCCCTGGGGCACACCACTTGTTACTGCTTGCCAACTTGACATGGAGCCATTGATTCCTACACGCTGAAACCGTTGTTCTAGCCAGTTTTCTATCCACCTTACAGTCTATGCATCTAACCCATACTTCCTTAATTTGCCAATGAGAATGCTGTGGGAAACTGTATCAAAAGCCTTGCTAAAGTCAAGGTATATTACCCATTACAAAGGGTAATTTGACTTCAGGCTTCCCATGGTTTGAGCCTGTAAACTGCTCTGATTTGCTGTTACTTTATGAGCTGATCCTATGTTTTACACCCCCTTGCATTTAGTTTCATTCCTTTCTGTAAGTTCACCCATCTTCAAAGCATCTGAGGAAGTGGGATCTTCTCCCATGAAAGCTCATGCAAAAAATAAATCTGTTAGTCTTAAAGTGCCACACAACGCCTTGTTGTTTTTTTACTGGACTAGACTAACACGGCTATCCCTTTTGAAATTGACAAGAGAATACAAATCAATAGGTCTGAGGGTTTCTCTCAAGCAAAAACAAGCAAGGAGTCTTGTGGCACCACACCCCCTGCAATCCTGACCTGGCATACCCTCATGCTGAAGAAGAATTTTACCACCTTCAGCCAGCCCTGCTCATCAGGGGAGCACAACTGCGCTGTCCCCTTTTGGTGCCCCTCAAATGCCGGTGCCCCCCTGCAGTGTAGGGGCTGCTTACTGCCTAGGCAGGCCCTGCTAGCTTGTTTTCTTAGGTGTCTTAATTAGTCTCATTCTTCTGCTTCTGGGGAGGAGCCTTCATTTCTTTGCTTTTAGGGGTGTGTTCCTGTTCTTCCGCTTGAGATGGGCTTCTCAAGCCATCTGGACAAGCTAGCAGTTTGTAGCTGGTTCACACATGCTTCATCAGGACAGGCTGCCTGCTTGGGCCTAGTTCACACATACCTCCAGCCTCCATCCACACCTTATTGCCTAGTCATTCTACAAATCCAGAGTCTTACACAAGATGGGGTACATTATGGAGTTTTACATTTGGAATATGGAGTATGGAATGCTACAGAGACTGGGGAAAATCTAGTGTTATACCCAGAGTTTAAAGATAAATAGGGACAAATTTACACAGCACTATAAACTGGGACTGTGTGGCTTGGGGGGAAAGAGATGCTGTTTTACAGTCATGCAAACCCTAAAAGTCTGCAGTTAGAGTCCAGCAAGCCACAACTGGCACAGAGGCTCATTCTTATTACAAATGTGAATACCACTAGCAATGGGAAGTAATTCGCTAAAACCAAATAAAGATTGCCAGAAACAATGTAACAATGCTACAAATTATTGAAACAATATTACTAATGGGAAGTAATTAATTAGAGCTAAATAAAGATTGATAGGTATATTACCAAAAAGAAACAATCAACCGGGGCCATGGGTAAATAAATGGAAGTCATATAGAAGTGGATATGAGATATTGAGGTGGATTAAGCCCAAAGATGTTATGAATTAATTTAATAAAGTTATGAATGAACCTAGGAAGTCATTTATAAAACCACTCACATTTCCCCACAAAAGCACTGTACAAACCTTTTCTCCCCTCCGCAGGAATGGGCAATACCTAGGTAATAACATTATGCCTTTCTAAATTCCCCCTTTAGCTTGAATTAAATTCAGGGTAGAAGCACAGTAGATAAATATGTAAGAGATGTATTATTTAGTCCATCCTCCTGCCACTATAATATTATCCTGTATGTTTATTTCCTATTGTTTTGACTAATCCATGTTAAAATGCTTCAAGCAATGCGGCTAGGTTACTCCACAGTTTAATAGGTTTCACCATCAAAGTACTTCTTCCAGTCAATTAGACTTGCTTTTCTTAGCTTATGTGCAGCAGAATGTAAAGCTCCACTAACACACTATTTCTTTTCTTCAACCCTGCATCCTAACTGTTGTTTTGTACTGCTGTATGCTGGTTATGATGACTGCAGTTCAGTCAGATGAAAACTCATCTGTGAGTCAGTATAGGAGACTTTGGAGGAAATTAGTTCCTGGAACAAAAGATAGGGGAGTGTTCATCTCATATCTTTGTTGCACTGTGACACTTATCTTTCTGAGTACTATACACAGGAAAAGGGGGACTAGAGTGGCTTACTTTTCAACAGCAGCCCCAGGCAAGGCCCTCACTGCTCTAAAGAGATGGACACTAAGCCAATTCAAGAGGCCTTCAATATCCCATTGAGGACCAGCCCAAGGGTTTTTGCCGCCCTAGGTAAACTATGATTTTGGTGCCCCTCCCCCACAAGTAATCAAAGATAACATATTAATATATTTTTTGAACTAGAGAAAAAAGTCACTTCCATCTAATTTGGTACCCCTTTGAAGCCTGGTGCTCTAGGCCAGTGGTTTTCAAACTTTTTTTCTTGGAACCCAGTTAGAAAAATCATTTATGCCCACAGCCCAACAATTACATCTTTGAACATTGCACTCCAGTCTTTTGGCGGCAGCAGGGGGTGCTGCAACTCAGTGCCTAAGGATCTGTGACCCAGTATTTGGTCTGGACTCTTGAGTTTGAAAATCACTGCCCTAGGCATCTGCCTAGTTCACCTATATACAGTGGGGACCCGTTACTGTGAGACAGGTTTGCACGTGGAACCGGTTAATGCGCGGTAATGGGATGTCCCCCGAAGGCTCTAAATTAAGGTGCAGGTCCTGTTAACTTGCATTGCGTAAATGGGACCAGGAGCATCACTGCCCCGGAGACGGACCCTGGGCACTGGTCCAGGCTCTGCTCCCTGGCCCCACTTCTGTGCTGGGGTCTGAGCTGGCTTCAGGCACCTGCTGTCGCTAGCCTGGCCCCAGATCCCTGGCCAGGGAGAGGGCAGGGAGCGGCAGCTGCAGCCACGGGTGGCCGGACCTAGAACAGGGCTGGAAGCAGCCACCTCCACTGCTCCCTGGCTGGCAATCCAGGGCCAGGCTGGCGGCAGCAGGCGCCTGAGGCCAGCTCAGACCCCAGCACAGAATTGGGGCCGGGGGTGTGCCCGCGGCCAGGGAGCGTGGCCCGGGCCAGTGCCCCGGGTCCTTCCCTGGGGCAGCGACCTTCCGGTCCTGTTTACACGCGGGCTGGTTTATGTGCAGTTGCCGGGGGCTTGTCCCCCAACACCCGCGTCTAAACGGGTCCCCACTGTAGTTGGACAGGCCCTGATCCCATTAGAGACTCTACACTACAGGATTGGCTCCTGCTTAGTGGGGCTCACTAGATGCCCTCCTCAGTTCCTCCAGTTCTCTTTGACCCCAATTGGGCAATTTTGGGGGCAAAATGGCACTTTCCAAGCACCCCTCATTCATGGTACCAAACTTGAGATGTAGATTGTGCAGATCTTTTGTTATTTGATCATCCCACTCCTTTCCTACATGCTCTGATCAGCAGTGCTGACATTTAAAGGTGAACGGAGCATTTTGTAAGTTCCCCCTCTTCAAAGCCTCTGATGAAGTGGGATTTTCTCCCATGAAAGCTCATGCAATAAATAAATCTGTTAGTCTTTAAGTGCCACAAGACTCCTCACTTTTTTTTTGGAGCATTCTAATCCACTCAGAGAGATTGTTTCAGGTTGTGTGTGGACTCAGGCAGACATTGCTGCATTTACATGCTGTTTAAGTTGTAAAGGTTCCCATTGCAATCACGATGGATAGACAGTTTTGTCAGTTTGTAGTAGTATCTTAGTGAAAGCTGAAATTCTGGAGACACTGTTGGCATCAATTTTTAAAAGGCAGTGGGTTGCTGATCTGGCCCAATTCTCTACCCCCATTAGATTTAATTGAAGAGTATATTAAAAGCCATGGGGAGACAGAGGAGGGAGACTGTAGGTTGTACTCCCTGACTCTAGATGGAAGGGGGTTAGGGGAGGAGCCAAGCTGCTACCTGCATTTCCATTTGGTCTCCTGGGTGCACTGATCCAGCTTTGAACTCCACCGCCTCTCGCGCTATTAAGCAGTAATGGCATGGGGCACAGACAGATAATGTAGGGGGACAGACATAATGAATTACATTTACCTTTAAAGTATATGTTAGTTAATATTGTGTATATGTCCTTTAGTGTCATAAGTAAAACAATTTTGTAACATGTGTAATAGACGTTGTAACCAACGTCCAACAGGACTCCATATTGTCAGTTTGGAACTCCTGCTTAAACAGTGTACTCCATTTTGTATACTTGATGAAACCTGGTTTAGGTGTAAGCTGTGTATGGTCATTTAAGTGTGTGAATAAGGTGTGTGAATGAAGGGTGTGTGTGTGTGTGTGTGTGTGTGTGTGTGTGTGTGTGTGTGTGTGAAGTGGACAGTCTCAACTGCCAGCCTGTCCTGATGAACCACAAGTACTATCTAACTGGCTGAACAATGCAGACATCTCTGATTAAAGCAAATAGAAGGAGCCATTCCAGAAAGAAAAGAACAAGATGCAATCAAGTCTGCAAGTGACTGCTGACCAGTGAGCTCACAGGAACCACAAGTTAACATGATACAGCAAATCCCATAGACAAACATGAGGGCCAGCAAGTGTAAAAAGATGGCTAAGAACATGAAAACTTTGGGGTCTCATCAGGGCCAGCTCAAGGGGTTGTGGCGGCCCCCATCTCATTCATGGGGGTTGAAAACAGTTTCCCAACGTGCATAAATCTCTACTGTCTGCCTGCAGAGGGATGTAAAGTGCATTCTGCCTGCATGACTTAAGCTGCAGGTTGACTGACAGTGCCTGAGCTGCTAGGAAAGAGTTGAAGAGGCGACTCAAAGCACTCTGAGCCAGCCTGATCTTCAAGGGGTCTAGGCGCCCCTAAGAACTGTCACCTGATGCCATGTCTGTCTCTTGCCTCACAGTAGAACTGGCCCTGGGTCTTACTGTGCAACTGTCATCTTGGAGCATCTGATTGTGACCAACAGACACCTGGTTTCCTCCTTGTGCCCAGCCTAGTTGGCCACTAGGCTGGTTCAAGCAACACATGAAAGGACTGGCAATTACATCATACCAGGTTGCAGAACTTCTTTCTGTGTGTGCCAGCGTGCTTTTCGCTAGCCTTACTTATTTACCAGGCATGGCCTAACTGTGGGTCAGGAGCCACATGTGGCTCTCGAACGAAAAAGTGGCTCGCAGAAGGTCAGCAAATCAACTTATCAGGTAAAAATATATGGCTCCATGCCTCAGTGTGGCTCTTGAAGGTTTAATAATCAACTTGTGTGGCTCTTGAGTTCCATAATTTTATTTACAATAGATGTGGCCTACTGCCTTGTCCCCCTGAATAAGCTCCTCCTACTCTTTTCTTTTTAAGCACAAGGTGCCCTTTTTGGTCTAACAGCAGCTGCTAGCGCCCCTGACTGAGCCCTGACATCACTGCGGCACGCGACCCCCCACAGCCCTCTCGCGCCTGAGTCGCGGCAGCGAGCGCGGGCCGCGCGGCCGCCTCCAGCCCTCAGGAGACGCTTCACCCCCCGCCCCACGCGCGCCCCTCCGCCGCGCAGGCCTCTATTGTGACGTAGTGGGAAAGCCGGGGGGGAGAGGCGCCACCCGCCGCGGCGATTGGCTAGAGCGGGGCCGGGGCGGGCGCAGAACGTCGCTGTTTGGGTTTAAACGTTCCAGCGGGAGGGCGGGCCCGGGCGGTGGGCGGTGCTGGGCCGAGCCGAGCGGAGCCGGGAGTCGAGCTGGAGCCAGGCCCCGGCATGGTGCCCGCGCGGCCCCGCGTGAAGAGCGAGTACATGAAGCGCTTCAAGGAGCCCAAGTGGGAGTCGTGCGGCCCCTGCTACCGGGAGCTGCTGCGCTACCGCCTCAGCCGCCGCCTGCTGGAGCAGGCGCATCGGCCCTGGTTGTGGGACGGCTGGGAGCCCGACAGCAGCGGCAGCAGCGCCGGCTCCCCCTCGCCCCCCAGCGCCAGCCCCCCGGCCGCGCAGCCGGAGGAAGAGGAGGCGGCAGCGGCAGCGCCTGGCCCCGCGGGTGGCGCTGGGGAGCCGGGAGCGGCGGGGAGGGCGAGCCCGGCGGAGCCGCAGCGCGCAGCGGGTAGGTGGTGCCGGCGAGCCGCGCTGGGGGCCGGGAGCCTGCTGCTCCACCGCCCGTGGGGGCCGCCGGCTAGCGGGGCTCTCCCAGGCTGGCTGATCCGGTGCCGCGCCTCCTGCGCGGGAGAGTCGCTCCCGGCCTCCTCGGCTCGCTGAGGGCGATCCAGGCTTGGCCCCGGTTCTTGTCACACCCGGGCAGAGGCGGCCTTAGGCAATGGGGGTGAAGGCCCAGTGTGGGGTCCCCTAAAGGGCTCACTATCGGCCCCCACTGCTACTCTCCCCAGTCTCCCCTCTACCCCAGCCACCCCACACCATCTCCCAGGCTCCCCGTTTGTTTTGCTGAACCGAACTAACATGTCTATCCCTTTGAGCCCCCTAAATTCTTCTTGGGTATGATATTTTTAAAGATCTTTCCCATCAGGAAGCTTGTAAGCTGATCATCTTTCACTTAACAGAAATGAGCTAATGCTAAGCTACAAAGTTAAAATGAGCAGTCTAAAAATTGTTAAAAAGCATGAGCATTAACTAAATAAAAAGTAGAAACATTAATGATGGCATAAAAATAACAAATACCACATTTAAAAATTTGGCAGTCAAATCTTATGAATTTTTCATATAGGCTTAGGTTTATGTGCACTAGGCACTTAATACAAATAAGCATAAATAAAAAGGTATCTAGTCTTTCACTATAAGTGAAAAACACCAAATTTCAATGAAATTCTCTGAAGTACTCAAGTTTATAAGACTCTGGTCCCCTCAAAAATATTAAATAGTAAGTACAGAAGAAGCTAAAAAATTACTTAGCAAAAGAAAGACATACAGCACAGACATCACACACAGCTGTAATTATTACCCAAGGGCAGCACTGTGTTTCTGTGTAGCGGTCTGTATGGACCTACCTGGTAACCTGAGCTAATCAAAGCCAAAGTAAAAATTCACAAAGTCAAAGGAAAAGGCAAAAGAACAGGTAAAAAAAGAAAAGGAAAAGGCAATATTTCACAGAATTAGAAAATGACAGAATAAATGGCCACACTGAGGAATTAAAAGCTGAGGCCACTGGAAAAGTTCCTGCTATTGTGCTGTCTTTTGCTTGCTTCTGCATTTTTTAGCATGTTAGTATGAAGGTGATGGGCAGAGAATGGTGAAATCTGCAATTCAGACAAAGCATAGATCCTGATGATAGTTTGCCTTGGTGAGCCAAGAGTGAAAAGGGCTTAGGCTTCCAGCCCTACTAGCTCTGCTAGATGGGAACAATTTCTATATTTTTCTCTATTTTCATTTCTGCCTACCAAATTGAGGAGGGGGCCCTTTATTCCTTGGGGCCTTAGGTGGCTGCCTACCTCGCTTACCCCTAAAGCTGTCACTGCACCTAGGCCAGCAATTCCAGCGCCATGCCTGGAAGGTGCAGGAGCAAACAAATCAAAACCCCCCCCCCCCCCCTTGTGGCTCTAGTACCTGGGAGCACTGATTTGGTGCCACTCAACCATGATTCCCAGGGCAGCTGCTCTGATTGCCCAACCTGAGAGGGTCTTGTTATTTTACTCTTCTTAGAGCTGCCCCCAGTAGGGGGACTGCCTGGCAGCTCCGGAAAATAACACTGCTTTGATCATGCTCGGCTTCCATTTGGAAGGCTTTTTTTTCCCCTGACCTAGAAAGCATAATCCTGTATTTTTCTTTATAAGGTTTAAATTCTGCAGGCAGGAGCTGTTTATGTAGGTGGTCTTGCTTGATGTGACAATTTTCCTGCTTGCCCAGGATGATGTCCACAATTTTTTTAAGCACGCAGGCTCAAGCTATTAGTGTTTTTTTGCAGCCTAGTAGCTTGCTCTCCTCTTCAAAGCTAAAGGATCTGCCAGTTGATTTCTACTTGCCTAATTCAGTACTCTTTCGTAAGGTTTCAACCCACATTTTGTAATACCCTTTTACCTGACCTAGGCTAACCACAGAGCCCATTGTGCCAATTTTTCACACGTTCTTTCCGGCCACTTCTGAGCCCAGTTAAAGGTGTTGGTCCCATTATAATTCTGGAGGCGTTTGGGCCACACTACCTCAGTGCCTGTCACTCCATCCCCAATGCTTGTCCAAGATTCCTATGCTCACTGGGCATGTAGAAGCTGGAAGAATGTAGAGTGAGGCAGTTGGAGGCAAAGTATCTTGCATGCTAGTTCATGAGCTGGAATACAAGCTGATCTTTGTTTCACAGTCGGCTCTCCTTCAGAGCTTGGTGAGGAATTCAATGTTGAAGTTGATTCATGATAACAGAAGTGGTGGTTTGGTATGGAAAGGGGAAGTCAAAGTGTGTAAGTGTCTCTACGTAGGCTCTGGTCCACTTGAGTTTTTACTTTTAATTTTACCTTATTTTCAGTGCCTAGGCATTATTGTGATTATATTTAGAAAACTCTAAAACTAGAAATGTGAACAAATTTCATTAGATTAAATACATTTTGCTTGCAATGTAGAGGATTAATATTTAGGTGTGTGAAAACAATGAGGCTTGGTGTTGTAGCACTTCATAATTTTCTCCCTCTCTTTCCTTTGAGTCCAATCTGCAATGTAGCGTACAGTCCTCTAGGTCAGTGGTTGTCAAACTTCTTTTTCTTGCAACCCAATTGAAGAAAAATTATTTGACTGACCTAACATGGTCATTGGTTTCCTGTGGCTGCTACCCCTGAGTGGAAGCAGCTATGGGAAATTGATAAAGATGCTGGCTGTACTGCTGCTACCTGCACCCCAGGGCAGCTGGTGCCCTTTGAAGTCTCCCGTAGCTGTTTCCACCCAGGGGCAGCCACCGTGGGAAACTGACAAGGACTCCAGCTGCCCTGGGCTGCAGGTAGCAGTGGGAGAGCTGGCGTCCTTAAACTTTCCATAGCGGCTTCTATCCAGCCAGGGAAGGTTTAAAAGGACGCCAGTTGTCCTGCTGTAGGTAGCTACCCTGGATGGGTAGAAGCAGCCATGGAAAGTTTAAAAGGACACCGGCTGTCTGGCTGCTACCTGCAGTCCAGGGCAGCCTGCGTCGTTTGAAGTTTCCATTGGCTGCTTCCACCCTGGGTAGCAGCCTGAGGAAATTGACAAGGACGTCTGCTGCTTTGCTGAAACCTGACAACCCAGAGTGGCTGGTGTCCTTGTCAATTGCTCCTCCTACCGCAAAAGTGGCAGTGCTGTGACCCAGTAGTGGGTCACAACCCATGGTTTTGACAATCACTGCTCTAGGTAATCCTAGTAATAGTTTTGTCTAATAAGATGACTAAAAACAGAGTAGGATGTCAAATTACATTGTATAATTCCTTCAGCTACAAAAAACCATAATTCTGGGTTAAGTGAATGTCTAGTATGGTTTCATAAACTCAAAAACCTTATAAAATGAACAATGAGCTTCAGTTTCCGGTTAGCACCTGTGTACATCTCCCTGGGCCACCCGGTTGTGCCTTGCACATCATGGACAGGCACCAGCTACTTCTAGGGAGAATGCAGTTGATTCTCATGCTCCATCATTCCTTGACTTTTGCCAAGACTGCCAGCCCAGGTGCTAGTTGTGATGACTTGCTGTGTGGACCCTCTCTCATTACCAGCTCTCATCACCCCACAATGTCTAGTAACTGCTTTCTGTTGTCAGTGACCTGGACTGAATTAAAGCCAGTCATGGAAATGCTAAGTGTGTTGGTGCAGACATCATCGGGGCTAATCCTTGGGTGTTCTGAAGCTCTTGACTCTCCCACTGCAGTGAATAAGTACTCAGGCACCCACAATACCTTGGAAAATCTGGATCTGACACATCTACAATATGCCATCATAAATAATATGAAACTAAAAATGGAAGATGTGGTGTGCAAAACCTTGATAAGCAGTCGTACCACTCGTATTTGGGCACCTATACCATTAAGTGCTTTGTGAGGCAAAACGCTTTAAAAGGCTGAAGTTCTCGATTGTCCTTTTAGCATGCCTTAAAGCATGTATCACAAAAATGAGGACGGCATTGTGTGTATTGCTGGTAAATTATGAAGGACTGTGAGCCAGGCTAGTGGAAAAGTAAGTAGCATTTGTGGAGCATTTTTAAATAGATAAATTGAGGCAATCACACTCATCCTGAGTCACAGCTCCTTATGTAAATTGTTGCTATGGTATCCATGTATCTTTATAATTATATAAGCAGGTTCTCTGGCAAAAAGCAGCAGCAGCATGGAAGGCTACGTGTCTGTTGTTGGACTCTTGAAAACATGCATCTTTTAGGGAGTGTCTACAGTGGACATTGCTGATGGCTTGTAGTGTAGCTGTAACTATGTGCTGTGTGCAAAGGGAAGCTGTTTTGGTGCTGCTGTGTGCAACTACACATGGTAGTGAAAGGCTCTGGTACAAGAGAGGCAGGAGGGAAAAGCTCTGGAAGTAGGAGCTGCCTTTAAAGTGTTTCTTTGCAGCCAGAGTCTGCCTTTGTGGTGGAGTAGCTGCCAGAGACTTGCCCCACAACAGGACATTACACTGCTAAAAATGTGGTGTAGACAGTGAAGGCCCTGGCTGGGCATATAGAGCTGTGTAGGTTGCATACCAAAACCATTCATGGTTGTGCAGTGCTTCAGCATCTGCATTGCTAATTTATACCTGTGTTGGGGAATGGGGGTTGTAGCATATGTACCCCACATGCTGCTGTAGGAGTGTGCAGTGTAGATGTACCTTTAGATTCATACCTAAATAGCTTCCTGCCTTAAGCCAGGAGAACACCACTTCTAAAGTGGGTCTCTGTAGATGCTATTCTGTGAAGTTACACTGGGTAGCTGATTCACTGGTTATTCCTCACAGAGGGGTTTCCAGTGACTTTTTGACAGGACAGCTGCTCATCTTTTTGGAGAGCCCTCATGGATAGGATCTTGGGGAGATCAGTCCACTTCCCCTTCTATCAGTGAAATACAGCCACTAGTGGGCATGAAGAGCTAATAGGTGTTCAAGTTTCAACAATGTTTACATAATTATATGCCTCTTTCTCTAACTGGATTAGATGTTACTGTTGCTGTGATGTACTTATTTCTGTTCCACATTAGGACTTCCATGGAGACAGCTGACTCAGATTTCAACCTGCATAAATACAGCACTGATTCTGTTGGGCAAGGAACACAGTAAGAGCAGAAACCATGACTGGGTCCGTCTGCAGCCACTCAGTCACAGTAGACAGTGTTGTGCAGCATCTCCATGCTGGCTTTCTATAAGGATCTGTTCTAGTCCCTCTCCTTGTCAAGATGTATACTTATGACCTACCAATAAGTACATAGAAGCAGATGATATCTCTTGATGATGTGGGGGATGATCCACAGTACTGAAGGGTCACTGAGCCCAGGACAGGAATGCTTTGGCCACTTAAATCAAAGGTGGTGGCCACAACTTTCCATTTGGACAATGGCCAAACCAGTCAATTCCTTTATAATCTGGGTTGTAGAGTATTTGTTCCCTTTCCAGCCAGTTGTCAAGTGGGACCATAATCTAACATACTGGTCCCATCTAGAACACTCAAAGAAAAAGGTCACCTCCTGCAATATCTTGATCCAGAAGCTAGTAGAAACCTCCTGGGGAACCAGAGGCAAATGTTCTACAAACCTCAGTCTTGGCATCCATATTCACTCCAGTGGAATATTTTATGGCAGCGTAAGCACAGAAGTTGGCATACAAGTATCTTGTTAATTTGGAGCCGCATGCAGCCTCTGTATTATTAGCCACACATTAACATCTAACTTGTGTGTTTTGGGGAGCTGTGAGCCAATGATTTGAGATGCCATCACCTTATAACTGTGTGAAGGGCTGTGATGCCTGAAAACCATTTGCTGCACGAAAGGCTGACAGTAGTTCCAAAAGGTGCAGATAAGCAGCACATGTTGGCACAAAAAGCTGTTGCCAGAAGGAAACACAAAACACCTGTGGTTTCTGCTGACTTGCCATGGCTGCCTCCAGCCAGCCAGTTGTGTTGGCTGTTCACACACTTGTGCCAATGTTGCCAGCCCCATGCTGGTCCTGGATGAACCATGGCATATCGAGCCAACTGCTATGTCCTTGCAGAGTGGCAGCAACTCTGGCACACACAGGCAGGCAGGCTGACTAATTTCAAAGTCCTCATTTACACCCACCCTCTTTGCCATCTGGGATGCAGTTCTTGGCATGAGCTTAACAGCCTGTTGATGGGAACGGCAAAAGTGGCTGCTGTGATGCAGAAATTTGGTCTTAGCTCAGTCTTCACGGTGTGATACTGGGGCAGTGAGGCAGGCGATCAAATGTAGCGTCTTCTCTGAATGAGAGCCTGGGGGGGGGACCCTGGCCTGTAATCTAGGCAGGTAGAAAGGATTTAGTTGTTAAATTGCTGTGCTTAGGAGCAACATCTAAATGCTCTGACCTAGGCATTCAGAAGAACATCTTTCTTAACCTTTTTAAACTAAGAACTATAAGAAAAACCCCACTCACAGCAGAGATAAATGGCTACATCATTTAACAGTTAACCTCACCTGAAAGGGGAACAAGCAGGTTAGATACGATGGAAGAACCTTAGCAAGAAGGTTAGATGCGAGCTTTTCAAATGAGCATTTAGACTGTCTGCATAATTGCAGAATAAAGAAGTGTCTTTTTTTCCTCCCAGGAAAAATCCCTCTCCTCTGGTCTCAGTTATAATATATAGTAGTTCAGAACTCCTATTGGTCACTTTAAGCTGTCTTAAAATAGACTGTATTTCATTCTCTGCTCAATGCCTATACTTTTTCAAGCACAAGTGGAGAAAATTAGATTTCTGAAGAGATGCTAACTACCCTTTCCAGCTACTTCACTTGAAAAATTTCATTACAGTTAGAAGTGCTGTGTGGGTGGCTAAATGTTGGCTCAGTGCAATAACATTTTAGCTTTTCGAGGCTTTGTGACTGACATCTACCCACACATTGCAGTTATCGATAGTGGCTTACCAGGAGATGTACTTGTTTGTTATCATGCACCATGCGTTTCTTTTTGTTTAAGAGCTAAAACCTCAACTTTGTTCATTAGCAAAAGTAGCGAGAGTCCTGTGGCACCTTATAGACCAGATGTGGCTAAACTGCGGCTCATGAGCCGCACGTGGCTCTTTAAAGAAAAACTGCGGCTCCTGGGAGAGTGCAGGAGGAAAGGACGGCATGGCGGGAGCCTGGGGCAACAAATTTGCAGTGGTTGGGGACAGCAGAGAGCTGGCAGCAGGGTGGGAACGGGCAGCGGAGGAGCAGCCTTCTGGGAGCTGCAGGAAAAAGCAGCGTGTCGGAGCAGGGGAGGGGCTGCCCTGTGAGAGTGGGCAGGAAAAAAGCAGCCTGGTCAGAGCAGGGAAGGGAGGGGAGGGGCAGCAGGGAAAAGCAAGCATTCAGAGCAAGTAACTGCCAGATTGTACAGTTTACCCACACAATATTAATTCTACCCTCCTTGTCTGTGTGCATAATGATAGTCTTTAATTCCATCAGTGCATGATTTTTAAAATACTACTTTTTTATATTGTTTTCTGGGTAAATATTTTTAAAACTGGCAACATAAATTGATCAAGAACAAGTCTACAATGAACTACAGATAAGTGGTGATAATTAGCCATTTAAACCTGAAAAGCAATTGTTAATTAGTTTTCTTTTTTAAAAATCACCTGGCATTTCCAGATATTGTAATATAATGCAAAATTATTTCTTGTATTTCTGTTTTGAGAATTAAATAATCATCAGAAATGACTGAAAATTGACACAAGCGTTGCATCCAAAACCACTGAATACTGTCAAAAGGTTATTTAAAAAAAACCCTCTATTTAAAGAATGTTACAAGTACTTATTATGGATCATGGTTCATTTTCAGCATGCAAAATGATTTAGACTTGTGATAGACCACCACTACTGAAAACTGGCTTTAGAAAAAAAATTCCTTAAGTCCATTGAACAAGTGAGACATCGGTATGTCATCTGTTTGCAGAAGGAACTGCTAGCACATTTATTTTATAAGAAAATTTTAATTAATATAACTAAATCAGTTACCAAGATAATTTACATTCACTGCAAAGTTCAATAGCAGCACTATACTGCTACTGAATAAATAGCATTCAACATGTATTCTTTTTGTTGTATAGTCAAAATCCATTTATATTTCAGTGCAGTCTTTATGAATGACTCTATGGGTATCTGAGCCCATTAGATGAGAGTAATTGTGAAGGGCTGAGGACAGAAAATTGTGTTGTAAACTTTCTGAAAAAATATCTCACCAATAAAGATTTTACTTTGCATTATAAAAACCAGTTATTTATATTTAGAATTTATACAGGGCCTGACCCCAAACTGAATAAACTCGATGGGATTTTTCCCATGGTATCTTCTGTGCATGGACTCCAAAGCACTTACTGAAACAGGCTCTGATTTTGCACTTTCAGTCCCCATAAATTCTCATTGATCTGTTGCGATTCTGAACAATTGAAAAGGTGTTCCTGTGTGCATCTCTTCACAGGATTAAGATGAGAGCAGTATTTTCCTTTACTATTACTCTCATTTTAAAATTAATTGTGTCCAAGTCCTCAGACCTTTTTGTCTTCACTGTCCATGAGTATTTTAGTGAACAAGTTTTACTGGTAGAAATATTGGCAGGGAAGTGGGGGCATGGTAGGTGCCGGGATGGGGTGGGAGGCAGAATTGCAGCATGGTTGGGGAGAGCAGAGAAGCAGCAGCGTGGTAAGAGACGGCAGGGACGTGGCAACGAGGGCTGGGGGAGAGAAGCGTGACATGGTCAGAGAACCCATAGCATGTTTAGATTTTTCTCATAGGCCCTATTGCAGTGTACATTTTGCTAAAATAAAATCATGTTTTACAAGTCCTAAACATGATGTGGAATACTAAGAAATGAAAATACAAAGGAGAAAAGTATATAACTGAACACATTACTTTCAATTTTTGGTACAACTTACTGCTGTGAAGCATCATATTCCACAATGAAATTCAAAACATGGTGCAATACTTAGAAATCAGCATCTCAGAGAGCTTTTACCTGCTGCATTGACAAGTTACTGCTCAGATTAAAAAAAAAAACAAAAAACAAAAACTTACAGGCGTGTGGCAGTGTTCTACATCTAGCAACAGCTAAATTTTTACTGTAGAGGCCTAGTTTCATGGTAATATTAAATAATTATTAGAATCTGACTACTGGATCAATATTTGCCCCATTTTTGATAAAAATTAAAATGTGCAATGGATTTTAAGTTTTTAGTAATTTTGGAGTAGATATAAATATGTGGCTATATGCCTCAGTGCAGCTTTTGAAGGTTTAATAATCGACTTGTGCAGCTCTTGAGTTCCGTAAGTTTGGCCATCCCTGTTATAGACTAGCAGATTTCTTTGAGCATGAGCTTTCTCTGTCAGATGAAGTGGGTTGTAGCCCACGAAGGCTTATGCTTAAAGAAATGTTAGTCTTACAGAGGTGGCCAAACTTCTGGAACTCAAGAGCCATACAAATTGATTATTAAACCTTCAAGAGCTGCACTGAGGCCATATACTTCTACCTACTAAACTGATTTGCTGACTTTCTTCTGTGAGCCACACTTTTTCATTCAAGCGCCGTGTGCAGCTCCCAAGCCACAGTTTGGCCGCACCTGGTCTGTAAGGTGCCACAGGACTCTCGCTACTTTTGCTATATACAGACTAACATGGCCTCTGGAAAACTTGTTCATTAGGTTAGTTTTGTGCTAGAAATCTTGCACTTTCATGTATGGCTAGTGTGACTTGTGCATTCCTATGGCTAGCAGTTCTTGGTCCCATTTCACTACTGTTGCCCCATTTATGAGGCCTACTGTGTCTTCCTTTCTTGGGTCTTTTGTGTAGTGATGTAGGGGGGAGAAGAGTCCTATTTACATTTTTAGTGCTGGTTGGTTTGTGCACAAGCCTTACATTTATCAGAGTAAAAACTTGCCACCTAGGCTAATGTTCATCTGGAGGGGAACCTCTTCCCACAAGAGTTGTGGAATACTGAATAAAGATCCTTCCCATGTGTCCTTGTGTCAGCTAACTTGAAAACTGTTTCTTTTCTTAATGGGGTCTGCATCAATGTTACGAGTTCATAAAATCATAGGAATTTGGGGCAGGAAGGGATCTTGAAGTCATTTAATTCACCCCCTTGTGCTAAAGACAGAACTGAGTACCTCTGATAGGTGTTTGTCTACCCTGTTCTTAAAATCTTGAGTAGGATTCCACAACCTTCCTTGGAGTCCTGTGGTTACCTCCCCATATAGTTAGACTTTTCTGAAATATGTAAGCCCTGTAACAAAGCCAGGGCTGATGGTTATAGGAGGGTGATTGAAGGTAGGTTCATCTGCCCCAGAATGCTGAAAGCCTTGTTCCCAACAGGGAAAGGAGAAACAGCTGCAGGGCAATTAGAGATGGCTGAGCCCAATTAGGGGCTCCCCAGGCCCTACAAAAGCCACACCTCCTCTAACACAGGGGAGGAAGGAGGGAAGGAAGGATAGGAAGTGGAAGGAAGCCTCAGAGGTTTGCCTGTGGGCTAGGAAGCCAAGAGGTTGAAGTGGCAGTACAAAGGGGGAAAAGAAGCCCCTTGCAGGAGCTGCCAGAGCAGGGCACGCCTCCTTTCGCCTCCCCTTTCGGGGGTGGGGGAGAGCCAGAAGTCTTAACCAGAGAGGTCTCAGCTAGAGGGACTGGGAGCCTGCAACCCTGACCTAGGTAAGGAGGGACCTAACCAGGTGGCTGATCTACCCCAAGCCTGAGACGCCAGGGAGGATGGACGGAACAAGGCAGTAGCAGGCCAGCACTCGGCCACAGCCCATTACTTTCTGTCCTACCTTCAGTGGACATGGAGAACAATTGATAACCAGCCTTTGTACAAACATTGTTAGCATACAGTGCTTGAAGACTGATCAGGTCGCCAGTTGATCACCTTCTTTTCTCATAGATCAGGTTTTCTAAGCCCTTCCTAATTTTTACTACTCTTCTGGACTCTTTCCAATTTTTCCCATAGCTTAATGTAGCACTTGGACTGGACACAGTGCTCCAGCTGAGGTCTCGGTAGTGCCAAGCAGGACAACTACCTCTCATGTCTAATCTCCTGAGAGCAGTGTTAAGTCAATGTTCTGTGGCATGCTTAGTAACTGCACCACATTGACTCATTGGTTTGTGATCCACTGTAATCTCAAGTACTGCTGAAAAATTACTCCCCATACAAGACTCCTTTCAGCTGTCATGAACTTCCCTTCTGATGTGGAGGTGTTGATGGCACTGCAAGAGTGACTTACCAATAAATTGGCATCTCATTTTTCATCCTCATTACAAAATGTATTAGCCAAATATGGCCAACTAGACTTTGCTTAAAGACTCTCCTCTTGCCTCTTACAACATAAGGACTTGGCAACATATTGAGGGTATGTGTTCACTCACAGTAGTGAATTCAATACTTCTGAATCAATTCTTTGGGATCAGTTGAGCAGAAGTGGAGACCCAATTGATCCAGGAGTTGGATGAGTAAATGCACCCCTGGAAAAAGAAACATTGCATTGGTGGGAGGGTATTTTTCTATCAGTGCAGCATAGTGGGGACACTGCTGATTAGAATTTAGGAAATCAATGTAGCTTGTGTATATCCAGTCAACAGCCACTGAATTTCATGCTAAAGGTAGATTTTTTTTTTTTTTTTTTTAAAATAAGTGTAATTCTATAGATAGCACTTGAGTAGTTCTTCAGCACTGTCTATGTGGCTGTAGTTCACTTTTATCAAGAGTCTATTGGTTTAAAAAGTGTTGACCTGATAATGCTGATCTAGTAGATAAGCAAAGAAGAGTGACTACTGTTGTGTGAAGGTGATTTCTTCTTTCACTCCTTCTTTTCAGTAGCCTTCCAAGGTGGCTACTTCCTCCTCCCCCCCCCCCCAGCTCCCTTCAGAGGCAAGCATGTTACTGAATCAGTTTCTTTAACATTCCCCTCTCCCCTGTTGACTTTTCCAATCCATTAGCTACTCCATCCTCAAGCTAGATCAGGCAACCCCTGACATGTGTGCCAACGCAAGCATTTGAGCCAATTCAAGGTGGCACATGGCATGCTTTATGGCACCACAGAAATTATTGCTTCTGCCACTGAAATCCCATCCAAGTGGCTTCTTTCAGGGTCAGCTGGGAGACAGTAGGTCCCCACCATGCCCATGCCCCAGGCATGACACACACAAAGCTGTCTAGGGTGGCTCCTCTCCACAGTGTGCCGCCACCACCAAAAGTAGCCATTCTGGGCAGTTTCTTTTTGTGGTGTACTTGGGGACCCCCACAAGGGGAGCTGGTCCAGGCAGCTTAGACTCTGGGCAGCTTTTTCCATGAGCAGCTCCCTTCAGGGGAAAGCCTGGGAAGTGCCTCCTCACTTCCCACTCTAGCTCTGGCTGCTGCCAAATTTCTAGGTGGCTGCTGACACTGACCAAGGGTCGGAGAGGAGGGGCTGGCACAGGGGTTGGCAAAGTTCAATGCCCCCATTTCATATGGAGTATAAACACGCAAAGAATTAGGAATAATAGGGCACACACCATTTTGCTTACACTATCCCTCTTCCTAGGCAGTTCATCAGTATTTGGTTACAAAGTGAGTCCTTGGCTTCCATGGGGGTGCAGATGTTTTCTCTGATTAAGCAGTGGTGACAACTTGTAGCCAAAATAAACCTAGACTAAAAATGTTCTGTGACTATTTCCTCGTCTGTGGCCATCTTTACCTGTGCTAGAAAGGTACCCAAACTGTGATAGTTTATGTACTGAGATCATGAACTTGCTTTTGGAAGATGGGTCCAATAAGCACTCTGAAACGTGTGTATTTTTACCTTCAATCATCCACCTTTCTAAACTTATAATGAACCAAAACACTCAAATTTTGGGTGTGTGTGTGGTGTTGGCATTTGGAGAAGGGGACCAGAAGGCAAGCTCCCAAACTGCCATTACTTCACAAACTTGGCATGAGTGCAATGATGAGCCCTGGAGTGTGCAGGATCTGGATGGTGCTGCTCACTAGATGCTATTAAAACTGAATACTTGGGAGTAGTGGGCTAACCTTGCTTCTGGGCATGGAAGCTACTCACAGGGTAGTAGTCCTTTTGATTTAAGCTGCGATCACTATATGTTTCCAGAACAGAAAGATGGCTTTTTAAAGTAGAGATCCGAAGGGGCAGCTGTGTTAGTTTAGTTCAGTAAAACAAACAAGGAATCCTGTGGCACTTAAAGACTAACATGTTTTTCATTTCATGAGCTTTCGTGGGAGGAAATCCCACTTTAGTCTTTAAGTGCCACAGAACTCCTTGTTTTGTTTAAAGTAGGACTCACAGCATAGCCTCTTCTGAAGTCCTTCCATAATCTCTAGTGTCCTGATAGTTTTGTCACTAACTTTTAAAGCAGTTTGGATTTTACCATAAATTTCAGGCCTGTTTTCTCTTATACAAATTTGTTACTGTTTTGGGTGGGCAGAAAATGTGACAAACGCAGGGAATGGTGTGCAAGCAAACTGAATTTTTTAATCTTGGGGTGTTTTTAAAACCTTGGAAACTTTTCTTTTTCTTTAAAAGAGGAAAGTCTTCTGGCATTTGAGCAAACTTTTCTAACAGTAAATTCACATGTGTGTATTGAGAGGAAGGGGTGTATGCCAATGATAGAACCTCAAGACCCTTCTTCAGACCTGCATGTAAAAGCTCCTTGGAACAGTGCTGAATAGGTTGGGGGAAGATTCTAGCATCCACTCATTCACGCAAGTCAAGAAGTGCATTTGGGTAAGGTGTGACCTCCCTATCTGCTCAGCATGGTCAATAGGTGGCGCTGGAAGCCAGTTGAGTAATATTAGGGACATCAACAATGAGTTTCTAGTCAGAGTGGAGGAAAGAGAACTAGTGGGAGGAGTGGGGAAAGAAGCAAGCACTAGTGGTACTGCCAATTAAAATAGAGTATGGGTGAGAGCAGGTAATGTTAAAAGTGATGTGTTGGGAACAGTGCCTACAACTGGATGTGATGGTGTCTGAGGGCCAGTCTGAATGGTCATGATCTAGTGACAGGCAGGGGAGAATAATCAGTTTCCTAACTGAGCTCAAGTAATCTGAAGGCAGGCAGTAGTTTAACTTTCTTGCAAGTGCAGCATCTCATTCTGCATGGTGCACTCAGCTTCCTGGGAAGCTCTTCTGCTTTCCATGTTCCATTTTCAAACAATGGTACCTCCAGGTTCCCAGCTGTCCCAGTGGTGGTTGTTATCTTGGTGACAGTATAATCTCATGTTGTCCTTCCCTGCCTTATGAAAGCCTCTCAACCAGTGTGCAGGCTGTGCTGAAGCTCAGACCTTCCATTGGAAGGTGTGCAAAGCACAAGGCCACCATTACGAGTGCATACTGTGGGTCTAGTGCAAGGCTCCTATTTAAAGAATACTCTGCTTATCAGACTTGAGTGCAAGCCAGAGCATAATCAAATTCCCTGCTATTCAGCAAACCAACTGGTTTGCTGTTCCAGCCCTAGTGAATGTGGCCCAATAGCATGGGCAATGGGACTTGGGCTGCAGCTTGCAGACAGCCTGTGCCAGAAGCAATGGTAAGCAGGTGGAAAATGCTGCTCTTCCTCTTTTCTCCCTTGGCAACATGGATGGTGTTTTGAGACCAAATTGCAGTCTTTTTCCAAGGAGGCTCGGAAGGATGGGGAAAACTTGTGGTCCTGAGAAAACACAGGAAGGGGCCCCCCGCCTCCCAGTGCTGTAGGTATTGTCCCTGAACTTGCAGACGTAGTCAGTGCTGATCCCTTCTGTTAAACAAAAAGGACTTCTCATCCAGAATTCAGCCACACAGGTAATACTGAAAGGGTTTATTTACACAACGTGTCATTATGGCACATTGGGAATACTGATGCACAGAATGGTTACTTATATGTGTTTTCCTATCTAACACACCAATTCTGATCTTAACTTTCAAAAACAGATGGTGCTTCACTCCAGAGGGAGGGAGATGGAAACGGCAGATGCAGAACATGTGTACAAAACAATCTAAATACATCAGAAAAGATGCATGATGAGGGTTAGGAGGCCAGGGTGGAGAAACAGAGGAAAGGGTCCTTAAAGGGAACTCTAGCTGAAGAGTCAGTAAGTAATGTTCTTATTGCTAAGCTGAATTATTATGTAGGTATCTGGTATGATATTTATCTTGTATTTTCAGCACAAACTGTCCTTGGAGCCTCAGCATATAATCCTGTAAGCGTGTGTTAAAGCTTCATGCCTAACACATCCAACCAAACTGCTTGCACATCAGGGAAACCATGGTTTAGGAACTGGGAAATGACCGTGCTGTATGCTCTGTTTGCAGTACAAGCACTTAGAATGAAAACTTCCTCGCTCTCCTTGGCTGACCCTATGTGACATTAGTCAGAAGGGAACACAGGTGCCAAGGGAGCAGGTGCTGCAACCATCTGGGTACAGACCTAGTCCTTATGCTGCTATGCCATGTATTGCAGTTATGCTGGCAGAATTAATAGTGGAATAGTGTGGAAAATATTCTTCTGTGATGGGAGAAATAAGGCAGCCCTCCCCAGAAAACTTCTGTAAAATACTTCCATAAAATGTTCCTGGGGAACTCCATGGAGGACACCTGGGCCATTCAGTACATTAAAAAAAAGCCTTTTCTAGAAGTGCACTCTGTATAGCTGGAGTGGCCACTGTGAAGCAGATGCTGCTACACTTTTTTGTGTTACAGTATACATAAGAGCACACAAAATCTACAGTTTGACTGGAATTGTTTACTCACCAGAGGAGCCTTCCCCAGCAATGTGGTCAGCCACCATGTTGTCTTGTGGCCAGTTGGTGTTTCAAAACAGCTCCTAGCACTCGGGGAGAATGGATCCTCTGCTCGCCTATTTCCCATTCTGCTTCTCCTTCTCTTCCTCATCTAGAATGTCTGTCTGGTTGTCTGAGGTGGCCCAGGACTAAGACTCCTGGGAGGTATCCCTGCTGCGTTTGGGGGTGGCAGTGACCCCAACCACTGAGAATTGCATGCAGCTCACTGTAGAAGCAGCATGTCTGTGGTGGTGAACGTGCCCTTGTCTTCAGGTACGGCAGCTGATGTTCTGTCTTTTTTTGAATGACTGCATGTCCCTGGTGTAGACCTTTTCCATCGTGCCCTGTGTAGTCTTTTGTAGATATCTACATTTCTTTGGATGGATCAGAGCTGTCTCCACAGACAAGCAAGATCACCATCTCCTGTGCATGCTAGGCTGGAGTGGGCTTGGGGTGTTGAGTCGCCATGATCAGCTGTACTGGTGAGCTCTCCACACTGAATCAGGAATGGGAATTCAGAATTTCCAGGTGCTTTACCCAGAGGAGGGACTGTTCCCTGTGTGACTGCTGTGCAGCAGTGCTTAAAACTGTCTCTAGAGTGGTCACAGCAGAGGATTGTGGGACAGTTCCTGGAGGTGAATTTAGTCAACTTACACAGTGTTGCATCTACACTGGCTCTCTGTTGATCTCAGTGTTGATTTTTGACGCTCTAGACCTCTCATGGAGACTGAGGCATTAGGTCCCTTTCACAAGCCGGGTAGCGTATGTGCATACATTATTAGGTTGACATAAGGCGGGTTCTGTCAATCTGCATTTGTAGTATAGACCAGGCCTTGTATATAACCACTCATCCAAAACGACATCAACCAAAAGGGGGGAAAAAAAAAGTCAAATACCTAGAGGGAGGAAAAACAGCTATTGGCTTTTGATATTTTGAAAAGGGTGCAGACTGCAATATTATAGGCTGTGGGGCAAGCCTCGCACAGTGTGTTAAGTGGGATACTTAAACATAAAAGATACTTTCCAAAATCCTACTGACATTTAGCCTTGCTATGGACACAGTTGGAAAGTGTATAATTAGGAAGCATGAACACTTTCACATGGGGAAGCCCACAATGTCAGTCACTCTTCTGCAATGGGAAGATGCCTTTATAATTTTGAGATCATAGTTCATGTACTCTGATCAAATCTGTCACTATCTTCAGTCAGCCTGGCAGGGTCTAAATGCCATATATCAACATATTTGTTGGCTACATGGAAAAAGTTGCCAGGGATGATGGAATAGGTAAGCTAGGGAACTGTTGAAAATGCTTCTGATAGACTGAGTACTACGCATCAACTAATGCTAGGTGGCTTTGGTCTCACCCCTGTACTGAGTGTACTTAATGTTCAAAATGACTAACCATACCCCCTTTATATCAGTCTGTGGCTCTAATGAGGGGAAGATATTTTGAGTAAATGAGGCTTAATGGGATGTATCTGCAGTTATTCAACTAGTGGCTGTTTGTCCTTTCAGTAAGATTTTGGAAAGATTGAAAATGGTTGTTCTGGCATGTATATGGATGCAGTCTTTTTTTTTTTTTTTTTTTTTTTGTTGTTGTTGTTGTTGTTGTTGTTGTTGCTAAAAGTTTTAAAGCCAAACTGACTTGAGTGCTTTTTTTCCCCCTCCTTTAGGGAAGGAGGCAGAGGAAGAAAACCAAGAAAAAGTTGCAGAACAGACTTCAGTAAAAGAAACTGACAAATCAGCTAGCCATACAGGACAACATCCAAGTCGAAGTGCCTTGTCCAGTCGGAATGACCGAAGATCAGCCAAAAGCCCACAAAGGATAGATGCAGCAAAGGAGCATAAACATCCATTTGCTTTATACGGCTGGGGCGAAAAACATACAGATACAGGAAGCCAAAAAACACACAATGTTTGTGCTTCTGCTTCAGTGCATGAAGTAAGTAAACATTAAAAAGACTTTACAATTCAGTTTCTTCCCCACATCTGTAGGGAAGAGGAATAATAAAATCCACAGTGCTCTTATTAACTAGGAACAACATTAACCTGTTTAAGCTGCATCCAAGACTTCCTTGGGTGCATTAATGTCCTGGAAAGCTTTCCTGTTTCATTTCCTGAAGGAATGAAACTTGCAGTTGCGGGACTGGGAGACATTAGGTTTGAAATATATAAATATTCTCTAAAGCTTTAGGCCAGAGTCTTGCAGGACTCTCACTCTTGACTTTGAAAGTCTTGGAAAATAAGAGTTCCATGTAGAATGTTTGTTCATCTAAAGTTGTCATCTACCCTACGCACATCAAGCGAAGGCTTAAAATTGCCAAAAATCAGTTGCTTTCTGTAAACTGGTGTCCCCATTGACACTTTGTAGGCTTGCATTTCAGGTAATGCTTATTGCCTGAGTTCTGAAATTCAGGCTGTTAAGAGGTGACTAATTAGGTATTTAAATACAGACTCACTGAAAACTGCTGATCACTTTAGAAAATCTTGCCCTAAAGACACCAGAATTGCTTTTTCTAATAGATGTCTTGCCTCTCATTAGCTTTCACCCTTTGCCCCAGTGTATTAATGCAGATATTCTTTATATACATTTCAATTCAAATACTATACTTGAAATGTTACTGATGGTTTGAGTGCACATTACCTTCCAAGAATGTTTAGAATTAAAAAAAAAAAAGGCCAGGAAAAATAACAGTTAATGTTGACAGGCTTCAGAGGGGTAGCCATGTGTTAGTCAGTTTTCAGCAAAAATCATGGAGCCCTGTGGCACTGTAGAGACTAACCAAAAAAATAATTTTTTTGTAAGGCTCTGCTCTTCAAACAAGGAACATAACTCTACCCTGAGGAAAATCCAGTTCAGTCATAAGCATTATTTTAGTGGGGACCACAAAAACTAAAATATCTTGGTCTTAACTGATAGAGCAGTGATGTGTCGTGAGAATAAATATTCTATCCAACCAAAATTGCAGCTCATAAATCTTGTGAAAATTAATCTTCAAATTAAAAGTGAGGGATTGGTCAATTCTGAAACAAACATTCTAAAGTTAAACGCAGGTGGCCAAAGGGCAAAATTGAGCGTGTATTCTTTTTCTGGTGGGTTTGAAATATGAATGCATTGATCCTTTAGCTTGTTGCATGCACTATGCTGCAAACCTCTCTAGTAAGACCATAACTGTAGTAAATGCGAAATTTTGTGAGCAATCGGTTCAACTGAAAAAAGTGGGTGTGCCATGGTATTGTTTCACTCACTGAAGTGTGCTGTGTTACTGAAAAGGTTGGGAACCACTACTGTAGAGGTTGCACAACCACTTTGTCATACAGTTCATAATATATATTAGATAAACAGTATAGTGAAGGAACTCACTAGCCTTCCCTTCTATTTTTCGTTAAGGGCCTGCTCCTGTGAGATGCTAAAGATTAGGTCCTGTTATTGACATAGCCAGTTCTCACTGGACATAAGAATGTCTTGCTATAGACTGGTGCAGGGGTAGGCAACCCCTGACATGTGCTGACAGTGGCACCCGAGCCCATTCAGAGCGGCATGCAGCACCTTTTGTAGTACCACGGAAATTGCCACTCCTGCCACCAAAAGCCAATCTGGACATCTTCCTTCGGGTGCAGCTGGGACACAGGTGGTTCCCCTCATGCCTATGCCTCCATGTGACACAGAAAAAAGCTGCCCGGAGTGGCTCCTCTCTGTAGTGTGGTGCTCTCCAAAGAGCCACTCTGGGCAGCTTCTTTCTGCAGCATGGTTGGGAACCCCTGGAAGGAACCACTTCTTGTGGCACACTACCATGATGAACCATTCTGGGCAACTTCTTTCCGTGGCATGCCTTGGAAGTGCTCCCACTCCAGCCATGACTGCTGCTGAAATTTTCAGGCAGCCTCCATGGTTTTTTCACCAGAGGGGGCCACCAGCACCAGCTGAGGGTCAAGGAGGAAGGACCGACACAGGGGTTGGTTGCTGACCCCAGAACTAGAGCTTCAATGGGTATTTTGAGGTGTGGGGAGCAACTGCATGTGAAGAATCAAAATCCTGTCTAAAAAATCCAGTGAACTTGGACCAGTACTTTGGTACCATCACTAACTTTTCAGGCACATAGATTACTTCTGTAGCTTCTACTACTAGAAGAACAACTGTGAATAAGTCTCTAGCTGTCTTTGGTTGGATATAATACTGCTGTATTTATCTCACAACAGGTTGTCTCCACAGCAGAACCATATGTCGTCTTTTCTGCTGATGTAGGAAAATAGCCCCAGAAATAACATTAGCTATGCTAAAAGAGGCACTCTTCTGCCAGTATAACTGTGTCTACACTGGGGCTTTTGTCATTGTGGCTGTGTCAATTGGGGTGTGGGGTTTTTCACACCCTGTGCTGGCATAGCAAGAAGTTTGAAGTGTAGACCAAGGCCAAGTTCACTAATCTAAAGAAATTGCCAGTCTTTCTTTCAGAAGGTTCCAAACCAAATGATCAGTCAGTGCAGTCTCTGACTAATGCATAGTGGTTTTTTTCCTGGTAGCACTGAAACAACAGACAGAAAATGGATGGCAATTACTGTACCCCCATGGTTGAAACTCCATGAAAGAGTCTATCAGAAACGGGCGGTTAGCAGCAAGTCTCCCAAAGCAGGCAGACAGGTAGATGTGCTCCAGCCTAGAAATGACATAAGTGGCTCAGCTGCTGCTGAGTGAGTCCCTCTGCATCAGTCCCTTTTGTACTGTTACTCTGCTTCCAGATTGTGTGGTTTCTTTCTGTATAGGGTTGCTGGCTAATAACTTTTTTTTTAAATAACTCATTACTCTGAAATGGTGAAACTGCTGACTGTGGTAACACAACATCTTACACAATGGTGGATGTTGACCTTCTTTTGGCCTGACCCCTTTATTACTGGTTCTCACCAAACTCTTGCTGAACTCGGTGGGTATTTTGGTGCACAAAGGCTGGCTCTACTGAAGGTTGGAGGGGGGAGTTGCATGTCAGGCCTGATGTCATGTGACAGTGAGCTAAGCTTATGGTTATACTGGGTCTTGTGGAACCTATACCTGCAGACCTGTTCTTTCCAAGTTCACACGCAAGTGACCACGGTGCATTGCTATGTGAGCCTTAAGGACCTGAGTTACCTCAGAGTCAGACATTGAGTGTCTGGGGCACATGCCTGGTTTCTTACCATTTTTCATACCTGTCACCGCTCCAAGGCTTGGTTCTTCTGTATTGTAGGGGAGCGTCTTCTCCCATCCCATCCTGAGGGACTTGACTGGAAGCCATTTTGGGGTCTGCATGCTTCTAGCATTCAGAATCATCAACTTGGATCCAGCACTGGTGGAAGACACTTGTCCAGTTCATGCTTTTTCTGTTTTGGATATTGAGCAGAATATCTGAGAGAGCTTGGTAGTGCTAATGGTCCTACTTGAAGGCATCTCTCATCAGGGAGTCTCACAGACATGACAGCTGCAACCTGACTGAAAACTGCTTGTCTATTGCAGTAATTAGATTCCTCGTATAGAGGCTATACTTCTGGAGCAGGGTCAAAAGCATGGTTTGGTGAGATCCCATCATCATGTAGACATGGATGACCAGCATTGGCTCAAAGTTGATTAAAAATGGTCCTATTTCTTTATGAAAACAAAGGTTTTTCATGAAGAAGCAGATGGTTTTTGAAGACTTATGATCAGCTTGCCCCAACCCTCTTGTGCTGAGACAACAACATGAGGGAGATTCTGCCAGTTCAGCAGTAGGTTGTAGAAGTTCAGGATAGCTGGCTTCCAAGTGACTACAGGTCCATAGTAAGTCCAGCTGCTGGGGTTGTGATCAGTGTTCCCTCTAAGGTTTGGCAGCTTGTGTGCAAAATTTTCAACCCTGTGCAGAACTTTTTCTGAATAAAACTTTTGTGCAAATTCACGTGATGGAAATTATTGAAAAGTATAGAACAATGAAAAATTAATGTTTAAAATTGTTTTTATTAATAATTTGAATGTATTCTATGCTTATGTGGCATTGTCTCGTCAATTCTTCAGTACTGTTCGTCTGCCTTTGTTGGTTTTCCAAAATGAATAAGAGCATAAAGTTATAAGTGAAAGCAGTTAACTTGCCTCTTGTTTTTCATTTTGCACAGCAGCATATTCTATAATTTTAAAAAAAATTGTCCTAAATTGTTTCTAGCCAGTTCAAATGTGCCCCTTTATTTGTTTTACTTAATTGGTCACTATAAGTAATTTTAATCGTGGTACACTTTATTTTCCTGAAATAATTGTTGACTTTGAGAGAATGGGCTTTCCAAACTGCTGGGACTAGCAGTGGGATTTGTGCCCATAATTTGCCTGCTGCAAGGAGCACATAAAGTACATAAATCAGACTCCATTATGTAGGCACTGGCTGATCAGAGGCAGGTTCATGAAAACCAGTATAGGACCTTCTGGTAGGATGTCTTGACAGGGTTTTCTAGAGAAATTTCTACCTTCATGGACAAGATGGGATGTTGTTCCAATTGAATGACATTTATAAGTGGATGCACTGTCGCTGCTGTTCTTGGGAACCTCTGCCTACCCTTTTGTGCCATATCTTATGAAGCCATACCCTGACTTCAGAGGACCTGGCAAAAAAGATTGACCTGAATTCTGTAGCTGTAGAATGGTGGTAGAATATGCCCTTGGCAGATGAAAATCCCATTGGCATTGCCTTCAAAACTGTTCGGGTGCCAGGGTGATCAGTGCCATCTGTGACATGCTGTGCTCTGCACAATATCTACTCAAACAAGAATGAACAGTTCCTCTAGGAGCAAGCTCAAGATACTGCTGGATTGCTGAACTAACCCATGCAGCCAGAAAGTTCACATGGTTTTTACTGAGGTAGGATCCACAGCTGCAAGGGAAATCAGTGATGCTTTGTTGGCCCGCATAAGGGTTTACATGGTGTCATGAATGAGGGGGGATTGTAATTTGAACATCTCTCAGATTTGTGCATTTGTTATGCATTTTGTAAACTGTTTGTGTATCTTGCTATGCAATGTAAGACTCATTGTGCTGAAACATAGGGAATTTTTAATGTACTTTAAAATGTGGCCAATTTTCATATGGATTATTGTGGTGGAAGTTCTAAATGTCATAACTTGCAAATGAACACTTACACACTTTCAAAACAAAAACAGACAGTGTAAAAAACAAAGATGGACCAGCTGCTAGTCAAACCTCCAGTGCAGACACACTCAGTGAGCAGTGAATGGTAAGAAAAGGAATTGGCACCACTGCAAAAATTCATTTTACCCATTGCCACCAAATCTGTTTCATTATTCATTTTTGGGTGTGATTTGTGTCCTCTGTGGCCTGCCTGGTGCGTTTAGCAGATTTAGGTTGCAGCTGGAGTGGAGTGCAGGAATAGCAAGCTTTGCAAATGCAGGGCATTCAGAGTTAACAGATTTGAACATGTTCAGGTATGGAAATGCAAACTCAAGGCTCCAAAACAATCTCAGCTCTAGCTTGCAGTGAAACCAAAGGAGTGAATCATGACACGGGGGGGAGGGGAGGAGGAGAAAGAAGCCTAAATGTTTGAAGCTATGTTCTGAAGGAGTAGCCGTGTTAGTCTAGTTTAGCAAAATAAGCAAGGAGTCCTGTGGCACTTAGTCTAACAAAGTCGTGACTTACACTGCCCTGCATTTATTTTCCTCCCATTCTGTAAGTTTCCCTCTCTTCAAAGCATTTGCCACAGTGGGATTTTCTCCCACAGAAGCTCATGTGATAAATAAACTTGTTAGTCTTTAAGTGCCACAGGATTCCTTGCTTTAATTTGAAGATCAGTTTCATTTAATCTGAGAGCATAAACACTAAATTCCCCCCCCCCCTTTTTTTTTTTTTTTTTGGATTAATGGAAGTAATATGTATACCAGAGTGTTTTATAATTTTCTTTGGAATCCTGTAGTAATGTGGGATCAGACTTTTCTGTTAGCTTGCAGATTGATGGTTGAGGGCAAATAAACTTTGCTTTCTTGAACTGACTAATTCTAATATCTTGATAGATACATGAATCAGCACTACGAGCAAAGAACAGAAGGCAAGTGGAGAAAAGGAAGCTTTCTCAGAGGCGAGTGCGCTCTGCAGATGTGGATCGAACACGAAGAGCAAAGCCTTCCCCTCCAGATAATCCCTGGATGACTGAGTACATGAGATGCTACTCGGCAAGAGCTCGGTGAATCAAGACTTGCTTGGACAGATCTCTAAATTTAAAAATATTTGTATTAATAAGGACATTAGTACAAATTACTTATGCAATGCTTTTATAGGGGGTTTCCAGCTGTCTTAGTGTTTGTATTTTGGCTACCTACCTCATCAGTAGGGCATATAGATGGAGCCATATGATGAAGATGTTTTTAAATAGAGTTCCTTAAATTTTTAAATACTTCTCCTTTTCTGAAGTCTTTTTAAGAGACCTTTCAATGGACCTTTCGAGACAATAACTTCAAAGTACTGGAAGTCTAAGAATTTTTACAAAGATCTTTTTTAGAATTGGTTAACGGCACAAACATTCAACTACCCTTTAAAAAAAAAGTTTCTCAAATCATGTGGTTGTGGTGTCGGAACCTCTCACCGAGTGTGAGGTGGGTGCCATTGCATTATTTAAAATATTCAGTTCACCAAAATGCCATGTAAATTACAGCATCTCCACTAAAAACCAGTGGCTCTGGTACACAATCTGACCCAATGAATATCTGCCTCAGGAAGATGGCTATTAGGGTTATCTGGTTCTATAGTGGAGACTCTCTAAAAACTTAGTGATATTTCTCCAAAACTACAGTAATTTAGTGTGACCCAGTTGCAGCGCCTTACTTTCCAAGCAAGAAGTCACAGGAGTAAGTTGCTATTACTGTGACTACTATGCCAAATGACTGATGTAGACAATCATCTAATGACTGTTGGTCAATAGACTGCTGCTTGTTGTACCAGTATTGACCTGGCACCATCATAATGAGCTAGTCAGCACCCATTTTGTGCATTACATTTGGATACCAGCCTGCCAACTGAAACCATACATATATAATTTCAAAATAATCTTTAATGAATCAACTTGTAGTTGTTGGATGAAGTCTTGTTTATTTTTAATGTTTGTACATTGAGAATGCATTTCTCTGGTATGGATTCCATTTGATTTAGTATGGTTAATAGTGTTAGTTTTTAATTTGCAGAACGACTTCGATAAACATTTGCAGATCAATTTTGCAAGGGGTTATATCTGTTCAGCACTCCTTACCAAGGAGAATGAAAATAACCCCTTAACTGGATACTAATGTAAAAATAGCTGCATCAATTTCTAGGTGGATCTGTTTTTTTTTTTTTTTTTTTTTTGTACCATGTAGGACTGCCACTAACTGATGATAGATCTTCAATTTTTCCTTGCTTAGTTGTTCTAAATGGAATTTCTTTGTAGTAAATGTGAGCTTAAACAGATCTGTGCAGTACTAAAACACTTTTTCAGATCTTTCAAGTGCAGTGGTGGTAGTGATAATGTAACAGTTCTTGAGGTTCATTCTTTTACAGGCTGCTTTGGTGATCACCAGGAGCTTTTGACATAGCTTGATCACACTTGACACTTCAGATTTTTTCAAAAACAAACCTTTGAAAATCTTACGAGAAAAATCTATGCTATGCCCCTGTGTTGTAAGCAAGACTGTTAATGCATTTGAGAAGGCTTCTTGGCTTCATTGTAATGATGTGCAGAAGATAAACAAATGGCAGTAAGTAAACTGGAGTCCAGTAATTTAAGATTAGTAATAATATAAAAGTTGGTGTGACTAAATCTAAAATGCTCAGGCTTTCTTCACTGAAAGGCTGACTGAAGCTAGTCAAACTGACTGAGCAAGCATGACATTTACATTTCAGTTTAAAAGGATACTATTAAATATTTTGAACGTTTTATAGGTCACTTGTGCCAGAGGGATCATTAAAACCAACTTACTAAATCCTTCTGTATTTTAATAAAACTAAATCATGGCATCACTTTCTAGCTTTAAAAGCTTTTTGCTTGCAATAAAATTATAAAAAGAATCAGAATATCTAACATTAGTGTGCAAATTTTCTACAATTATAGCCTTCCAGAACTAATCACTAGACTTTTTAAATTACACAACCATTTTGTTTTTCCAAATCTAATTTGTCCACGGTTGAGGACATTCCGTAACTTTATTTCTAGGCCAGTAACACTGACTAGAATGGAGATTTTGGCAGCTTTCACTTTCTCCAGATCAGTACCCTATGATGAGGACATCCTACCTAGTCCATCATATACCCGTGTGTTTTTTTTTTTTTTAAACTAAGGCAGCTTTCTACCATTTGGGACTGGGTTTACTACTTTAAGATAGACTGTGTGCTTACAGCAGATCTAACTTCAAAAGCTCTCTGCTGTTCTCAAGGTTCGTTTTTCTTCTGTAGACAGCAAAAGCTCCAGTAGTAGTTTACTAGCAGCTTAGCTGGATGAACAAAGGTGGTGGTTTCTCTTTCCACTGCCTTCACCTTGCTTTTACCTGGAACATTTGGTGCATCTCTGGCTTTGAAATATTTTGAATTACCTGATATTCAGTCTTTCTATTCCATGCTTCCAGTGCAGATATCAGATCAGCTAAACTTCTTTGGTCCTAGTATTTAAAGATTGAGTAGATATGTTTTAAATATCCTGTGAGATTTATAACTTGAGCTGCATCTCTATATTGACAAATTTTTAAGGAGTTAATCTGATTTCATTTTCTGGCCAATTTATCAGTATGTATTCATGTCAAAACTAACTTTCTAAACTACAGTAGTGACACCTGAATCAGGTCACGTGTCTCTCGTAGTTGGATTATTGTGCAGTCCCAGGCTATGGCTAAAAAATGCTGAATTATGTGCAGGGTGACCTTTTTCTGGGAAAGCTTGAGTTGACAGGTTTTTCTGAAGATTAAGTGGGAAAGCTTCTCCTTATCTGACTCTACAAGATGGCCTTTTGAAAGAGACTACCAGATTGGTCATGATACTTTGAGCTTGCTGTCAGTTGTGGGGGCAAAATGTGCTTGTTTAACCTTGTGGTGGTGTGTAAGGTATGTGTATCTTTATGTTGCAGTGAAAGGAAGTCTACATCTACACTCACGAGTGTGTAGCTGCTCATGGCAATCAAAGGCTCTTGCAGCAGAAAGTTGCCAGAGCACTTCCCCACTACCTTCTCAGGGCTGGCGCCTTTCATGATGATGGGGAGAGGTGCTGGCAGCTGGGAAGCTGTGGTACACTAGGTTACTGAATTAGCAGCTTGGGCGTATAGAAAAGCTGGTAGGGAGCTCTATTTGTCTAAATTGTGCCTCATTATCTGCACTGCTATATATATGAGCTGGAAGGGTCTGTACATTGCATGCCAGAGCAAGTATAGACTTCCCCTAACTTGTGATCACGACTGATCAGTCCTAAAGACCAGTTTCTTAAAACATAGGATTTGCAGTTCAACCAGCTTTTAAATTAAACTGATATGATGTTGGCGGAGAGTGTTGATGAAAAGCAAGCTAACTTGGAGAGCAAGAAGCTCCTCTTAAATACCTATCACTGAGCCAGCTACAGTTATTTTGCTTTAGAGAGGTGTTCACTTGCCTCTTTGGCTATGAGAAATTTAAAAGTATCAAATTGGACTAATGTCACAAACCTTTCAGTTAAGGAAAGACATTACCTTGTATTGTAATGAGTTTATTATTAAGGAAAAAGTAAATCTACCAGTTGAATGAACCCTCACCTTTTAAAGACAAGACTTTTTAAAAACATAGTGGTAAATATTCACAGTATTTTTGCCAAGTCTTCACTAAAAACACTGAAGAATTTCCCTTAATGTTTAAATGCTGTCATGAATCTAGTGAATGAAGTGAAACGTAGATTTTTGCTAGTATAATGCTGCAGTTTGTCTACTATGCTGAAGTTCCATGAAGGCTAGTTTGGTGTACAGTGTTGCAATCAAAACTGTAAAAGAATGTCTTTGTACAATAGAAAAGCATGCTTGCATTAAATTGTAGGGTCACATCTTCCTTGCACCACATACTTGAGTAACTTGTAGCATAACTGTAAAGTTTAAGATGCTAAGGGGATATCTTCTAGATGTGTAGCCGAATTTGACTTAGGATGAACAGTCCTGTATTCTTATTTTGATTTGCTTTGAGGCAGATGCACACTATCCAATCTGTCCTTTGGGAAAAGTACATCTGCCTTTAGATGTAATTACTGGCACTGAGACTGAGTTTGACATACAGTGAGTGACCAAAAATTGTTTATCTGAGGACCTATGTGCAATGAGTTGCTGGTTTCAGTCCAGTTCTTGATTCAGCTGGTGCACTCTGCAACAAAGCCATAAATGAGCCAAACTCCCAGTCCTGGAACTGGTTCCTCTAAAAATGGGTTGGAAGGGGGAAAAAAACTCTCATGCTGTTTTTTGTTTAGCTTTTGTGAGCACTGAATTCACTTTAAAAAAAACACCTATGGGGGAAAACAACCATTGAAGCTTGAAGCAATATGTAACTTTTTTTAGAATGTTTTTAAATGGTGTTTGATTTTTTTAAAGCTTTGTTTGTATTTAATACTGTGTAAGGTCAACTTGTACATGTGAATAAAAGTGTCAGCTGGCCTAGTTGCTTATTTAAACAAGGGTACACAAAGGTGGAGGCATGTAGTTTTTTGTGGCAGCAACTGCCTTTGCAGTAACCCAATACCTATTGACTTTACATGCCTTGAAGTGAAAAGTCTTTTTGCTTGGATATGTGAAAATACAGTAACCTTGGCTTCAAGGCTATCACCTCTGTACTCCCCAACTCCAAGACTAAGACAAGTAGGAACTCTCTGCTTTTCCCATCTTCTGCTGGCCTTTGGAGAACTTGGGGTCTACTTTTTTTTTTTTTTTTTTAAAGCCTTGCTGCTCCTGTTTTAATAGCAGTTAATGTGTATAGCCCATCTCTTGTGCTTAAGGAAGAGCAGTCTTTTTTTACAGCTCTGTAGTGTTTAATGAAGAGGGGATGCCTGTCATAAGGCAAGGATGAGTATTTTCAGATATCATTTTGATCTGAGTAGATGGTTTGCTGTCCTTCACAGCTGTTAGTGCAATGAGCCTCACAAAGGAAGGGCTACATTCACCTGCTTAGGTGCTACCACTTAAGGCTAGCAGGTGCCATCCTGCCACCCTCAAGCAGTGTCACACTTGCTACTTTCAGAGAAAGGTGCAGGGTATGATAGTTGATAGCAGAATTAGGGCTAAAGCTACATGCCACTTTCCAGCAAGTTACAGAAACCTGGTGATGCAGATGTCAGACTATGGCTCTGTCTACAGTAAAGTCTAGCTATATTAGATCAACTTGCATTCATTACACAAATTGCTGTGGTGGCTGATACCCACACTAACCTCTGCATGGGTGGAGTTTAATTAGGCCTTCCCTGGGTGGTTGTGGCAGCCTCACCTCTTTCCCTGCCACTTGCCCTCTGGAGCATAAAAGCTTTTGTCTTACCAGCACAATGCAGCTCAGTAGCTTCAGCTGCCTGGGAAGCTAGCTGCATGGAACTTACTGTGCTCAGCATACCATACCCTTAGGTGGTGTAAGACTATCAGCTGCCTTAGTAAAAGTGTCTTCTCCAGTCAGGTCTCAAATTTCAATTTTAGTGCCTTACTAAAATGAGTCTTAGGACACTTAAAGTTGTTAGTTTTTAAAGTGCCACATGACTCCTTCTGTTTGGCTGAACTAGACTAACATTCAAAAACCAAGGCTAATGCTTGCCTAGCTCAAGACTATTATAGTTTACTTCATTGTTTTTGAATAAGTGCCTTGTTAAATGTTTCCACAATTAACATTTTGTTCATATGTTTTCCTCCTGGATTACAAGGGACCAAGGCATTTTTATGTAACCTTCTCCCACTGCTGCTGTCTACATCCCTCCTTCCTCCTGCCCAACTTCTCCCCCCTGCAGCTTTCTAATGGCAGGTCTGTTAAATACACTCCTCCCCCAACACTTGGGTCTGTCACTGCCCCAGTCAACCAGGGAGGGAGGAACAGGCTAGCATGTCATCCTACTGCAGCCTCAATCCTACATTGACCCCATTCTCACCTTTTGGTGGGGTACATAGGCAGGTGCTTCAGGTGGGGAGGGGGTGGGGGAAAGGAGAGGAGGAGGAAGGCTGTCAGCTCTATGCATTGAGGCATGGGGAGGAGGCCTGTAGTTGGGACTGAGGTGTGGGAGCAGGGGTTGGGGGGGCCTGCCATCCCCAGGGGTAGTTTTCAAGTCCAGCCAGTGGGGGAGTGATGTAAGTCCTCACAAGGCACACTCAGCAGGGCCCTGAGCAAATTTTAGACAAGGCAGAGATGTTGATCTTGCTATACATAAGAATTTAAACAGTCAAAATAAGCCAGTTGACAACTTGATCTGGTTCTGTATAAGCAGAAATGCACATGTGGTTCCTAAACACCATTCTTGATATCCATCTTCCCTCCAGTAACCTTTCTTTGAGTTACTTTCACAACTGTATACAAAGCTTTCTAAACCATGTTGTGTGACAAGGACTTCCTTGTTTTGCCTGGAGGCCTCAGTCTATAGTGTTGACAGCAAGGTACGATAGGGCATGGGAGGGGGCTGTACAGGGAGCAGGGCAGAAGTAGGGTGGCAGGGGTTGGATAAAGCAGCAGGGAAAAGCACCTCACTGACTCCCTGACCTCTTCCTTAGCCCAATGGGATGATAAGGAGGAATGGTTGGAGCAGGCCAGGGGAGTATCTTGCTGGTTCCCCACTCTTCCTCCCATCCTTCCCAGACCCTGGTCCAGGCCTCACTAATTCCTTCCCTGGGCCTTATCCCACAGCTGCTCCCACACCTCTATGGGTTTGCAAGAGAGTAGGCAAAGCCAGGTTGCACATGCAGAAGCACCTAGGAGACACCTTACTGGCTCCCCACCAGCTCCTGGATCCTGCTCCTCACCCCCTTCCCTGCACTATATTCCCACCCCAGGGTGTGGCAGGGGAGCAACCTCCTTAACTCCTTCCCCAGGCTGGTGCCTCTCTGGCTTCCCAATCCCTGCACCTTGCTGGTTCCCCACCTTCCCCTACAACTACCCCTGTCCCTCCATCACTCCAGCCACCAGTTGCTCTCAGGCCAGGTCATTTTTGCCAGGCATGCACAGGTGGGAGATTTAAAAAGGCTCTGGCCCCAGCTCCCCAGAGAACTTCTTGGGCCACTGAGGCGCCTCAGTGGGCCAGAACCTGACCTACAGGCCAAAGGTTGGATAATGCCACTCTACTTGAGAGGACACAACCCTCTGCTCAAAGAATTGACACAAACCACAAATTCTTTGAAAAGTGTTTATTTTGTCATTAATTTCAATACAATTGGGTTAAGTTGAAAATCATTCAGTAAGACATAGAGGAATAGAACAGAGACTGTTAGAAATTGTACCATACAAGAAATACTCAATAGTATTACCTTAACCCAAGGCATTTCATGAGTGCTGATCAGGCAGGCATGGAAAGGGTGGCATGATCACTCCTGCCACAACCATCCAATGTTATTGCACTCTCATCCAGTCATTAAATAGAATCATACTTACTTCTCCCCTCCTAAAATTCTCCTGAATCATCGCAGGCTCCTTCTACTGCTCTGTCAAATGTTTTTCCATCTGGTGGTCTTCAGCTGTTTCTCTGTGATTGTGGTTGCTTCAGATCAGTGATCTTCCACACTATTCTTTAATGGCCAATTATGCATAGAATTTGGCAACTGAAGAAGGGAGGGGTCATGTACAGAGAAGATTGTGCAAGTTAAAGCAGCAGTTCCCAACCTTTTCCTTTATACAGAACACTTATCAAAAACTTTTGTGGATCACCATGCAATCAAGCCATTTTAACAGCCCATGGCTGAAAGGAGTCAAACATATCAAGGGCTATTAAGAATGCAGCTATTTCTAATAAATTATGCTTATGCAAACATATTACACTCATCACAGTACAATTAACTGCAGTAGGCTTACCAGCAGGAAAAAGACAAACCACAATGTACCTAGAAGGGATTATTATTACATTATCTTCCCCACACCCCCGGGGACAGTATTCTCACAGACCCCAGGATGGGAACCACTGAGCTAAGGGACAAAACTTCCCCCTTTCTTTCAGTTGCCATTACCAGATTCATCATCTATCTTAAGAATTCCTCTAAAATTTATTACTATTTTAAACCTCACAGAATGTCAAGAGACTGATACTGCATTTCTATGTAGTGAACTTTTTCATTTTTCCATTTTCAACCCCCTTTTGAGGTGTGTTTACAAATCTCTTTATCTGATCATTCATTTTGTGAGCTTCAGACCACCAAGACAAATATCTTTGGCTACACATTCACCTGTAAGGAGATTAAATGATTATTGCTTTCTATGCCATCCCCCATGCTCTGCTGCTGGCTGTTCTCACCTGGCCTGCAACTGTCCTTTTCTTTGTTTCTTGGGCATACCACACAATCTACAGGAGAGACATTCAAGCAGGAAGAAGTACAGTCCTTTGTCTGGAAGAAAATCTGTCACTTCTCTGTGCCATGGTGGGTTTAAACACATTTTAGTCATAAATCCAGCACATTTATATGTTTTGTGGCATAACTGTAGCTACAACACCCAAGAATAATTATCAATGTTCTAGTGATAGATTACATGCCAGCTTTTGGATACATATCATGACAATAATGTTAGGCATAGTACGTCAGGCCTGATAAACTGCAGACACCACGTAATCCATAATGGTGGGAAGCTGGTCTCTCCAATATTTGACTTTATGTAAATAGACAGCCAGGCTACTTAATTTACATCCCAACAGTGAGATTGCCTCTCTTACCTTTACTCTGGAGGAACACCTATTTCTCACCATTGCTGGTTACTAATTGCTTAGCACAGATTTTAAAAGCCCCTTTTTTGTATTCTTTATTTTTACACACACTGCGGCTTGTGAGCCGCATGCAGCTCTTTAAAGAAAAATTGCAGCTCCTGGGAGAGCGCAGCAGGGAAGGGCGGCATGGCAGGAGCCAGGGGTGAGAAATTTGCAGTGGTCGGGGACAGCAGAGAGATGGCGGCATGGTGAGAGCCGGCAGCGGAGGAGCATTGTGAGAGCTGCAGGAAAAAGCAGCTCGGTCAGAGCTGGGGGAGGGGCAGCACTGTGAGCTGGCAGGGGAAAAGTAGCCTGGTAAGAGCAGGGAAGGGAGGGGAGAGGCTGCACTGAGAGAGCCTCACTGGCAGAAAGAAGCAGCCTGGGGAGAGCCTTTAGGGGAGGGGCAGCATTGAGAGAGCCCACAGGGAAAAACAAGTCATCACTTAGGTGCAAACCCAAGCACTCAGAGCAAGTACCTGCCAGATTTCAACAGTTTACCCACACAATATTAATTCTACCCTCCTTGTCTGTGTGCATAATGATAGTCTTTAATTACATCAGTGCATGATTTTTAAATACTTTTCTTTTTCGATATTGTTTTCTGGGTAAATATTTTTAAAACTGGCAACATAAATTGATCAAGAACAAGTCTACAATGAACTACAGATAAGTGATGATAATTAGCCATTTAAACCTGAAAAGCCCTTGTAAATTAGTTTTCTTTTTTAAAAATCACCTGGCATTTCCAGATATTGTAATCTAATGCAAAATTATCTCTCTTATATTTCCATTTTGAGAATTAAATAAGAATCATCAGAAATGACTGAAAATTGACACAAGTGTTACATCCAAAAAACCCACTGACTACTGTCAAAAAAACCCCTCTATTTAAAGAATGTTACAAGTACTTATTATGGATCACGGTTCATTGTCAGTATACAAAATGATTTAGACTTAAGATAGACTACCATTACGGAAAACTGGCTTTAGAAAAAAATTCCTTAAGTCCATTGAACAAGTGGGACATCAGTATGTCATCTGTTTGCACAAGGAACTGCTAGCACATTTATTTTATATGAAAATTTTAATGTAACAGTCAATTACCAAGATAATTTACATTCACTGCAAAGTTCAATAGCAGCACTATACTGCTACTGATTAAATAGCATTCAACATGTATTAATTCTTTTTTGTTGTATAGTCAAAATCCATTTATATTTCAGTGCAATCTTCATGAATGACTCTATGGGTATCTGAGCCCATTAGACAAGAGTAATTGTTGTGAAGGGCTGAGGACAGAAAATTGTGTTGTAAACTTTCTGAAAAAAAAAAAATCTCTCACCAGTAAAGATTTTACTTTGCATTATAAAAACTAATTATTTATATTTAGAATTTATACAGGGCCTGACCCCAAACTGAATAAACTCAATGGGATCTTTTCCCATAGTATCTTCTGGGCACAGACTCCAAAGCACTTACTGAAACAGGCTCTGATCTTGCACTTTCTGTCCCCATAAATTCTCATTGATCTGTTGTGATTCTGAACAGCTGAAAAGGTGTCCCCGTGTGCATCTCTTCACAGGATTAAGATGAGAGCAGTACTTTCCCTTACTATTACTCCCATTTTAAAATTGTGTCTGAGTCATCAGACTTTTTGTCTTCACTGTCCATGAGTATTTTAGTGAACAAGTTTACTGGCAGAAACACTGGCAGGGAAGTGGGGGCATGGTAGATGCTGGGATGGGGTGGGAGGCAGAATTGCGGCATGGTTGGGGAGAGCAGAGAAGCAGCAGCGTGATAAGAGACGGCAGGGAAATAGCAACATAGGGTGGGGGAGAGAAGCATGGCATGGTCAGAGAAGCCATAGCATGTTTAGATTTTCTCATAGGCCCTAATGCAGCGTACTTGTTAAAATAAAATAATGTTTTACAAGTCCGAAACATGATGTGAAATACTAAGAAATGAAAATACAAAGGAGAGAAGTTTAAAACTGACCATAGATTACTTTCAATTTTTGGCACAACTTACTTCTGTGAAGCATCATATTCCACAATGAAATTCAAAACATTGTGCAATACTTAGAGATCAGCATGTCAGAGAGCTTTTACCTGCTGCATTGACAAGTTACTGACCAGATTTAAAAAAAAAAACTTGCCACAAGCCTGTAGTGTTCTACATCTAGTAACAGCTAAATTTTTACTGTATAGGCCTAGTTTCATGGTCATCTTAAATAATTATTAGAATCTGACATTAGTGGATCAATATTTGCCCTATTTTTATGATAAAATTAAAGTGCGCAATGAATTTTAAGCTTAGTAATTTTGGAGTAGGTAAAAATATGTGGTTATATGCCTCAGTGCAGCTCTCGAAGGTTTAATAATCGACTTGTGCGGCTCTTGAGTTCCATAAGTTTGGCTACCTCTGCTATATACATTACTCCCTCAGTAATATCTATACTTAGACTTCAGAGCCATATTAATGATCAGTGAGACACTGGCTGTCATCCAAGACCTGACATGACATTTTTTGGTGAGCTAGACCCTACATACCAGTCTCATGAAATTTCTGTAATCACTCTGGCCCTTTCTCACCCTGACAAGGTTCTTGGATCACAGCATCATATGCCTAAAACCTGCTTTCTTAAGCAGGTTTATTCTACTTCTTAAGGGAAAAGTTACTACTGATATGGTCATATGGCTGCACTGATGTAATCTTATGCCTGCCTTACAGTGTGAAGGGGAGAAGTGAGTGATGCAAGTGACAGAGTACAGCAGGAGTCCTTCATTTCAGATGCTTCAACGGTACATGAAGCAACCATACAGAAAGCAGGGGTGGAGTATCTGGGGTAGCGTCTTTGGGGTGGTTCTTGGCATGCCCAGCACAGTGAGTAACCTTATTATCCCCCTGCCTTCAGCAAGAGAGATTTGCCTGCACTTAACTGGGTATCAACCGCCCTGCAGCATCAGCTGCTATGCCCTCCAATGCTCTGTGGACTATAGCAGTCCTTGCTCCATCTTGCAGGTGAACAGATTTAGCCTAATTCCAAGTCCTTTGAAGCATCCAACAGTATTTGTCCATTAACACCCAAAGACAAAGGCACACCCATTTCCCAGCTTGTTAGTCACCTCAGAATCAGCATTTACTTACAACAAAAACAATGTTTATTATCAAAGATCAAGATTTAAGACAGGAAAATGGGAACAAGGGATTACACAGAAAAAACGACTGATTTCTAAAGATTAAATTTAAATTAGATTAACTATCCATCTAAAGAAGCTTTTCTTACCCCAACTGTCCTTTGCAGAATTTCCAAACAAGGCTCTTGGGGATTCTATTTTCATGTATACAAGTCTTCTGCACAAAATAAATGAATGTCTTTTTGCCTTTCCTTTAAAAGGCCCCAAAGTTCATTGTCCATCCTTAGATATTGAACCACATATATTCTCTCTCTGGTGTCTAAGTAAATAGAGTCTGGTGGCAGTTTTACAAACAAAAATTTATTTGTCACATGAACTTTTGTGGGAGAAAATCCCACTCTGTCAGATGCTTGAAGATAGGGAACTTACCCTGTGGGAGTTTCCATTGTGCTGGCTTACATCACTAAATTCACTCATTAACTGAGATAGATGGGTGACTCCCTCTTGTCTGGCACAACCTGGTACTCTATCCTGCCTTGATTTAGTCTTTTAGGAACATTTTCACAATCCATATAGTGATCAGTATGAGCCTGGCTTTCATTTAAGACTTCACATGACATCAGTTATGGATAAATACCATGTAAACAATGTATTAGATGAAGTGAGAGTGTCAGGCCTCTTAGGAGTTGCTCTTACAATAGTGAACCCATTGCTAGTTGCACCAACAGGTCTCTATCCATCACCATCTTTACAAACACTGAGTTAATCATCACACCATCATAGCAGTGGTTCCATGTGTCAAATGGGGATTAGGCACAGTACAACCCCAACTGTCAACTATTTTTAGGTGTCCAGTTTATAGTGCCTAAAGCTCTTCATTCCCTGTCCCACCTCCTAACCCTCACCGAGTACTTTTTATAGAGCTGTTCAGACAGGGGTTAAAGTAAGGGGGAATGAACCAGAACACAGTTCCGGGACCCCTTATTTTTAGGCTGGCAGCGTTCAGGGGCCCCTAAAAATAGAGGAACACAGAGTTCCAGGGCCCCCTAAAAATAGATACAGAAGCCAGAATGCAGCGTTCTGGTGGCTCCACCTTAAACCCTGTCCCACCTTAAGCCCAGCTAGCAGAGAGCTGCTGCAGGCTGGGAGTTTGTGACTCTCCCTCTGCAGGGCAGGGCAGCTTGTGGCTGGGAGCAGCTGCCAGCTGGTCAGCCAGCATGCAAACAGCCAAGGTAAGGGCTTGGGGAGGAGGGGTGCTGCTGGGGGTTGTGTCTGGGGATGGCTGTGTCTGTATGCATGTGCCTGTGTCTGGGGGTGGGTATTGAGGGGCCCACCAAATTATACTTTTAACCCCCCCCCCATGTTCAGACCTTGACAGACTTCAGTTGCAGATGAGTTCTGAGATCTTCTGTAAATCAGATACCAGCATCTCAAACTGAGTTCCTGAAAAATTAGGGACACAGCTACTGGGCCACCTGTGAAGTTTGTTTTGAACTGGCCAGCATCCCAGGGTTTCTCTGTGTCAGATACAGAATTCAGTTCTCAAGGATGGAATTCAACCACTTTATCATCAGACCATCCTCACTACAGTTCTGTCTCATTCCATAAGCTTAACTTACCTTTATTCAGATTGATTTTTACATTTTTATTGTATTAGAAAATTGTGAAGGATGCATTTCTTATTTTACTAGATTAATTCTTTATTTGTAATTACGTTAGTTCTATTTGGGTGAAAACCCAAAGTAAATTAAATACAAACAATTTAAAATTATTTAATAAAGCTATCTTAGGCACTGGATGCATAAGAAAACTTCTTGAAGTTTATCAAAATATGTTTTGCACTAACTGATTTATTAAAACAAAGGAAATATTAGCTGCAGTTAGTGAACTGATTGAATCAACACTATCCAAGATTTTAGAACTAGTAGCTTTCTTCCTCTCATTCCTAGTTTTTATGCATAAATTGGAAGATAAACAAGCTGTCTTGCTTTTTCAAATCCCTGTGGATTTATTAATTTTGAATGAACTAGTCACTGAACTGAATAACTAAAATTAAGAAAATATTCTCTTTGTATTGGCAGAAGCAGCTACTGCAGTCAAAAGCTGATTTAGCACTTCAAATTCTTATTTCCACATTTAGACAGTGACTTCACTGAGATCAGAGGTCTGACTTTCTTTAAAATTTGGCAACAGATGGTTACTACAAAATATTTTTTATATTTAATTTAAATGATTTTAATACATTAAGCTTAGAGCTTTATCTTCAGTTGTCAACTTCCAATATAATTTGAAAGGGGTTAATTTAAATTAAATCTAAATTAAAATTGATTTTTATCCCCAATGGCTCTACCAAAAGAGTTGCCCTCAAGGAACTCTGTTTAACAACTGACTTAAAAACAAAAAGAGATAAACCATCACTGTGCTATAAAATAGAGGTCCGAGGCATAAGACAACTCATTACAGAACACTTTTACTTTTTGGAAAATGTTTTTTTTATTCAAGATTAGATACAGGCATCAAAGGTACTGGCAGAGTGCAGCAACACACTCAAAAGGTACGACAGAAGGTTTTATAAGACATTTAAACCTTTACAATCTTAAATAGTGAATTATAGACTTCAGATATCAGACGCTGTGGCAGCAATGCTTTGCTAAGCCACTTTGCTTTGGTAAGTCACTGAGGGCAAGAACTTGACCATGCATAGAATGCATGCACTATGTATAGAGATGGTAAAGGGACTATTTTTTGGTAAACACTGCATCTCTTGATGTGGTTTGTTATATGTACACTTTAAAATTTTAGAGCCAAACCTCTACTACTCATTTAAGGATGCTCCTGGCATAACATTTAACATCTTCAAGTCTATCAGTGTGGTATAGTAGGTAATCCACACAATGCAGAGTGCTACCCTTTGTCGTGATTAGCTTTTCCTCCCAAAGCTAGCTACTTTAAACTTAAAAACACTTAGTTACTTTACCTCTGGTACCAATTGTCAATTAAATGAAACATGCACCACAGTAAAAAAAAAAAATCTTAGCATTTATAAACCATGCACTTTAACTTTGTTAATGAGTGCTGTCTGAATGCAGTTTATTTTTAGAAACGATGTTAAGATCAAGTATATACACACTAGGGCTCACTATAATAAAGCTATTTATTCTACATGAAAGGAATCTGGAATTCTAAGATAATTGATTGCAGGAAAAAAAGTGTGCTTATTTTTAGTTTCAGAAAATTGACCAAAGTATTTAAAAAGCACTGATAATATAAACAAAAAGCTTCTTTATCAGTCTCTCACACAAGTGGCAGAAGGGAAGAAAATGGTGGGTTACTCACCAGTAACCGTCCTTCTTCGAGATGGGTTGCTCGGATCCATTCAGTAATAGGTGTCTGCGTGCCAGAGTGCCGAATTGGTCGGAAAACTTTCGTTCTAGCCTGTCAGGCCAGGGTAGGCGGCCTTCGCTCCTCACACCACCCCGTGGCTATATATATGGCCGCCTCCCGACCCCTCCTCAGTTCCTTAGAGTCGCCAACTCCAGACGCGGGGACGGAGGGGAGGGACCTGAATGGATTCGAGCAGCCCATCTCGAAGGACGGTTACTGGTGAGTAACCCACCATTCTTCTTTGAGCACTGCTCGGATGCATTCAGTAATAGGTGACTACTAGTCATGCTGATGGATGGCGGATAGAGCTGGGTCTTCCACCTTCAGCAAAGCAATACGTCCCAAATGGGAAGAAGCCCAGCAAACCAGAATCTAACCAGAGTCAAGAGACGAATTAGGCTCTTGACGTGGCACAGAAAAATTGACAACTGAGGGCCAACCCAAGACAGGGGCAGGGCCAAACCTGCCGAAACGGACCAAGGTCACCACAATAAATGTGAAGAACGCAACGTGAAAACATATAGGGTTGTGTTGGATGTTCCACCTAAGTGGCAGAATACAAAAGGTATGAAGGCCAGAAGAAAAGTGTCTGGCCATAGGACCTTCCTGCATGGGCTCGTAGGGAAACGCTGGAGGCCAACAAGAACAAGGTTAATCAATGGCTGTGGCCTACCAGGAAGTAATGGAGGGAATGAAAGTACCCCATGGATTGACCACCTTGAGGCCCAAGCCAGGATCCAAAGAGTCACAGTCTCGCCTGGATGCCTGCTACACAGGTAGCCGTGAGAAAGATGAACCTTATCCCCTGGACAGGACATGACCAGTGCAGCAGGGTCTGATCGATGAAGGTAGTAATAAAAATACGTAGCTGTGCTGTGGAAAAAAGGGGACCCTGTGAATGATCACAAACGGTCTGGCAAGGCACTACAAGCCCGTACACTGAAGGCAAAGGCCTGAAGTGAAATGGTGGGAGGCACAGGTATGCCAGCTACAGGATCTCAAGTTAGTGCGCAAAGTGCACTCTTCCAGCTAAGAATGGTACCAAACCCCAGGTTTCTTGCTGGAGAGGCACTCCAGGACACTAGCACCCACAAGGTGATGTAATGGCCCGGACGGTGCTGATGGATTGGTACCTATAATAACCTTGATAGCGTGAGAACTCACGGAGAAGAAGAGGGAGCTTGCTTGGCCTATAATCCTGTGGGATTCCAGCAACACAAGGGTTGTATGCAAAGGAGCAGGGGAAGGCAGGGACAATGCCAACTTGTAGCCTGAGATTTTTGCCATCTCTTTAGCATCATAACAAATTTGGATTGAATAAAGACATATATGGGTAGAAAGTAGTGTGAGGCCATCTAATATCAAAATAAAAATCAAAACAGCATAATATGCAATAATTAGTGATAAAGAATTTATAAATCATCACTTATTAAAACCTGGTATTCAAGGGGCATTCAGCAAGTGAAATGGAGAGATCATAGGTTCAGCAGATTCACTAGGTATATCTCTATTCAACAGATATCTAAGTAGGTCAAGATGGAGGAAGATTCTGAACTTCTGAACTCACTCAGTCCCCCTCCCATCAAGTATTCTAAGGTGTCCACCCCCCTGTCAAAAGGACCCATCAAAAATAATGATTTTGATCATCCTGCACAGTGCATGCACTGTGCAGGTGATAGATGAAATCACCCTCTTCTAACTGGATGAAGATGAACTCATACCTTTGGGACTGGTCAAGAAGAAACTGGGAGTGGCAGAACAGCGAATAAAAGGTGGTGCACAAAGCAGATCTGCGGAGATCTCTCCCACTTCTTACTGGGTTCCACTGGCCTCTGGCTATGTTCCTGCTGCACTAGGAGTCTCACTCACACTCATCCCCAGAGAGAGTAACAACGTCTCTAGTGGAAGCCTAAGAGCTAGGCCTTTGGACTTAGTCTCTGAAAGGCAAAAAGGGGCCGTGTCTCTGAACGGTGATTCAGGACATTGTCCTTGAGCTGAGTCTCTGTGCTCAGTCTCAAAAGGGCTTCCAATAACACTCATAAGCAAGCAGCCAACCAAGTCCTGCCGTTAGCTTATGAGAAACTTTGCAGCTCCGGGCTCCCTGCAACCGCACCTGCCAGCCACTGGATGTTCTGAGCCATGCCTGAGCTGCGGTTGCCTAGCAACCACGTCTGCAAGCCGCTGAACATTCCAAGCCGCGCCTGAGTTCCAGTCTCCACGGCAACCAGACCAGAGCTCAGAGAAAGAGAGATCTGAACGCCACGCAGCTCCAGCTTGCCATTGAGATATTTTGTTTGTGGATTATACCCTGCCAGGTCATCGCAGACACCTTGTTTCATCGGGTCTTGGGGTAAGCAAAGGGTCCCAAGGAGGGGAGGAACACCTATAGAAAACAGTACTGGGGAAGTCCAAGGCCTTACAAAGTAACTTTTAGAAGGAAACTGTTTAAGATAAATGAGACAAGTAACCTAGATTCAGATCTTAAAGAGTAACAGTAAGAACTGAGATCTCTCCATTCAGCCAGTGACTGGCCCTCACTCGCTGAATGTTCTTTTATATACCTCAATGTCTTTATGTTATAGTTATAAGTTAAGTGTTGTCCTTATGTTATAATTGTACATACATATGTTATAGTTATAAGTTAAGTATTGCTTCATGCTATAGTTTAATGTATTAAGATTAATGTTAAGCAGTGGTCTTTCTTAAAGGGACAGAATGGTTTTATTCATTGCTTACAATAGATATTACAATAAAGCCACTTTTGCAATAGACAAATTATTGGCTCTAAATCCTTATTGCTTTTGGTCTGTGCTTGATCGGTAGGCTGTAGCTGTATTCCCCACTTGGGGCATTTATCTTAGGGTGCTGATATTTGTCCCTTTAGGCGAAAAATGATTTTTTTGGGTTACCCCATAGACATTCCAAATTAAATCCCAGACTGCTGGACGGTCTGAAAATTAGTAAATTAAGCGATTAAATTTTCTAGGGTAACAAACTATCCCTCGCCCACTGAGTCGAGGTGGCCCAAGGGCTTGAAGGGATACTGTATTAGGAATACAGTCTTGTGTGTCCAGGGCACCAGCAAAAGGAGTAGTGTCACGGCTACACTGTGAGACGTGAGCACCAGGGGAGAGGACACATTGATGCGGAGTTACCCCCGGAAATACGGTTGTCAGGGGCAGGAGAGATTATTTCCCAACCACCTAGGAAGAGAAGCCACCTGCGCGGAGTATCAGCTGCAGTATTGCAGAGGTACCCTGAGGTTAGAGAACCCAATACGGAGGGTTATCGCCAGTCGGGAAAACGGATGGCCATCCCCATGGGGGGGGGGGGGCTCTGAATTTCTTAGTGTTCCAGAGATAGGAACTCTAACCTGTTTTCCCTTATATATACACACACATTATATATGTATATATAGGCAGCATATATTATCAGGTCCCTCAGGGAGGTGAGGGGAACAACAGTCCTGGTGAGGTCGCCACCAACATCGCATGAAGGTGCGCCCCCGGTTGAACTGTAGATCCCCAAGCAGATAAACAGGTAAATGCGTGCCCAAGGGGCAGTGTCCTCTGCCAGGGTACATGTGACCTAACGGCAGGGAGGTTAGGGTGGGTAGTTATAAGCACTCTTTGAGAAGCTTTCATGCTCAGAGTGCGGCCTTCTGCCTGGCTATGCTGGGGGACTGATGCCATGGAGGTGGATGCTAGTGTGGGAGGCCCAAGATACGGTATCCCCCTGCTGTTCCCCTCCCATGGGAAAGCGACAATGGCGCTGTCCCTGTAGGTTCCCTGATCTGGAAGGCTCCAAGTCAGGTACGCTAGATATCTGCTTTGTGAGTGAATGGGGGGGAAAAGGGAAGGGAGATGTGAGGGGGGGCTGGCCACCACTTCTAGTAGGGTGGGGCCTACAACAAGGACTCCTAGGATAGGCGTCCTGATATAACGGGGGTTGCCCGCAAGGAAAAGGGTCTGTAAGGGGCCTCAGCTTCTGCGAAGAAGGGGAAGTATGTGAAGGCAGGGATGGACTGCTCTGCCTTGGCCTTCCGCGGAGGCTAAGAGCCGCCAAGGCCACAATAGGGCTGGTTACTTGTCATGAGCGAATGAAAGCATTCACCCCCCCCAGCCGGGAACTGAAAGGGCCTACCTGATGGAGAGCATCAGGGTAACAGGGATGGTCTTGCTTCCGAGTAAATGCTGCAAATGGACATCTTGGAGCCTCTGCAGCGCAGCTTGGGCTACTACCAGACGTTCTCCTTGTCCCCGGCAAAGTTTGACACGACAGCACAGGATTGAGGGATACCAGAGGAAGGGGGGGGGAGGGAAAAGGGGAGGCCGATTCCCCACAAGTGCCCAAGATATCCGCTACGGAGAAGGTGCAGGCAGGATCGCCGCTGTGGAGAAAGTGCAGGCAGGGAGTTCGTGCCTTGAGGAGGCCCATGGCACCCGAGGGCAGGGGAAAACCCCCCAGTAGGGGTGCTGTGGGCACAGTACTAAAAGAAGAAGAAGAGCACAGTCTCAGCCCTTGCGGTGAATAATAGCGGTGGAAGGGAGTTCTCTATGATCCCACTTAGGGGAAAAGGGTAGAGCCTCAGATACCTATGTGGGAGAGGTGGGTCTGGGAGGGAGCAGGCCCAAGTATTTGGCTTCTCCCCATGGATCTCAAGCGGTGCCCACCACCTATAATGTTTCTGGGGGGAACAAAGCGTCCCCTTCAAAAGGCAGGTCGAGAACCGCCTGCTGCGCGCATTAGGGGGCTCCTTAGCTTCCCTAAGCCAGGCCACTCAGCAAATGGTTACCGCCGAGGCCATGGTGCAGGCAGCTGCGTCCACTGCGTTGTGGGCCGAAAGGAGGAGGTTGTGAAAAATTATGTTACTCTCCTCTAGAAAGGCATCATATTTCTCCCCGGCCTTGGGTGGGAGCAAGCGTCGGAATTTTGCGACCGACTCCCACACGTCCAGCAAGTATCTGCTGGTAATGGCTTGGTTATTAGCCACTTGCAATTGGAAGGCTGCTGAGGAGTGTACCTTACGGCCCAAGATGTCCAGTTCCCTGGCTTCCCTGGAGGATGGAAGAGGGGTGCTGGGGGGGTTCCCCAGGGCCCAGTGCCACCTGTATCACTTCCCTTAGGGGAACCGGGTGACCAGTGAGAGAAGGGAAATCCAATTCGGAAACCTGATATTTAAATGCCTGCTGCGTCCGAAACTGGGGCAATAGAGCTTGGGCTCTGCCCCCGGGAATGGGCGAGGTCCCAGACACTCGGGTGGGGTGGGATTGTCAAGGATTCTGTGGAGGCAAAGGCTGGCCCGAAGAGGGCATCAGTAGGGGGACCCAAGGGCTGCACCTCCATAGCTAGATGGGCCGTGGCCCAGCGTAACAGATTGAAATGCGCCGACAGACTTCCTGTATAGGACTCCAGTGCCGAGGAGAGGGCGGTACCGGGAGCTCGCCAAGGTGGAGAGGGAGTGTCCTAAGGGGACCATTCTTGTGGCCGGTAGCGAAACAGTGACAGAGACAAAGTGCGGCGCTGGGGCCACTTAGAGCCCCTTGAAGGTCCTCCTGCCTCCAGTCCAGAGGAAGGAAGGGACCGACACTCCTGGGGCGGTACTGGAGACGGCAGGGTTGGGAGCGGGGCCGGAGGTGTGGGGAGCAAGAGGAGGGCTCGTGCAGCCTCCACCGCTTCCGGGGTGGATGGCACAAGGAGCAACTCCACGCGGCTCCGTGGCTCCCGTTCCTGCAGCACCGGGCTCTGTGGTGGCCAAGGGTGAATGCGGCCGGCGCCGAGGCGAGCTTGGTGCTGGCGAGGCCGGGCTGCCCAAAGGTGACTTCGAGTGGTGCCGAGGTGCTGGGGCACCGGGTTGGTGCCAGGGTCAGCAGCAAGGTTGTGCGTCGTCATCGTCTACTGGCAGTGCGGTGCCACGCCGACTCCAGTGCCGAGCTGGGTCTCGGTGCCAGGTGGGACCCGAAGCCTTGGGTGAAGGGTGCTGAGCCTCCGGCACGGCGCTGTTCTTCCCCCTCCTTGATGGTTCGTGGTTTGAAGGAGAGACAGATGGAACAGGCTGAGACCATGAGGTCTTTGCCCAGGCATTTGAGGCACTTCCCATGGGAGTCGTCCCTGGGGAAGGCCTTGCTGCACTCGGTGCAGGGTTTAAACCCTAGCAGGATCAGAGGATGTTCCAGCCCGATGGTGGGAGGCTTTCGTGGTGGAATTATATCCATGAAGAGATGTACCCAGTCGGGCAAAAAGCTCGTAGACAGGCAGGCTGCTTGTGATTTGCAAGGAGCGGATGTTCCAGATCCAATGCACAAGGCAGAAGAAATGAAACTGAGGAGGGGTCGGGAGGCGGCTGTATATATAGCCACCGGGTGGCGCAAGGGGCAGAGGCCGCCTACCCTCTCCTGACAGGCTAGAACAAAAAGTTTTCTGACCAATCTGGTGCTCTGGCATGGAGACACCTATTACTGAATGCATCCCAGCAGTGCTCAAAGAAGAATGTACTGTTTTCAACTGCTCCAAATCTAAAGCTGAATCAGCCATTTTTCAGACTGTTTGGAAAGAACAAACAGCCAAAAAAAAAAACAAAAACAAAAAACAAAACACATTTTTAACATCGAAGATTGCTTTTTCCTTGTTACAATGTCGTTAAGAGCTGCAGAGAAGGAAAATGAAATGAGGTTTAGCACCCCAGGAGGAGAAAGTCACGTGAGATCCTGGTGCAAGTAGCAGTGGGATTTTAGAGAACCTTGGAATTAAGCAAACCTTCCTCTCGCCCATCAAGTTAAGGGTGCTGATAACAGGAAAACATGACGACTAGTGGCCCTGCCCATTTCACTCATAGAAGCAGTAGTAGGAGAGAGACCGTGCTACATCTGATAACTAGGAAGGTCAGGCAGCCTTTTTCTTTCCCCACAACTACCAAAAAAGTTAAGTAGAAAATGTAAATGTGAAAACCTAAGTCATTTTCCCAGCAGTCATTCCTGCTTGGGGCTGTGGAAAGCAGGACAAAAGTTCTATAAACTTTGAGAACCTGATAGAAGACAACATATCCCACTGGATTACCATCAACAAGGTTTTTGGATGAAGAGACAGGCAACCACAGCAGGTAAAACTAAAAGCTATGAGCAGCAACATCCAAGTCTGGTGTGCAAACTCCCTCTATTCTGAGTCACCAGTTACCATCTCTTTTTTCTGGGAGCAGAAACAGGAGGGGCTGTGGTAGAAATCATTTCCAGATGATACGTATTGGATGACAACCCAGAAGCTGAGATCAAGACACATTTACCTTCCCCCTTTCAAATGATTTTAGGCTCAGAAATACAGTATTAGTCTGTCTCCAAAAAAAATCTACACAAATATACCAGAAGAGGAACATTCCTTGGGAACAGTTTGGTCAGCTAGCTAATAGACAACCATCCTACATAAAACAAATGTCTACTCTATGTGTCACTTAAGTCTAATGCTAAATGTTCACCATTTTATTGAGAAAAATACATCATACAACATTAATTGTATTAATGGCCTGCAAGACTTCAAAACTAATGAGACTTTTGTGGCACCTTAAAGACCAACAAATTTCTTGGGGTACAAGCTTTCATGCATTTGATGAAGTGGGTTGTGGCCCCAAAAAGCTTATGCCTGAAGAAATCTGTTAGTCTTTAAGATGCCACAGGCCTTTTTTATTTTGCTATATACAAACTAACATCTACCCCTCAAAATTAGGTTTTCCTACATAAAGCATGGTAAAATGCTTGAATTTAATACTTCTTGGTTTTTATGCTCAGTTTAGAGCAGGGGTGATGCCAGGTTTACAGGGCTCAAGCCCCAAGTCCCAGTGCCCAAGCCCTGGGTCCGTCGCTGGGCTTCCTGCTGCAGTGGCACGGTGAGCTCCAAGTCTTTACTGGGGCCAGCAGTATTCCTGGTTTAGAGAGACAGACCTACGCTTTTTTGGACAGAAATCTAAAGTTAAACCAGCCGCACTACATAATATTTTTAAAGGTAAACTTTATAATTTCACTGAGGGGCTCTGGTATTTACCATAAACTCTCTAGATGTGCTCTTGGGTTGATGACATCCTCTGAAATTATAGCACCATAGTATAGTTTCCTGACAATACTAAACATGACTTTGTGTCTCAATTATGCAGAATTCAGGTATCCCACAATAATGCTGTTTTTGCCATGAAATCGTAATATAGATGTCTAACTGTAGTAATTATCTATGTTGGGTTTCTTGGGTCAAACCCTGTTTACATCAGTGTAACCTTAAGGTTACATGGAGTTAGTCTGAATTTCCATTCATCAGAAACTCTTCTACCCCCTTCTTCATTACACTCCTTTCAGAAATACCCCCAACTGCACAGGTCTTAAGAGTGGCAACACAAAAGCTATATACCAGGGGTGGCCAAACTTGTGGAACTCAAGAGCCACAAAAGTTAATTATTAAACCTTCAAGAGCTGCACTGAGGCATATAGCCATATACTTTACCTACTAAACTGATTTGCTGACGCTCTTCTGTGAGCCACACTTTTTCATTCAAGAGCCACATGCAGCTGCTGAGCTGCAGTTTGGCGATGCCTGCTATATACATTTCCCTCCATACATGGAGAGTAATGTAGATTCCCTTGATTCATGCTGTCACTTGACTCTATTCTACTTCCTTAGTATAGCACCAGTAAATCCATGGCAGGATGCCTTTCCCCACAATAAAGAAGATGGCGAGAGGGAGGTTCCAACATCCTAAACAACTCTGCATTAAAATAAATATGATAGGCTGAAAACCAGGTGATTTCCAGGGATAGAGAGAAAATGCATGTAGCCCACCCATACCCTTTCTCCTCATGTATACGAGTCTCTGACATGGTCAAGTACCATCACAGTGGAGTCTGGCCATGGGGAAAATTGGTACCCCAGTCCAGGCCAGAAGACAGACTTGGATGAAGACAAAGAGGGGCAAGTAGGACCACCAAGCCCTGCATTCAAATTTCTATAATACCATGCAGGTATTTTTTTAGAATAATTAAAAACTGTTCTCTCACACTCATATAACCCCTTCCCAGAAATCCCTGGGATGATTTTTTCATGAACTCACCACACAGCACTAGAATCACTAAATGGAAGATGCATCATTTTGCTAAAAACAAGACAAAATCAACCAACCAACCCACCCAATTTCTTTGGCCTCCATTCCTATACAATAGACCAGGATGGGGAAGAAAGAAGGGAATCCCCCTCAGAGAGATAAGACACTCCCAAGATCTGAGGTCAGACAGCAGTCTTTTCAGAGATTCAGCAGCATTTTTTAAACATATGAAGTAGGAAAATTATTGAGAAATTTAAGACACACTTCAGCAAAAGTATCTGTTCCAAATTTGACAGATGTAGATACTGCCTGAACCATACCCATGTAGAACGTAGCACACAGAGTTAAAATATGAAAATTGACAGTCAGCTCCAAGAGGCTTTGTATTTTAAGTCATAAATATAACCTATTATGTAATAAACACAAACATGATAAACCCTAACTTAGTTAACAGCTTTTAGTTAATGATTAAAAAAATAAAATATTTGATTTTAGTGCAACATTTATTAGATCATGTGTAAGTATTTCATGCTTTGGAAATTTACTGTTACATTATATACAGTATACAGAGATGTTTTAAAAACTAAACGTGAGTGACAAAAATATGTAACAGAAAATGCTTACATACAGGTGAGAGAGTCTTAGTATTGTCCACTGAATTGTCAGGTTTGTTCTGCAATCTGCTGTGTCATATGCACACTCTTGCAACACCTTACAGTACTGTTTTTTGCAGCAGCCACTTCTCTGTTCACATACATTAGTAAAGATGTTTTTAAAAAACTGCACAGCCTTCAAGCTTTGTCAGCTGTTGCTACAAACACCAATTGCATGGACATCTGAAAAAGCACACAAGAATATAAATCATTGCTGTGAGCATTTTATGGACTTTAACCTTTCAATGTTAAAGGGCCTCAAGAAAACGCTTGATAACTGAAGGAAACTGGGGGGAGTGGGAGAAATGCTCCTTAGGATATTTAGCAAAAACTAGCTTGCTGAGCTCCCTAAAGTAGACTTCCACCCACTTCCAAGTCCCCAAGTACTACTGGAAGAACAGGAAACAGACTGGTCTATTAACAGCTCTCCCTCTCCAAGTCTTTCTTGGACTATTATATTTTTAGCCTTCACAACATACCCTGCCAATGACTTCTACAAGTTGACTGTGTGCTGTATCAAGAAGTATTTTCTTAATGTTTTAAGCCTACTGTCTCTCAGTTTCATTGGGTTATCCTTCTTGTATTATGTGAAAGAATTAACAACAGTTTCTTATTTGTTTTCTCCACATCATTCCTATTTGTCCCTTAATCATCTCTTGTCCAAGCTGAACAACGGTCTCTCTTTTCAATCTCTCATAGGGAAGATGTTCCATTTCTCTAAAATCAGTTTTACTGCTCTTCTCTGTACTTTTTCCAGTTCCAATATATCTTTTGAGATGGGGCAACCAGAACAGAACACAGCATTCAAGGTGTGAGCGTACCATGACTTTATATAGTGGCATGACATTTTCTGTTTTATCTGTCCTATCCATAATCCCATTCTAACATTATTAGGTTTTTTAATTGCCGCTACACACTGGGAAGATTTTCAGAGAATTATGCACAATGATGCCAAGAGCTCTAACAGCTAATTCAGACCTCCTCATTTTGTATATATAGTTGGGATTATGTTTCCCAGTACACATTACTTTGCATTTATCAACACTGAATTTCATTTGCCATTTTCTTGCCCATTCACCCAGTTTAGCCAGATCCCTTTATAATTCTGCAACTGTCTTTGGACTTAATGATCTTGAGCAGTTTTGCAAAAAGACTGACATAGCCCAGGGGAAATGCTTGGGTGGCTAACAGGCTGCAGGTGTCAGAGAGCTTGCACCCAGTTAGGCACAAGCAAGTTTCACTCATGCTGGAAGAAAGGGGATCAAAATAGTGTGATGCTCTCCATCTTGGATACTGGTACAACAAAAAAATCAAACAGATTAACTGTGGAAAAAGTCCAATACCACAAAATATGAAGACTCCATATAGAGGTGTCAATAGATTAGACTAATAAGGGACAACAGCCTTCTGAAGATGCATAGCCTCAATTTTTAAGGCTTACCTTTTGTTCCTAGAACGAGTGTTCAGTTTAGTTTGGTTTGGTTTTTCTAACAGCCACATTCCTGAGCACTTTGAGCCTGTGCTCTACGTGGTGATCTCAGCTGCCTCAAGGCAGCATCTCCATACTGAATACCTGAGCCCATCCTTTCTGGATCCAGTTCACCTGAAGAGAGAAAAATGGTTACACAAGCTACCATCGTTTGTCGATAATATAGACTACAAGTAAAGACACCTAACACTAGATAAAGTCACAGCATTTATGTTTTTCTATCCCAGTAATAAAGAGAATGAGCACAGGTTTATCATTCAGAAATTCTCTCTCATTTCCCACAGGAGTTTCCAATTGTCTAGTTGTTAAACAGAACAGAAGCAGTGCATCTTCACAAGTGCGTTAGGGCTTGTTTACACAGGGTCTACACTAGCTACACTGCATTAGTTCCCCATGTGAACATTTACACAGTGCACAGACTGTGCCTTTGTGCCCAGCAGGTTACTGCCCTTAGGACTGGCAAGAGTGTTTCTCTACACTGCAGGGTTCTTTTGGCAGCAGGCATACATGCACATCCCTCCTAGCATGCATGTAAACAGCAGTGTAGATGGTGAAGCATGGATGAAGCCAATAGAGTACAAACACATCGGAAGGGTGCGAGAACATACCGAGTATACTCCCTACAAGTCTTCTACTGGCCCAAGCCATGCCTCTTTAATTGCTACTTTTAGCAGTGTAGGGTCTGGCTGCCTCCTGCTGCTGGAGCCTTTCCCCTCTGAAGAAAAGACTCCAGCAACAAGAAAGACTCTGGCAGGGAATCAACGGAATCCTTTCCCTGCTGCCTCCCCTAACTTGAGTACTGTGAACACAGTGTGCTTTTCATAGCAGCATTTAGCTAAACATACACTACATGCTGCCAAAAGTGGTATAGAGTCTGTCTGTAGCCTTAAGTGTGTAGTACAGTGGTTGTCAAACTGTTTTTGTTGTGACCCAGTTGAAAAAAAATTATTTATGACCGTGATCCAACATGGCCACAAATCTCCTGTGGCTGCTACCCCTAGGTGGAAGCAGCCATGGGAAATTGATAAGGATGCTGGCTGTCCTCCTGCTACCTGAACCCCAGGGCTGCTGGTGTCCTTTGGAGTTTCCCATGGCTGCTTCCACCCAGGGGCAGCAGCCACAGGAAACTGTCAAGGACCCCAGCTGCCAGTAGCAGTGGGACAGTCCTTGTCAGTCGCTCTTCCCACCCCATGTAGCAGTGCTGCGATCCAGTACTGGGTTGCAACCTATAGTTTGATGACCACTGGTGTAGTACATTGCATCCATGGGAGGAGATTAATGTGCATTAGCTACTTCACATTAAATTTACACCTAGCATACTGTGCACTAGTTTTCCCATGTACACAAACCCTTAGAGTCTAAGGCTGACTAAAGCAAGAGGTCTTTCTGGATTTTAACTACCTCTGTTGCTTTATAGTTCCAGTCTCATTCTGAAAAAATTACCAACCTTTAGAGATGTTTTCAAATAGAAAAGGATCAGGATGGTTTCAAAGACAGATTAAAACCAAAACCAGGGACAGATAAATCAATTTGATACATTAGCAATAAGCAGTAATGTTTGGTCATTTTTCTTTTAAAATATCAATAAAAATGAAGATCTGGCCTTAATTCAGTTTTAAAGTACAGAGAAATTTATACCAAAGAATTCCTGAACATTCAAAATATTGGCTTGGAATTCAAAACATGGAAAAGGGCCACATATTAGATTGAGCTTTGTGATTTTTCCAATTTTAGGAGGTGCCAAATAGATTAGAAAGTGGATTTTCTGTGATGACAATCACCACAAATAAGTCTGCTTTTGACAAAAACTCACTTGTCCTGTGAGGTATCTAGTATATTTTGAGGCCTGCAAAAATAAAAATAAGTAAGTTGACCTCAACCAGAAGTCATGCAGGTCAACAAGAAAAAGCACTTCTAGCTAGAGAAGTTCTTATCCACAGTACATGATCTATTAAAATCACATTGATGTTATTATTATTCCCTATGCATTTAAAAGCAGGTGCAAAAATGATCCGAAGAATCATGTCCGCCCTGCCCCCAACAGTGATGCTGCACTGAAAGCTGCTAAATTTTTTTTTTTTTTTTAAGTCTTCTTAATTCAGAGGTTCTGTCGATGTGGAGACAAAGGCCAGAGCATACAGCCTGCATCAGAGAGCTGAATGTTATGTTAATATTAAGTTTTATAGGATACGTGCTCCATTTGATACATGCAATTAAATGTTCATTCTCATTAATACACAAGGGGAAGTAAGAGGTGGACGAAACAAGCTTTTTTATAACAAAGGACTATACACATTTAACCTATTTATACACAACAACAACAACAACAACAACAACAAAAAAGAGTCCTGTGACACTTTTAAAGACTAACATTTATTTATTGCATAAGCTCTTGTGGGAGAAAATCCCGCTTCGAAGTTGGACGAAGCGGGATTTTCTACCTCAAAAGTTCATGTGATAAATACATTTGTTAGTCTTTAAAAGTACCACAGGACTCCTTTTTTGTTTTGCTGAACTAGGCTGACACAGCTGCCCTTTTGGAACTATTTTATACATCTATTACAGAAATCTATAGATACAGTTATCTGATTAACTTTTGCACTGTGATTTTTTTTTCTTTCTTTTTTTAACTATAAAGGAAATTCCAAAGCTGTAGGATACCATAGTTTTCACTGTGGGACAAGAAAAGAGAATACATTCTAACAATCATGATCTTCATTTTGATTTACCTGATTCAATTTTATTAAGTATTTTTCTTGCACACTGTACAAATGCCTCTTCAACATTCTCCCCAGTTAATGCGCTCGTTTCCAAAAACATCAGCTCTGCATTCCATGCCAGAAAAATAAAATCTCAAGTCATTAAACTCTAAAATGTTCTGTTTCAGTACTTGAAACAAGAAAAAAGTTTGTCAGAACAGTGAGAAGTTGTTGCAAACAGTTAAGTGAGACTGCTAAGCCACAAATGCCTCCCTACCCCCCAAATAGGTGCTGAAGACAGAAATCCTAGAAAATATCAAACTTTGACATTCATGATTATCTATACACATGAAAAACTGTTTTGGGGGTGAGATTTAAACATTCCACTTCAAGTGCTGGCAACCTAAAAACACAACAGCATTGTACTAGTGCATGCAAGCCACAATGCAAAACCAACTACACATGTCCATCTAGTTTTACTGTTCAGAAAAAAGTGGAATATAGACAGCTAGCATTTATGGTAAGAGAGTTTGGGGGGTGGGGGTGGAGTATTTTAAATAGAAGTTTTAGCAACATAGACACAGGTTCTTTAAAACTGTATTTTACCTCAGCTACGCCGCTTTAATACACCATGCTGTTATGCAGCATCAGTGTTTTCCAGTGAATAAATTTAAAAGAAGTTTCTAAAAGCTGCAAGCATGGTGACAGAAAGAAAACTAATGACAGCACCAAACTATGAAACAGCACCAAGACAAACCTGAAATACTTATTCTGAGCAATTTTTAAGAACATGTAAAGGAAAAAGATCTTAAAACTGTGTCTAATATTTCCCAATAAGTCACAAATTATATTCACCAAATAAGTATACGATTCTACACACATTAGAGACACTTTTCTAGACTGTAGCAGGCTGCATATTGGTTCTATGGCACAATGAGCTAGATCTTGGATGAATATTCCATTTACCACTTTATTTGGAAGACAAATATGATAGCAAGGTAGTCAGTTGGAAGTTATCTGCATCTTGATTCAGTCCTCCAAAGTTCACTTTACCTGGAAAAATTCATTCTCTCACCATTCAAATACAAATTTAAGTTCTCTCGGAGAGAAAGCTGTTCAGAAAAATCTACTCCTCAATAAAATATCTACTTACAAAGGATTAGTTTTAGAAGTGGAAGACGAATGGCTAGATAATGAAAATGGAAAAAAGATGAGGGGAAGGGCAGGGAAACGGTACCATTCTTCTCAGTCCTGGACCAAAATGTCTTCTCCCATTACCCAACTCAAGGACTTATTAGCATTTTGGATGGACAATACCAACATGACTTATTCCAGTGGCCAAAAGGGCTGTCACTTCACAGGCTTTGCTGAGTTGCCTTCATCACTCATGGTTTTAGGAAGCTTATCATGTTGTCTGCCCCCCTACCATTCATGTTGCCAGAGAAGCAACTACGGTGAGGCAGACGGGGCAAAACCCTGGGTGGCCTGGAATGACTCAATGGAGCCACTCCATTAAAAGGGCAGCTTTCACAGCCCTGGCTTCAAGTGCTGCTAGTGGCAAGGGGAGCATTCCAATCGGAATGTGCCCCGGGCACCAAAAACTGGCATTACGACTCTGTATATCGCATTTCAAAAAGCAGCAAGCTCAGCTTCCCTTGACGAGGTTAATCAATGCTGCTCAACAGGGGCTTAGAGCAAGTACCGGTGGGTTACTTATCAGTAACTATCCTTCTTCAAGATGGGCTGCTCAGATTCATTCAGTAATAGGTGTATCCGTGCCGCAGTGCACGATTGGTCAGAACCTCGTTGCCCTAGCCTGTCAGAAGAGAGCTGGTGGCCACTACCCCCCCGCGCCACTCCATGGCTATGTAGGTGGCTGCCGCCCGACCCCTTCCTAGTTCCTAGAAGTCACCAACTCCAAGTGTGGGGATGGTGGGAGGGATGTGAATGAATCCAAGCAGCCCATCTTGAAGGAGGACAGTTACTGGTAAGTAACCCATCATTCTTCTTAGAGCACTGCTTGGATACATTCAGTAATAGGTGACTACTAGCCATGCTGACAGATGGTGGGCGGAGCTGGTTTTTCCGCTATCAGCGCAGCCTCTCTCCACTGTGAGTAGCTGCCCAACAAGTAAAATCCTTGGGAGGTCTAAGGTATTGACCTAAGGACCATGGCCCAGGCAAGAACAACCTAAGAAGGTGTGATCTAACCCAGTGGAGGACAGAAGGCCCAGTTTTCCTGAGTGCTAGCTGATGTGCGAGGGGCAGAGCGGCCTAAGGTCACCCTACTATAATGTGCCAGACAAGATGCATTACAGGCTATGGCCGAGGAATGTGTCGCCAAGCAAGGACCTGAGCAAGTGTTAATACGAATATGCTGAGATCAGAGAGCTAGGTATTCTGGTGCTAACATACGTCGGGTGCAACAGTTGTGAAAGAAATTAAAGTGAACCTGGAGCATTCAATGTACCCGCAGTAGGAGAGATGTTGTGAGGAGTGAAGAAGGGAAAGGTGGAAGGGAAACCACCCCTTTCCTAGTCTAGTTGGGTAAAGCACAGGAGATGCAAAGTAAGAGATGACTATCTCTTATGGCGTGGGGTGCGAGCAGGCACTTGAGCCCGCATCAGAAATGAGTGCCCAGACACCACTATAGCAATTATGCGAACCGGCCATGGCAGAGACCCACTATAGCCTTGTAGGCATCCCTGAGGCCAGCGTGCCTTGCTGAAGGCGTTGTGTCGCTCCCATATTGTGTGGGGGAGCTGTCAAAATGCAATGTCGCACTGTAAATAGCAAATATTGTTATTATTACTACCCCAGCCTGATGGCTGGCGATTCACCATAGGAACAAGGCTGAGGGAACTCGAGTACAAAGACTACCGTAACCAAGGACGGAGTCCGAGACAGAGGCTCATGTATTCCGACCGGGACTGGAAACCAGTCCCCACCGCCTACGGTACCAATTTTGCCTTTGGAATCTGTGACCCTGCAGCATGCAGGGGTCACAACGGCGCGGGCTTCACAACAGCACGCCCACCCTAAGATGGATGGGGCCCGGGAACGCAGGTACCTGAAATGAGGTCCACCGAAGCGTGGGGATGACGAGGAAGATCTCGGGGATCTAGGAGATAAGCTAAGGGAAAAATTTCCCTCTGGTGAGAATGGGGTGAGATTGTGTCACTCTGATTTGGTGCAGCCTCAGCCTTACCCATTGAGTCACTTTCCCTTCTATCCCCTTATTCTCTCCTTTTTTAAACCAAGGTGGAAGGAGGATGACCTTTAGGGAGGGTTAGCTGGTTTTCTGAGGACCCAGGTCACTACTCAGAATTTCTGGGGTAGGGCTGTTAGCAGGCTCCATCGAGTGTTAAAGGGATTTCCAACCCGCTTAGTAAAGGAGCTTAAATGTGCCAAAGTGGCTACTAAGGCTCAAGGGAGTCTTTAGATGGGGGAAAGGGGAGGGTTTGTACTCGATGGAACCCCTGAGAGAAAAAACCCCCAGAGCTGTCATAAAGGGTGACCGCGACACTATGATCATCTTCAGGGAAGCGATCTACTGGGAAGGCACCTACTGGGTAGGAAACTCCAGGGAGAAGCATTTAGGTCCATACTCATACTGAGTACTGTATACAAAACTGATCTCTGGCTCAGTATAAGAGGGACCGTTAACCAACAACAGAGAGGAATCCGTCTGACGTAAAGGAAAAAGGGAAAAAGACAAGTGGTCCAAGGATTACCCAGACCTCAACAGGAAGAGAAAAGGAAGGCAAACCAGGAGGTACTGGGTTTGTTTTGTCGGTAGGGTAGCACCCCAAGTGTGTTTGCAGCACCCGTAAGTGCCACACTGGGTCACTCCATAGACACGCAACTGTCCCTCGGGGAACTGGGGGATGGAGTTCAGGGTAATGGGGACAGAAATCCCAGGTTATTGGGTAGACAGAGCCTGCGATGTACCCCACAGTCTGGGCTCTGGTAGTAGAGGAAGAAGGATCACTTCCCCACTAAAGTTTAAAACAGCCTCTCTCCCCAATATGGATAATGAGTAGGTCGGGAGGACTGGGCCAGGGCTCCATCATGATGAGACCTGTTCCAAGCGTGCTCACCAAAGAAGCTACCAACAAGCTGCTGGAAATATGGTTGCAGGAGGGGTTACGCCCTTAATGAGAATCATGAGCGACTGACCCGAATTGTCTGTCTAGTGACCAGGTGCCAACATCTCCAACCAGCACTGGGCAGGACAATATCAAGTTGGCCTGCCCCATGGGCCCAAAAAGGGCATAAGACACCACCGAGCAAGGAAAGTCTACCTTAACATCCCTATTGAGGATTGTCTGAGCACAGCGGAGTAAAAGTGAGCGACAGGAAGGAGAAAGTAAAGGAGACAGAAGGCTCCACCCAAGGCTGCGGAGAGGAGCACAAATGCCCTCCGATGAAGAGGGAGCAAGGAGTCACAACCCTTCTGGGAAAAGGGCCTCTTGGCCATCTGACTCAAAAGACGCAGGGGGGCCAGAGTTAAGGTCTTACGGAAAATGAGTGTGTGTGTCTTCCTAGTACGGGAAAGAGTATCTAGGAGAAAATCTCCCAATCTATCTCCAGAAGTGCTGTATCCTCCAATGTTTGCAGAATACCCTTGTTTCCAGCCTGTGTGCTCCCAAGGGGAAGCAAAAGAGGGGCCATATGGCAAAGGGGGGGTGGGCTCCCCACCAAAAGGAAAGTCAGTAAGAAAAACGGCATGGTACAAGGGGAGGAAGTAAGCTTCCTCCAACTATTGACAGTGGTAAAAGAGAATATAATGAGGCCACGGGAGCTGAAACAAGTAGGTGATGGCAGGCCAATACCCCATCAAATCAAGGCAGAGATAAGGTGCCCAGGAGTAGACAGGGGACCTTGCCTGAAATTAGAGCAGTCCATCGGCCCAAGGGAAGGTTCCCGAGTCGGTGGGCACCCCCTAGGGTAGGGGGTTCTCAGAAACGCTCTGTAACACCAACCTGGTTTTGCTGTGAATAGCTACCCCTGGATGAGAGGCCGGGCACCCTCCCGCAAGTGGGAGTGGACACAGGATGGGAGGAATTCCCCAAACTGGGACTCAAACTCATGCTGCTGTGGTGGGAGAATCTATTCTTATCCAGTGGCCCTAAGGAAGGGTGAGTCGGGGCTGGATGTTACACCCTATGGGGCTGGAGGGCGGGCAAGGGGCCCAGAAGGGAGGAGACCCAAGCACTTAAGCTCCCCCTGAGGGTCACGGGCAGTACCCAGGACGGTATTTGTCTCCAGCGGGAAGAGAGCTTCACCATCAAAGGGGAGGTCAAAGGCTACATGTTGGGAGGCTGGGGGCACCCTCGCCTCTCGCAGCCAAACTGTGTGCCACAGGGTCACAACTGAGGCCATTGTGCGGGAGGCCACATCTACAGTGTCCCAAGCTGATAGGAGCTGGTCCTGGGACGCTACCCTGCCTTCCTCGAGGAAGGCATCATACTCTTCCCTCGCCTCTTGCAGGAGTAGGTGTCTGAACTTGTTCATCAACTCCGAGGCATCCAACACATATCAGCCCACGAGGGCCTGGTTGTTAGTGACGCGTAACTGGAAGGCAGAGGAGGAATACACCTTCTGACCCAGAAGGTCTAATTCCCTGGCATCCCTCAATGCCGGGAGAGGGTTGCAGGGAACTTGTCCGGAGCCCAGTGCCACTTCTACCACCGCTCGAGATGGAACCGGGTGGTGGGTGAAAGAAGGAAATTCCGACACTGGGAAATGATATTTGAGGCTTGCAGTATCTGACACCAGGGGGAAATAGAACCCGGGCTTTGCCAGTGTGAGGAGGAGAGGTCCCAGATCTTAGAGTGGAGGGGAACAGTGATGGGTTCCGCTGATGTAAACACCGACCTGAACAGATCATCAGAGGGCCCTTCAAAGGACTGGACCTCCATCCCCACATGGGCTGAAACACAGTGCAGGAGGTTGAAGTGCACTGGAGATCCCCCATATAGGAACAAGGCACAGGATTTAAAGCTCCAGCTGGTGCCATAAGCAGCAGTGCCAAGGTGGGCAAAGCGGTCTCTTCAGGTGGACCATTCATGAAGTTGGTACCGAAATGGTGACGGTGCTGGAGATCAGCGATGAGGCCATTTGGTTCCCCTGGAAGTGCCCTCCCCTGGACTGGAAGGGGAGGAACCCCTTGGGACCGCAAGGTGATGCGATGCCAGGGAGAAGGCTTGACAGTACCGGGACTCTGAGGGGTAGGAGATTCCAAGTGCTGGGGAACTCGGCACTGATACCGGAGACAGCATTCGGTGCCGCTTTTGGTGCTCCGACCTTTGAAATGAAGGCTGGCTTACCCCTTCTTCTAGCGGGTATCAGGGAGGGTGGAGGAGGCAACAACAGGAGCGCCTTTGTTGCCTCAAATGCCTCCAGAGTCGCTGAAAGTGGCAGCGACTCCTCCCAGTCCTGTGGGGAGCCCCGTGTGGGGGACCCAGAGCGGTACCAACACCGGTACCAAGCTGGTCTTACGTCCCCCTGGAGTGGTGCCAGGAAGGCTCCGGTGCCGAACTGGCACGTGGTACCACACAAGACCCCAAAGCCTTGGGGTAGGCTGCCACACTTGCCCTGAGGCCAATACACAGCGCCGTTGCTCCCTGTCCTTGATTGTCCTAGGCTTAAAGGACAGACAGATGGAGCAGGAGATGACCAAATGGGCTTTGCCTGGGCACCAGAGGCACTTCTCTTTGGGATCGTCCCGCAGGAAGGCCTTGCTGCATGCAGCACAAGGTTTAAACTCCGGCATGGCGGGTGGTGGAGGAGAGTGGTGTCATTGCTCCGAAGCTGGATTCTCGAGAGAGGAAATGCTCTTTGGTGAAACCAGGTCCACGAAAAGGTGTTCCCAATCGAGTGGAAGGCTCATAAACGACGAGAGAAAGACAGGCTGCTTGCTAACGTAAGAAGCTGGCTTTTCCAGAAACCGTTGCTGAGGCGAACAAAATGGAACTGGGGAGGCGTCAGGCAGCAGTCCTATATGTAGCCATGGGGTGGTGGCTGTCAGGCCTCTTCTGACAAGCTAGGGCAAAAAGGTTCCAACCAATTGTGTGCTGCAGCATGGATACACCTATTACTGAATGTATCCAAGCAGCACTCAAAGAAGAATATACATTATCACCAGTTAAGAGGGCAAGTTACCTGTTTTAGTCTTTGTGAGAAAGACAAAACTTTAAAACAGTCACTCCTCATACACGGATCAGAGAGAAATCATTCAGGGGAATGAGGAACGAACAATGAAATTGGATTTTTAAGACCATGACTAGGGTTTTTAGAACTCTGTCCTGTCTTCCTTCCCCTTCCCACCATAAACCTCAGAAAAAGAATCATCTGGCCTAAGCTTTCAATTCATGCAGGGAGGAGAACTTCCCTGCCCAGATCTTACTTCCCCCATGTGGAAGCTGCCTTTGGAGTACCATCCACCCCAAGAATCTGCAAAAGGATCTCCACAGGAGACAGATCTTCGTCCTTCCTCAGCTCCATGGCGATAAAAGGTAATGCAGCTCCAGGCTGTTACTCATATTTCTATTGTATTATCTTCTCCACAGTTACAAACATTCCTTCAAGAGAGCCAAGACAGCCCTTTTGGCCACCTGGTAGTGTGGCTTCAATGCAGCTATGCTATTAGCTAACAGTAAGCAGGGGAAGAAGTGCCTGGGGCACACAGTATTTATGTGGCTAGTTCTGACCTACCATGGATTCCTGGGAATAAGGGGGTTCATGGGCTCTCTCTGTTGGTCTTTTCTTTTGTAAGGGAATGGAACTAATGAATAGAACTATTTGGGGAAACTCCAGGATGAAAATCTCAGGGAATGAAATTTCCTTCTCCTTCACTTCAGTGAAGCCCTCTGTTTAGTACTAAAATAAGGGAAGGAGCTGTTACTGACCTTACACTAACAATAGTATTTTAATAAGTGGGCAAACATTAGTTCCTCAGACAATCAATATTAAATAAGACACCAGATCACCTACCATTTTCTTGTGCAAACCTGGATGCTTCCAGAAAAGTAACTTCACGATCTGCATCAAGATCTTTTTTGTTCCCACACAGTATGATCACAATATTTTGACTTGCTAACATTCTTGCATCTGTCAACCAATTAGTAAGTGCATTGTAGGTTTCTCGGCTGTGTAACACAAACATTTCAAAATAAAAAATTATAAATGTGTATAAATTTTTGGACCAGGTCTGCCTAAGGGATAGAATGCGGCACTGAAACTCAGGAGACCTGACTTCTATACCTTGCCCTGCCCCAGCATGCTATGTGACCTTCAGCAAGCCACTAACTCAGTTTTCCCCATCTGCAAAATGTGAATAAAATTAATTTCCCCTATAAAGCATGTTGAGCTCTACATATGAAAAGCATTACAGTCACCAGAGTGACTTTGTATATTTACATTCATGAGAGGGGTCTATGATACAGTTCTGACAGTGATACCTTTTGATAGAACATTTTGGAGCACTGTCTGATCCCCTCCTAGTCTTCCTTTCACTGTTCCTTAACACTGACAGAGACTATAAAAAGGTGGCATGATGCTCTGGCCACCTCATTCCCTCCCCCCCCCCACCTCCTGAAGTCCAGGATTGCAATTAGAACTCCAAGGGAAAGGACGCAGATAAATGAATTTTTAAAACTTTTTCATTCAGCAGAAAGGCTTCCTAACTGAAAAGTCCAGAATCACTCCTAAAAGGAGGTTCCTTTGAGTGGAAAGCACTTGAGACCTGGTCTCACTTATGAGTCCAAGTTTGTTGAGAAGGCTGGCAGGTTCTGAAAGCTATAGCTCTCGAAAGACTTACTTTTGAGGATACGTTGATTAGCCAATTTTCTAAAGACAGGTATTATGAATTTCTTGCTTCTTTAAAACAAAAGGAGTCCTGTGGCACTTTAAAAAAGACTAGCAAGTTTATTTATCACATAAGCTGTCATGGCAGAAAATCCTATCTTACCAGATGCTTTGAAAAAGTGTTTGACAAAGTAGAATTTTCTCCCATGAAAGCTCATGCAATAAATAAATTTGTTAGTCTTTAGAAGTGCCACAGGATTCCTTGTTTGTCTTGCTGAACTAGACTAACATGGCTACCCCTTTGGAACTTGGTTCTTTAAATGTGCTGCCACTGCAGACAGGCACTTATGGACATTAAAGACACCAAATATAAGGTTGTTTTACTGGAAATAGTCTTCCTCCCCACTACAAAATAAAGATTATTTCTGCATATTTGAAATATGGATCCTTGAGACTAAGTACTCCTAACCAAGCCTGAAGAAAAAGGGAAGGTATAATGGATGCTAGGATTAACAACCAGAATAGAAACTTCCCGAGGTCTAGAACAGTCACAGATGTCTGTGTCTTGTTTGGAATCAGAAAGTATCTTGACTAAACCTCTTCCTCTGAACTTTTTTGGAGGTGGAGACCATAGAAGACGCACCAAAGGAGAGCCCCCGTTTATGGCAGGCCACACTGTGAGAGGGGCTCCTGAATAATCTATTCTATGAAAATTCTTCTAATATGTTCATCGCTGTAGTATCTGAAAGCTTTCTGGTAGTGCATGAAGCAATGCGACCACTCACCTGTCATGTGTTTGTCTTCACCTCTTCTTTCCAGAGGGAAAGCAATGCAGTGGAATGCCTTGTTTTGTAGGGGTGCTTTTAATTAATTAATTAATCTACCTCTTGCCATCTGAATAGGGAAGGAGATGAGGTTGGAAGGTGGAAAGGATTTGAAGTGGCTCACATATCTGCTTCATTATTATTTCCAAATACAAACTTTGGAGTAGGAAAACCAGAGACAAAAATTCTCCAAATTATATTCGTAGTATACAAATGAGGTGTTGGGAAGAGCGGAAGGAGATATTGTTCCATATTGGTTCACAGTTCTTGATCCTCAAATCAAGTCTGTGGTCTCAGGTCTGACCCAGGAAAAAGTGACTGGGGTCTGCCTGACCTTTATTTGTGGCTTACAATTTTGGTGTTGATAAGGAGAATATTGTTGATGTTGGAACTGTAGTTTTTGATTAAGATATGAGGGAATAGATGAAGATAAACTTTTTTTTGTCTCTGTTGTCTAAAGAGATACCTCAGATTTGCTCTGGGAGGCTGGCACACGTCTAAGGACTTAGCTTATTTTCCACTAGGACGTGAAGGATGCTAGGTCTACTGCTATCTCCCCTCAAACAGTAGGTTCTCTACTTTTACTTTGGTCTCTGAAGGCAGATGGAGCAAAGTGATTTTTAAGAAACTGATGATGCTACCACCCTTGCAAATGCATCAGAGTAATCAAATGCTGTACTTAATGTTTTGCCACGAACAGTCCCCCTGATTTCAGTGCATTAGCCAGCTTTCTTTAATCTTCTAGAAGAGATCTTTAAATATCATCTTTTCCTAAGGATGTAATTAGTACCTTGATGTTGTATTTTTGGTAACTGGATGTCCCAATACCAAGCATTGCCAAAGAAAAGACTTTTCTGCCGATTATATCTATCATCTTTCCCTGTGTCTGCTGGTATCAAGTGAATTTGATTAGCCTTTGATCTATGAACTACAGCCTCCACTACAAGAATGTTGGGAGAGGTGTGGGCGTGAAAATATAAAGTTTTCATACGAAACGTGATAATGGTTTACCTCCCTTCTTGGAGGCAGCCCGTATGGATGCAGGCATGGATGGTATGCTTTTTGGCCAGCTCTGAAAACTAATCCAATAGCAGCAATGTAATCCTATTCTTAGACATACAAGAGATCAAATTTAGGATGTGGTGTTACTTCAGACTTGTTAGCTGATCCGGAAGTTGATCCCTGAAGGCCACTCCAGCAAGTAGTATAGCACTGAGTCAACAGGAGAGCATTTCCTGTCAACTCTGTGTACTGAAGCAGCTCTGGTATGTAGGTGTTAAGCAGCTGAAGGGAGGTACACAACTTATTTTAAGTGACTTGCATATCTCTCTTCAACTGCCACCAAAATCCTCCCACAGTGTACAGTCTAGACCAGGTGTGGCCAAACTGCGGCTCATGAGCTGCATGCAGCTTTTCAAAGAAAAAAATGCAGTTCGCTGGCAGGGAGCTGCTTCAGGCTGGGGGAGTTAAAATCTCTGGCCTGTCAAGCATCTCTGCAGCCAGCAGCTCAGAGGAGGGGGAGAAGGAAGAGCCAGCCGGCAAGGGAGAGCTCAGAGGAAGGGTGGGGGCTGGGGAGGAGGGAGCAGCAGTGACCCGCTCACAGGAGGGGCAGAGAGGAGGGACCCAACAGCTCAGAGAAGTTGGGGGGAAGGGGGGAGCAGCAGCAGCAGCCCTGGCTCACAGGAGCATGCGGGAGGAGCAGCTGGCAGCTCAGGGAAGCGATGCAGGTCTGGGAGTCTCAGGATAGAAAGGCACTTCAGGGAATGGACTGAGGGGATCAGGGAGGAGACAAGCTGTAAAGGACTTAAAGACTAACAAATTATTGTTAGTTTCTGTTTAATAGATTTCAGTGTGGATTTTATTTTGCATTGCTTTATTTATTTTGGTGTACTCTGTATTTTTTTTATTTTCTTTTTCTCTGGTTGGTTTGGATGGGTTTGTTAGTTTTGTATTTACCTTATACCACATGTCAAAGCAGCCTCAGTCCTGTCCACAGCACTTTACAAACTTAGGGGCACCTCATGCTCTCCCTTTACAAGCATGGTAGTCAGGAAAAGAGGTTAAAAAGTCTTCCATTGTAGCAGAGGGAGAAGGAATAAGCCAATGAAGAATCCTACTCCTTCTTGCCAACTCTACAGAAACCTGTAGATCGAGCTCTGGACAGGTAAACAAAGAGTTTTGTAGAACCTTAAAGACTAACCCATTTATTTATCACATTTCTCCCATAAAAGCTCATGTGATAAATAAATGCATTAGTCTTTAAAAGTGCAGCAAAACTCCTTGTTTGTTTTGCTGTACTAGACTAACACAGCTAACTCTTTGGAGCTCTGGACAGTTGAGGCTTTTCAGACACCCTGAGGAATTGGGACTAGGGATGAACTGTTTTCCATAGCATCCTCCCCCATCACAATTATTTTATGCAGAATCCTATTCCACAAAACCAAGCCTGTTTTGAAAGACAAGTGTTGGGCCATGTATGGAGTAGAAAAGTGTTTCCCAGGACAGTTGAGTTGTCATATGAGACAGAAGCAGTGTTCCTTCTAAGGTGATGATACAGCTGACCAAGTTATGGATGCACTTGGGGAGCCGATGAGCAGGGGCCCAGGACTGGGTCAGGAAACTGGGAGAAACTGCTCAGCTGCATCCAAAAGTTGCTACGCTGGAGTTCCAGACTATCTGATCTTCACTGGCCACCACAAAAAGTTCATTTGCCTTATTGGGAGTAGTAAACATCTGTACACTTAGCCTGTGTATAAGGCTCTTTCACTGATAAAAGGCCCCCAACTGGAAGAAGTTTACACCCAAGGCCATTGAACTTGGTAAAAGTAAATGTCTTCTGCCCCAAGCTCTAAGAACTCAGAATGGGTGGGGATGTCTACATTAATTGAGTTATGCCTTGATCCCACAGGTGGGTAAAGATGGGGTACCCTAGAATGTGAAGGTTACAAAAGATTTCAAGTAGTTATCTACCTTAAGATTTGGGAGGTTGTTTGTTATTTTAAACAGCAACTATTGTCCTAAGCAAAAACACTACCCTTAAACATTTTAAGACTATAAAAGTCAGTTGTAGTCTGATCAGACTAGTGTACTACAAGAATTTGGTTAGAAAACATCAGATGGGAGAAAACAGCTGATCTAAAAGGAGTCAGTGCATATAAATGTTAACATAGTTATCTGATTAACCATTGTTGAGAACTGGGTTTCACTACCAACTGAGAAATTGGAATGAACCCTAAAATTAGAAAAAAAATTAAACTATGAAGCAATTCTATTACTACATTTGCAGCAGTAACTTCCAAATCTGGAGGAAGAGCAGAGTGCAGAAGGGAAATCCAGTTAACCATCTCACTTTCTCCAGAGGAAGAGGGGAGCTGCCACACTTGAACACAGGTAAGATGGGTTTCCAGAAAACTGTTTGCTTACTCCTGTCAAAAAGACACATTCTGCTCTTCACTTGTGACACCACAGGCTTTGAAGGAGAGAAGTCCCCTCCTAACCCCTACAGGTGGCTGGCTGAAACCCTGAAGCATGATGTTCCTAGAAGCTCAAACAAATCAGAAGGGACCTTCAGGGTTACCGAGCCCTCCACCCACCACCACCACCACAAGCAACCCTTCATACAATTAGACCCATAAATCTGTCCAGCTTTCTCTTAAAATTGTTATTTGTCCCTACAGTTATTACTGGGAGGTTGTTCAGACCCTTATTCTTCTGATAGCTAGAAGCCTTCTCATTTCTGGTCTACATTTGTTCATGGCCAGTTTATACCCATTTGTTCTTGTGCTAATGCTGTCCTATATGTTAAGTAGCTCTTCGCTCTCCCTGGTGTTACCCCTCTCCCTTCCAATTTATTTATGGAAAGAAATCATATTTCCATTTGGCTTTCTTTTTGCTAGGTTAAACAAGCCAAGTGTTTTGTTTCCTCTCATTAAATTAACCCTTCATTATCTTACTCTCTCTTTTTGACACCGATTCCAGCCAAATTTGATTTGCTGGAACAAAGATGACCAGAACTGTACACTACTCCTAATGAGGTCTTACTAGAGCCTTGTTTAGTAGCATCAATACTCATCTCCCTACTAGAAATAGCTTGTCTGATACATCTTAGGATTACATTTACCTTTTTTCCCCAGCCACACCACATTAGTGGTTAAGTTATTCTGTGACTCACTAAGAAACTAGGTCTGTCTTCTCCTTTGTAGCTTCCAACTAATAAGCTCCCAGGTGTTGTTTAAGAAAAACACTTGAACCATTAACAATATTTAGGATCAAATGTGCTATAGATTTAAATTAAAAAAGCAGAGCCAGAAATAGTTAATTTTTATTACCTGGTAATGTCATAGACAAGCAAAGCACCTGCTGCACCTCTGTAGTAACTTCTTGTTACAGATCTGCAAGGGAATTTTAAATTAAAATTATGCTCCCATAGTGCTTTTGTCTTCTCAGGTATGGGTTACCATGATGCCTTCTACCCAGGGCTACACATTCAGACCATCCAGAAATGGAAGCTACTGTACAATTTTGCTGCCTACTAATTAAGCACTATTTCTTGGTAGAAGTACCTTCCACCAATGTTCTGTGATCTGCACTGGTTAGCAAGCGAATTCCAGCTCGAGTCTGAACCACTGTTTTAACCTATGAACTCCTAACACTTTGCGTGCTGGCTAGAGGAGAGATTGCCTTCACTCACTCCAGGGCAACTGTGATCATCCACGGTATTTGAACAGCTTCCCAGTTTAAACAAGCAATGACCAGTGACTCATTTAGGAGTGTTCAGCTTTGAAATCAGTTTTCCCTACTACTTGGTCTGTCAGACAGGACTTTATGACCTTTAGTGCAGGTTTTCCTATGAAACTCTTACTTGATACGTCTATACTGAAGCAAATGCCCAATTCTGAACTCTGGTTCAAGCCTAAGCCCCTCTGCTACCTACACTCAGATAGCACTAACCCAGTGCTTGGACCTAGGATCCTGTCAGGATGGAGGATCCAGATGTGAATTCAAATCTCATTGCTTTGCGGTGTAGGTACAGCCTCACTGAACTCACTCTAGCAGTCTAACAAAGTATCCCACAATACCATGAGCTAACTTTGTTTGCCCTTGGGACAGTCAAATTTGCTGAACCCTGAATCCCTCCCATGCTACAAAACAAACATTAGGCTAGAGTTGCCACACTTTGGGCGAGTGCTGGGAAATCTAGGATATGAGTGGCTGGACTCAGGTCCGCACAATTAAGTATGGACACTAGAGCTCCAGATTAGGATCAGGGTTCAACAGTTCTTAATTTGGGATTACAAACGACTGAAGATTCTCAAACCTTAGGTTAGTAAGCCTAGAGTCTGCTAACTTGAGTTCCACTAGCCTTGTATATATCTGAGATTTCAAAAGAGAACTGCCTCGTTCCAATCAGAGGTTTTCTACACCAATTTGAGTAGAAAGAATCTCTCACTTGAATTTTGATCAACCATTTCAATTAAAGAATACTGTAATAGACATAACTCATTGTTCAGTATGTTTAGGTTAGCAGTCCATTCAAATATTTGTATCAAAGTCTTCAGTATTTACATTTTTCTGGGATCCTGGAATATATTAGATATTAAATAGCTGTCTGATCTATGCTCCAGACATGCTGGTATAGGTACAAAATATTACAACATGTGGGTGTTCAAGTTTAGACAAGTGTTTTAGTTCACATCCTTAAATAACACAATTTCTCTAGAATCGTATTTGGCAGATTATGAATATATTTGACAAAGGTACCCTAACTATTTTTGTAACAGACTAATTTAATACTGGGATTTATTTTCTTATATCTTTTGCCTGTCATACAGTTTCTTGGAACTTCCTAATTTTAGCCCGAGGTTTTCTACACAAATTTGAGTACTCAGAATTTGATAACATTTGGTGAGCAAACTTAAAGCATTTGTTCTATTTATGTACCTTAACCATACATAAACTTATAGTACACAACCAGCCATGAGGGGTGTTCCACAGTGTCACAAATCTATATAAAAACAGAAGGCCAGAATCTCAGCTGATGAAGTCTGCACCATTCTACTGAACTCAATGGACCTATGCCAGTTTACAAGAACTGAGGATCTGACTTAGTGGATCAGCTTTAGCCATGACATAAGGTGATACAACTCCAATCACTTAGACATTAATTGCAGCCATTTACATCAGGGCTGAATTTGGTCTTTAATATCAACGTCCTCAATTTACTATTTAATTTTAATAAGTAAATGAAAGATACCTGAATCTTTCTTGTCCTGCTGTGTCCCATATCTGTAATTTTACGTATTTACCACCTACATTTATTATCTTTGAACCAAATTCCACTCCTATAGTATGATTTGAGTCATCTTTGACTAAAATAGAAAGAAAAACAGATTTAGGATTTATTTTGACAACATTCAAGGTTTATGATCAGATGTTTTTACAAAATTTAAGAATAGCTCAATATATTCATTGTGAAGATACAAGTATAGACAGTGAAAGTGCAATTAAAAATAGATCTCTACCATTTACTGTAAATGCTAGATAAGTCATCTTCTGTGAAACATATGCTCTCAGTTTATACAGGAGCAAAACTCTTCAATTGTAACTTTAGAATTACACACAGCCCATCAAACGACCAGGTGAATTATACACAATCCAACATATCTTCACAGCCATTGATAAATTTTTTCCTCATAAAATTTCTGAATACCCTGACCAATTCAAAATATTGCTGCAAGAAATAGTCTCTTTTAAATAAAGCCACTTCATAATACTGAACCCCTGGCATTTTGAAATAATTGTAGTAGTCTGTTTCATAAGACTTGTTTTTAAGACCAATTTAACACGACAGCAGAATACAAAGGACTTAATCTTGTCCACAAATATGCAGGCTCTGATTCTCCTCTAAAAATAAATGAATAAACTTGCTCCTGCACATGTACAGAGCAGATCTGATATTCTAAAATATGCAGCAATGCACATCTGCTTCAGCGCAGGAAGGAGCACATCCCAGGGCACAACTATGGGACCATATGGGTGTTGTATGAGTTAGCCAGGAGATAAAACTGTTTCCTAGTTAGCCAATATAAATGGTACATAATTAAAGCAGTGTTTCAGAATCCCAGTTCATTTTTATTAAAAAAATATCACGATAATGAACGCATAACTGAAAGTGATAATTGTAAAATAATCCACTAAACCATTCAGCACCACTGCAAGAGTCAACAGAATATCTGCCAACTATTTAATAGGAAAGACAGGATTGTCTATTAGCTATAGCAAGAGGCTAGGCATTGGATGACTTCCTGGGCGTCCTTAAGAAACAATTAATTTCTTTCTGCCTCAGCTGCCCATCTGCATAAACAGCAATAAAACCTTAACCATCTCTGTAGAATGCTCTGAAAGCTTTATTTACTACCATGTGTCAGAGGTGTGGGAATGCCTTTATAGTTAAGGCTGCATCATAATATTTGTTTAAAGGTAGATCTTTCTAAGTTCTCTAAAACTGAGAGGCTTAAACAGATTTCTGTGAAACTTGGTGTGTACCAGTAGGTAAGATTAGTGACCCATATTTGGAGTTATTTTAGTCCAGATATATAAGCCTCCACCCCTAAAAAGAGCCATTCAAAGTTTATAGGTGAGGTTTTGTTTGTTTTCCTGCCCAGAGCTAGAGATCAAACTCTTGCTAAGATGCAAGTAAAAGAGGTCTCAAACTGTTAAGTTTTATCCAAAGTAAGGCATAACACACACTAAAGCTACAGAGATTTAGTGACAAGAGTATTTAACAAAATGTACCTTACTTTTTACACTGCACATGTCAATTCAGAAAAACAACATTTCCACTGCTGTAATTCTATGTGCTTTAAACTCTACTCTTGTAAGTGGTCTAACATCAATGTTAGATTGCTTTGAAATCTGGTATGCCTCATGAATGCAAAAGATAATGTTAATGATCCAAATGTGGGGTCATTTGACCAAGGGATTCTAGAGTTATAATTCCCCCACCAAAAAAAGAAAAAAATAAAAGGTACTATGAATGGATGAATCCCAGGTTTCTTGAGGAGTGTGAACTCACCATTCAAACATAATTAATCCTAACCCCCACTTTAAAACAAAAGCATTTTGAACTGAATGGCTACAGGTTTCTGCAATCTGACGCTTAGGCCTGGTCTACACCACAGAGTGAGGTTGATGCAAGGTAACTTATGTCAGCCTAACCATGTAAGCATCTACACTAAATGCATTTAGCACCTACACTAGATGCACCTGCCACACTACACCAACTTCACTTCACTTCCATGAACGCTTCAGAATCCTACTTTGATCTAAGTGCTCTGCTAATAGGAAGACCTTTTCATCCCCTTGCTCTAGGTAGTACAGCCTTCCGGACACGCACCTCAGCTGCAGCAGCAGGACATGGCTCCAGGCTGGCACCAGCTGAGCTGACTGCAATTCCCCCGACACCCTTCTCCAAGCTGCCATAGCTGCCTCCCTTTGCAGAGCAGGAGATGCACCGCAGCCTGCTCCTAGCACAATTCTTGGGAGCCAGAGCTGTAAGGGGACTGGACTGGATGGGGGGTGTTGGGGGGAACAGAGAAGTGTGAAGGGCCAAAGGATGTGAAGGAGGCAGGGCTGGAGAGTGGATGAGGAGATGCAGGGGAATCAAGGAACAGGGAGATGAGGGACTGAGGGAAGGAGGCTAGAGTAGAGGCAGATGTGAGTGGGGAGGCCACTCTGGAGAGTAGGGAGGATATGGGCAGGCTAGAGGGAAATGTGAGAGCTAGAGCCTCATGGCCCACAGCTCACAGACAGCCAGGGTATCCTCCCACCCTGAACTGGGTGTAAGAAGTGACCCACACAGAGACTGTCACAGCTGCCTCCCTGCCTCCACTGCTAGGAGAGAGCAGGACATGGACCTACAGACCCCTCACAGTGTGCCATCACTGACTTGGGGGGGGAGGGAACACCAATGTAAGTATAGCTCCCCAGGTGCCAGAGACCCAGCTCTACTGCCCCCAGGTTGGCTTGTGGTTGGCCAGGGGCCCCACAAGATCTTATAGCCCTGGGTGTTAATCCAGCCATGCCTCCAGCACTTTCAGCAGCAGCATTTGGCTGAAAATGCTGGGGTAGGGGGCTTGCTTTTACACAGTGGCAGCAGGTAACCCTCACTGCTGAAAATGTCTTTGCAGGTGGTTTTCCTTCAGCGGCAAGGGCCACTTAAACCCACTGCCGAAAGTGGAGGTAGCCCTGGTGAGTGATGCTTGGCTAGGAACCCAGCCACTTGTGTCACAACCTTCAAAAGGTTGAGTGCCCCTGATTTATTCTGACCTCCTTTTGCATATTGCAGGACTCAGTCTTGACCACCAACTCTTGCTGATGTCCTTGGGTCGAGGCAGTGTCAGTTCATTGCTTATAATCAACTGTTACTGCCTTTCAGAATACGTCCTACAATCTATCACACTGACAAAACAAATTGATATATGCGCTCCCAGTAAGGATGCGCCTGCCAGCACAGGGAACAAGCATGAACATGCACAAGCAATGAAATTACTGAAATGACTGTATGCCAGTGTAAGTTAGGTCGACTTAATTTTGTAGTGTAGGCAAGTTGCTCGGGTAGATTCAGGTTCTGTCAATACAACTACATTGCACAGTGGTACGTAAATCCACATCTGGACAGATGCAGTTATGATGACCTAACTCCAGGTGCAGAAGTGTCATGTTGACAAAAGGACTTCTCTCATCAACACAGCTACCGCTTTTTGGAGACATGCATTACCTATGCCAACAGGAAAAGTATCCCATTGGCACTGTAGTGCTAAGGATGCATCGGTGTAGTTATGCTGCTGCAGATTTTAAGTGCACCTGATAGTAATGAGGGGCACTTTCATTTAGGAGAACACAAAGTATTGGAGGTGCAGGGGAAATCAGACATGTAAAGGCTTTCTGGGAAGGGAGGAGGAAAAATGGAAATGAGGGACAGGGAAGGTGAGAGGTCAGAGGCTTAAGTGAGGGAGACATGGCACCCTCCAGCTCTGCTAGTGTACACTCAACTCTACAACATGTGCTATTCTTTTTGAGAGCTAGCTAAGGCTGACAGTGTATGTCAGGATATGGAACCTCTAGAATATTAAAACCCTAAAGGGTCAATGTGCATGATGAGGCATTGCTTGTAACGGGAAGGTGGTGTGGGCAACCCATTTTCCCTTTTTGTCCTCCAACAGCACTAGCTGGAATCCCAGGCCTTGACAAATCTGCCAGACACATAGGGGCCAGCCCAAAACATGAAGCACCACCTATGTTTGAGGCAGAGAAGGGATCTCCCCCACCCCCCACTGTTGAAAGTCTGGTGCCACCACCTTCTGGCAGTGGTGCGCAGCACACTGCACCCCCCCACTGCTGAAAAACAGCCATGGATACCTTCAGCAGTGAACACAGCGCACAAAAGACTCCTGATGACAGAAAAAAGCCAATGTCCTCCGGGAGAGGGGAGGGGAAGGGACAGAAACAGATATCGGTGCTGAGAACGTCCTCAGTGCCTTTAAAAAGAAGTGCCATGGCAACCTGGTGCCCCGGATTTGTTGAGCCCTTTGGAATCCTATGGATAAGAGTGAATGGGTTGTAAAAGGAAATGACGAACTCAGCAACTGTGAAGTTGGCAGAGTAAAGGTATGTGTGTTTAGGGGATGTGCATGGGGCAGGGGGACTGCTGAAAAAGGGAACAGTTAAGGTTGTATGGGCAATGTTAACTCTGTATTTGCCATTTTTCAGAAGACTCAGCTTTGACCAACTCAATGTTTTGCAAAGTGGTGGCATGGAACCAACCAAATCTTACCTCTGGGTTTTTTTGGTCATCCAATATAAACAAAGCATCACCATCACAACTAGATATATGTATAGTCTAACAAATTCTGGCCCAGTCTACTCAGGCATCAGAAACATGCTTACCAGCATGCACTAGTATGGTTTATCTGGACACTATGGGCAGGGACTATTACAGAGCATCATAGTACAGATTATCTTCCCCACAGTCTACTCTACAGCATATTTTTAAGAAAGTGATTGAGCATATTTCTCTAAAAAAATCCCTGTCTACTTTACTTGAAAATTTGCTTGCAAAGAAGATTTTTAAACAAGGCTGTGGCTAGCAAAGAGTGGATGCTAGTGTGGATAGCGTCTGAAAGCTGCTGTTTGTCGTATTCCCATACACGTCACTGTGCCCAGAAATAAATACTTACATTTCTTCTCAATAAATTGATGAAGTAAACAGGACTTGCCAGTTCCAGCATTTCCAATTACCAAGAATTTAAACAGGAAATCTGAAAAAAAAAAAACCAAACAAGACAGACCCATGTGCAAATATGAAAGTGAAAAGAACTATCTATGAGACGACGACTATTCTTTAATATCTGATTTTTGTTTTGTCAGCAGACCAAACAAACAACCGTAAGGAGAAAACAAGTCTTCAGCCAGTTAGCTGCCACTAACTGTTAGTGTAAAAGGCAGGAATACATAGGAAACTTAAGAAAATGCCCAGAGACATAAAGGTAGCAATAAAGGGGTTAAAAGAGTTAGCACACTAGGTTTATGAAGCTACAGAGATGGATCATTTAAAAAACAAAATAAAACAGAAAAGCTGAATTAAAAGGTCAATTTAAGGGGTGGGGTGGGGGTCAAAAAAACCCCTGAAAGTATAATTAGTATTCCAAGCGGATGTTCTCAGGTTTTAACAGTATCACTACTTCTCACAGTGGGAGTCCTAAACACCATTAAAAAAGCCATTTCAAGTTTCTCAGGTGACATTACACCACAGTTCTTATACTTGAGGATGTTTCTGCAAAGTCATAATGAAAATCTTGTATCAAAAGACATAGTAATTGGTTAATATAATAAAATATTGAAGTAACATTTCCATGCCTCAACTGTTAACACAAGACTATTTATTTTAGCACAGAAACTGATCAGCTTCACTCAAACAGTTCTTATATCCAAAGAACACAGAAGAGCCAAACTTAAGACAGTTGAGAAAAAAATGGAGGTTACTCACCTTCGTGCAGTAGCCGAAGTTCTTCGAGATGCGCGCTCCTGACACGCTCCACTCTAGGTGTTTGGTTGCCCTGTGACTCTGGATCGGGAGAAAAACTTGCAAGCAGTGGCTCTGGCAGCTGGAGATGATAGTGGCGTCCGTTGGTTCCTGCCATCAGTGACGTCACGCTTTCATCCTCCCCGCTGCCGCTGCCGCCCAGTTCCTTTCTACCACGGACGAGACCTGCAACAAGAAGATAGATACCACCCGAAGTAGAGGGGAGGAGGGCGGGTAGTGGAGCATGTCAGGAGCGCGCATCTCGAAGAACTTTGGCTACTGCACGAAGGTGAGTAACCTCCATTTCTTCTTCGAGCAGCGCTCCTGACTGCTCCACTCTAGGTGATTTTGTAGCAGTTAATTAAGGATGTATGGTGGTGGGCACTTCGGAGTGTACACTGCCCATTGTTTGTAGGACTGCACGGCCTACTGCTGTGTCCATATCAGAAAAACGTTCTAATGCATAATGCCTAGCAAACATGTCATCTGAAGCCCAAGTCGCTGCCTGACAGATGACGTGCATCGGAACCTTCGTAAGAAATGCCATTGATGATGCAAAAGCCCTGGTAGAGTGAGAATGAATTGTGTGTGGTGGTGCCATTTGGCAAGAGGAGTAAGCCATACATATACAGCTCAAAATCCATGTAGATAGTCTCTGTTTAGAGATAGGTTGTCCCATTGATCTTTCAGTGGTGGATACAAACAGTCTATCAGTCTTTCTGAATGGTTTGGTTCGTTCAATATAGAAGGCAAGTGCCCTTTTAACGTCTAACGTATGCAGGACGCTTTGTTGTGCTGATGAATGCGGTTTGGGGTAGAAAACTGGCAAATATATCGTTTGATTGATGTGGAAGGAGGATGATGCTTTTGGGATAAATTTGGGATGTAACCTCAATGAAACTTTATCCTTATAAAAAATGGTATAGGGTGGACAGGCCATCAATGCTGCCAACTCGCTCACCCTCCTAGCTGAAGTAATTGCAACCAGAAAGGCCACCTTCATGGATAAGCGCAGTAAGGAAGAGTTGGCCAAGGGTTCAAATGGTTGTCGAGTTAGGGCTTTCAGCACCAGTGAGAGATTCCAGGGGGTTGCTGGTGGCTGAACATGTGGGAAGAGATTATTGAGACCCAGCATAAACCATTTGATGATGCGATGTGCAAATACTGAAGCACCATCTACCCTTATGTGGAATGTTGCAATAGCCGCTAGGTGTACTTTGATTGTATTAACTGATACGTTTGTTGCTTTCAGGTGTAGAAGATACTCAAGGATCGCTGGGATCGGAGCGACGATGGGGGACAAGGATCGTTGTGCACACCAGCTGGAAAAGCGTCGCCACTTATACAGGTAAGTAGCCCTTGTGGCTGGTTTCCTACTGTTTAGTAATACATGCTTAACCTCGTGTGAACATTGCAATTCCCCATCTTCGAACCATCTTGTCTCCGAGCTGTTAGGTGAAGCTTGTCTACATGACTGTGAAGGCGGGTCCCGCTGTTCTGTGATAACAGATCTGGTACGCGAGGGAGGGCGATCGGTCTCTCTGTTGACATTCGGAGGAGGGATGAATACCATATTTGACGGGGCCAGTCCGGTGCTATCATGATTACCTTTGATCTGTCTTGTTGAATCTTGCAAAGTGTCCGTGCTATTAGGGGAATGGGTGGAAACGCGTAGAGAAGTGGACCTCCTCAAAAGATGAGGAACGCATCTCCCCTGGAGTTCTGTCCCCTGCCCTCTCGGGAACAGTTTTGGCTGCATTTGCTGTTGTGTACTGTAGCGAATAGATCTATCATGGGAATACCCCAGATGTTGAAGATTTGCTGTATTACATCTGTGCGGATCTCCCATTCGTGTTGGTCCGGAAAAGAACGGCTGAGTCTGTCCGCTATAGTGTTCTGTTGGCCTGGCAGGTATTCTGCTCAAAGTGTTATGTTGTGACATATGCACCACTCCCACAAGGTAATTGCTTCGCAGCATATGCTCCTTGACCTGGTACCCCCTTGACGATTTATGTAAGCCATGCATGTTGTGTTGTCGGTTCGGATTGTTATCGCTCGGCCTTGGATCAGGGGAAGAAAGTGGTGGCATGCCCTGAAAACTGCCCTCAACTCTAGTAGGTTGATGTGGAGGCTGCTTTCCGCCATAGACCACCGTCCTTGAATTGTTTGTTCCTGGCAATGGGCCCCCCAACCCATCAACGAAGCATCGGTGGTGATTATCGTTTGCCGTTGTGGTGGTAAGAAGGGAACCCCTTGTACCAGATTGGTGCTGTCTAACCACCAACTGAGGGAGTCTTTGATAACCTTGGGAACCATTAGCATGATTTTGGTTGGTTGCCTGCAATGATTGAATCGGGAAAGAAACCAGAGTTGAAATGGACGCATTCGAAGTCTGGCGTTCTTGACCAGGTAAGCTGATGCCGCCATGTGGCCGAGCATTCTCATGGCGGTATGTGCTGAAATCATAAGAGCTCCTTGAATGCTGGTTGCCAAATGGCCTAATTTTTGAACTCTGTCTAATGGGAGGAAGGCTCTGGCCACCCGTGACTGAATCCGTGCCCCAATAAACAATGTCCTGAGTGGGGTTTGGAGCTGATTTGTCTATATTTATGTCGAGGCTGAGGCTTTGGAACAGGTTTGTCGTGGCCTGCACTGCTTGTGTTGTAAGGTGACTCGTGGGTGCCTTGATTAGGAAATCGTCTAGATACGGGAAAACTTCGATATGCCTGCGCCTCAGGTATGCTATAACCAGGGCCATGAGCTTGGAAAAAACTCTGGGTGCCATACACAGGCCAAAGGGTAAGACTGTATATTGGTAGTGTGTGTGAAGCACCCAGAACTGCAGGAACTTCCTGTGACATGGTCGAATGGACACATGGAAGTATGCGTCCTTTAAGTCAAGGGAGGCCATCCAGTCGAGTCGTTGGATGTTTGGCAATATATTGTTTATGGACACCATCCTGAATCGTTTCACCTGAACGTGTGTATTGAGCTTTCAGAGGTCGAGTATCGGCCTCCATCCACCTGTTTTTTTCTCGACTAGAAAATACAGGGAATAAAAACCCCTCCCCTCCTGAGACCTCGGAACCCTTTCTATGGCTCCTAGTTTGAGAAGACGAAGAATTTCTGTTTGTAACTGTTGTACGCGAGTGGTGTCCCTGAAGAGGGACGGGTAGGGAGGGGAGGTTGTTGGAATAGAAGTGAATGGAATGGAGTAACCGTACTGGACAATCTCTAGTACCCATCTGTCTGATGTTATGTTCTTCCACTGTGAGAGGTACGGTTTTAGCTTGTCGCGAAAAGTCAGGTGGTAGGATGGTGTATGCGTAGGACTGCCAGGCGACTGGGGAAACACTCCCTCGACCTGTCCATCAAAATTGCTGTTTCGCATTGCCAGGCTGGGAGGTCTGATGTACATGATTTTGTTGTCTGCCTCTCTGTGGTTGCCTGGGCCTATTTCTATAATTATCCCCACGCCGGCTAGATGTAGGCTGGCCATATCTCATGGTAGTGGACTGATTCTTGTACTCCCTGAAAGGGTATTGCTGTGTATAGATGCCCAATGTTCGTAATGTGGCTCTGGAGTCCTTGAGCCCGTGCATCATCGCATCCGTCGACTGCTCAAACGAGTTATTCTTATCAAATGGCAGGTCTTCAATAGAGCGTTGCATCTCCCTTGGCAATTCTGCTGCTTGCAACCATGAGGAACGCCGCATCACGACTGCCGTCCCAAGCGTCCGGGCTGCCACATCATCTGCATCTAAGGGTGCCTGGAGAGCAACCTTCGCCGCCAACAAGCCTTCTGCGATCAGCGGGCCTATTTGGTTTTGTGTGTCTTGTGAGAGGGTTTTGAACCCTTCATTTAGGTTGGTGTAAATATTGTAACTATAATCGGCTAATAAAGCGGTGTAATTAGAAATACGAAGTTGCAGAGCCGCCAAGGTATACTTTCTTCCCTAGGAAGTCGAGTTTCTTATCCTCCTTATTAGATAACTTTGTCTTAGAGAAGGATTGTCTACGCCTCTGCTTCGCTGCTTCCACCACTAGCGAATTAGGCTGGGGATGAGAAAAGAGAAATTCATTCCCCTTGGGAGCTATAAAATACTTTTTGTCAGCTCTTTTCTTCGATGGCGGTGCTGATGCTGGGTTCTTCCAGATAGTATTTGCAGGATCTAATATGCCCTCATCCATTGGTAGGGCTAGTTTAGTGGACCCCGCCGACTGCAAGATCTTATACAATTTGTGCTGATTGGTAAGGGCTTCCTCCAGCGGGATGTCCATCAACTCTGCAGCTCTTATAAACAGATCCTTAAACTGTTTATTATCATCAGTCTTGGTTTGAGGGATGGTGTCTTTCGTAGTCTCTTGTATATTCGTCAATGGTGTGCCCATAGCCGCTACATTAGGTACGGTTTGGGTAACTGGCTAAATAGCTCCATTGCTGTTAACTGGCAGTGGGAAATTGTAAAATTGACATGGTATTCCAGTCATTCCCTGTTGAGGGTACAGCAACCAGGGGGAATAAGCCCATGGTGCTGTGCAGTTGTATTGTAAAGGTGCAGGTTGATTCACTTGTTGTATAGGCGACTGGCTCTGCACTGGGCTTGAATGTTGATCTGAGTCAGATTCTCTCCTTTGTGATGACAGAGATGACTCAGAGTCCGACGAATCCGATTGAAAAAGAGGAGACCCCGGTGAGGAGTGAACTGTGAGGTGCTCTGTCAAATCAATATGTTTAGATTTCCTAGCCCTTTTAGTGGGAAGGGACTGGGAAGGTTGATCAGTAAGTGCAGCAGGCAGAGGCTGTGGCTGTATCTGTATTGCAGCACTCTGAGGTGTTGAAGGCTGCACCGTTGGGGGGGGGGGGCGAGCGGAACCTGCGGCACCAAGCACGGTGCTGAGGTGGGCACCGTCAGGGTGCTGAAGAGGGCACTGGCAGAGGCAGCGCTGGTTGCAGTGCCGGCATCAGAGCTGCAGTTAAAGGCGGCACCGTGTTCGGCGCCGCATGCGGCAGCGGCGGCATTAGAGAGCGCGCTGCCGGTTTAAACTTTCAGTTTGTGCAGCTTGTCGGAAGGAGTTTCCGCCAGAGTATCAGTAAGCTGGTCGGCAGAGCTCCGCTGTCCTTGTGGCTCAGTCCCTTTTAACTGTTTTGAGGGCACCGGGGAGGAGCTGACAGACCTCCGTTTGTGCGCTCCCTCAGCCTGAGGAGAGGCACCGGGGTCCGACGATGGTCGGAGCGCGCCTTCTAGGAGAAGGATTTTTAACTTGCGCTCCCTTTCCTTCCTTGTCCTGGCCGTAAGCTTTTTGCAGAATTGGCACTTCTGAGAGAGATGACTCTCTCCAAGACATTTGATACATGAGGAGTGTCCATCTGATAGCGGCATAGCGTCGTGACAAGAATCACAGCGCTTGAAACCCGCAGGATTCGTCATTGCTTTAAGTTGTTAATCTGTGTAGTGTTAGACACTACTGTTGTTGCTAATGCTGTCTATATCTCTCTCTCTCTCTCTCTTTTTTTTTTTTTTTTTTTTTAAAGCTAAAAGAAAAAAAGGTCCCCTGAGGGAGAGCCACCGCTGACTCCGTCCGGAGTCTGGAGCAGTAGAAAGGAACTGGGCGGCAGCGGGGAGGATGAAAGCGTGACATCACTGATGGCAGGAACCAACGGATGCCGCTGTCATCTCCAGCTGCCAGAGCCACTGCTTGCAAGTTTTTCTCCCGATCCAGAGTCACAGGGCGACCAAACACCTAGAGTGGAGCAGTCAGGAACGCTGCTCGAAGAAGAACGAAGCATTGCTATTTGAAGTACAATATCAAGAGCTAACAAGAAATTCAACGTCATGCTGAACAAAGTCAAATAATCAATCAAGATATATCAATACACAAGAAGAGATTAAGTATTCAGGAAACACTGGCATAAATATATTACAACCAAGAAATTGCTGGATTGACTAAAGATATATTTAGTCAAATATATAAGCCACTTTGTAAGAAATAAATAACTTTGTATTATAATAATGCCAACTACAAAGAAATTAAGAAAAACTCTGTTCGTAAAAACAAATCACCAAAGCAAAAAAAACCCCAAGCACATTATTTAGCCACCACCCCCTCCAGAAACGCTGCACCCATTTGCCAGAGACTGACATTCTGCAGATGGTCAGTGTGGTCACACATTTGTACTAATCAGTCTACGTGCAATACCGTGCTGCTATTATTTCTTCACGTGACTGCAGTATTTTAGATAGTGCTGAAGTAGGTTTAGACATGCCTTAGCTTCTATAATGCAGCTGTCATTTATAGCTGATTTTTTTTGTTAACATTGATCATTAACAGTACAAAACTCTTGAGTTGGTTATACTTTAATTTTGTTTTAATTAATCCCACATCGATATTAATTACTTAACTCTGTACTTCACTGCAACATTTTCTATACCTGAAACAAGTTTTTCTATATAAGTACAAGCTTTAAAAAGTTATCTATTCCAGGATCATTCCCTTTGTGGCAAATACAAAATTCTAGCATGTCAGTGCTATGGAAAGTGATTCAGAAATAGGGGTTCACTGAACATTAATTATTTACGTTTGGGTCGACTGGTTCATTTATAAATTCAGTATTTGCGCTTTGCCCATGCCTACTTCAGCCTCCCCTTGAAGAACTATTTCCACTGTTGGCTTATGACAAGGAAAAGAAACAAACACTTAAGTCTGATATTGACCTGAGAACATTTACATTTCTCTCTCAATACATGGCAACTAAAAAACATCTGGCTTAAGTTAGTTCAAGGTAGATAAATCCAATATTAAAAAAAGTTAATTCAAAGCGGTTTATTTTTAACAGTAAGCCTCACTTACGATAACCTATGGTAAGGCCTAAACTTACTATAGTCTATTAAGATCATTTATGTAATGAAAAGTATTAATCAGTATATGTTTGTCACCACATTTTTTATTATTATTATTACTGGACTGATGGAAAGCACTAGCACAGGAACTCAAAGTCTGCTGAAATGCTATTAGCTTTTGACCAGTAGCATCTTCTGCAAATAGACTAATTTTGTCATTTCAATTTATTCAACTGTTGAGGTCCATGACTAGTTATTTGAAAGTTAAGAAACAGATTAAAGTTGAGAGAGCAGGGAGCTTGTTTCCCTTTTCGAATCTACGGATAAGAAAACTGGGTGTGAAAAGAAGGTATCTACTAGTTCTAAAATCTTGAAATCAAAGTAACAAGAAACAAATCAGTCCAATCCACTAACAAGCAACACTTCCCAGCTGTTTTTAAATGTAGAACATGTTTTGATACATTAAGCATCCAGTACGTAAGGTAACAACTAATAAAACCATTTTAAAATGTTGTTTTTGTACATTTTTAATTTCCATCCAAATAAAAGCTCAACACAAGTAAAAATAAATCTAAGTTAAAGTAAATTAGCCTATAATTGATTAAATGTGCATAGATATGGCATATCCTGATTAGCAAAAAGTAGTACCAAATTTAGCGTAAAGGTTATATTTGGTTAGTAACAATTAAAACAGACTTTGCAACTAATGAGGCAGCCTCTCTTTGGGGAAAATAATAAAAAACAAGATTAAAATCAATTATTTAAATCAAGGTTTCCTGCTTGCAAATTTAAATCATGATTAAAACTCAGTGATTTAAATGAACTCAGCCTGAAAGTTAAAAAAATTTTCAAAGAACTATTTTATTCTAAGCAGTCAGTTTTCTTTTAATCATCCTTATTAGTTTTTATATACATACACACTCTTACAAATACAGCTAGGTTCCAGGAAATACAAAATAAACATGAAACTGAAGTGTAAATATGAAGACAAGGACTCCACCACAAAGTGAAAATTAATTTCTTCAACCACTCAGCATCAGTGGTCAAATAGTTTATAAATGCATTGAACTTTGGAGAAGGGAGGAGAGAAATCAGGACACAGCTAATGTGTGCCAAAGCCTGGAAACCATACTTCATAAGAAGTCCTCAGTAAGCCCTTCATTTATAGGATCCCTCTCCCCAAAAGCATGGGTGCATTCAAGCTTTAGTCCATTTTGTTTCAGATGAGAATGAGTTTTTTGTTAGGGAGTCATTAAGCATCCCTACACATGAAAAATAGGAAATCTAGCACAAACAAAATTCTCACTGTTTATAAAATCCTGCTGTTGTAGAGTAAACGGGAAGACATCCAACAGTGTCTTCTGTACTATTTTCAACTCTCCCGTGTCTATAAATTTCTTCCAGAATGTATTCATTTCTACAATGAGGATGTACACAAAAGAGACCCCGTTTTACGCTTATTGTATATTGCCTTCTGTGCCAAATACAGTTAGATTTATATCAAATCATTACACTTTCTGCTAATTTGAGATGTTTGGCTAGCTCACAGCTATAGGACCACTCTTCTTTGCCACATTCTGTTCCCAAATCACACTCCCACTTACCCTTCACTCCTTCGCCCAGCTATTCATACTTCCTTGACAAGAAACAGTAAGATGAGAGGGTTTTGTTCTAATCTATTTGATGGGCTTTCAGGACAGTAACCTCCGGCAATGAAGGTAGATGTGTATCACTGATTCTCCAGGGCCTTTATTCTGCTTTCGGCTCTTTCTCCAACTTCTGGATTTTCAAAAAGTATATTTTTCAGAAGGTTTTGTTCTCTGGGCCACCAGGAAAGACTTCAAGACCAATGCTTGGCATTAGCTGGCAGCTTTGTAGATCTCTTGAAAAAGCTTCTAAATCCATAATTTTCCCCACTTACAAATGAACTCAAGCTTTTCAAGAGAACAGTGGTCACAATGAATCACAGAATCATAGGGATGGAAGGGACCTCATAGGTCATCTAGTCCAACCCCCTGCCAGAGGCAGGACCACTCCCACTAAACCATCCCAGTCATGGTTTTGTCCAGCCGGGCCTTAAATACCTCCAAAGATGGAGATTTCACCACCTCCCTCGGCAGCTCATTCCAAGGCTTCACCACTCTCCTAGTAAAAAAAGTTTTTCCTAATATCCAGCCTCGACCTCCCTAACCGCAACTTGAGACCATTGCTCCTCATTCTGTCCTCTGTTATTACCGAGGACAGTCAAGCTCCATCTTCCTTAGAGCATCCCTTCAAGTAGTTGAAGGTTGCTATCAAATCCCCCTTCAATCTTCTCTTCTGCAGACTAAATAAGCCTAATGCTTCCAGTCTTTCCTCATTGGGCTTGTGCTCCAGCCCTTTAATCATTTTGGTTGCCCTCCTCTGAACTCTCTCTAGCATGTCCCTGTCCTTTTAGTAGTGGGGAGCCCAAAACTGAACACAGTATTCTAGATGTGGCCTTACCAGTGCAGAATAGAGGGGAATGATCACATCCCTTGATCTGCTGGTAATACTTCTTTTGATGCAGCCCAGTATGCCATTGGCCTTTTTGGCAGCAAGAGCACACTGCTGACTCATATCTAGCTTCCCATCCATCATGACCCCCCGGTCCTTTTCTACACTGCTGCTACTTAGCTGAATCTTTCCCAGCCTGCAGCGGTGCATGGGGTTTTTTCGTCCCACGAGCAGGATTTTACACTTGTCCTGCACTGATACTGTTTCCTTCAACTTACTGTCTTCCTGATTTAAAAGTGGGACAGTGATTTTAAAACCAATTGCAAATAAAGAAGTCTCCAGAACTACATCTGGTTCTTGTCAGATTGTGCAGCTTAAAAAAAAAAAAAAAAAAAAAAAATCAAAATTCCATCCCCATTACTTCTACATCATATCAATGTGGCTCCTTTCACACAGAAACCATGAACCTTGTTCATTCTCACTCTCTCTCTCTATATATATCAAGTGCTGCCAAAAACATGAAGTAAACTGAATAAAAAATATGGAAGATACTGTTTTCTCATTAACCTCTTTCAGTTACAGGTCATCTCCACAACTACTCCAACAGCCGTACTTCAAAAAAAATAGCTGAAAGCTTAGAGTGAAAAAAGCAAAATTGGCATTTTGGGATTTCTAAGTTTGTCTCTCAATTATTGGTATCATTCTAGCATGGAGAAACCCACATTAGAAGTAGGGTCTAACACGGGCATTGCTGGCGTCTGCCACAGGGGGCCCATGCCTTGAATCCTGGTGCCAGTGCTCCAGGTCCTGGCAAGGTCCCTGCCTCTCCCAGTCTCCGGCCGGAGATCTGGGGCCCAGCTGGCTGCGGCAGCAGCGGCTGCTTCTGGCCCTGCAGCCACAGCTGCCACTCCCTGCCCTGTCCCCGGCCGAGGACAGAGCCTGGACCAGTGCCCCAGTTCCTTCCCCAGGACAGCAATGTGCCTGGGGTCTAATACTTCTGTGTGGTATAATCTCAGTAAGACAGTCCATTCTTCAAGGTATTTGTTGTTTGGAGTTGTTGACTGCTCAGATCAGATTTACTTGATCTAGAATTTTTTTTTCTTTCAAAAGCTGCCAGCCTCACCATGGTGCCTGGGGTTTGTAGTGTGGCGCCTAGCGCTGCCACGGAATTGCTCTGGTGGAGTTCCCCTGATGCCTAAAAATAGAGCCACCAGCAGCACTCAGAGGATCTGACAGCACTTTGGCAGCAGGGGGCTCTGCACTGCTGCTGAAAGTGACAGTGGCAGTATTTCAGTAGCAGAGGCATGCTGGGTGCCTAGCTGTGCAGCCCTGAACTCGACTGCTTTTTAAGTTGTTTTAAGTTCTCCTATTTTAAGTTCAAATTTTCCTAGAACTGCTCTGATTAGGTGAGAAGAGCTAGCATTTCCTTAGCAAAACAGTTGCCTTCCATTTTACAAAATATTATTGGTATCAAAGTTAACTGGAGGAGAACATCTAAGTATAAATCTTATTTGCAGTAGCAAAGTCCGGGAATTAAACAGGAAAACGTGGGATCAGTTCTACACTACAAAATTTTGTTGGCATAGCCATATCTGTTAGTGGTGGTGGCAAATCTCATTTCTGCTGGCAAATGGCTCAAATGGATGTTGTGATATGGTGAAATAACTCCTTCTGCTAGTGTACAGTACATCATTCCAGAAGTTGAATTAATTATACCAACAAGACCTCTTTTGCTGATATGAGTCTCCATTAAGGGGCTCTGTCAATATAGCTTATGAGCACAACCTCAGTAAAGCCTTTGTGGCGTAGAGCATAGACAAGCCACACGTTTCCAGATACCATGGGAGACCATAGTTAAATCAACAAATATTTCTACAGAGACTTGAACTGTCCTTTCTTTTGTTGTGCACAGCACTTAGTACAACTTTGAAAGCTTCTGTAACACAATATTGCTTACTTTAGTTTAAATAAGGTTTCAGAGGCTCAGAAGCATAAAGGCTGCAGCCTGTGATGATGAAACATGGACTTTCCTGAATATGTACAAGCAAAAATAATATAATTCCTAATGTGCTTTCTTGCAGAATACAACCAGATGTGTTTCTTGAGATCACGCAGGCATTTTAGATGCACCTGGTTCTTTGCAAGAATGATTCCAGCAGCATAAAACAGCATGAGACTGCCTGCAGCAATGCTCCTATCAAAATGCAGCATGGTATTGGAGATCTCTACCCTAAAACTAACTAAGGCTTTTCATATATCATTGTAAGTTAGATCTAAGTCTACAGAAATGTACTCTTCTTGTAGCACTGAGGAAGCTAAATTCCACAGTAGAGCAGCATCATTTAAAATTAAAAATCAAATTGTTTTATTAGTTACAAAAATAGCCAGTACAGTAATCCTGCTATTTTGGTAGAAAATTCAGGTTATTTTATGCCATCCCCCTATTTTCATTTTTCTGCACATCAGACCTTTTAAAATTGACAATGGACAACCTGCATTTGAAGCAGCCAATGTGAATCTGGAGGCTATGACAGCTACAGAGAACAGAACTTTTGGAACCACAGAAAACATAGGAAGCAGTTTGAGATCTTAAGACAGACATGCTACCTGGATGTTTGTTAAGATGATCAGCAATGATGTAGTTAACTGAAAGATACAGTTTACATAGACTAGCTTGTGGCAAGGGAAGAGTTCCAAAGTAAGTATGATAGCCACAAAAGCCCCTAACACTCCAAACATAATGCTATATGTTTTGCTGGCAACCAAAAGTTCTCCAAATTCCATTTCTAATCAGGTATTTGTTTTATATTATACCAGTCTAACAAGTCCATGAAACTTTTGCAGAAAAAGAGGTTATTTGCAATGAAGTGACTTCAACGCAACTAGAATTCAGGCATTTGTTATATTACACTCAAGACAAAATGTGGCTAGTTTGCGTGCTAGTACCAGACAGATAAAAAGAGAATGACATTAATATAAACAAACTGGATATCAAAGACAAATTAGCTGCAAATGCACAGATCAGCATTTCCAAATGAAACTGTCCAGATCACTCCATCATGATCTTTCATCCCTGTAGTTATGAAGATGTGCTTTCCCCAAGAATAGGGGTGTCAAACTCAAGGGAATAAAGGAAGTGCTCCAGCCAGTCCTGGCTCAGCTCTGCTGTGGTCTGCCAACCCATCAGAGTCTCAGTCACAGCAGGCTGGACTAGGCTCCTGGAAAGCCACTGCATGCCCCCCCCCCCCACTGTTCACTGTCAGGCACTCAGCATGGTAATTTGATTAACAGCACAATGCACAAATCACAAACAAGCAACTGGGGCCCACATGGGAACGAGCCAATCAAAGGCCAGCATGCTGAATAACAGACAGTCAGTAGGCACAGGAGGGGGAGTGGAGGAGGTCAGAGCCCAGCCTCCCTGTGGCTGTGACTGAGACTGACTGCCTGCCAATATGTGGTAGGAGAAGTGGGAAGGGGCATCTGGGAGCTGCCCAGCAGAAGCAGGTCTGGGAGCCAGCATGGCAAAGGAAGCCCACAGGGCAGGGAAAATGGAAGGTGTCTGAGAGTCTGCAGGTTAGAGGGGAAAGGGAAGCCTATGCCACTCTGAATGCGGCAGGGGAAAGGGTTGGGGAGCCCATGCAGACACAATGCCTGCATCAGGTGTCCTGCCCTCCAACATGGCCCTGCCACACTGAATGAGTTTGACAACCTTGCCCTAGGATGTTGTTTTAGTGTGACAAGCCCTCGGTATGTCCATAAGAAAGCCAGAGCCAAGTCCTGATGTCTTTGTACTTTAAGGGGTTCACAGATGTCTTATTTCTCTCAGAACTGTTGCTTCAAACGACAGTGGAGCAGAGCTGGAGCATCAAGGACAGACTTATTTTTAAGCACTGGCCTATGCAACAAAGTTAAGTTGACAAAAGTTGCCTTGTAACTACCTAGTTATACAAGTTTCTACACTTAAATTCATCTCCCTCACCGTATGTTATAGCATCATCAACAACGACCATGGCTAAATGCCACTCGGAAAATGGAGGTCAATGCGAGCAAGTGTGACATACTAACATGATGTGTAATCTTCCTCCTTCAGTCATTGCACAATGCCCAACACTGACTCCTCTGGTCATTATCGTGAACTCCAGTGCTCACTGATCACAGACACAAGAAGGCCCTCCTTCTCTTTACAGTCATGAAGTTTTGAGGTGCCTTTTTCCGGTTGTCCAACCTGACAAATAAACCAGGCAGCTCCCCACTGTTGTTCACAACTGACAAGTCTGGCTACAAGTGTACTCCAGTTTGCAGAAGACATAAGACGCTAGGCCAGCTGGGCTTGAAGGAAGAAGAGGCTGTGTAAACACAACTAAGGACCAGACTGCCCTTAATTTGAATTTAGTGGTCGAACTAAGGGTTAATCCAGGTCTACATCATCCTTAGTTTGAACTAAGGAGTTGAATTAAGGCTTAGTTCAAACTAACAGATGGTTCTTATTAATTCAAATTAAGCTTTCATTAAATCCAACTAAGAAATTTCTTAATTCAACTAAATGAAAGTCTAGTGTAGACAAGGACTAATTTACTTCGAATTAAGCCTCCTTAATTTGACCTAAATTGCCAGTGTAGACATAGCCCATGGGAGAAGAGGATACGTAGAAGGATTATGACATGGACCAGCAGACTGCACCACCTAAAAGGAAAGGAACTGCACATCAGAAGGCCAGAAAAGCCAACACTCAATTCTGTGCCAGGCTACCGACCTGCAGCTTTTAAAGAGCAGCACGCCCTATTTGGCAGAGACCCCACCGCTACTGCATGGATAACCCTGAGAAAACCAAGCCACATGCCCATGCTGTGAACAAAGAAGTATAAGGATTGCATGGGGCAGGGGGGGTGTGGGGGGGTGTCATTCAACGACTGGGTCCAGCTATGCCATGAGTCAGGACCTGTTTGAGACTTGAGTGCTGTTATGACAATTGAGCACAGGCAAGTCCAATACAGATGAAAAAACCTAGGTAAATGTGTAATCCTACTCACCCTTACAATGATCTATGAGGGCTCTTTCAAGTTAAGAGGACAACTTGCCACTGCCCTTTCCCCCTTTTAGGACAGGAAGAATGGGCAGCTAGTGGTGAGTGGGACTAATGCACAGGACTCTGGACATGCCTTTATCTGGCAATGTAATGTGTACTCACTTATTTGGTCTTTTTGGTTTTTAAGCTTTCTGGAGACAGACTCAGTAAAAATCCTGTAGAAAGACACAACCTAGCACTGAGCAGATCTTAAACCAGGGGTCTTGAATTCAAGTACAGGGCTGCATGAAGACTAGTACGTCAGCACCACTGTAACCTTTTCATACAACTGTATTGCAAATACAGTAGCAATAGTCAAGTCAAGTCAAGTCAAGTCAAATCATAGGGCTGGAAGAGACCTCATGAGATCATCGAGTCCAACCCCCTGGGAATTGAACCCAGGACCTTCTGCATGTTAAGCAGAGGTGTTAGCCACTACACTAGTGTCATTGCAGGCTGCAGGAAATGACTTTAGGGGCTACATGTGTAACCCACATGCCTGAAAAGGAGTAATCTCTTTCAGGGATCCCTTATGGCTAGGTTACATTGCTATGCAGACTTTGCAGCCCAGAAACCAGAACCTTCTGGTAAGATGGTGTGGTAGCACATTGAGCATGCTCCACAAGTTTTATTGTTGTGCTGGAGTTACATACCAGGGAGAAGCCTGAGAGGAGCAGCCTGTAGAGGAGCAAACGGAGAGCCACGGAGAGCCACAGAGTCCGTGTGCTCAGGGACTGAGTGAAAGGAGCTGAGTGACAGTGGACTGACTGCAGGATGTTTTCTCCCTGCTTTGGACAGTTTTGCAGGGGAAATGTCTGCAACAGAACTGAGAGCTGGATGGCCAGTGACCTAATTGTGTGGTGCTGGCTACACAGGAGGAAGAAAGGACTGCATGGCATTTGCCTGAAGATTTTTGCACCTAGAGATGATGAGGATGGCTTCTGTTTTGCATTTAAGCCTCAAGGACTTAGAGACTACAACTGAGATAAGGGTGACTCCACCTGAACTTTGGGACTTCTGGGTTTCTTACTGTTTTGTTTAAATTTCATTTTGGTTCTTAGGATAAGGTTGGTTAAGTTAACAAATAAAGTTCATTGTTATGCTTATGCTGAGTAGTAGTTTAATGTGGGATGGGAACTCTGAGCAGTCTTTGCTGTGAGCCCTGAACAGACTGGATCCTGGCTCTCCAGCTGCTTTCTGCAGGGGTTTCTCTGTTAGGCACTGGAGAGGGGCAACTGAATGCATTTGAGCCCACCCTAGCAGGTTACACATGCAGCCTGCATGTTTGAGACCCCTGTTCTACACAAAACCTCTGAACACTGCCATAAAAGTAGTAATGACCTCTCACTGACCCAATGAAACTCTGATGTTCCTTCTGAATCCATTTCCAATGCAAGAAACCAGAAGCATCTACTTATGATTCGAGGCCTGACTTTCACTAACAAGTCCAATAAATCAGTGGTTTTCAAACGTTTTTCCTCTGGACCCAGTTGAAAAAATTCATTTATGCCCATGACGCAACAATTTATCATTGAGATCATGTGACAAATGTTAGTCTTTAAGTGCCACAGAACTCCTTGCTTCTATCCTTGAGGAAAGCTGTCCAGTCTTTTGGTGGCGGCAGCAGCAGGGGGTGCCATGACCCCTGAGGGTCCATACCCTAAGTTTGAAAACCACTGCAATAAATCATCCGTTCTCAATGCTGGAAAGTAATACTGAAGCAGGCTTTAGGCCAGTGTTTCCCAACCAGTGCGCCAAGGCACACAGATGTGCCGCCAGGCCTGAGCAGGCGTATCACAAAAGTTTTTGAAAAGCTACTCAAAGAGCTCTGGATTGGCTCATGAATATTCATGCATTCATTTAGAAACGATATAGTGGTGTGCCTCAAATTAACTCAAAGTAGCATGGTGTGCCAGGGCAGAGAAAATGTTGGGCACCACTCCTTTACGCTGCCTCTCCTGAGCAACGAAGGACAGGATGTTGGTGAACCCCAAAAGCTGAAAACACAGATAACATGAAACCAGTGAGAAAAACCAAACCACACCACACCAAGGAGTAGAAGAGAGAAAAGGCAGGTGGAAGCTGGGAGCCCAAAGCCTGCTGCAGGGCGAGGACTTCAAAGGACCCGCCCATCAAACCTCCTGCTCCGCCTCCCGCTGGCAGAAGCCGGGCGCGAGGGCCCCTGGGAGATGAGGCGCCTGCAGCGCCGAGCACAGACAAGCTGCTTCCGCAGCCGCGGGGCCGCCCACCCTCCTTACCACGCGCGCAACCAAAGGCAGCCCCGCGCCGCGCCTGCAACCGGCGGCCGCAGCGCACCCGGCCCCGCCCCACGGGGAGCTCTGCGACCCCGACCGGGCCCAACCGCCGCGCGCGCGCCCGCCCGCCCGGAGACCCGGCTCCTACCGTAAGTCTCGGACATGGCCGTCTGCGACATTTTGGCCACCTCCTCCCGGGCGGGTGTTCAGGCGGGCGGCTGAGGGCGCGTCCTACCAACACCGCCGCTACAAAGCCCCGGCAGGCCCCCGACCCGAGCGGGCTGCGCCGCAACTGGAAAAGCAGGGGGGCAGGCACGACGACCACTTCTGCGCATGCGCGCGCCTCTCTTCGGTTCACCCCCCCCCAAGCTCTGGGGGCGTGGTCGCCTCGCCATTCACGCGCATTGTCCTCGCGCGCGCTCCTCCACCCCCTCCTAACGCCAACGGCTCATCAAAACAAAGCGCACGTGCGCGGCCTTAGAACCGGCGGTTGGGAGGAGACGCGGCGCGGGGCGAGTTGGACACGTGATGTGGGGGTGGCTGCTCGCGCCGGGGTCAGGTGACGGAGGGAGCGTGAGAGGGGCGGGGCTGCTGCAGAACCTATAACTCAAAGGGAGGGAGGTGGGTGGAGTCACGGCGTCATTTCTGCTAGAGGCCACGCCCACTTGGCAAAGGTGGGAAATGGGAAGCTCGCTTGGGTTCTCCAGTTCCTTAACGTGCTGGGGTTGGGATTTAGGCTAGCTGTGCTAATGTCAGCTGGCTACTAGGGACCTGAAAACTGCTGCCAGCAATTTGTGTAGGTATACACCCACCAAATATTGAGATAGACATTGACTTTAAATTTCTTTAATAAAGGTTCATTCTGAAGTCTGGACTGGAAGTTTTCTGCTTTGTTTTACATGACTTTTTGCCCTATCTTGTACACCGTATGGTTTTATGAATAAACTAAGGCAGTCTAATAAACAAGGAGTTGCATGGCACTTTTAAAGACTAACAAATTTATTTATCGCATGAACTTCCGTGGGAGAAAATCCCACTCAAAGCATCTGATGAAGTAGGATTTTCTCCTATGAAAACTCATGCAATAAATAAATTTGTTAGTCTTTTAAGTGCCACAAATCTATTTGTTTGTTTTACAGGACTCCTTGTTTGTTTTGTGAACTGGACTAACACAGCTACCCCTTTGGCACTAATACAGTTTAGATTCTGTAAGTGAGTCTATTTTTAAAATATAATTTCAGTGGGCTGTGAGGGCTTCAATACACTATTCTTACTCTGATTTATTATGTGATGCATTCATAAGTACTGATGATAAGGGTTTTAAAGAGGCACCATCTGCTTGAAATCTGGTAACTTTCCATACATGAAGTTGTTTCAGGTACAACACCTATTTTTTGTCATTTTAAGAGACACTTTTTGATTTTAAAAAAATATTTGTTTTTCCTCTCAGTTTCCATGTGAAAGAGCCATACAAACAATACAGGCCCCATGCTGCTGCTCCTCCTCCTCACTGACTCTCAGCCTGTGCTGGCAGCTTCTTCTGATGGAAAAAAGCAGCTGCTGCCTGAAAATTCAGCAGTGATCTCTGTGATGGGCTGCCCCACAGATCCAGTCTGGTATGCTGCTGTGACACTCCCCCCCACTATCTCCACTCCTGAACCCTGATTCCCCCTGCTTTGCCAGTTGGCCACTCACTCCAGAGTCAGTCCACACCAGTCTCTTGCATGTGATCATTCCAAGCAGTGAGCGTGATTTCTCCAGTCACGTATGGAACGGACCCCCAGTGCTAGTTACCACGCTGGGAGCCATTGTCCTACAAGGATTGGGACTCACTCCATTCACCATGCATTCATGTCTGACCATTTAACAAAGAAATGGATCATGCCCAGCCTTCCTCACTCATACCCTCTAAATTTCACACAGCTTTTGAAAAAACAGTTACTACTTTATTGATCAGATTACAATTCTAAATGAGAAAATAGCCAATCAAGACAGAATCATAATATGAATGAGTCAGAAGTGACCACGGGGAAATAAAAGGTTAGAACCAGTGATTAAAGTATAATGTGACAGGCACCGGAACCCTCCTCTGTCTGGGCCCCCAACCCGTATTGTCTGGTCCCTAACTAAGTAGGCGTTTTTGAGCCCTGCCAGCTCTTTCCTCACAAATGAAGCACAGCCTCAAATCCACAATATCAACCCAGCCTTATCCACTAGTGACCACATCAGACTCCTCTTTCCCCATGTCCTCCTCAGCCCCCATCTTCATTCCCTAAGCTTCTTGCCCGCAAGTCACCCCACTCCAGCCCCCCATCTTTACCCCATCCCCATTCAGCCCCCAACCCCCTCCACACTTCCCCAGCCCCCTCCATCCCTAGCACCCACTCCAGCCCCCCCAAACTCCTCCATCCCTCCCCAGCCCCCCATCCAGGCTTCATTCCAACCCTTCATGGTTCCCTCCACCAGCACCCATCCCCCAACAGGCCCTACCCAGTCTCTCCAGGGAAGTGAGACAGCGGGGCTTGGCAGTGGGAAGCCAGAGCAGACCTGACTCGTCCCTGAGGCACGCAGAGAAGCAGACGGAAGGTGGCACAATCATGCAGGCGCTGGAGCTGGCCAAGCCCCAGTGGCGACTGCTGGAGGTGAAGGCATGGCAGCAGCTGTTATGGGAGCTGGAGAGCCGGGTGCAGCAGCTGCACCATGTGTTTGTGCAGGCTGAGCTGTGCGTGGCCACCCCTGCTGAGAGCCTGGCCCTACTGGCTGGCAGCGTGGGCCAGGCCCAGATCTACCTGGCCGCCCATGAGCAGTGCCTCAAGAAGAGCCTGCGGCGCTCCCACACGGCGTGCTCACACACCCTGCTGGCTTCAGCGGTGGGGTTGGGTGGTCATGTGCCCTTGGCAGCCAGCAGGCTGCAGCGCTGGCACAGGGGTGCCATTCTGGACCTGCCCAAGACAGGAGGAAGTATGAAGGGGTTAAAGTATGGGGAAATGCATGGCAGTGCTGTGTTCTGCCCTATTATTCTGTTTTT
>ML681972.1:26535869-26581338 GCA_007922195.1 Podocnemis expansa | reverse complement strand
TGTGACTATCAAATGCTCCACCCAAGAGGACAGCACCTATTCTTGAATGCAATGATCAGTTTTTTCCTAAATATAACAAAATAAAAATAACCATAGAGTATATAGGCAAAAGCAAGCTGCTTGTTTTCTATGATTTGATAAACTAACAAAGGGACAAATATTGCAATCCTTACTCCATCAAATTTCCCACTGACTTCATTTAAAGCATAGGATCAGGCCCAGCCCAGCAGCTACTTTAGAATGGATAATACTTTCATATCTGTGTATCTTACTAAAATTTAAGGACACATCTATAGACGACTAATCTCTTCTTGGAAAGGAGAAACAAACTGAAAAAAAAATCACACTGGGAAAAGGAAAATCTTACAGATTCAAAGCTCCTCACAACCAAAAGTGAACTTTGTTGGCCCTCTAAACAAAAGATTTGTTGTCAAAAGCCAAAGTTCATTAGCAGGAATAAAGATCTGGCTTAGCCTAGCCCTTAGAGAAAGAAACCTCCCCAGAAACTAAGCCAAGCAGGAAGCAAAGAAGGAGTCACAGGTTTCTCTCTGGGCACTTCAGAGATCCATCAAGGTGAAGAAAAGCCCCAACCCCACCAAAAAATAAGATCAAACCTCCCCCAAAATCAAGTGCCGGGAAAGGGGAGAGGACCTGAGCTGGAGCCTGGAAAGAAGCCTGGGGTGAGGAGCCAAAGCAACAAAGCGAAACCACGGGTAGCGCTGCAGCTGGAATGCCTGGAGCAGGGAGGAGGGCAGGGCAAGGAGGAGCAGCCTTAAAGCGATACACCACTCCTCCGCTTCTTGGCTGAGCCTCAGCCGCTCTGTCGGGCTGTCCCAGCCTGTCCTGCCCCTCCCCGTGCGCGGGGACTGGAAACCCCTGCGCGGGGAGGGGTTTCTTATGTGCGTGGCCGCGCAGCCGCGCGCCTTAGAGGGAACAGTGTTCCAGGGCCCACCAAATTATACTTTAACCCCTGTGGAACATGTATGCTAAACTAATATCTACCTAAACTGATCTCATAGTCCAAGTTTATGCTCAAGATGTTCAGCTGTCAGATGTTTCTACATCCAGTCTCTGCCTGAGAGCAGGCAGCACCCAGATCTTGCTTGAAGTTGTTTGAAGATGGACCTTCCCAGGCAAAAAGCCCCAAAGAATGTCAAATGTCTCTCTTTGTTTCCATACCCCCTCAACCCCTCCCTTTCTGGGCAGAGGTGATCTTTGTCCTGTCTGAGCCAAGGCCTCAGTTAGCATAGTCTTTGTTGCTTCCTCTAAGTACTTGCTTGCTCACAGCTGTGGCTGTTTACATTGCTGCTGGAAAAGGGTTTTGTCTGTCTCTCACCTAGGGGGATAAAGTATAATTTGGTTGGCCCTGGGACCCTCCAGCACAGGTGGGCCCCCCCATACCCATTCCCAGAACCTACTCCCTGTCCCAATACCCCCCCTCCCCGATATCCACATAGCCACCCCCAGACACACACACACACACATCCCCAGGCATGCACACATACACAGACATAGCCACCCCCAGGCACGTGCACGTGGGTGCACACACACAAAACCCCCAGTACGCTCCCCCAAGCCCTTACCTCTTCTGTTTGCAGGCTGGCTGACTAGCCACAAGCTGCTCTGCCCTGCAGTGGGAGATTCACAAACTCCTGGCCTGCTGCAGCTCTCTGCTGGCTTGGCTTAAGGTGGAACAGGGCTTAAGGTGGAGCCACCAGAATGCTGCATTCCGGCTGCTGTAGCTATTTTTAGGGGGTCCAGAATGCAGCGTTTCAGTGCCTTCCTCTATTTTTAGGGGCCCTAGAACACTGCCAGCCTAAAAATAGGGGGTCCTGGAACTGTGTTCCGGTGTTTTCCCCCTTACTTTAACCTCTGCTCCCACCCCCTGCGCCATGCAAAACATGCCACATATCTGTGCACATACATGATGCTGCAGGAAACATGATATCATAGTAATCCCATAGAACAGGTTATGAGCATTCATAAAGGATAAGTGAATGGAAAAGTTAAACAGATCATACCCTAGAACAGTGGTTCTCAAACAGTGTTGGGACACATTACTGTGTTGCCACACAGCAGTAAGTGTGTTGTGGAGAGATGAGGAAATGGCTGGATTCAGCCTGGAGGGGTGGACTAGCATGTCCTGTGGAATTACAATCCACTGCCAAGTGTGTCACACCCACAAAAAGTTGAGAATTACTGTTCTGGGGTGCACAGATGTACATCCAGTGGCAACCACAGCTGCAAGAAGGGTGGTGGGCTGGAATGGGGAGCGCTTCGCAGGGATGCCACTGAAAGGTCCAATTGGGGAAAGAAGCCATGTGGAGCAGCAACTCTTGGTGGAGTGCCTGGGGGCAGGGTTCCCTAAGGATGCTGCAGAAAGACGTCCCCCAAAGTGGCTCCTCTCAGGGGTCCCCAGCTATGCTCCCTCTAAGCTGTGCACGTGTGCATGCTCGCACAGGTTGTGAAACCTGCACACACAACAAAATAAAGTGTGTACAAAAAAATTCAACAGTGCTAATATTTTTATGTTACTTTAAGTAGGTAATTTCAAATAGCATGTTTCAAATAAGGTTTTGTAATTTATAAAATCATTTTAATCACCATATCAAAATAAAATTTAGATATTATTTGCATCATACACATTTACTTCATTGCGCTCACAAGTTTGACCACAATCACTGGTGTGTGCACAGCTTTGAACACTGGTTCCAAAAATTTGCAGAAAAGAAATTTTTTGCGCACACAGCCTACAAAAAGTTAGAGGGAACATAGGTCCCCAGGCACTCCATGGAAGAAGGCCACCCAGGGTAGCTTCTTTTGCTAGTGTCAGCTATGGAGAGGAGAAGATCCTGGCTGCTTCTTTATGTGGCATTCCTGGGGCACAGCAGGGATCCCCGGTGCCCCACCCACCCCTGAAAGAAGCCACCCAGGATGGCTTTTGGCATCAGGAGAAGCAATTTCAGTTGCACCACAGAAGGTGCTGTGTGCTGCTCCAAATGGACTTGCATGCCACTGTCAGCACACGTGATGGGGGTTTCCTACCCCTGCAATAGAAGAAACTGACTGAATACCTGACGGACTGTATATGAACTGGGGAGAAAAAGTTATTTTTTTCCTCCTTTCCTAGTCAGTTCTTGTAATTGTAGGTGATGCTAAACAAGAGTAAGTGAAATAAACAACACCACACACAGACGAGTTTAATTTTTATTTTTATCTTTTTTTTCTTTAATGAAAACCTTCTGTGTTAGCAAGTCCACCCTGAGTTGTAGCGGCAAGGGAGGGGCTATCAATAGGGCTAGGAGGGTGGTGTACCATACTTGGCATGGAGAGGCAGGGGCTACTAGATTTATGTCTGCTTTGTTCCTCTTGATCTTTTCTACAACTTTCTGGATCATTGGGGGGGGGGGGAAGGCATGTAGCAGTGGGCCCCCCCAGTCTATCAGGAGGGCATCCAAAAATGACCCCTTCTCCCTAGCCCTGAGAGAGCAGAATTGGTTGCATTTGTGTTTCACCTGTGATATAAACAGGTCTATTTGCGGAAAACCCCAGAGTTTGAATTGGCTGTTTGCTACCCCGGGGTGTAGGGACCACTCGTACTGGGAGAGGAATTCCCTGCTGAATGTGTCAGTCTGAATGTTGGTTGCCCCAGGCAGGTGGGAGGTTATTGAGGTGAAGCTATATCTCAGTGCTAGGTCCCACTGTTGGGACACTTCCTTGCATGCTGCTGGTGAGCGTGCCACCCTAGCAGTTGGTGTAGAACATGGCCACTGTGTTGTCCATCAGGATGCGTATCAACTTTCCTTTTATCCTGTCCAGGAATGCTCCACATGCTAAACAAATCGCCTCAGCTCTTTGACGTTTATGTGGTGTGAGTGGTCTGCTCATGACCACGTCCCCTGGGTGGACAAGCCACCCGTGATGTGGGCCCCCCCGTCCCTGATCCGAAGCATCTGTGATCAGGGTGATTGACGGGTTCTGGGCTTCGAAGGGGACCCCTGCGCGGGCAAACTCTGTGTCCTGCCATACTCTTAGATGGTCTAATACACCCCTTGGCTGGTGGCCACCTGGTTCAGGGAGTGGTGGTGTGGGTGGAACGCTGTTGACAGCCAAAGTTGTAGAGGTTTCATGCGTAGGCGAGTTGTCCTTATCATATATGTGGAAGCTGCCATGTGGTCCAGCAGCTGGAGGCAATGCCTTGCAGTCGTCGTGGGGGCATGTTGGAGCTCTGAAATGACGGTAGACATGGACTAAAACCTTGATGGAGGGAGTAAGGACTTTGCCCTTACGAAGTCCAGTCTGGCCCCTATGAACTCTGTTTCCATTGACGGGGAGAGTTTTGACTTTTCCAGATTTACTAGGAGGCCTAGTCTGTTGCGTAGTTTTTGGGTCAAGCAGACTCTATGCCGGACCTGGTGCTTGGACCTTCCCTTTATGAGCCAGTCATCCAGGTATGGGTATATTTTGACACCTTGTTTCCTCAAGTGAGCCGCCACAGCCGTGATGCACTTGGTGAATACCCTTGGGGCCAGCGAGAGGACGAAAGAGAGTGCAGTGAACTGGAAGTGTTTCCTGCCCACCACAAAGCAGAGAAACCTTCTCTGTCTCCGTCTTATAGAGATATGGAAATAGGCGTCCTTTAAATCGAGGAGTGCAAACCAGTATCCTGGGTCTAGTGACGGAATGATCTGAGACAGGGATGCCATATATAAGTTTATTTTCCTTAAGTGTTTGGTTAGGGCCCTTAGATCTAGGATGGGTCGTAGGCCCTTGTTTGCCTTCGGGAGCAGGAAATGGGAAATAGAAGCCCCTCCCTTGCTCCCTTAGGGGGACTTTTTCTATTGCCCCCAGATTTAGTAACTGCTTCTGGCACACTATTTCCAGTAAGAACTCATGGGAGGGGTCTCCATTCTGGTATCGAGGGGGCGGTTTTCAGTCCGGGGTCTGGACCTGAACTGGATCGAGTAATGCGGTGAGACCATGTCCAGAATCCAGCAGTCTGATGTGATTGTGGTGCATTCATGCTGGAAAGGGCCTAGGCTGGGGATCAGCGACACAGGCTCAGTGAGCCACCTGTGGTTCCCTAAGCGTCCCCTTCTGGCTCCCTGGCAATCTCCTCCATGGAGCCAGGTGTGCTCCGGGGACTCCCGTCTGGCCCCAGCATCGTGGCCAAATCAGGGGCGTCAGGGGCACCCCCACCCTCCCACTACAACTGCATGAGCCGGAAGCAGCCCAGTGGCTGCACCATGGCCCCTACCGCTGGCAGGGGGGTGTATGGGTGGCACGCACTTCCTATGTCCCTCCTTCCATTGGCAGGGTGGAGCAGTGCTGCCTTGCCTACCCCTGCTGGCTGTCCCTCCCAAGAGTGGCCAGCGGAGAGCTGCAGTGTGCAGAGGCAGGGCTCTGGAATGGCCCCTCTGCGGAGTTCAGGCTGCTTCAACCTGGCCACTCCAGGCCTGGACAGAGGCTGCCTCACCCCCAGGCCCTGGATCAGGCCCGTTCAGCCCTGGGGTGGCTGGGTCGAAAGCGGCCTGAACTTCACAGAGGGGCCATTCAAGGGCCCCACCTCAGCAAGCTGCAGCTCTCTGTTGGCCTCTCTTGGGAGGGGCAGCCAGCTGGGGGTAGGTGGTGCAGTGCTGCTCCACCCTGCCAGCAGGGGGGATGGAGGGAGTGCACACCACCAGTGCACACCCCTCACCAGCGCTAGGGGCCACAGCACAGCTGCTGGGCTGGCTCACGCTCATGTGGTTGTGGTGGGAGGGTGGGGGGAGATGCCTCTTCTGCTCTTTTGGGTTGCTGACACCTGGCCTAGGTGATTCTAAAATGGTAGGGACTGGTCCATGTTGATTATAGGGTGGCCCTGAGGTCAGAGGTTGTTGTTCCCCTGCCAGGGTACCTGGGTGTTCCCTTGCGACCTGGAGCCCCTTCTGCCCTGGTTTCTGTCTCTGTCCCCAGCCCCATATGGTCACCGAGACAACTGGAAGGGCTGGTGATGGGAGCCCTGCTGGTGTTGTTGCTACTGCTGGTGATGGAGGCGCCTGCTGGAACTGCTGCTGGCAGAAAGAGTGCTGGGATATTTGGAGGGCATATATCTGCAATGATCAGAGGGTGGCACGTGAGTCTTTCATGCCATGTAGTTTTGCATCTGTTGATTCTGCAAATAGCAGGGGCCCCTTGAAGGGGAGGTCCTGAATGGACTGCTGCATTTGCAGGGACAGTCCTGAGCCCTGTAGTCAGGCAGCTATATGCATGGCGATGGCTGAGGCCACCCTGCGGCTTGCCATATCTATGACATCCCAGGAAGTCATGAGTGCCTCATGGGATGCCAGGAGGCCCTCCTCTACCAACATGTTATAGTCCCAAGTGTGGTCGGAGGGAATGAGGTCCTTGAATCTCTGCATGGACTTCCACAAGTTAAACATGTATCTGCCCATGAGAGCTTAGTGGTTGCAGGGCCATGGTTGAATACATTTTTTGCCCAAATAGATTGAGCTTCTTGGCCTCCTTATTCTTTAGGGTGGTAGCTGGTTGACCCTGGTGCTCTCTTCAGTTGACCGCATCCACCACCGGGGATCCTGGCCTGTGGTGGTTGGAAAGGAAGCTGAACCTGTCTACAGGGACATGGTACTTCCTTTCTGCGCCTTTGGAAACCGGGGCAATTGAGGATGGAGTCTGCCATCTGGCCCACGCTATCTTCAGGACCCCATCATGGAGTGGTACCACAACCCTAGATGAGGGGCTAGATCACCCGCATCAAATAGTGGATCAAAGTCCTCTCTGCCCACCTTGACTGGCAGGTTGAGGTTGGCAACCATGCATCTTAGGAGGTCTTGATGAGCCTGTGGGTCTTCCCTGTGGGAACCTGAAGGTCCTGCACTGGGGTCTGAGTCCTCATCGGACTCCCCCATGTACCAGGGTGTGGTGGGCCTCATGGACCCAGGATTTGTGGGCTCTCTACGGGGGGAGCCCCCTGAGCCCCAATCTGTCCATTGTATCAACCAGTCCTTGACGTTCCTTGGTGCAGAGTCCTGCATGGAGGCTGTCTGGCCTCACGACGGGTGGTGGTCGGAGTCTCCTTAAAGGGGTTTCAGGGAGCAGCCCCTTTTACAGGCCAGTACTGGAGGCATACTGTGTGGTGGTGATGGTACTGAGGTGGCCGGAGCCAGGTCTCTGGTCCTCGAATCTCCAACCTGAGGAAGTGAAGGAGAGCGCTTTCTCTTGTGCTTATACTCTGGCTTGGTTGTGGTTGGTGCTGGTGCCGATGGTGTTGAAGATCGTCAGCGCTGGTGCCAGGCATCAGAGTCTCCCAATGAATAAGATTTAGATCTGGTGCAATGTGATCTTTGTGACTGAGCTGTGGAGTGGTCTCAAGAGGAGGTCTCTGAGGAGAACCAAAAATAGTCCCCATCATCTCCTGGCTTGGACTCCAATAAGAGGAGGGTGGATACCCTCTTCAGAGGAGCTGTTCATGGAGAGTCCCCTGAACCTATTGATGGGGACCGTTGTGTCTGTGGTGGCGAGGGGCTATGTTGACCATCCCTGTGCTGCTGTTGCAGGGAGGTAGTGGTAGGGGCTCAGTGCTGCAATGCACTGCTCCATCATTCCCCTCGATAGGCCAGCTTCTCCTGTGCCAATGGTACAGACTTGTGCTCAAAACCCAGTCAGGCTTTGGAAAGCAGTGCTGGTTTGCCCGTGGATGTCACTGGTCTAGGCGGAGTGGGAGTCGGCAACTTCAAGAGGGCTTTTGTGGCCTCGAACGCCTCCAGTGTCGAGGGATTGGTAGTGACTCTGGCCTGTAATTCACAACAATGGTGCCGGGGATCTGGAGCTGTGCCGGTGGTGCAGTTTCCCTTTGGTTCAAGCTCCTGAGGTGGACTTGGACCCTAAATGGGTTTTCTTCAGTTTCCTGGATGGGGAGCAGTGCCAGGGAGGGGGCGCTCCTGAGCGGACATGTGGCGCCAAGGATCCTTGAGCCGATGATGGTCCTCCCAGTGCTAAAGTGGCTCCTTGAGCCAATGCTGATCCTCCTGGTGCCGAGGTGGGCTGGAGGTCGTCTTCCAAGACCCTGGAATGGAGGTGCTGCTCCTGCTCCTTTTGAGTTCTTGGTTTAAAGGACCAACAAATGTGGCACTTGTCAACCCTATTGGTCTCTCCCAGGCACTTCAGGCACTTTTCATGAGGGTCACTCATGGGAAAGGTCTTGCTGCAGCCTGCACAGGGCTTGAAGTCCAGTATGGTTGGTTCAGTGCTGGTGCATGCAGAATCTCCCAAGTGTGACTACAGGGCTTCTTCTTTGCATCTGGAGCCCGGAGGAAAACTTTAAACAAACCAGGATTCCAGGACGGAGGTGAAGTAGTGGAAAAATAGGTTGGACGACAGGAGCTTGCACAGATGCAAGTGCAGGCAGTTCCAGAACTATCGCTAATGGCAGAAAGAAGGAACTGAAGGGGAGGAAGGGTCAGAGCTACTTATATGCTGGACAGGTGTGCAGGACAGAGGAGCATTGGCCACTGACCTTACAGGGACAGGCTACGGCAAAAAGCTTCTGGGCATCCATGCGCTCCAGCATATAGACACCTATACCTGAATGGATGTGACAAGTGCTTGAAGAAGAACATGCTGTTTTTGTGCTGAGATTTAAATAATTTACATCTAGAAAGAAATGGTGCAACTCTGGTTAGCCAAACAATTCTGACAATCTCTGATATCCAAAACAGTCATATCCCATCATATAGTTTAATTCAATTGAAAATTCCTGTGATTCCCTGAAACCACAATTATTGACACTTATTCAATATCCCCCGTGTAACTAGAAGTTGTACTGTGTTTATGAGTACATAAGAAGCTCTGCACCTCTGCCCCCCCCCCCAAGGTCACATTTGCCTTTATAAAAACCATTTTAGAGGGCCTAAAATGCAGCATTTAAGAAGCCTCCTGGTGTAGTTCTGCTGTGCAGTGGCTAGTGTAGAAGGCATGAAGCTGAGAGCATGTCTGCGTGCCACGAACCAGAGCTTCATAGGAGTTCTGTCCCCAGTATATAGGCAAGACTGGGTGAGAAAAGAGACAGGGCCAGAGTCAGTGAATTCAGTGACTCCTTGTTTGTTTGTTTTACTGAATCCTGCAGTTGATTATAGGTGCTGTCTATAATGTTCCGATGTGAAATATCCTGAATATTGGGAAAGTGGCAATTTGGTTTTGGATTGGCCAGATCTTGGTGTTGTGCTTCTGCCAGTTACAGGGCCACAAAGTTCAAATTGAATAGAAAGTTCTGATCTGATTTTGTTTAACTTATAATATCTACTACTTCTGCCTGCCTGACTTCCTACTTGTCTTGGAATGCAGGGACTAAGGGAAGACAGCACAAACAGTAAATACTTATGCTACATTGATGACATCTTCATCATCTGGACACATGGCAGGGATGCTCCTGGAGACTTCCACAGAGATTTCAACAATTTCCACTCCACAATCAAACTCAGCCTGGAACACTCCACCCAAGAGATCCATTTTCTGGACACCACAGTACAAATTAGGGATGGACACATCAACACCACTCTATACCAAAAACCTACTGATTGGTATAGTTACCTACTTCCCTCTAGCTTTCATCCTAAACACACCACATGATCCATTGTCGACAGCCAAGCCCTAAGATATAATCACATTTGCTCTGATCCCTCAGACAGAGACAGACATATTCATGATCTCTATCAAGCATTCTTAAAAACTATAGTACCCACCGGCGCCAGTAAGAAAACAGATTGACAGAGCCAGACGGGTACCAAGAAGTCAACTACTGCAGGAGAGGCCCAAGAAAGAAAACAATAGAATGCCACTGGTCACCCCATACAACCCTCAAGTCAGACGTCTACAACAGTTCATTAAGGACCCACAGCTTATTCTAAAAAATGATCCCTCACTCTCTCAAGCCCTGGGAGACAGATCTCTCCTCACCTATAGACAGCCCCCGAATCTTAAACAGATACTTATCAGCTACTACATTAAAGCGGGCACATACTGCTGCAACCACGTTGCCAACTTTGCCCACAGATCTGCACAAAACACACCATCATAGGACCTAATCAAGCCAGCTACTCCATCAAGGGCTCATTCACCTGCTCATTTGCGAATGTGATTTATGCCATCATGTGCCAGAAGTGTGCCCACACCTTATACATTGGACAAACAGGACAGTCTCTGTGCAAAAGAATAAATGGGGACAAAACTGACATCAGAAATCACAAGATTCAAAAACCAGTTGTTGAGCACTTCCATCTTTCTAATCACTCTGTGGATGAATTATTAACAGCTGTGCTCAAGCAAATCAATGGGACATCATGACTTCAAAGAGAAACAGCTGAGCAAGAACTGATATGCAGATTCAATTATGTGAAAGCAGGATTAAATCGAGACTGTGGATTCTTTTCCCATTTGACTTTACCTTCCTCTATGTGCTGTTTCACAGTGTTTGAATCTTTACAACTGCCAGGGCTGTAACTACCTATTCCAGCACCCAGGGCAAGCAGCCCCAAAGGTGCCTGGGCCCCAATCTGTACCCACATGCCTCTGAAAGATGGCGGGGAGCTGTATCTGGCCCCAGCCGCCACTGGTAGGGAGCCAGATTTGGCCACAGCTGCCTTCCAGCAGTGGCTGGAGATAGATCCAGCTCCCTGCTGCTGCTGGGGCAGCAGGGAATCAGATCCATTTGCAGCCACCACCAGAAGGCAGCGGTGAGCCCTGGCCAGAGCTGGATGCCTCAGCGGCGCTGGAAGCCCCCCCCCCCACGTAATTTTAGAGGGTGCAGGGACTGATCCACCACCCCACAGTGGCTGGGGCAGCAGGGAATCAGATCTGTCTGCAAGCCATCACTGGCATGTGGCAGTGAGCCCTGGGAAGAGCTGGAAGCCATAGCTCCCAGTGCCAAATTTTAGAGGGAACCAAGGGGTGACCCCCAGGCAGAGCTGGAAGCGGCAGCAATTTTAGAAGGCGCAGAGGATGGATCTGGCTCCCTGTGGCAGATCAGGCAGAGGTGTTAGCCACTACACTATTTAGGGCAAACACGTATCCGGCCCGTCAGGGGTGGCAAGGACTGGATCAATCCTGCAGCCACCGTGGAAAGTCAGATCCATCCTCTGCGCCTTTTAAAATTGGGCATCTGGGGCTTTTCCCTGCTCACCCCAGCCTAGTTACAGCCATGACAACTGGTTTGATTTGCTGTTACAGTGTGACCTGATCCCATGTCTTATACTACCCTGCATTTATTTTCTTCCCATTTTGTAAGTTGCCCCATTTTCAAAGCATCTGACAAAGTGGGATTTTCTCCCATGAAAGCTCATGAGATAAATACATTTATTAGTCTTTAAGTGCCATAGGACTCCTTGCTTCTTTTGCAGTTAATCTTAGATTAACCTGAAGGTGGCACTAAAAGGCCATGTGTAAAAGGCACTGAAGTCAATCTGTGTGTGCGTTGTATTTTCATTTAATAATGCTGCCCTTTATTGTGAGTAGCTCTCAGGTGCTCAGGAAAACGGGGAAGAGCTGGAAGGAGTCCCTCTCCCTCAGAAGACTTTCCTGACCCATAACCACTTGACATAGAAGGAAAGAGGGAATGTATGTCAGATGGAAGCCACTGACTTCAACTGGTGTTGAACCAATGGTGAAAAGAGTCCAAATTAAATATACATATATCGTTACAGCTGAGATGTTCAAAGGAGCCTAACGGAGTTGGGCACCCTTCCAGCACTGACATGTTGCACTGGTTCCCTCAGTCAGACGAGACCTCACTGAAGACTACATGCTGCCTTTGAGCTACATGCCAATTCCCACTGGAGGTTAGCAGTTGTGAAGGGAGAGTATGGTGCATAAATGCCATGTACCAAAGTACTTGGTGTGACTGAGGAAGAAGAGTGACTTTGAGTAGCCTCAATTGTGCAGTAGGTCTGCATTAGACTCTTCGCCCAGAGTAAGTGAAAATAAGCCATTCTGTTCCACAGAGGTTCTTACACCATGCTCATCACCAGCCCTGGCACCATTATGGTAGACAGTGCTTGTCAAGGTAATGGGACACCCTGACTACATCCACTTTCCTTCAGTCATGCTCTCTGCACCAACTGTAAGGAGGAGAGAACATAGAAGTCACTGTGGTGCTATTGGTCATCTGAGAAAACTGCCTACTCAGAGAGAATCCCCCAGTGGTTACATAGGTTAGCTTTAGGGGTGCTGTGTGCTAGTGGAGTGGTGCAGTTCAGGATCTTGCCCCATCTGTTTTGTCCTCTAGAACATTATATAACATTTTAAGATTATTTGTTGTGATGAAATTGTTTTTCATGGGCATAAATGTGTGGCAAATCCCTGTATCAGAAACAGTATAACAGAAAGGTTTACAAGGAAAATAAGGGAGTATAGGTCCAGCTTTCAAATGTGACTAGTGATCTGGACAGTCTTAATTTTTTGGGTGCCTATTCTAAGATAGGGCCTGAATTTCAGAAAGTGCTAAGCCCTCTCTTCTAAGATAGGGCCTGAATTTCAGAAAGTGCTAAGCCCTCTCTTCCTGAAAATCTATTAAGGTGTCTCACGCTGGGCAACCAATCATTAGAGACACCCACCAATCACTAGGTTCAAAGGGGTAGTTAGTCTTGTTCAGCAAAACATAGAAAGAGTCCTGTGGCTCATTTAAAGACTAACAAATTTATTTATTGCGTGAGCTTTTGTGGGAGAATTGATTTGACAGATTTGATATCATTGCCTTACGGTTAAATAGAGACTATGGATTTTTTGCTGATTACCACAGGTGATTTGACCTCACCTTCCTCTATATGCTGTTCCCCAATGTTTGAATCTAAACAACTGCTTTGATTTCCTGTATCAGTCTGACCTGATCCTATGACTTACACTTCCCTGCATTTATTTGCCTCTCATTCTGTAAATGCCCCATCTTCAAGCATCTGACAAAGTGGGATTTTCTCCCATGAAAGCTCTTGCATTAAATAAGTTTGTTAGTCTTTAAAAGTGCCACAGGACTCCTTGTTTGTTCTCCACAATCACTAGTCACTTTTGAAAGTTTGTGTTTTACTATGAAGTACAGTTAAATCTATGCAGTGACTATAGCTTTGTGGGAGCATCAGTAGAGCCCTGCAAATATGCAAATATCCATGGATATCCACATTATATCTGCATCTTCAGATACAACGCAGATATCCACGGACCATTTCTTGCAGATGCAGATCAGATACAGGTCCACATATTTTTATTTTCACAGAACTACAGCCCTGCAAATATGTGGATATCTGCAGATATCCGCATCCGCTGATACAACATGGATATCCGCAGACCATTACTTGCAGATGCAAATCGGATACAGATCTACGTCTTTTTATCTGTGCAGGGCTCTAAGCATCACCTCATTTGTCAGTGGTTCTTTACCAGAGGTACACATACCCTTGAGGGAATAGCGGTCATCCAGGGAGTGCATCAACTAGATGTTTGCCTTGGGTTAGAACAGACTACATACAAAGCACTAGCAAAATCCATGCAAACTAAAATCTCATGCAGACAAAATGAAAAAGCATGCCATTTTTCAGTAACCATGTGCTGTACTACTTTTGTGTTTTTATGCTTGATTTTGTAAGCAAGAAGTTTTTAAGTGAGGTGCAACTTGAGAGTACACACAACAAACAAGACATCCAAAAGTGATACAGTAGTCAGGAAAGATAGAGAGCCACAGACTTAACTAACTATTATACTGTTGACATTGGATCATATGGGACATAACAAGCGTCATGTATTCATTTGAAACAATAGCAGAAGGACTAACAAATTTCTTCAGGCTTAAGCTTTCTTGGGCTGCAACCCACTTCATCAGATGCATGGAGAAGGCTGCAGTGTGGGTGTTGCAGGGTAAGCCCTGGTGGGGAAAGTACATAAAGATGGAGGGTATCACCATGATCCTTTGCAACTTCCTGCATCCAGGAAGTACTGACTAGTGGCCAGAAAGTCAATAACAAAGTCAGTAGTGCAGCCACCACAAACCTCTTTGGTCAGGGCAGTACAGCCTAGTGGCTACAAGGTCAGTACAATGCCCTTGAGTCAGGGTTGCATGGCCTAGCAGACAGAGTTAGTGGAAAGTCCTTGGTTCAGGGCAGCACAGCCTAGCGGCCAGAGTCAGTACACAGTCAGTACACTGCAACTATGTGCCCCTTGGGCCAGGGCAGCACAGTCTAGTGGCTACACAGTTAATAGGGAGGCAGGCTGTCCGTAGGGGATGCAGTGCCCAGGTAGGGGGGCTCAGGCCCTCCTGCTCCACTGAGCCCCAGCCCAAGGTCCTATATATGCTGGAGGGTGGGTTACACTACGTCAATGGGGATCCAGGCCAAAACATACTGATTTAGTTCTTATACCACCCCCCAGTCCTCCCTGCCAGCACCCCTGGACTACTTCCTACCTGGCTTGTTAAGGTGATCCTCTCACTGGTCTCTGGCAGCCACTAGCTCATCAGCATCTGTCTCCAGGTCATTCCCTGGTCACATCTGCTCCTCAATGAGAGCTCCAGAGTCATTCCTGCTCACAGGCTGGGGCTGAAGCAGCTCCTGGTCAGGAGCCTCCAGCAGATGTCCTTCCTCATTGGTCAGCCCAGAATGAACTGTGCTGCTTTCTTTTATACTGGGGTATCATCTGAAGCATGTCTAATAGAGTTTAGGGGTCTGGGCTTTTGCTGCCCATAGAGTGTGCTGTACTTTTGGAGTGGGGGATAGGCCTACCCTGTCACAGTGTGGCATATTTTATTATCACATCGTTCGAACACAAGGCATCCTAATAGATTACTAGAGAAGACCTGGAGCTTCCAGTTCAACTTCTGGAGCATGAAACTTTTTCCTCTGAAAGTAAGGAGCCAGAACCAGGTCATGCGACAGACATCTGATCAGCTGGATCCTCTTTATGGAACAAATATCGCCAAAGATGTAACGGTCTCACAACTTTCTGAGTGTCTCTTGATTTGAATGCATGCAGTGGCTGTTGTAGCCAATGTCAGTTCCAGGATATTAGAGAGACAAGGAGGGTGAGATATTGGACCAACTTCTGTTGGTGAGAGAGATATGCTTTTGAGCCGTCTAGGGATTCCAGCTGCTGGTTGTGCATGGCCGGCAGTGTTCCAGTCTATTTTTGGAGGGCCCTGGAATGCAGTGTTCCGGCATGTGCCCCTATTTTGGAGGGCCCTGGAATGCTGGCTCTCTAAAAATAGGGGGCTGTTCTGGGGTATTCCCCCTTACTTTAACTCCTGCCTATCTGTATGCGAGACAGTCACTGAGCTACTTTATGATAGGTCAAAGGTGGATCTTCACCTTCTGAGTCTTGCTCTAACTCTCAGTGATTTCAAGTTCCAAACAGGCACCTGTGTTAGTCTAGTAAAGCAAAAAAAGTAAGGAGTCTTATGGCACTTAAAGGCTAACAGATTTATTTATCGCATGAGCTTTCACGGAAGAAAATCCCAGTTTGTCAGAGCTCTTCAAAGCATCTGACGAAGTGGGATTTTCTCCCACGAAAGCTCATCCGATGAATAAATCTGTTAGTTTTTAAGTGCCGCAAGACTCCTTGCTTTCTAAGATTTCAGATGCAATGCCAATGAAATTAGAAAATAAATCCTTTCTGTTTTGAATACAACTTTGAACCAAAGCCATAGGCAGGGGATGTCAAGATGGATTTGAATCTCAACTATACCAAATCCATTGGGTTTTGGATTCACATTTCCAGTTTTGTCCCATCTATAATAAGAGCCACATTTTTTTTATATAGTTTTTGTTGAATTGTACTAGCCTCCTCTATAATCATATATGTAACAGCAGGGTTTCCTAATGCTCCTGGTCCCTGGCTCCCAAGGATGAGTGGAGGTAAGCCTCTGTGTGAAAAACATTATTGCCTAAAAGGTCATGATAACACATTGTGATATTCAGCCTGGGATTATCCCATCTTCTAGTGATGTAATCCTGGGCACAGAGCCATTTGAGGCAGAAAGTCCACTGATGGAAACTGCAGAGATATAATTTCCCCCAGTTTCCATTGAGAGCTTGGGATGTAGAGATGCTGGGTAGAGAGCTGGTGTGGTCAGAAGATACACTTGTAAGCACATCACGTGATATCATCCTCTGCCATGAGAGTCCCACAGATGTCCAGAGAACAGTTCTAAAATCTCAGGTGAAACCTCTGAGGGAGAGTTGCAGTGAACATATTATTCCCCCTCCCCTGTGGGTGAATAGTGCCAGGAAACAGTTGGCCCTGCTTGTGCAAAGGGTGCAATTTACTCTGTCTTGTAAAGTGCTTAACACTCTGAAGCTCCTCACTCAGATGGGACCTCAAGGCAGTATCATAATATAAGTAATAATAATCTGTGCCTTCCATTCAAAGTAGTGATTCATCAGCAAGACAGTACGGTAAAATCAGGAACAAAAGAGCCCCATGTCCTAGGGCCTAGGTGACTGGTAGGTAGCTCTCAGAAAGAGTGGGTTGGTGTGGTGTCCTGGCTTTCATGCTTAGCAATGTTCAGACAATCTAATATACATTGAGTGGACTGTAATCTGCTCTCAGTTACACCAGTATATATCAGGAGCCATAATTACATTGATGGCAGTGGAATTACTCTGGACTCAGACCCATGTAGCAGAGAACAAAGTTTGACCCATTTTCCTAACTGAGGAAGTACTCCAAGGGAATCCTAGCACTCCTTCACAGCGTTTGCACATCCATTCTGATATTTATTACTGCCTTACTCTGAAAGGACAAGCTAGTTTTTTCCAGATGAGCTGGGCCCACAAAGTTGGTTGAAACCAAAGAAAAACATGTGACCCAGCTGCAGGTTTGATGTTTACTTTTCAGCATTTCCTGGGGACAGGTTTTTCTTTTTTTAAATTGTACTGTCTGGCAATTTAAACCTGTTCCTGGCAAGTTGTTACTTTTGATTGGCAGCCAGTTTGCCACAATATGCAACATTTTGGTAGAAGGCCTCCTGAAATTTGTTCTTTACCCCTTTAAAAATCAAAGGAAAGTGTATTCATATCTGTGCACATAGGAATAAGTATCTCTAAAATACAAAACAGGGCTAGTTATTATGAAGTAATGTCTGCACACTGACAGACTATTGTGTAACTTAGGGTTAGGACAAATATGCCATTGACCTTTACTCTGACATCAGCTTTGTCATCCACATTGGGTAAACAGAGTGCTGATCATCGGCTAAACCTCAACCTTAGCAGACAGCAGCCTTTGTTAGTGTTGTAAAAATCATTTGTTGCATTATTTTATGGGGAGGAAGAGAGATTATGTTATCTTGTTATTATTGCTTTTAAGGCTGCCCCGTTGGAAAGTCTGTTGTCTCCACCTAGGACATATGTAGTTCCTGTTATTTTGGACCAGACTTTGCCCTCTGGTCTGTACAAGTTCTGTAGCATGTTGCACATCTGACAGGACTGACAGCCACTTGCTCTGTCTTTAACACATGAACCACCAAATCCTCATCCAAACTTGCATGAACTAGCAAAGAAAGAGCTAACATTTAGGTGATACATGAAGATTTAAAGAAGTTCCAACTTCCAACAGATATATGCAGGGGGTATACAGAGCTATATACAACATCATTGATGGTGCTCCTAGTAGAAAACAGGGATTCTTAGAACAGGGTCTTTTCCCCATAACTCCTTTGTTAGTATTTGAAATATAGTGTAACAAGGATTTTATTTGTTAGGTGTACTGAACATGAAGTAAACTGGCACTTACAGTAAAATGAAAGTAGCAGTGACTTTTAATAATACAGCTTCTTGATTTCATTAACACCAGTCTGCTGTTAGGAGGTTGTTTCCTTTTTATTTTTTTGGCTCAGTTTACTTAAATTATTTCTAACTCTGAAGGGTTAGATTCTAATCCCAATGGGGCAGAATTGCATGGAGTTACTAACCATACCACTGAGGTTGGGCTCTGGTCCAGATTTGTGATCTACTTTTTCTTACGTGCAGGATGAAGGAATGAGTGTGAATAGCTTGTGGGAAGGAACCTGTCTCTTGCCAGCCTCTTATTTGCAGGAAAGACGGGCCTGAGTCAAAATCCTGAATGCAAACCCTTCTGAACCTGGAGAAAAATTTGGATCTGAATCCAAACTTTGTAGATGCCTTTTCCACAGTAATCGGCCAGATTGAAGCTCTGCATCCAAAGATAACTATTTTCAGGTCCAGAACAGACCCATCTCTAATCTTGACCTGTAAATCCTATCTCCAGACGTGCTTTTTGCATTGTTTGCCTTCTACTGCTATACAGGCATTTTCCCATTAACCTCTGTCATGCATTTTGAATTGGATGTATTTTAAGTGACTTGGAGAGCCCTTAGAAAACACGTTCCAAAGGGACAGCCATGTTAGTCTAGTAAAGCAAAACAAGCAAGGAGCCTTGTGGCACTTAAATAACAGGTAATTTGACTTCATCCTTCCTCTGTGTGCTATTTCCTAGAGTTTGAATCCTTACAGATGCTCTGATTTGCTGTTGCAGTGTGACCTGATCCCATGTCTTACACTCCCCTGCATTTATTTGCATCCAATTCTGTAAATTCTTCCCCTTCAAAGCGTCTGACAAAGAGGGATATTCTCCCACGAAAGCTCCTTAGAAAACAAGTTTTCCATTTGCTTCCTTGAGAGCTTCGGGTGTATACTTAGTAAAGTTAAAAAGAGAACTGGTTCTGTCTTATTGAAAATCTCAGATTCTGGATTTGTTTTGAAAATAGGAATCTTCTCTTTGTTTTCTTCCTATACTGCTGAACCGTTCAGTAAATTATGCAAAGCTTCCTCTAGCAATGCTAACATTCAGCCTTTTTACAGACCTGTGGTTGATAGGCAACCACAGGCTAGAAAAGTCTTTCCTTGAGCAAATCTAAGTGCTTTGATCTTAAAGCAGAAGAATTAGCAAATATTGTGTAATAAGTAAAACAAAAACATATTTTTCAAGCTGGTATGGAGATATTGTGGGAAATAAACTATGACACGCTAAGCTGGAGATGACACATGAAATGGTAAATATACTGACTAGGAGGCTGAATTATTCATGGAGAAGGAAATTGGCTGCTCACCTTTGGGAGTGAAATCTAACTGAAACCTAAGGTATCATAATGAAATAAGTGGAAGGATTTCAGCCCTCTCCTAAGGGTACAATAATATGAACATCAGGTCTTGATGCCTTTTTACTCTCTTGGGTAGTATACTTCTGCTGTGCCACAATTGCCAGTATGCCACAGTACAGCTGCTGTTTGCAGCACCTAGGAGTGTAAAGGTGTGCAGAATTTCAATGGGGTAGAGCTATGAGGTGTTCCTGTTTGGTATCAATCAATCAAATCATAGGGCTGGAAGGGACCTTGTGAGATCATCAAGTCCAACCCCCTAGGAATTGAACCCAGGACTTTCTGCAGGTTAAGTAGAGGTGCTAGCCACTACACTATTTGCAGGGCTGGTGTTCTGAAGAAGAGGACAGGTGGCAGCCAGATTGCTGGCAGCCATGGATTTCAATGTCAGTACAGTCTTCATAGCTTTATTTCATGACCTTTTCCATAATCCTTGGGTCTCTAGGGATTTTAAATTCAATTCTGAACAGATGCCCTTGGCCGTGTGTTTGTTTTGAGATCTTGTGAATTCCAAGACTCCTCTAGAACTGGAGACTGTATTGCAGTACCAGAGGAATGAATTGTTCCAAACTTATCGGAGATCTTCTTTTTCCTCCCTTTTTTGCTCCTATCTCTCTTTCCTCCTTACCACCTGAGCAGATACTTCATCCTCTCTATAGCTCCCTTGAAGGAGGATTAATTCGAATTAACTTTTTACCTGTCTATATCAGGCTTTCATTAGTTTGAACTAAGGAATTCCTTAGTTTGAACTAATGAACGCTGAGTTTGAACCAGTAACTACTGCTGCTTAGTTTGAACTAAGCACCTAGTTTGAGTGTTAGTTGGAACTAAGTACAGTGGAGAACAGGACTATCCCTTAGTTTGAATTTAATAAGTTCAAACTAAGGGCAGTTAGTTCGAATTAACAAAGTGGACTAGCTTGAAATAAGGTTAGTTTGGACTAGTCCACATTGTTAGTTTGAACTAATAAGTTCGAGGTTAGTTTGAACTAACCTTGAATTTATTAGTTCTAACTAACAAACTCGAATTAACTTTCTGAAGCGTAGACATAGCTTAATGCTATGCCCTTCATCTACTTTTCCTTCTCTCTCCAGGTCAGTTTCTGGTTGATTCTCTCTGTCTAGTAACTTTAATGCTCCCTGCATTTGGGCATCTAGTTATTATTGGTTTACTTATGCATTACTCTATTTACTCTTGCAACTGCAATAACTGCATATGGCTATGCGTTTTTGTTCACGAACACATTTGTTCACACAACTCTGCACTCCACACCAGACACTCAACTGCACTGTTTATGGCACTCCAGTGGCAAAAAGGAAGCTGAAAATGGCCACCTCACACCACCTCTTTATTTCTCTGGTATGGGGGAATGTTTGCAGAGCTGACCTAACCAACTCTAGCTCACTAAGGCTATGCCTATATTACAGGGCTCAGATAAGTGGACTTAATGAGGACTACTTAAAGTCAACTTTATTAAGTCGACTTAGTGAAGCCCCATTTGTTTAAGTTGACTTTATAAAGTCGATGTAAGCAAAGGGACACATTTAGAGTTGACTTAATAAAATAAATAATAATAAATGCCACATATACAATAATGTTCCCTCTGAGCTGATAATGCAGCTGAGCAAGTTAGGATGTTCACTGAGTGACAATTTGTGAGGCATGGCACAACATGGGCAACAGTTTTTTTGGTGCCAGAAGCATTAGCATGCCTAAATACCTTAATTCAAAAGAAATGCATAGATTTGTCTTTTCATTCAAACTTTAGTAAATTAATAAAACTATAGTATTTGAGTTTAACATTTTTATTAAACAAATGTGAGATGATGACACTTGCTGCCTATCTAGCCTCTACCGTCATCTACACCTCAGTTTTTGTCACCTGTCTTTGTCACATTTCCAGAATACAATATACAGAGTCAAGGTCAGCTTTGGAACTCCACCCACACATCGAAGCTGGACATTAAAAATACTTATATGGATTAGAGATGGGGAGAATTCCCTGAAACTTTGCTACACATTTTATGCAGCTTTTGTGAAATGATATATTTAAGAATTAATATAATAATAGGGGCTCTTTTTTATAGTAGTATGTAGAAGTTCACTCAGCAAATCAAAGATCAAAATTATTGATTCACAGGAATGCTGGTTCCTATCTTACTGGTAGCAAACATTTGGAAATCTCTTGTAAACAGTGGCATCGCTGGCACCAGGCACAGGGGGCATGTGCCCTGAGTCCCAGCAGCAGTGCCCCAAGTGCCCCATGGTGGCGGCAGCCCAGTCTAGCCCCAGCCCAAACCAGGTTCCCAGGGCCAGGCTGTCTGTGGCAGCAGCTGCCTTACCCATCCTTGTCCCTAGCTGAAGATCTTGGGCTGTGCCACCCACAGCGTTGGCTGCCTTACCTGGCTCCATCCCTGGCCAGGGATCTGGGACCAGGCTTCTGGCTGGCTGTGGCAGGAGCGCAATCGGACCTGGGCCCTGAATTGGGCCCAGGGGACAGGCCCCAGCCCTATGGCCTGGGTCTTTTTCCAGGGCTGCGTCACTTCTGCCTGTAACTCCCATAATAACTAGTATAATGGACTGTGACGTTGCAGATCTTGACTGTGGGTCCTTCCCTACAATTTGTGACACAACAAATGGAATTTTATGTGTTTCCAAAGATTTTAGGAAAAAGCAAGCCGAAAGAACATAAACAGAAGTCTACTTGCTGTTTATTTGCAATTCTAGAAAAATTAATAATTAGCTAGTGATAAATAAACACACAGCATACAGTTAAATCTGAGGTTTCAAAACACTTGTGTCATTGTCATCAGACATCTACAGAACTAGTAAACATTTCCCCTCATTTTCCACTTGAACAGCACTTGTCTGTTCCATCTAATCCCTTAATCCATACTGATCATGCCCAGCCCCCTTCATCCATCATTCTTTGTTCTCCATCTTTTTCCCTTACCCCCATCAGTTCTTGGCCCTGGGCGCTGATGCATTTGTTATCCCCACAACACCATCTATCCTCTCCCAAAATTACTTCTTTTTCCTAGAATCCACTCTAATCATTTATCCTCCCCAGTTCACCCTATGTCCTATGTTCAGTTCCCAGACATCTTCTGCATTTTCAGCCTTCTCAGTAGAGCCCTGCGCATATACAAATATGTGGATCCATATCCAACCTGCATCTTCAAGAAATGGTCTGCGGATATCTGTGTTGTATCCACAGATGTGGATATAATGCGGGTATCCGCATATTTGCATGGCTCTAGCTCTGTGCAGATAAAAATATGTGGATCCATATCCAATCTGCATCCACAAGAAATGGTCTGCGGATATCTGTGTTGAATCCGCAGATGTTGCTATAATGCGGATATCCACAGATTTGCAGGGCTCTACTCATCAGTTCATCATTGTTCCCATGAGTCCATCCTCTACTTCCACTCCCTTATTTTCTGTGCCTGCACCTCAGGCTCACCACTCAAAAGATTCTCTCATCTCCCCCTACATGTTCCCAATCAGATTCGTTCCTCAGGTCATCCTTTCACTGTGTTCCCAGCTAAATCCCTGACCTCTAATCCGTTATTTGTAACCCCCCCCCCCCACTCCATTCTTTATAACTCCCTCATTCTCTGTAGCTGTACTCAATTCGTCCGCTGCTCCCAGCAAACTAATCTGCCCAGGAATGATCCTGTTTCTGCAGCTATCCCCTTCTAGCAAAATTGCCTTTTTCTGTAACTCACTTCTCCAGTGGATGGATTTCCTACTCTCATACTAAACAGTTTGGGCATACACCCCTTTCCCTGCTCCCAGCAAACTGATCTTTCCTAAGCACTCAGTTTATGTTCAGTCCCCAGTATCCCAAGGCTGTCTTTCATTGGACTTCACTGCTTGTGTGAAGAGGTGAAACATTCTGTGTTGGATCCTCCCTTTCTTAGTTAGCCAGGATATGTGAAATGCCATTTCTGCGCCCCATTCAGCTTCTTTTCCATAATAACTGCTGATCTGAGGAGCAGCTCAGGTGACCACTGAGGCTCTGGTGACCATTTGCAAATGGATAAATCCAGAGTACTGCTGCTTATTTGGAGAGATCTTCAGGGAAAGGAAACAAATAAAGGGGAGGCAGTGAGATGTGGAGCTGGTATTCCTGCTACCTTTCTGTAACAATATGTCTACTCCTGTCTTTAAGAGAATAGCTGAAAGAGTCTATCACGTCTGGTGTCTTACGCTTCTGCTCCCTACAAAAATATCCTTATGTGTGTAACCCTAAAATGTAACCCTTCTGCCAGGGCAGGCTGGCGGAACAAGGGCCGGATTCTATAGCTAGGGGTTTCCGAATAATACAGCACCACCAACTGGCTCGAGCCCTGACCCAGATCTTTGGGAATCCTGCACTGTTCCATGGGCACCCCAAAGGGTAAGGGCTTCCCCACTCACAAGCACGAGTCTGAGTGTAGTAAATGGAGCTTTTAATAGCTGTAAAACAAAAATGCAAAAGGCCGAATAACAGAGATCAGCAGTAATTTAGGAAACTTAGTATAGAGCGAAGTTCCCAATAACCCACACTGCATAACAGAACATACAAACTTAATGGCAAAACTGGCACTGATCTGGAGAATCAGTGCTAACTAGGCTCCCAAACAACCCAAAGGTACAAATGGAGACTCTTTCATGCCAGCTGTCCACTGACGCTATCCACCAGTCTCTTACTCCATCCTCTAGAACAGGTTTCTCAGCTCTGCCCGCTGTCCACCAATGCTGCCTTCCGGTTCCTTGTGTCGCCCAGCTTGCCGCTGTCCGCTCTCACCATCCTCCTGCTCTGCCCGCTGTCCGCCAGCACTGCCTCCAGTACTCATGTCATCCAGCTCACTGCTGGCCGCTCTTACCGTCCACTGGCTCCACCCACTGTCAACCAGCACTGCCCTCCAGTCCTTATGTCACCCAGCTCACTGCTGGCCACTCTCACTGTCCACTGGCTCCACCCACTGTCTGCCAGCACTGCCCTCATGTTGCCCAGCTCACTGCTGGCTGCTCTTGCCCATCAACTTCACTGGCTGGTCACCCTGTTGCTTCTTTTCAGCTCAGGAAAAAAGAATTCTCCTTAACTGAGTGATCATCAACGCTGTTAGTTTTTAACAGCTAGTGTTCAGCTACTTTTATAACAAACAAGGCCAAGGAATTAATAGGGTATCCTAGTGCATCTGCACTTCTCCCCAAGGCTTCTGTCTCCCCTGACATCTCAACTGTCCTGGGAAACTCCTTCCTACTCCATGCATTGGCCAACATCTTTTAAAACAGGCTTGGTTTGTGGAATAGGATTCCGCATAAAATAATTCTGAAGGGGGATGATGTTATGGAAAACAGCTCATCCCTAGCTCCAATGCCTCAGGGCCTCTGAAAAGCCTCAACTATCCAGAGTTCCAAAGTGGTAGCTATGCTAGTCTAGTTCAGCAAAACAAACAAGGAGTCTTGTGGCACCTTTAAATACTAACACATTTACTTATCACACGATCTTTCATGGGAGAAATTTGATACATAAATGTGTTAATCTTTAACGGTATGTCTACAATAGTAAATTAGTTCAAATTAAGGAGCCTTAATTCCAACTAATTTGAGCCCTGTCTACAATAGGCTTTGCCCAGGGGTTAGAGTAAAGGGGAACACACAGGAACACTGTTCCAGGGCCCACTATTTTTAGGGACCAGTGTTCTGGGGCCCCTAAAAATAGAAGAATGCACTGGAATGCTGTGTTCTGGTGCTTTCCCCCTTACTTTAACCCCTGTGCAGACACTTCCCCCACATCTCAGGTGGCTCCTGGATGGCACACCTGCACCTGTGCCACAGCCTGCTGGCTGCCCTGGGCACGCAGCCACCCAGCCCCAGCCCCAGCACCAGGGCCAGGAGGGTATGCAGGTGAGCTTTGTGGGAGTGCCACATGCTCTTCTTTAGGCACTGCCCATGGGTGGCCAGGTAGTTTTAGGCCTGGCCTGTGCCGCCGCCTGCGTAAGCAGGCCAGGCAGTCATCGTAGTTGGTCATGTGCAGTTTGGCTTAAATGCAGGGGTATTGCTGGCGCCTGGCACAGGGGGGCATGTGCCCCAAGTGTCAGCACCAATGCCCTGAATGTCTTGCATGCCCCCTGCCTCTCCTGGTGCCGTCCCTGGCTGGGTGTCCGGGGTTGGGCTGGCCACGGCAGCCACTGCCTCACCCAGCCCTGTGCCTGGCCAGGGATCAGTGGCTAGGCTGGCAGTGGCAGGAGCTCAGGGCCCTGACTCTGGATCAGGACAGGGGGCAGGACTGGGGCCCAGGAGGTGGGGCCCGGGCCCCAGGTCTTTTCCCAAGGCAACAACGTTCCTGCCTTCACAAAGACACGGTGCAGCTGTTGCACCTCGTTCTCCAGTTCCTACACCAGCCACTGCTGCACCTTCACCTCCAGCAGCCACACTGGGCCTTGGCAACCTCCAGCGCCTGCACGGCCACACTGGCCACAAGGATGCCCCGGTCCAGCAATGTGGACCGGCAGCTTCAGCTCTCCGTCCAGCAGGAGCACCGCATTGCAACCGGCCATGGATAAGTCAGGTTCGCTCCGGCTCCCCACTGCCAAGCCCGGTGTCTTGCCTCCCTGGAGAGACTAGGCAGGGGCTGGTGGGGGTTGGGTAGTGGTGGAGGGAACTATGAAGGGCTGGAGTGGGGAATGGGTGGGGGGCTGGGGAGGGTTGGAGGAGGTTGGGGGGCTGGAGTGGGGGCTAGGGACAGAGGGGGCTGGGAAAGTGTTCAGGGGTTTGGGGGATGAAGGGGGTGGAGTGGGGGAATGGAGAAAAGGGGACTGAAGGGGGCTGGGGAAGTGTGGAGGGGGTTGAGGGGCTGAAGAAAGTGGAGTGAAGATGGGGGGTGGGGTTAGGAGGGCTAGAGTGGGGATTTGGGGGCAGGGAGCTTAGGTAATGGTGTAATAACCCTTGGGGAGGAAGGGGTTAACACTCTGGTCAGTGAGTCCCAGGACAGCCAATAGGAACGAAGCACAGCTTTTTGAATGGTAACAGCAGCCTGGCCTGGGCCTGTTTGGATGCAGCAGAGCTCCTGGAAGGATCAAGAGGAGGCCAGAGGGGCCTGAGGAAGAATCCAGCAACATCCTTACCAAAGATAAGTTAAATTTGTTACTGACCAGGCGTGGGTAGAACAGGGAATGTTTACTTAGACACGGTCAGGGTATTTTCTTTGTTTTTGGCTTGTTTTTTGGATTTCTCTGTGCTAAGCACATGTAACCCAACCCCCCACCCCACTACCCTGTAACTACCTAAGTTAATTCCCAGAGAAGCAACTCTCTGTGTTTATCATCTGTTCTTTTTGATTAAAGAGTTTACCTTTTAAGCAAGTTCTGGTTCTGTGTCCTGAAAGGCAAGAGGTTTGTGTGCCCGTGCCTTAGACTGCACAGGCAGCTACTAGAGGGAACCCTGTTCCAGTTCCAGCTCATATTGCAGCTGGGGTCCAGTCACTTTCCTGAGAGAGGAATAAACAGGATTGCAAGTACCTCACAGGGAGGAATTCCCAAGTGCGCCTTCCTGGGTCTCAAGAGGTTTTTTTTTATGCATTTGGGTGGTGGCAGCGATACCACTCCAAGGCCAGGAATTGGAGGCCTTGGAGACTTTTAAGAGCAGGCTTTAAGGCCAGTGGCTTTTCTGGCCTGTTGCGGGCCCCCACCTTCTGCACTCAGAGTGCCAGAGTGGGGAAAAAGCCTTGACAAATGGGGACGGGGCTGAGGAGGAAAAGGGGAAAGAAGGTTCTGATGTAAATGCCTAGCTGGTGCCCGCACAAGCATGAAGGGGGCATGGACAATATGGGAAGGGAGCCCACTGATTAGGAGGGTTCTGGGGCTCAACAAATTATACTTTAACACTGGCTTTGCCTAGTTCAAACTAAAAAATTTTAAGCAAAGCAAATTTAAGCAAAGCTTAGTTCAATCTAATTAGTTTGGTTGGTTAGCCCAAATTAACTGCTTAGTTCAAACTTACTTTGAAATTTAGTTCAAACTAGTGCTTAGTTTGAACTAAGCATGTTTTTTTAGTTCAAACTAACTTCAACTAACTAAAAAGCTTGAACTAAAAAAAGAGCGCTTAGTTCAAACTAAAAGTTAGTTTAAACTAAAAAACTGTACTTAGTTCAAACTAACTAAATCTGAACTAAGCTTTTAGGTGTAGACATAGCCTAAAAATTCCACAAAACTCCTAGTTTGTTTAGCTGTTCAGAGCTTGATATAAAGATTCCTGTAGAGTTGGCAAGAAGGAGTAGGATTCTTCATTGGCTTATTCTTTCTCCCTCTGATACAATACAAGACTTTTTAACCTGTTCTCCTGACTACAATACTTGTAAAGGGAGTGCATGAGGTGCCCCTAAGTTTGTACAGTGCTGTGGACAGGAATAAGATTGCCATGGCATGTGGTATAAGGTAAATACAAAAAAGCAAAAAACAACCAACCAGCCAAACAAAAAAACCCAAACCAACCAGACCAAAATAAAGTAGAAAAATACAAAGTACACAAAAATAAATAAAGCAAAGCAAAACAAAACCCACATTGAAATCTATAAAACAAAAACTAACTAACAATAAATAATTTGTTAGTCTTTAAGTGCCACAGACTCGTTTCTTTTATTGAACCAGACTAACACGGCTGCCCCCTTTGAAACTATGAGTTGATTAAGCCTCATCTCTAAATTGTCACTAGGTGGCAATATTTCAGAAATTTTAATTTCATTGCTATGAGAAAACAATCAGTATTGCTCAGTTATATCTGTAGGTGTAAAAGTCACAAGTGATACTATTCCATAAAGGGTCAGCTCCTTCAGCGATTTAAGGAAGACAGTACAAAAGACCAAGATCAGTTCTTCAAGTGAAGGCATGTAAAATCTACAGACTTCTGTCTGGCCCTGTGGGTTGCTCAATAGCTGTCTAAACTTTTCGGGAACTGACTTTGTATTGCTTTTTGAAATGAAATTGTTTGGAAATAATTGAAGTTTTGATTGCACATGAAAGTTTTTCTGACTAGAACTGAAAGCATGAATTTAAGTGACTATGGTTATTGCAGTATAACTCCTTGTGTGGGCACTTATTACATTGCAACAAATAAGGAGTCCTGTGTCACTTCTAAGGACTAACAAATTTATATGTTGCATGAGCTTTCATGGGAGAAAAATCCCTCTTTGTCAGATTCTTTGATCTTCAAAGCATCTTACAAAGTGGGATTTTCCTCCCACTAAAGCTCATGCGATAAATAAATGTTAGTTTTCAAAAGTGATGCAGGACTCCTTGTTTGTTTTGCTGAACTAGACTACCATGGCTACCCCTTTAGAACTTATTACATTGAGTATCTTTTTCCAATCTAGCTTATGTCCAGGGACATGTGGAGGAATAAAAATCTGATCACTTTTTAGTTTGACCTAATCATATTATACCATTTTTATATATGAATAAGAGTGTCTGCATAGGGGCTTATACCAACATCACTATCAGTATGATGGGTGTGTCATCCTCATATAGATGTAAGGCAGGTATAGAAGCTGTATCTAACAGCTTCTAAGGGGGTGGCAACTAATCTGCATGGGTTTTGTATTTGCATGAGCACAAAGAGCATATTAGCATAGTCAGACTATGGGTGCAGAGCAATATGGATAATGGTATTTGGGTTGATCTGATCACAAATCTGTCAATATCTATAATTCTACACAAAAGACAGTATTTCATGTTTCTCTTCACTGAAATACTGTCTTGTAATATACTACTTTCTTGCTTGTTCAAACTCTGGTTAGAGGGTTAAAGGATAAAAGCTATCCTTAGCAAAAAGAATATTAAAAGAGGGATCACCTCCTCCTTTCAGCCAGGTGAAGTTAACACAGGGGTGTGGGTTTAGCATTAGTTTAGTCTAAAACTATGCCTGAGGCTCTGCCTTACTCAGTTGCTCTACTGTCAAAGGATAGATCTGCCCTGGCTTCCTGTGAAACCTTTCTTTTGTTAGTTTTGATGGGAGAAGCTGTTTGCAACTATGTAAGGTTTAAGATCTGAAATCACTGAGAGAGGAAAACTCTCTCTGAGCTGAAATCATGGAAGAGGAGCAGTGATGGAGTAAGTGACCAGCGGGTAGAGCTGGTAGACAGTGAGAGCAGCCAGCGGATGACTGGGTGGCATAAGTGACCAGTGGAAGGAGCTGGTGGACAGTGGGAGGAGCCAGCAGATGGTAAGAGTGGCCAGTGGACAGCTGGGCAGTGTGAGTGACCAGTGGGTGGAGCCAGCGGATGCAGAGAGTGGAGCGTGAGTGACGAGCCGGCAGACAACTAGCGTGAAGGACATTCCCTACATGTCCTGTGTTTGTGGGGAACCTGCTCTGCACTAATTCTCCAGATCAGTGCTCGGTTTGCTATTGAGTTCCCATGGTCTGTTATGCTGTGTGGGATTTGTTGGGAACTTATTTGGCACTGATTCTCTAGATCAGTGCTGATTTCTGTTATTGGGTTTTTACATTCTGTTTTACTACTATTAACAGTTCTGTACACCACACTCAGACTTGTGCTTGTGTGTGGGGAAGCCTTACCCCTTCGGGGGGCCCAGGGAATACTGCATGATTTCCCAGAAGACTGGGTGGGGGCTCAAGCCAGATGGTGCTGTAACATTACTTGGAAACCCCTAGATATAGAACCTGGCCCTTGTTTTGCCATCTTGCACTAGGAGAAGGATTACATATACAAGGCATTAGGGACAAATAATAAGCATAAATTGAATGCTGTCAGTAGGGAGCAATATTTTAGAAATTTTAACTGCATTGCTGTGTGAGAAAACAATCAGTATTACACTTTTATATCCCAAGGCATAAGTCATGAGTGATACTAGTCTATAAAAGGTCAGCGGGTAAGGAATAGGAGTGGCATACAGCATGGAAAGACTGAATGAAGAAACTGCCACACTGAATGTTTGCTGATTGCCAGAAGGAATATCCCTAAGAAGAAAATTTGTGATTTCCTCTCTTGCTCCTTCCCTTGTCCATCTCTCTCTCACATATAACTGTTGCTCTCATTCTCTCTCTCTCTCTCTCTCTCTTCTGTAGTTTGAAAATCAAATTTAGTTCTGTAGCTCAAGCAGTAAAAGTTGTTTTAAAGATTCATGGTTCAAATCTGGTAATAATGAGTTGTAAGGGAGTTGTTACAAATTGTTGTCAGGTCATGTGAAACTTCTCCTTTCTGATATTTGGACATCTTAAAACTATTGCTGGTCCCAATCAACATAACCATTCTGCATATTTGAAACATTACATTTCTGTCAGCTGTGTAGGCTTTCCAAAACAGCTACAGACAGAGCAAAAATAAAGAGATAGTGAACTTACTGGCCTGGTGAAATTCTTCACTAGGTAACCACAAATTAAACAATATGGAATCTATTGACAGGTGCAAAATTTCAAGGCCTCTGATTCTATCTGGTTAGGTCTATAGCAGTGATTCCCAGCCTGTCATCTGTGGACCACTGGTGGTCTGTGAGGGTACTGCAGGTGGTCCAAGGGAGGGGAAAAAAAGATAATGTAATAGTACAAGCATGTCTACCTCTCAGCTTTCATATTCAGTGTTACATTATTGTTTGCAATGTAATTTGCTTCACAAATATACTTGTGTAAAATAATATTCTTTGAATTTATATAGTGGGCTTTTGTGTGAATTTATATAGTGGGCTTTCTACATTTGGTGGTTAGAATGTGGTCCACAAAAGATTTCAATCACAAGGTAGTGGTCTGCATAAAGGAAAAGGATGGGAACCACCGGTCTATAATAGATGTTAACTAAGTCTCTTTGTCTGAACAGGCTCTTAGATTGTTCAGGCCTGCTGGCTTTGGATAAGGCAGATCCTATGCTATTAAAGATGATGTCATTCTTTAGTAAAATATCTGTTTTCCCCATAGCAAAGAAAGATTTGCCATCCCCATTCAAGCCCTTGGTCCATCAAATCTGGTATTCTGCCTCTATCAGTGGAGAATATCCAGTACTGCTAAAGAAGGCCAATCCTCCCATCCCTAATTATCTAGCCAGTTATTCAATGCAGTGTACATGAACAAAGAATTCCTTCTTGTTCCCTGCATGTGATCAATTTAAGTCCCAATGAACGAGATTTGAATAACCTTATTGTGACTTACATAATTTCAAATGCTGTTAATAGTCAGAATATATCCCATTTTGTTTTTTTCTAAATCCATCCAACATTTGGGGACCTGATTCACCATGGTGCTACCCCAGTTTTACACCAATGTAACTCTATGGATAGTCCTAGAATTCCAGGATGAGTTTCTACAATGCTTTATGAAATTTCTGTCAGAAGTTAGATTAGAAAGGATTTTCTAATTAACTACATTAAAGACAACATCCTCAGGTAAAGACAGGATACACCTGATTTAACCAAAACAACCAAGGAGTCCTGTGGCACTGTTAAAGACTAACAAATTTATTTATTGCATGAGCTTTCAGAGGCTTTGAAGATGGGGGAGCTTACAGAATGGGAAGAAAATAAATGCAGGGAAGTGTAAGTCATAGGATCAAATCACACTAACAGCAGATCAAAGCAGTTGTTAAGATTCTAACATGGGGAACAGCATACAGAGGGAGATGAGGTCAAATTACCTGTTGTAATGAGAAAAAAAGCCAAAGTCCTTATTTAGTCCTGAAGAGACAGAGTCAAATTGGCACATGAATTCAAAATCTGCAGTTTCTCTTTGAAGCCTTGATGTGTTATTCATTTGTCTGAGTACAGCTATTAGCAAATCATCAATGGAGTGATCAAGAAAACTGAAGTGCTTATAATAAACAAACAAGGAGTCCTGTGGCACTTACAGACTAACAAATACGTTTATTGCATGAGTTTTCATGGGAGAAAATCCCACTTTGTCAGATCTTCAAAGCGCCTGATGAAGTGGGATTTTCTCCTACGGAAGCTCATGTAATAAATATATTTGTTAGTCTTTAAGTGCCACAGGACTCCTTGTTTGTTTGTTTTACCGAACTAGACTAACATGGCTGCCACTTTGGATCTTGGTTTTTGAATGTTGGGATTTCTGATGTCAGGTTTGTGCCCATTTGTTCTTGTGCACAGAGGCTGTCCTGTTTGTCCAATATATAAGGGGAGGGGCATTTCTGGCACATGATGGTATAAATCACATTGGTGGATAAGCAGGTGAATAAGTCTTTGATGGACTAGCTGGTTTTATTAGGTCCCCTAAAAGTGTCTTTTGTGCAGATATGTGGACAAAGTTGGCAGCATGGTTTGTTGTAGGGATATGTGCCTCTTTAATGGTTCTGTTGTTAGGTCTGTAGTTGCTGGAGAGAATCTGCTTAAGGTTGGGGGGCTTTCGGTAAGCTAGGAGAGGTCTGTCTCCCAAGGCTTGAGAGAGTGAGGGATATATTGAAAAGCATATGGTAGCTACTTAATGATATGCAATATATGACACTATATCAGCTAAAAATGCAAATAAACCTGTATGTAACTTCATACCGCTTCTCATGTATGTTGCTTGCTATATCTACTTGTGCTTTGACCCTGTTAGTTCCTCAGAGTGCAGCAGGGTTACTGAATCAGGGCTTAGATGGACAGCCTGCAGTACATGTTATACTACTGAAGTCATATTGGTGGGTTACTTATCAGTAACCGTCCTTCTTTGAGATGGGCTGCTCGGATTCATTCAGTAATAGGTGTATCCGTGCTGCAGTGCACAATTGGTCAGAAACTTTTTGCCCTAGCCTGTCAGGAGAGTGCTTGGAGCCACCACCCCCCATGCCACCCTGTGGCTATATACATGGCTGCAGCCTGGCCCCTCCTCAGTCCCTAAAAGCGCCAACTCCAGTTGTGGGGATGGTGGGAGGGTTGTGAATGAATCTGAGCAGCCCATCTCAAAGAAGGACAGTTACTGGTAAGTAACCCACCGTTCTTCTTCGAGTGCTGCTTGGATACATTCAGCAGTAGGTGACTACTAGCTGTGCTTGAGGACAGTGGGTGTAGTTGGCCTTGTGCGCCTCCAGCACTGCTTTTTTCACGTAGGGTAGTTGGCCTCAAGCCAGCGAGGTCCCCCAGAGGGACCTAAAGTATCGACCTTGGAACCAAGGGGGCCAGGTAAAGAGGAACCTGAGCCAGAAAATCTGACCCCAGTGGGGAATAGAAGGCCTACTAGGAAGAGCCTCGTATGTGGAATTTCTAAAGAAAAAGGGGCTTCAACACTGAGACCCTTCTAGCCAAGGTAAATGGTCAGTAAGCTCCAACTTCCAGGCAAGGACCAGTAAGAATGAGTCCTGCTGTGATGGAGAGCTTGCTGATCGGCGAAAGGCAGCAAAGCCTAATGTCCGTTAGTGAAAGACTTCCGATGGAGATGCCTGTGAGGCTGTAATCAGGGAAGCAACTCAGCCTAAGGGTCTGAGCAGTTGGTAGTAAGGAACTGCTGAGGAAGAAAAGTCCAGAATTTTGGCACTAGTGTCAATTGGAGTGTGAAGGCTACAGGAAAGGGTAGCAGATCTTGGAGCTATCCTTCTATTAGCTGCAGATACCGAATACTGGAGATGCAAGGAATAGGGAAAAGAGGAAACGGAGGGGAAAAAACCCAACTTTTCCCTAGTCTGGCCACAAGGGGTGTCAGGAAGACTGGCAGGAACTACTGTCGAATAGGATGCTGTGCTTACGTGGCTGGCTTAAAATGCCCTGCAGAGACAAGACTGCTTATCCCCAGTTGTAAGGATGGTGCGACTGGCCATGTCCAGGGCAAACTACAGCATTATTAAGGAGTCACCTGAGGCTGAGGTGTCTTCAGTGAAGACATTGTGACCTGCCCCGTGTTCTCGTGGAAGGGAGCTGTTAAGCATTTCAAGGCATGACACCAGTCTAAAAGGGAGCATCTAGCAACCAATGCCTGATGGTCAACAATCCTCTGATCTGCTGAGGGCACTGAGACAAGAGAACCCTCCTCTGTGGCCCATAGCCTCGGTACTACTTCCTGTATTTGCAGCACTCATGCCACGGGGGCAATAGAGCTGCATACCTAATGGAGGCACACGCAGCTTCATAATGGACAGACCCTGGAAAACTCATTACCAGGGATGCAGAAAGAGAGAGAGGGAGGGAGATCTCAAGGATGTAGAAGATGGGAGGGGAGGACTGTCTCTAGCTAAACAGGTCTGGGGTGTGATACCATGATGAAGTGTAGCTCCGATTACCTGCTTTGACCAACTTCTCTCTCTCCGCTTCTTCCCTTTCTTTCTCTCTTTTTCTCTCTTTTTTTTTTTGTTAGCAAGGAGTGGTAGATGACCAATGGCAAGGGTCATCTGGTTTGCCCAGATCTGAAGTTACCACTAGGAATTGAGGGACAGGCTGACAATACATTTGTGCTATCCTTGTGGGGTCCCGAGGCCACCTGGCACCAAAATCTTATGTGTGCCAAGGGGCTAATGTTATGGAAGAAGCCTGGGAAGGTAAAAGCTTCGTTTAATAAGACTCCTGGCTAAGATGCAGGAGTTAGCGGGAAGAATAACTGCAGGAATGCCAGTGTTGAGAGGGCGGGTGCTCCGATGGGGAGGACGCCCACCAGTGAGGAGGCTCTGGGCAAGGAGCAGGAAAAGCCACTTAGACCACTGTTCTAATTGAATATTAACACTGGACTGAGGGTCCGCATCGAGGCTCAATTGCCTGAGTTGGGCAGAAATCTCATCCGCCTGAGAAAGGGGGGGTGACTTGACCATAGGGTACCCTAAAATGGGTAGTCTGCTGGAAGATGCTCACCTGGGGTGCAAGCTCGGGAAACCACTAAAGGCAATATTTACAATGAACATTTATACAGGCCTCTGGCAGCATCAGGGAATCGATTGCCAGAGTTGGACAAGCGTTCATCCCGTGAGAGGAGAACAAAGGACAGATGGTCCCATATTATCTATGCCAACGTGTAGCAAGGGAGATGGGTAGGAGTAGTGGGGCCATGCTATCAGTTTGCAGGTGGCTACTAAGGGGTTCCCGTCCACCCTAGAGTACTCATTGAATGGCCCTAGGTCACTTCCCATCCCCTTATAGCAACCAAAACCTTTCTGAGTGCTAGGGGATGAAGCTCTGGGTTGTAGGATCCCGGGGTATCCGGGACTGTCCGGTAAAAACCCGGGGTCCATCAGGAGGCTCGGACTAGGATACCAGAGGTCCTCTCAAGCAGAGATACTCCCAAGCATATTCTCCCTAAGCCAGAGATAGGCTACTAGGGGTTAAGGCTGGGGAAAGGAGGTAATAAACCCTAATGGGCTCTGATCTGAGTGCGAAAGGTAAGATCTAAGATATCGGGCATCTAACAACCCGATGATGCTGGTCTGAGCTGGTGCCCAGGCAGGGTGACAGTGGGTTACCCTGTCCAGAAGACCCAGAGGGTGGACCATTTGAGAAAGATAAGTGATAGGGTCTGAGACCTGTCGGACAGCCACCGGTGCAATGGGGTTTTTGTATTATGGGTCACCTGGGTTCTTTGGCAGTGGGACCGAACGGCAGGGACGAACAATGCTTTCATAAGCGGCAGGAAGACGTGAGGGTCCAGAGCCCAGATAGGGATGAAACCGTTCTGGATCTGTGGGATCGGGGCACAGGGGATTGGGAGGTGTGGCCCTCAAGGTTGAGAACATATGTTCAGTTAAGTCACAACAGGGATACCAGAGGAGGTGTCCCTTACTGCTACGATGGGCATAACGCTGTTCCGCCCAAAATTTATGGGTGTTACTCTGGTCTTTGCCCTGTGTACCCACAGGGGAACAGAGGAGTATCGAGTGTGAGCGTGGATGCGGGGGGCTTCCCTCCCCAATGGGGAAAAACCCCAATGAGGATTCACAGATGGCACCCTGAGGAGAAGAACTTTAGGTGTATGATTTACATCCCTTACTCCGGGTAACAAGAGGGAGTGTGTTGGGATCTGGGGTAGTTTGTGGTCCATGTCTAAAGGAGAGACCAACTGTTGACAGCTAGAATGAGAGGTTCCAACCTCTGGTGGAGGGAGGAGTCCCTTCACGCAGGGAGGAGTATGGGCCCAGGACGGAAGAACTCTCCTATGCAAGAGTGAAACTAGGCCGAAGGGGATAGAGTGCCACAACATGGCCCTTCAGTCGAGAAGGGTGAATCAGGTGATGTAAGGCTCCTATGGAGCAGGAGGATGTTCAAGGACCCCTGAAGGGAGGAGGCCACTGTTCCCTCTAAGGCGCGCGGCTGCGCGGCCACGCACTTAAGAAACCCCTCCCCGCGCAGGGGTTTACAGTCCCCGCACACGGGGAGGGGCAGGACTGGCTGGGACAGCCCGACAGAGCGGCTGAGGCTCAGCCAAGAAGTGGAGGAGTGGTGTATCGCTTTAAGAATCCTCCTCCTTGCCCTGCCCTCCTCCCTGCTCCAGGCATTCCAGCTGCAGTGCTACAGGTGGTTTTGCTTTGTTGCTTTGGCTCCTCACCCCCGGCTTCTTTCCAGGCTCCAGCTCAGGTCCTCTCCCCTTTCCCTGCACCTGATTTTGGGGGAGGTCTGATCTTATTTTTTGGTGGGGTTGGGGCTTTTCTTCACCTTGATGGGATCTCTGAAGTGCCCAGAGAGAAACCTGTGACGACTCCTTTGCTTCCTGCTTTGCTGCCCTGCTTGGCTTAGTTTCTGGGGAGGGTTCTTTCTCTAAGGGCTAGGCTAAGCCAGATCTTTATTCCTGCTAATGAACTTTGGCTTTTGACAACAAATCTTTTGTTTAGAGGGCCAACAAAGTTCACTTTTGGTTGTGAGGAGCTTTGAATCTGTAAGATTTTCCTTTTCCCAGTGTGATTTTTTTTTTCAGTTTGTTTCTCCTTTCCAAGAAGAGATTAGTCGTCTATAGATGTGTCCTTAAATTTTAGTAAGATACACAGATATGAAAGTATTATCCATTCTAAAGTAGCTGCTGGGCTGGGCCTGATCCTATGCTTTAAATGAAGTCAGTGGGAAATTTGATGGAGTAAGGATTGCAATATTTGTCCCTTTGTTAGTTTATCAAATCATAGAAAACAAGCAGCTTGCTTTTGCCTATATACTCTATGGTTATTTTTATTTTGTTATATTTAGGAAAAAACTGATCATTGCATTCAAGAATAGGTGCTGTCCTCTTGGGTGGAGCATTTGATAGTCACAAACTTCTAACTTCATACCCCCCCCCCCGCCGCAGTTGATGTGTATTTCACATAAAAGCAAACAAAATGTCAATGGTCATAAAATAGATATATATCCATCTGTGGTTTATGGCAGACATAGTAGGATATGCTGTTTCCAGACATTTGCATTTTAGGTAAAAGGTTATGTTTCAGGTAGGTCTGTACATAAAAACCAGCAGATCTCATTTTTTCTCATTTCTCCTTTCCTGAGTGTATAAAATCTAAAGAGCTTGTCTGTGATTTTTTAAAAATACTGCACAGTGAGGCTCAAAACTGAGGCTAGACAGGGATTTCTGTACACTCCGCCTATACCCCCCAGTTGTTGGCTAGTAACAGTGTTAGAGCAAATGAGTGAGCACCCCCTGCACCCCCCCAAACATCCCCCTGCACCACACCCCTAATTTCAAGTCATGGGGAGAATACTGCTGACAGAGATTACTTTTCCTTTAGAAGCCAACACCTCAAATTCTGTTAGGCTTCATGTAGTCAAGGGCCCATCCCTCTGTGTGTCTAACAATGAGTGAATTCTGTGAAGGAACTTAGTGTGTTAAAACTGATTTTAATCTTGTCCATAATTACTACATTAAATTTATTAGAGGTGTGCTTCCATTTGCAACTCACAATGTAAAAACATCAGTCTGGATAGGAGTTCTGCAGTGTGATTCTCCTTGCACCTTGATATAAACATTCAATACTTAGTTTTGTGACTCCTTAAAGTGGTTGGCTTTACAGTTACTTTAATGTGAAGAGGAAAAATACTTAAGCCATTCATTTGATATTCTTGAGCCTCTGTTCTTGCAATTAATCTCATGCTGTAACTAGGGGCTAGACAGATTTCCCTGGAGTTGGGTGATCAATGGGGCAAGCATTTGGGGGGGAGCATTGGCTGGGTGGATGAAGGGGGCCCAGGTGGAGTCCCAGATGCATATGTGTCCTCCAACATCCTCCTTTTTGTACTCCCCTGTCCTCCTTTCCATGCTTTGGTATCCGGTAACCCTAGTCTGGCAAAGTGGTTGAGGTTTGGATGAGGGGTGGGGGGGACAGGCCTTAACCATGGCCAAGGATCAACTGGCGGAGGGGGCAGGGTGGGAGAGCAGCTGAAGATGAGCAGGGGGACAGGCCTGAAGCCCCACTGAGGATTGGCTGGGGGCGGGGGGAGTTGCTAGCTATCCAAGGGCTCCTTTTTACCTTCATGTCCTTCCTCCCTCAGGCATTCTAAAAACAGGTGATTGTCCAGCCTTTTACTTCTGATAAGTAGACTGGGGAGGACACACACACAATGCTGGAACCCACCATCCTGATGTTAAGAGTTTGCTGCACAGATGCACACATGGAATAAAGAGCAGTTTGTGGGGGATGGGATCAAGGGGCAGTGGAGTACACAGTTATCCTTTATGCCTAGAAATTTTTATATATGGAATGCCTGTAGCTCAGTTGGTAGAATAACAGATTTGTAATCACAGGGTCAAGCCCTGGGTTGGTTTTTTTTTTTTTTTTTTTACCTTTTGGCCTGTTGCTCCTTAGGGAAGGGTTAAACTGGGGAAAAAATATATAGCAAACACTAATAAAATGAAGGAATAAAGTATACTGTGATCAAGATTAGTAATAGTGACCAATTAAGTAAAACAAGTAAAAGGTCACATTTGAACTGGCTAGGAACAATTTAGGACCATTTTTTTAAAATTGTAAAATGGGCTGCTGTGCAAAATGAAAAATGAGAGGCAAGTTAATTGCTTTAATTTTAACTTTTTTATGTGTTTATACATTTTGGAAAGCCGACAAAGGCAGACAAACAGGATTGAAGAACTGATGAGACAAAATGTTAAATAAGCATAGAATACATTCAAATTATTAATAAAAACAATTTAAATAACATTAATTTTTCATTGTTCTATATTTTTCAATAATTTCCATCATGTGAAGTTGCACAAAAATTTTATTCAGAAAAAGTTTTGCACACGGGTTGAAAATTTTGCACACAAGCCGTCAAACCTTAGAGGGAACATTGGAGGAGGCCCAAGTACTTGATCTCCCCCCAGAGGTCTGGGCATTGGCAATGATGGCCTTGGTCTCCGCCGGGAAAAGGGCCTCCCCGTTGAAGGGGATGACCTGTTGGGAGACTGGAGGTATCCCTGCCCCCCTAAGCCATGCCACAAGGTGAAGGGTCACAGCTGAGGCCATCATGCTGGAGGCCATGTCTATTGCATCCCAAGCTGAAAGGAAAAGGTCTTGGGATGCTATTCTGCCTTCCTCCAGGAAGGCATCATAATCTTCCCTAGCCTCCTGTGGGAGTAGGTGTCTAAACTTATTCATTGACTCCCATACATCCATCATGTATCTGCCCACCAGGGCTCAGTGGTTGGCCACATGCAACTAGAAAGCCGAGGAGTATACCTTCTGCCCCAGAAGGTCTACCTCCCTTGCGTCCCTTGATGCCGGGAGGGGGTCATGGAGAGTTTGGCCTGAGCCTAGCACCGCCGCCACCGTGGTCCGGGATGGTACCAGGTGGTGGATGAGGGAAGGGACCTCTGTCCCTGGAACCTGATATTTTAGGCCCGCCGTATCTGATACTGAGGGAATAGAGCCTAGGCTTCACCATCGTGACAATGCAAGGTCCACAGCAGGGTGGAGTGGGACTGTGACAGGGTTGCTGGATGAGATCACCGGCCCAAATAGTGTGTCCATGGGTCCTTCAGGGGATTGAACTTCCATCCCCATATGGGCAGAACACAGTGCAGAAGGTCAAAGTGCTCAGTGAGGTCTCCTGTGTAGAAAGATGGCACGGGGTTTAAGGTTCTATCTGGTGCCGGAGGCGCCGGTGCCGCCAAAAGCTCTGTGGCACTGAGAGGGGTCAACACAGTTTCCTGCGGGGACCATTCATGGGGTCGGTACCTAAACGATGCTGATGTCAAGAGCCTAGGATGGGGCTGTTTAGACCCCCTTGAGAGCAAAGGCTCCTTCACTTACCCCACAAGCGGTATCAGCCTCCCACCCTGCAGAACACATGGCAGGGGGGCCAGGGCCAGGGCTTTGTGGGGAGGCGAGGCCCAGGGCAAATCAGGCTGTGGGAACCCTGGTGCTGAGGGGGAGGACATGGGGCAGAGCCCACTGTCCCAGAGGCAGGGCTCCCACCTCACCCCTGGTCCAGCTGCTCCACTGCCAGGGGCAAGGAGGGCCAGTCCAGAGGCTCAGGTCTGTGCTCCTTCTCTGCCCCTTGCCTTTGGCAGTGGGGGACTGGTGTTCCTGGCAGGGCTCTGGGCCATGGAGGGAGCTGACCACAGGGAGAAGGGGCTGTGGGGGTGAGGGTTGGGGCCCTTGGGGCTGCAAGGGGAACCAGGACTCTGGGGATGCAGGTGGGTTTTGGGGCCTCTGGTGGGTGGAGTAGACTGGCCCTGGGGAGCCAGAGCCATGGGTGGGGAGAGGTGTCCTAGCTGTGGGGGGACATGGAAGGTGGGCTAGGAGCCAGTGATGGGGAGCAAGGGTGATGAGAGGTGTGCAAGGGGGGGTCAAGACTAGTTGGGGGGAGCTAGGGCTGCAGAGGGGGTGCTGGGACCGTCAGGAAGGCTGCTGCAGGGCTGTCCTTAGGGTAGGGTGACCTGGGCAGCCACCCAGGGCCTTGTGTTTTGGGGGGCCCCGTGGGGCTGCACCACTGCCCCCCATGCCGGGGACTGGGTGACCCAGGCATAAGGACAGCCTGGTTCAGTGCTGCCAGTCCGGCCACCTCCCTTTCCCCCCGCCATGTTTGCTGCTCTGGGCTTCATGCTGGAGCAGTGGGGAGGGGGCGGGAGGCAACGTGGAGCTGGTATCACTACCACCCACCCCAGCTGCCCTGCCTTCCGCCCCCTCCCTGCTGCTCCAGCACAGAGCCCAGCACTGCACGTGGCCAAGGGTGGAGGGGCAGACTGGCAGCTCTGAATAGGGTTGCCCTTTTGGCCATTTGCCTGGTCCCCAGCATGGGGGGGGGCAGTGCAGGGGCCTATCCCTCCCCTGGGCTGGCCAGTCCCACCCACCCCAGTGCTGGGTGAGTGTGGGGGGCCCCGCAGAGGGCAATTTGCCCCAGGCCTCGCACCCCCTAGGGGTGGCCGTGGGCTGATGTTAGGGATCTGGGGCCACAGAAAGGGGCTGTGGGGGCCTATGGGGGCCCCACAGTGGGCCTTTGCCTAGGGCCACAAATTGCCTAAGGCCACCTCTAGCTATAAAATTGCAGTGTAGAGCAGTGGTTCTCAGCCACTGTGTCAGGACACATTACTGTGTCAGTGCACAGGAGTAAGTGTGTCATGAACAGCCAGAGAGATGGCTGGATTTGGCCTGGGGTGAGTTAGTGTGTCCTGTAGGGTTGCAATATGCCACCAAATGTGTTGCAGCCTGCAAAAGGTTGAGAACCACTAGCTGGAACTTGGACTTCGAGCCCTGCAAGGGGGAGGATCCCAGAGCCCAGCTTCCAACCCGAGCCCAAACATCTACACTGCAATTTTGTAGCCCCACAGCTTGAGCCCCATGAGGCCAAGTCAGCTGACTTGGGCCGATTGCAGGTGTTTTACAGCAGTGTAGACATACTCTTACAATATGTTAGCAGTATATGCAAACCTTTAATGTTTACACCCACTTTCAAGGTCCCTTTACATTACCAAAGTGGTATAAAAGGGTTTTAGTGTAAATAAGAATCTGGCCTCCGGGAGTTTTGCCTGTGTAGGAACATGAAGCTTTGTCTCTCTGCAAATATTAGCTCACACTCATTATATTCTTCTTCCCAAGAGAAAAAAGAAATGCCCTACTTATGAATACTTCCTAACCTCAACTTTGAGGGACTAACAGCAAGTGCAGTACAAATAGAAAGAGTACAGACAGTATTTTACATAACTCAGGAAAAAAGGACTGCCCAAACAAAACAAGCAAGGAGTCCTGTGGCACGAAAAGACTAACAATTTATTTATCGCAGATGCTTTGAAGAAAGCTCATGCGATAAATAAATTTGTTAGTCTTTAAGTGCCACAGGACTCCTTGCTTGTTTTGCTGATCTAGACTAAGATGACTACCCCTTTGGAACTTGCCCAAGCAGAGATGTGCCTACAGCAGCAAATGATCAAACAGTAGAGTAGCAAATGGAAATGACATTTCAAGGTGAAATCCTTTAAGGAAACAAGACTACAAAAAGTGCTTGATCCAGTATCTTGTGTATGCAGCTGGCTGATAAAAATATTCACTCTTAACTAATGCAGTCATTCTTAAAAAGGATCAGCCCTCAGAAAGGAAGGGGAGTTAGGAAGCTTAGGTGAAGGTAAGATGAAGAACAGCAACATTTAGACTTCCGTATTTGTCATTAGCTCTCCAGGGACAGCAGTTGCTGCATTCTCAGCATGATTTGCTGAAACTATATAGGCATTCATCATATGTCGCTTGGCAACAGGGCCGTAACTAGGCTTTGTCACTCAGAGCAAGCAGCCCCAAAGGCCCCCCCCCCCCCGACGCAGGGGGGAAGGCAGCGCAGGACCTGATCCAACACTGCACTACTGGCAGATGGTGGTGCGGAGCCCCGATCTGTCCCCAGTCACGGCCGACCGTCAACACAGAGCCCAATCTGTTCCCTGCTGCCACTGTGGAGCCTCCCCACCGGTGCCACTCCCCAGCTGCTGGGCCTCTCCACCCCACCCTGACCAGTGGGCTCCTCCTGGGGTGGCAGCAAAGGAACAGAGCACACCTAGTGGTGAAAGTATAATTTGACTGGCCCTGGAACCCACCTAGGGTATGTCCACATGCCTTTTTTATTTCGAAATAAAAAAGTTTTGGTCCACATGACGTTTTCTTATTTCGAAATGATGGAGTTTGTCATTTTGAAATAAGAGCTGTCATTTTGAAACAGCTTAAACCGCTTTGTTTTGAAATGGTGGTTATTTTGAAATGGGTTGTTTCGAAATAATGCTGTTGGGACATGTTATTTCAAAACAACTGTTGTTTCAAAATAAGGTGTCTGACCATGCACCCTGGGAAGAATCCCCCCCCCCCAACCAGCACCCTGGCCAGGGATCAGCACCCTGGCCAGGGTGCTGAGCGGAGGTGCAGGGGGGCAGCCGTGGCCCCAGCTGGCTTCCCCTGCCGCTTCCCCTTGCCAGGAGCAGGGGAGGGGGTTGGGTGCCTCAACCAGCTTCGCCCTGCCTGCCCCTGGCAAGGGGAAGTGTCGGGGGAAGCTGGCTGGGGCGCCTGCCACCCCCTCTGCTCCTGGCAAGGGGAAGCAGCGGGAGAAGCCAGCTGGGTTGTGTGCAGCCCCCTCTGCCCCAGGCAATGGGAAGTGGCAGGGAAACCCGCTGCTCCCCCTTGCCAGGTGCAGGGGGGAGTGGCGGGTGCCCCAGCCAGCTTGGCTGGCTGCTACGGCCAGGGCGCCCTGCTCCCCCAGTCCCTGGCCACCTGGAAGAGGCCAGAAAAGGTGTGGGCTGGGGCTCCCCTGGCCGCTTGGGAGCTGCTGGCCCCGCCTGGGCAGGGGGCAAAGCCGGTGCCCACGGCTTGCGTGGGGCTGGCAGCTTCCTTGGAGCCCGGGCAGGGGGCAAAGCTGGCACCTGTGGCTTGTGCGGAGCCGGTAGCTCCCCTGGAGCCCGGGCGAGGAACAAAGCCGGCTGCCACTGCCCCTCTCCACCCAGGCAGCAAGCTGGGAGCCCAGGTGGGGGAGCAGAGCCGGCTGCAGGAGCCCTTTCCCCTGCCCCAGCCCCGGAGGCAGGCGGGCAGCGGGCAGGTAGGGCTGCAGCAGTGCCTGCCTGTGCCCCTGCCCCTGCCCTGGCTGGGGGGCAGACACCTAGCATGGGCAGGGGCAGAGCAGGCTCCCCACCATGGAGGCATGGGTCACCTAACCCCCTACTACCCCTTTTCCCCACCCCAGCCTCTAGGCAGGGGCAGGGGGCTAGGAGCCTGATAGGGCTGGGAGCTGCTTGCCAATTTCACAGCTGCTCCCAGTCCCATGGGGTCCTAGCCCCCTGCCCCTGCCTTGAAGCTGGGGTGGGGAAAGCGGGTAGCAAGGGGCTAGGCAACCCATGCCCTTGGTTAGGGCGGTGGGACAGAGGGGCAGCGGGGGAAGCCAGGGGAAGAGGGGCCTCCCCATCTGTCCCCCCCCCCCCGCGTTTTTTCCCCTGCCACTGGCTCTGGAGACCCAGTGGCAGGGGATTGGTTGGCAACATGGCCCTGCTGGGGGGCCATGTTGCCACACCACCCATCATGCCTCTCTCCTAAATTGAAATAGCAAGTCCTGTGTTTGGACATGCTATTTCAATTGGGGCTTTTCCCTTATTTCGAGTGCACATTTTTTATTTCAGTTTAACTCTTTTCGAAATAAGGGCTTTATTTCAAAATGACTTATTTCGAAATAACTTATTTTGAAACAACAAGCTTAGTAATCTCTAGGCCACCTTCCTGTATTGTCCAGGCCCCCTTTATGTAGTGTGGCCCCCAGCGTAGGTAGGCATTTGCAACCGCTTCTCAGCACCTTATGCATCGGTTATTGCTCCATAAAAATATTTATAATTTCATATCGCATTTATGCCTGTATTAATTATTGTCACAAACTAGCAAACACAATAAGTATTGTGATTAACAATGTGATAATTAAATAAAATGTGATATAGAATTAAACACAATTCATAAGCAGAAAGATTTGAGACAAACAAAACCACAAAACTGCATTTATTGCTTGCAGTAAAACACAGATATTCAAACTCTCAGACTTTAGAGAAACAGAGTCCTGTGGTGCTTTTAAAGATTTGTTTATTGCGTGAGCTTTTTGGGGAGAAAATCCCCATTTCATCAGACTCTTCATTTTCAGCATGTCTGACAAAGCGGGATTTTCTCCCACAAAAGCTCATGCAATAAATAAATCTGTTAGGCTGTGTTCTCACACAGCCAGTTATTTCGATATGGTTGTTTCGCAACAACCGTATATCGAAATAACGCTTATATCGAAACAACTTATGTCGAATTAACAAAATGTTAATTCGAAATAAGGAAAAAGGCAGGAAATGAAATAGCAGGTTCGTACTGTGAACCTGCTATTTCACTTCCGCAGGGGGCTGCAGGCACCGGTGGGGTTTGGCGCTGCCCGGCGCTGCTCCCCGCCGGTGCTTGCACAGGGGGGCTGCAGGCACCGGAGGAGTTTAGCGCTGCCCAGCGCTGCTCCC
>ML681972.1:26463949-26528702 GCA_007922195.1 Podocnemis expansa | reverse complement strand
GCTGAACCCCGCCGGTGCCTGCAGCCCCGCTGTGCAAGCACCAGCGGGTATCAGCGCTGGACAGTGCTGAACCCCACCGTGCCTGTGCAGGCGCTGGCCAGGGGACACCCCTCAACACCCTAGCCAGGGTGCTGAGGGGTGTCCCCTGGCCAGGGTGCTGAGGGGGCACACCGTGAACTGTTGTTTCGGAACATCTTGTTCCGAAACAACACGTTCAGACGGCATTGTTTCGAAACAACCGTGGTGAAACAACGTTGTTTCGCCCACGGACTAGGTTTAAGTTGTTTCGAAACAACCATGCGTCGTGTGAACAGCCTAAATCTTATTTCGAAACAACCCCTGTTTCGAAATAAGAAGGCTGTGTGAACACAGCCTTAGTCTTTAAAAGTGCCACAGGACTCTGTTTCTCTGCAATAGACTAACACAGCTACCCTTTCGATCTCAAACTTAAGTAGTTCAGTCTCAATGGTCTATTTATCCAGTGCTCTCTCTGCTCTTAATTTATGTCCTGGTGCTATAAAAGTCTGTGCATCAGGAAATGGATTAAGACTAACAATTCTTTTCACATACCACCACACACAGCAATTTAATAATCTTCAATCATTATTAATCTGAGCTGGATTTGAACTAGCCACAAGTGGAAGGTTCAGTAACTCATTACCCCTCTCCGCAGCCAGTCAGTTCCCTGAAAACATGGTAGCTACAGTAACGGATATGTTAAGCAGTCTTATCAAGAAAGCTTTTAAAGCATCCTGCCTCACAACTGTAGGAGATTAGCTGCAGACTCATCTAACAAAGCACTTCTTTATTCTTATGTGAAACATAACATAGCAGAGAAAAGACCTGGCATAAAACCACCAAGTTTTGTTAACCTCAGCTTCCTACCTGCTGCACATACACAAGGGTCTTGGTATCTAAGGAAACTGGGTAGTGGCTCAGAAGGAAGGATTCTACAAAGTAGGATTCTGTTTCGAGTGCTGCTCACGTGATTCGGTTACAGGTGTCTATGTGCCGCAGCGCACGATAGCTCAGAAAGTCTTTAGTGTTCGCCTTGCAGGTCAGGGCACATGGCCAATGTCCCCTCTGTGCCACGACCGCGGCTATATAGGTGACCGTAACCCTGACCCTCCCAGTTCCTTTTTCTGCCATCAGCATCGGTTCGGATCAGCGTAAACTTGCGAAACGCAAGTGCCTGTCTTTCGTGCGAAGTTCAAGATGCCTTGTTTCAAGCCGTGCTTGGAATGCTGCAAGGCTTTTCCAACGGATGACCTGCACGAGAAATGCTTTGCTTGCTTGGGTGAGTCCCACCTTGCGGTAGAATGCTCCACTTGCTGGTCCTTCAAGTGGAGGACCCGCTTAAAAAGGGAGCACCACCTTCTCTTCATCTCGGGGAGTGGGGCAACCACCTCTGAAACCAGCTGGGCCACCAGCATTCTGCCAGACTGCCAATTGGCTCAGGCTCAGGTACCCCACCACCAATCATCCCTACCGTTTTTGAAACCTTGGCCTGCAACGGTACCGCTCCAGCACCGAGCTCGTCGGTCACTGGGTAGCCCCTCAACTGTACCGAGAAAGGTACCAGCACAGGCATTGCCGACGGCCCATCAAGGGCACCATAACCCAGCTCTGGCACAGAAGAAGAAGACCAAAGCGGCACCGTCTACATCGGTACCGCAGGACATGGTACTGCCCCTCATGGTACCAACATCAAGCCCAGTACCAACATCAAGCCCGGTACCACCAGGCCTGGTACCGACAAGCCTGGTGCCATCAACCAGCCCAGCACCAATACCGGTACCGGCATCCAGCTCCATGCTAGTCTCTGATCCGGCACTGATCTGTAGCTAGGTACTAGTGGGTAGCCCAACACCGGGACCCAGCACGGCACTGCCCAGCCCTCCTCCAGTACCACAGTCGGGTAGAGAGGGGCAGAAAATTTCAATCCATTGCTCCGCTGAAGAGCTCTCGGTACCGGTTTCCCAGACATCAGGTGGAGTGTCTTCTCGATTGTCTTCCGAGGACTACCCCTCCCCTTCTCAGGAGGAGCGTCCGAGGAAGAGACTTCGCAAGAGCTCCCCATCCCCGAACTCAGTGAAGTCAAAAAGACCACGGGTACAAGGGGACGTGTCCGTTCTTCACACTGCGCCTACGCCTCTAGCAAGATCATCCCATAACGAGTGGACCCTCGATTGGCTGAGCACAACAACTGATGATGCCTCCTCTTGCTACCTCTGGCCACCTCCACCGGACTCCTCGGATCTCTCAGACGATGAACCTGATCCTGACTCTACGCAATGCAGTAGATCCTGGGCCCAATCCTCCTCCTCACCAGATGAATGTCTAATTGACATGTCTGCTGACTGCAAGGGAGATCCCTGCATTGAGCAGGACCTCCTCTGCCATATGGCGGTGAACCTTAAATTGAAATTAGGAGTAATCCAAGAGGAGGATGACTCCCTCTTTGATGCTTTCCATACAGCCCCTCCAGCAAGGGTAGCAATCCTTTTACACTCGGGAGTATATCGCATTGTTCAAAAACACTGGCAAACACCATCCTCAATCCCACCAGTGTCCAAGGTTGCGAATAAGAAATACTACGTCTCTCCAGACGGGTTCTCTTTCTTATTTCATCACCCCACCCCAGGGTCCTTGGTGGTTGATGCCTTAAGCCAAAGGGAGAGACAGGGCCAGCCAAGCTCCACGCCCAAAAACAAAGAGGCGAAGAAACTCAACCTCCTGGGGATGAAGGTATACTCCACTGTGGCCCTTCAGCTACGTATCTCTAATCATTCAGGCTTAATGACACGTTACATCTTTAACCTGTGGGAGGCCATGCGAAACTTTCGCACAGCCGTCTCTGAGGAGCACCTGAGAGACTTCGAAGCAATGCTAGAGGAATGGGAGAGGGCATCCAAGGAGGCTTTGGTGGCAACCTGGGATGAAGTGGATACAGCTGCCCACACCATGGCCTCTGCAGTCATCGTGTCAGTCGGCCTGGCTCCAAGTCTCAGGCCTATCCGCACAGATGCAGAAAATTATCCAAGACCTCCCCTTTGAAGGCCCTGACCTCTTTGCTCCATCCATAGATACGAAGCTCCATGGTATGAAGGACTTGAGGGCCATGCTTTGATCCCTAGGGATATACACCCCGCAATCCAACAGGTGCTCGACAAGACCACATCAACAGCTCCAACAGCAGTTGCAGCAATTAAAGCAGCAGACTCAACTGCAGAGTCAGTTCCCAAGATCCTTCCAGTTCCTCCAGCGCCACCTTGGGGACCTGGATAAGGACAAGAATCGTGCAGGTAAGGGGGGAAAACTCAATGTCTCCCAGTCCGGAAGGTGTGGACAGTGGTCTGACTGCTCCTCAGGCTGTAAACAGCATTTTTGACTGTCCTTTCGAGGGCAGCGCACCAGGGTCCCTGTTCCCCCCACACCGCCTGCGCCACTTTGCCTGCATGTGGGCCCACATTACATCAGATCAGTTGGTCCTCAACACGGTGGTGTGAGGATACCTAATCCAGTTCCTTTCAACCCCTCTGGACAGAAAACTGCCCCCGAGTGCAACATTTGGAAACCAAGAACAGTTACGCAGGCTCGAGGCTGAATGCCAGAAACTCCTCTCCCTCGGAGCCATAGAAAAGGTCCCCAGGCGGGAGTGGGGCAAGGGGTTTTACTCCTGATAGTTCTTGGTCCCCAGACCCAATGGGGATCTTTGGCCTATTCTAGACCTCAGAGCGCTAAACAAGTACATAAGGAGAATAAAGTTCCGCATGGTTTCCCTGCCTCAGATTGTCCCCTCCCTGTCCCTGGGAGACTGGTTCTCAGCCCTCGACCTAAAGGACGCTTACTTTCACATAGGCATCCAACCCCACCACAGACGCTTCCTCAGGTTTGTGGTGGCACAGAGCCATTATCAGTTCACCGCTCTTCCCTTCGGGCTATCGCTGGCTCCCAGGGTGTTTACAAAATGTGTGGCACTGGTCGCAGAGTTCCTATGTAGGAGGGGCATCAAAATCTACCCCTACCTAGACAATTGGCTCATAGTAGGGAAGTCAAGCTGCCAAGTACAACATCACATCAAACTGGTAGTGAAGCTTTGCAGATTCCTTGGTCTCTGTATAAAAACAGAGAAGTCAAAGCTCCGCCCCACTCAGGACATAGAATTCATAGGGGTGCGACTAAATGCCTGACGAGGCACGGCATCCTTGCCCCATCAAGGTTTTGGTCCATCTGCACCATCATTACAGAACTGCAAGCGCTGGGACTAACCACAGCTCGCAGGTGCATGCAGCTTCTATGCCACATGGCGGCTGCCACCTCAGTAATCCGGACAGCACGCTTCAGGATGAGACCCTTCTAGATCTGGTTCTCCATGATGTTCCAGCCATGGAGAGACCATCTAGACAAGATACTCTCAGTTCCCCAGCATGCCCTGGAGTCCATCCAAATTTGGAGGGACCCCCGCTTCGCGATGGGGGGGTATTCCATTCAGGGAGCCCAAGCCCTCAGTGACCCTGATAATGGATGCTTCGGATTCAGGCTGGAGAGCCCATCTGTCCAGGGGCCTCTCCATGCAGGATCTCTGGACCCCTGAGGACAAACATCTCCACATAAATGTGAAGGAACTACGGGCCATCAGACTGGCCTGCATGACCTTCCTCGACGAAATTCGCAGCAGAACGGTCCAGGTCCTCATGGACAATACAACGGCCATGTTCTATACCAACTGGCAAGGGGGGGTATGCTCCTCGGCTCTGTGAGAACAGGTGTGCAAACTTTGGCAACTGGCGATAGATCACCACTTTATGCCGGTTGCCTCCCATCTACCAGGGGTAGACAACGGCTTAGTGGACTCACTCAGCAGGAAAACCCTAGCGAACCACAAGTGGTCCCTTCACAACAAGGTATTTTCCCTGTTGACAGACAGATGGGGACCTCCCCAGGTGGACCTTTTTGCCATGAAATAGAATTGCAAATGCCTCCAATTCTGTTCCCTCTGGGGTTGGGAGGAGGGCTCACTCAGCGACGCCTTCCTCCTCAGTTGGTCGGGGGCCCTGATGTACGCCTGCCCACTAATTCCCCTGATCCATAGAGTGCTACTGAAGGTCCTTGCGGATGGAGCACACATCATTCTGATAGCTCCGGATTGGCCCAGACAATACTAGTTCCCGCTCCTGCAGGATTTGTCCATAAAGACCCTGCTTCGCCTCCCTCAGTGGACAGATCTCCTAACAGAGGACTCGGGGTGCCTTCGGCACTTGAACCCAGGCCTCCTACACCTGACAGCCTGGATGGTCTCTGGCTCAGCAAGCAAGAGAGGTGCTGCTCAGACAGGGTTAAGAAGGTCCTTGTTGGTAGCAGAAAACCCTCCACGAGGTCCACGTACGTGGCCAAATGGAAACGCTTCTCCACTTGATCCCATGACAATGTCATAGACCCTATCTCAGCACCAGTCCATACAATTCTGGACTATCTTCTAGATCTTAGAGAAAAAGGCCTGTCCCTGTCCTCACTGATGGTCCACTTAGCGACAATTTCGGCCCTTCACCAAAAGGTAGATGGGGCCCCAGTCTTTTCATACCCCATATCTCACAGGTTCCTGAAAGGGGTGGAAAAGCTTTTTCCCCACCCTCGTAAGCCCATCCCTCAGTGGGATCTGAACATTGTACTCCGGGCATTAACAGAGCCACTGGACGAACCCTTGGATTCAGCCACCCTCCTAGTTTTGTCATGGAAGGTGGCTTTCTCAGCAGCAATCACCTTGGTTAGAAGGGTTTCAGAATTGCAAGCTCTTCTCTCTGAACCCACATATGACATTCTTCCTGAACAAGGTGGTCCTCCGTCACAACCCTTCCTTCTACCAAAGGTGGCCACCCCCTTCCATATGAACCAAGAAATTTGCCTGCCGGTTTTCTATCCCGACCCTCAGGTCACAGAAGACCAGAGATGGTGGCACATCTTAGATGTGAGGAGAGCGCACTTAACTTGTATCGAGTGTACTCGATGCTTCCATAAGATGTCCCAGTTGTTTGTGGCAGTCGCCGAACGCATGAGAAGTTCCCCAGTGTTCTCTCAGTGCATCTCCAAATGGATTGTAAACTGCCTCAAAGACTGCTATGGAAGGTCAAACATGCCTCTTCCAGAAACTCTGAGAGCCCACTCTACCAGGGCTCAGGTGTCTTCTACGGCCTTCCTCGCCAAGGTCCCGATCCAAGAGATCTGCAGGGCCGCTACGTGGTCATCAGTACGTACCTTCACCACGCACTACATCATTGCCCAACAGGCTAGAGAAGATTCTGCTTTTGGGCAGAGCTGTACTCAGTGTGGGTAAACTGTAACTGCTCCCACCATCCTCAGGTACGGCTAGCAGTCACCTGTAACTGAATGATGTGAGCAGCGCTCGAAGGAGAATGGTTGATTACTTATCAGTAACCATCCTTCTTTGAGATGGGCTGCTCACATACATTCAGGCCCTTCCCACCATCCCCGCTACAGAGTTGGCAAAGGTATATGGGGCTGGGAGGGTCCAGATCACGGTTCCCTATATAGCCATGGTTGCGGTTTCGGAGGGGGCATTGGCTGTGTGCCCTGACCTGACAGGCTAACGCTAAAGACTTTCTGAGCTACCGTGCACTGCGGCACGTGGACACCTGTAACTGAATGTATGTGAGCAGGCCATCTCGAAGAAGGACGGTTACTGGTAAGTGACCAACCGTTTTCTCCCATGAAAGCTCACGCAAAAAATAAATGTTAGTCTTTAAGTGCCACAGGACTCCTTGTTTGTTTTACTGAACTAGACTAACACAATTACCCTTTTGGACAATAACAGGTTGTGAGCATTAGGTGCCAGGGCCTGTTGGTAGCAAGAACAGAAGGATCTGCTGCACTAGTTATCAATGGCAGAATGTGTCCCCATTGTTCATAGGTCAGCCACAGAGGAATATCAATTACTTTAAGAAATTGATGCCTTTTGAAAGACTCTTTATAAGTGACTATAACTTTATAGCCAGCCATGCAATCCCTCCATGTCTCCCCCAGGTACCAGTTGCCATGCCTCCATCCCATTTCTCCATCCATTACTCACTTCTCCAACCACCAGCAATCCATCATTCATCTCCTACAAACACCCATCAATGCACTTGCCCTCTTGGTCCTCCTTCCCCCACCCTCTCAATAGCATCTTCCTCCAGCCCTGTCTCTTTTCCCATAGCATCATGTTCCAGGAGGGTTATATTGCACAGTATTTATTTTTATGAACAGGTAATTTTTAAACAATTTTTAAAAATTATGAATGTTCTGCTGGAAACCTGAGTTATTTCAAACATTCCAGAGACCCACCATAGGGAGCTGGGCACTTGCTTCTCACCTTTCTAGCCCATCCTGGGTACAGCTAGCAACCTGGTGTCCAGCCAGTTCCAGAGCGCTTCACACAACCAAAGCAGCTCCAGCCCCCCCAGCTCAAAAACCCACTACCAGCCTCTTCTCCCAGCTATTACAGGGAGCCTGGAGTTACTTCTTCCACCCACTGATGTTGCCCCACCTGGCCCAAAACAGCTCCTTGCTATTGCTCCCAAAACCACCCCACAACTCAGTGCCCTACCTGGCTCAAAACCACCCTGAACATCTGTTGTCCCACCTAGGCCCTCCTAGCCACCACTCCGACCCAGCACAAAAGTGTCCACCCCCCATTTCCCCTAAATCACCTTTTCCCCCCACCCTGTGGCCCACACCACTGCAGCTGGGCAGGTATTGTCCCATCTGTGTCTCTCACTCACTCACCTCCCCAGTATTGCTCAGATTTTCACCCCAAACTGTCTTTCTGCTAGTCCCTCTGTCCTTTCCCTGTGTCGCATATTGTCAGGTCTGAGTGTCAGTAAATCAGTCAACTAACAGTTAAAAGTGTTCTGAATATCTGATGGTGGTCATGACCGGTAATGCTACCAAGACTTATTAATAGCAAAATGGAAGAGTATGAAAAAACGACCTCCTTTTTCTTAGCTTCTTGGGGAAGAGTAAACTCATCAAATGTCACTGAGAAACATGATCTGATTTTCTTCTCCCTAACACCAATTTTACAAATGTGCAAATTTACCAATTTCCATGGAGTCATTCCTTATTTGTCCTGTTAGACCTTCAGATGGACTGCAAGAGTGAATAATCAGTCTGAATACTAATGGTGAGTTACTTACCAGTAACCATCCTTCTTCGAGATGGGCTGCTTGCATACATGCAGTTTTAGGTGTCTAGGTGCCGCAGCACATGATTGACCAGAAACTTTTTAGCCCTAGCCTGTCAGAGCAGGCTCCCCCTCCCCTTCTGGCTGCTCCCATGGCTATATATAGATGGCCTCGGCCCTCAGTCCCTTCTTATTGCTAACTTCGAGTAGCGGGGACAGTGGGAGGGTCCTGAATGTATGCAAGCAGCCAATCTCGAAGAAGGATGGTTACTGGTAAGTAACCCACCGTTCTTGTTTGAGTGCTGCTCGCATCATTCAGTTTTAGGTGACTGCTAGCCATATTGTGGAAGGTGGGCAGAGTTACAACTTCATCTGCCATCAGCATGGCAACCCACATATGGCACCCCACTCAATGGTTGAGCAAAGGATCAGTGGGTCGTCAAGCGAACACCAACAAAGATGCCACCAACTGCAGAGTTTTTTCGGAGAAGATGCACATGAGAGTGCCAAAGGGTCATCTGCCACTCTGTCAGAAAACTTGAAATTCTGACGGGGAAATGTTAGTCCGCTGTTGGGGTTCTTTGCTATATCATCATAGTGAAAATAGCCAAGGGAATCATTGTCACTAGCAACATTCCGCTAGCCCATTATGGGACTGCCCTTCCATTAGTAGAATAGTCCCTGGGAAGGGCAAACTTGGTCCAGAGTAAGTGGCTCTATACCCATAGGTGATAATGGAGAGATGGATGCTACCTTCAGCACCATTGTTCCCTAAGGAGAACAACTGGGGCTAAGCCACTAACCAGAGGGGCAAAAAACATTGTCTCTTCAATCTGAGTGTGGGTGGGTTTGGCACCTCCCCACTAATGTGCTAGGTCAAGACGCCATGGGCAGGATTATGGTAGGGGACACCATAGTGTGGACTTCCCACTCCAGTGTGGAGAAGAATGCAGGAAAACAACCACGAGGGAAATACAGGGGCCTTGCCCCTTGATCTATTAGTATTGCATGGAGGGAGGAGACTGGGGGGGGGCCCTGATTGAAACCCAAGCACTTAGAGGGCCTATCTGTGGAGGCCCCAAATTTCTGGAGGCACTCCACCAATGTGGGTGCCCCGGTTGGAGGGATGGGTAATGAGAGGTGAGGACATCTCAGGGAGTCATATTCAGTGGAGGTGATCCTCCAACAGGGTCATAGCCGGGGATTGGGTACATTTAAGTAATCCCATTCTAAACTTCAGAAGAGAGAATGACCAGGGAAGGAAATGGCAGGAAACTGGGAAAAATTCTCTCGTTTGGTCATTCCCAGGCCCATGGGGGACTGTATGATGGAAGACAGAGGTAACAAATAACCCATCTAAAATTCTGGCAGGGGTTTGTGCAACTTTAAAGGTAGATGTGCGTTCCCCCCACCTTCCACACACTCTACTCTCCCAGTTCAAGGGCTTGCATAGGGGAAGATATAACGAAGCAAAAACAGCTGTCTGGCTGTCTCTTATAGGGAGGCCGGGCTAATCTCAAGGAATGCACATCCTTGCCCCTAGAACTGGAGTGTTGGGGGGGGGCATGTGGCTCACATATGGTAATTATTTAGTCCCCATCTCCACCTGTATGTAACAGGCCAGTCAACCTTTTATATCACTGCGGGTTGCCTTGTGCTGGGCAGTGAGCAGTAGTTGTTGGATCCCTGTCTGCGAAGGGCCAACGATGTGGTGCCCGTAATTGTCCTTGTTAAAAATTGAGGACTTTTGGCTATACTAGAGTGGGTGTTTATCCCTTGCTCCACAGGGGGAGAGGGGCACTACTGATGAACCTCACTGTGTAGTCAAAGTAGGGCAAGCTTTGGGTAACTCCTGGGGGCGGGGGGAACACCCTGGAGGAAAGAGAGGTGCAAGGTAATTTCTGCAAGAGAGGGATGCAGAAGGAAAAATCTGCTGAGTCCTTTGGGAAGAACAAGCAAAGAGTACTAGGAGATATCACAAGTGAGTTACTCATACAACACCAGGCTCTCTAGCCTGCTAGAGGCTGCACAGTTCTTCTTGGAGGCCAAAGGTCCTCCGAGGGGACTAACTAGGTGCTAGAACCTTTGGTCCCTGAAGTGATCTTGGCCTGGTGTAGCATCAAGACTGGATTCCAATTTTGGGGGGATCTGGGCTGTGAGGAGGGTCTCCTTGCACCCTTCTAGCACCTGGTGAAGGTGGAGCGGGGGGGGTGTCACTGGGATCCCTTCCGTTCTAGCAGGGGAACTGGGATTAATGGTGTAACACCCTCATGGCTAGATAGAGTCTACCTTGCAGGCAGCTGTGGCCAGATAGGGTGTGCGCGGGGATGCAACAAGGAGAGCCCCTTTGCCTTAGGGGCACCTGTTCAAACCTCCCAGAATGACCACACACACAGTAGGATAGCACAGGGGTTATGGGAATGGGGATGATTTATTTGCAGAGGAGTGAAGGAGAAACCAACAGGGGAGGTGGAGCAGCATTAACACAGAGTAACAGCTAACACAGGGCCCTGCACGCCCGGCAGTGCAGCAGGCTAAAGGCAGACAGTGAGCTCTGTGTCTGTACCCTGAGTCCAGGAGTCCCAGCACAGCTCCAGTCCAGTGTTCAGTCCAGCAGCTCCTGGTTGTCTTCGGCACCAGCAACTTTCCCAGCAAAAACTCTCTGATGCCTCTTCTGCCACTCTCTGCAACCATAGAGCAACACCCTCCCCACTTAACTAACTACAGCCTTCCCCTTAGTCCCAGGTTGAGTCCCAGGCCCTGAACTCATGGCCCCATGGCTCTAGATTGCCAATCACTGGGTCCAGCTCTGTCCTTGGGTGACTCTCCCTAGCACAGTGCTCTCCTATGGGTGCTGGCCTGGCATCTCAGGTCAGCTGCTCTGTCCTCCCTGGCTACAGGCAGGGCCTCTCTCTTCTTTCTGGCTGCTTCTCTCCTGGGACCTCTGGCTGCAGCCCCTTCCCCTCAGCTCCACATCCTCCTTTCAGGACAATCAGTCCCTCCCCCACAGGGCAAAGATTTAAAGGAACCATGTTCTTTAAGTCCCCAGAAGGGTTACACGCGCTAGGGAGTCTGGAGGAAGGGGTTCATAAAGCCTCTCTTGGAACCCAGAAAGGGAACTAAATGCAGTCTGTTGGGGAAAGGAAAAAGGACTCTTACATTGTCTACTTTCCTCTATGTGAGCGGGGAAAGAAATTTTCTTGCTCACGGCTGTAAGGCAGTCCAGTGGTGTGAGAAGTAGGATTGAGACAGCCCCTAGTTGGCTGTCCAAGACTAGTGGGAGAAGGAGATGGATCCTTCTGCCTGGTGAGGGGGAGAACCCAGGGCAGAATATCCTCCTGGCCAAGGGTTACTTGCAAGGTTTGCCCATGGGGCGAATGAACCAGTATGAAATGGTGATCGTCCCTGGGGGCAGAGGTAGCTGAAGGGGGTCCCGTTATGGTGGGACTCAAAGGGGACCCTGCTGAACATCCAGGAGGTTGTGAGGATGCTGAGGAGGAGAGAGGGGAAGGTAAGAGATCCAGAGGGTGCAAACTAACCCTCTTACCAGTACCCTAAGAGGTGGAGTACACCATCCCATGATACATTACCCCAGAATCCCCCCCCCCCCCCCGGAATCGTTCTTGTCAATGCAGAGAGGAGGACTGTGCTCAGGATCATCAGTATAAAAGCACGCCTGGCCCAGTGTGTCACACTGGGGGCGGAGGGGAGAGCCTCAGAGTATGGAAAAGGGAGTTGCTATTCACCCTTGTGTGTTCCGATCGGCTGTAGCTGGGGAGGGGGCACCAGTATGAATCTTGGAATTGAGAGGGGAGCAGCATGTGCTTCCTCCTTGTATTTCCATCATCCCTGGTTCCCCGCTAGGGTTCTAAGGGCACATGCGGCTAGAGGTGTAGGTGCATATGAGGAATGGTTTCTAGTTGTCTCACCCTTGCTCGGCCCAGAGAATTGTTGGGGTTGCATGGCAAGGGTTGAAGGAAGTGTATTGTTACTGGAAGGGAGAAGAGAGGGATCCCGAGACTGATTGTGAGGGGGCGGTTGAATGTAAGCGGTCCTAGGGCACCACCCTGAAACTCAAGGTTTGGCCCTGAGTAGATGGAGGGAGGCCATCTCTCTTAATGAGGGGCCTTCTTCCCCGGCTACGAGGACCCCTTTTAGGTAGTTATATTGGCCATATTTGTGGAGGGCCTGCCACAAAATCCCCTCATCCCAGGTGTTCATGGGGCCACTCTGGGCTGGGTGGACGTCTGAGTGCCTGGGGGGTAAACATGCCCAGGGTTCTGAGGGCCAGTCTTGGGTCACTGCTGCCCTTGATCAGGGAGTCAGTGGCATGGGCAAAAAAGAGACCGTCCCTCAAAAGGGAGGTGTAATATGGCCTGTTGCAGGTGCTGGGGAAGGCTTGAGTCCTGGAGCCACGTTGCTCAGCGCATAACCTCTGTGAGGGCGTCACGGGAGGCAAAGGTGCCCTCCTCTATGAAAGTGTCATAATCCTCCATGTATTCCTGTGTGAGGAAGCTGCGGAAGCGTCTCATAGCATCCCACAGGTCCAAGGAGTATATACTAACCAAGGCCTGGTGGTTAGCAATCTTAAACTGAAAGGCCAAAGTTGAATAGGCCTTTTGACCCAGGAGGTCCAGCCTCCTAACCCCCCAGGAACCAGGGGGTGAGTCAGGGTGGCTCTGCTAACTGCTGGCAGCTTCCACTAACTAGGACCTAGGTGCCAGGTGTTTTATTAAGTACAGGAACTGCTCTGAAGTGACCTGATATTTATGGCCTGCCACCTTGGAGACTGGCGGGACCAAGGCAGGCATTTGCCAGCGTGTCCCAGTGATGTCAAGGACACTGCTGTGAATGGGGACCGCGATCGCGGCCAGAGAGGATGCAAACCCCAGGTTGAACAAGGGGTCCTGGTTCCCTTCAAGGGGTGTGACCCTGACGCCTAAGTCTGTGGTCACCCAGCGAAGGAGGCTGAAGTGTGTGGTAGGGTCTTCTCTGTAAGACCCTATCCTTGGGTTCATGGCTCTAGACAGGAGAGAGAACAAACCCAGTACTGGGGTGCCTTCTCCCAGGACTGCAGTACCAAGCGAGGGCTCTCTTTTGGAGGCCTCAGTGGGAGGAGACCAGCTTCGAGAGTGGTACTGGGAAGGACCTGGTGCTGAGACCCTTCAGTGGGAGGCCAGGCCCGAGGAATGCGTTCTCAGCCCTCTTTGTGGTGCTGAGGCAAGGGTGTCAGAGCCATAAGGGTTGGAGCCCTTGGTGCCACAGTGGTGTGAGGCCAAGGAGAAGGGGAGCACTTACGAATGCATTTATGTGAGCGGCTCTGTGCGATGCCGGGTGAAGTGGCAAGGAAGGTAGACTTACTTTTCGGCTTCAGTGGCCTGGGCAGTATGGGTGTGTTTCAGGAGCAGAAGAGCCTCTGCCACTTTGACGGCCTCCAGTGTGGATGGCACTGTGATGGGCTCTGGGCCTTCATCCCTGGAGGCCAGAGCCATAGCAGTGCTGGCGCTTCAGTGCTGGAGTTGTTGCCAAGCGCACTTTCCTGTGCTCCACTGGAGAGCGGCGCTGAGAAGGCTCTGGTGCCAACTGGCATACGGTGCCAACACCAATGCACGACGCTCAGATGTTCTGGCCCTTTTCCTCAGGGTGGAGGTGCTGGGAACAAGGTCACATGGTGCCGAGATGGTGCCGAGTCAGAGGCCGGTCATGGCTTTTTATTCACAGCTGAAGAGTGGCACCGAGAGGGCTCTGGTGCCAACCTAGCATGTGGTGCCAGTGAATCCTTGGGCGCATTGGGCATACTTGGTGCAGGCTGCAGGGCCCATTCCTGGGCAATGTCACACAGCCTTTGCTCCCTGTCTTTCTGAGTCCTTAGTCTGAAGGATCTGCAGATGGAGCATAATCCACTCGGTAAGACTCACCCAGGCATTTAAGGGATTTCTCTTTGGGGTTATCCCTTGGGAAGGCCTTGCCACAACTCACACAGGGTTTTGGGCCCCGGCATGTTGGGCAGCAGGTGGGAGCAGGTTCAGGCTTCGGCTGAAAGGACTCAGTAGGAGTGCTGGTTGTGGTGGGATGATGTCCACAAACAGATCTTTCAGTGAAAATACATGGCTCAGAAACAGAGCAGACAGACAGGCACTTGCTCAAACGCAAGAAGCAGGCTGTTCCGTAACCATCGCTGAAGGCGGAAAAAGGAACTGAACGGCTGAGGGTCAAGGCCATCTATATATAGCTGTGGGAGCAGCCAGATGGGGTGTTGGCTGCTGTCCCTGCTCTGACAGGGTAGGGCTAAAAAGTTTCTGGCTAATCATGCACTGCGGCCCGTGAACACCTAAAACTGAATGATGTGAGCAGTGCTCGAAGAAGAAGGTTGTGTGAAAGAGTTGAATAGAATCATAACTACATTTGAAGTCAGAATGGGTTCACATTCTGTTACTAACTACATAATCATCTCAGATCTGGGAAAGTAACCATACACTCCCAATCTCAGAGACCATCTGTATTTCCTTGGATGTCTTCAAGGGAGCCGCCTACAAGTGCCACCTCCTGTGTCTGAGTTTCCATGCCCCAAGGCATGTAGGAAGTGATGGATGGCTGCATTAGGATAAGATCATTGTCAGGTAATGCTCCTCCAAATCCTAAAGGATTTATTGTTGATGGCAAGATGTACTCTCCTCCCCCATCCCCCACACCCATTCTCAATTGGGCAATGCAAGAAGACAAACTCTCCTATTAACAAAGAGTCTAATGGCACTTTTAAAGACTAACAAATTAATTTATTGCATGAGCTTTCATGTGATAAATAAATTTGTTCATTTTTAAAAGTTTCATCAGACTCCTTATTTGTTTTGCTGAAGTAGACTGACACAGGTACACCTTTAGAATTTCTCTCTCCTATTGCTCGCCTCAGGCTTTACTACACCAGAGCTGAGACATCCCATAATACCTAGAAGGATAGCTAAGGAACCTTGAAGGATTCTTAGTGGCTACATACTAGCAAAGAGCATCATAAACTGCAGTAACAAGCTTCAAGCAACTGATGAAGTGGGATTCTCTCCCACAAAATCTCATGCGATAAATAAATTTGTTAGCTTTTAAAGGTGCCACAGGACTCCTTGTTTGTTTTGCAGCTACATGGTTTTTCTACATTTTCACCATTTATAGCTTTCAACATATTTATTCAAATCGGGGCTGATGGAAAGCAAGGATTTATTTCAATTTCATAAATAAGCAGCCAGGAAAACAGTGGGTTACTTACCAGTAACCATCCTTCTTCGAGATGGGCTGCTCGGATTCATTCAGTAATAGATGTATCCGTGCCGGACTGCCGGATTGGTCAGAACTTTTTGCCCTAGCCTGTCAGAAGAGGGCAGGCAGCCACTGCCCTCCGCGCCAGCCCGTGGCTATATATGTGGCCACCGCCCGACCCCTCCTCAATTCCTAAGAGTCGCCAACTCCAAAAGCGGGGACGGGCACTCTGAATGAATCCGAGCAGCCCATCTCGAAGAAGGATGGTTACTGGTAAGTAACCCACCGTTCTTCTTCAAGCCCTGCTTGGGTACATTCAGAAGTAGGTGACTATTAGCCATGCTGATGGATGGTGGGTGGAGTTGGCTCTTCCGCCTTCAACACAGCATAACTCCAAAATGGGTATTTGTCCAAAGAGCAGGGTCCTGGAGGGGTCTAGGAGATCGACCCAAGGACCGTCTCCCCAGCAAGGATAAGCAGGGATTGCAGGACTTAACCCAGTGGAGAAAGTAGGCCCAGTTTGTCCGAGCACCTCGTGTGGTGCTTAAGCAGGAGGGCCTGAAGTCACCTTATGCATAAATGAGATATGAGAGCATCGTGGTTAAAGTCAAGGAATGCGACTTTAACCGCTCTGCCTAAATGCATATTGGCATAGGTGGGATAAAAGCAGAAGATTAGAGGTCTGGCAGTAACACATGTTAACGTACCTCCTATCAGGGAATTCAGGAGGCAGTAGGGTTGTCGAGCTTGCATTGGTGGACGCTGACACTGCCATAACCCGTGGAGGGAAGGTAGACCGTGTTTCCCTCAGTCCAGCAATATGGGACACTTCCATGCCATAAGGTCGATAGTTACGGAAATCTGGGGCATTTGACGTCCCATAGAAGAAGTGTGCCACCCGCAGGTAGGGTAGGGACCAGGAGGACTACTTTATCCTAAGTTGAGGGAGGGAGGACGAATGGACAGAGGTGGCAGCCGATGACCTTGGAGAGCACACTACAAATGAAACACCAGGTCGCCATGGGGAAAGGCAGGTGTCTGGCCACCGGATGGCCCCACACAGGGCAGGTCAGGAGAAGAACTTCCTGTGAGCCTAATGAATGTATCCCAGGCCTATGAGAGCCTATTGATGGCGCTGTGGTGGTCCCTGTTGAATAGGACCGCATGTATCGATAACGTTGTGTCGAGACAAGGAAGTGGTATTATTGGCATTTTCCTTGTCTTTTCCTTTTTTTTGGGCTGACAATCGGCCAGCAGAGTATAGGTGGCGAGGAGCTGATTGCGATAAATGACGCCCGGGGGCGGGGGCACATACGTATGGTAGTCCTGAGTCTCAAGTCCTGTGGCCTACATGACTAGGCTTGTTTTGGCCTATGTGACTTCGTAGCACCGGGAAGAGTCCAACCGGTGTGGACCCCATTTTAAGCTCGGTGATGCACAGAGGCATGTGTTAGGATTGAGGCACCTGAAGGAAGGGCCCTTAGGGGCAACCGGGACATACGGGGAGAAGGAACAGCATCTACCAAGGGAGCAGAGAAGGTTCACTACCCCAAAGGTGCACATCCCACAGCATCCTTTAAGACACTTCAGTTATCTGAAGCACCTTCTATGAACGTGCTTTTGCTATTAGAACTTATCCTGAGAGTGGGTTCTGTTGGGGACAGCTAGCTGCTGAATTCCCAGTCAATGTTTGGGATGTCTGCTGGTGTAATAAGAGGTCTGTCAACAAGAAAGACCCCGAGTGGTCGATTAGGCCTGAGCATAATGCCCAATTGTGACTGCGGTGGCTAGAAAACCCTTGGAGTGTGATGAGGAGAGGGAGTTGCACCCACAGGATATCCGAGTGGGGTTGTCTTGGAACTAGACCAGGGTGACGCCGGTGTTATGACCATCCTAGGGAGGAAGCTACAAAGGGGGCCCTGCTGGGTAGACTCTGGAAGAGGTTTGATGACTGAGGTCAGACTCATACCCCGCCTGACTCAGGGTACCCAGCCCAGGTCTTGGGCCCCTTACTCTGAGGGTAACGACATCTTGGCTACTCAGTGGACTGTGCCAGTAGCATTGACCGTGAGTTTGATGGGGAAAGGTAGAGGAACGAGTGTCTTCACCTCTGGGTGAGTGGTAAAGAGGTGGAAGAAAACATCGGTATTATTATGTCATCTCCACTTCATCAAAGGAAAGGAGATACCTGGCTTTGTGCGGGAAGGTAGGCAGAAGGTGGGGCTGGGGTCTAATTGGTAAGACCCCTCACCAAGTCATTCGCCAGGCTGTGAATCAGCTGGTAGTAGCGAGTGGTAGGGTTTTACCTCCAGTATAGAGGCTGCAAGTGAGTTATCAAGGGCCTGGGTTGCTGGCCAGGCTCCGGCCTGCGAATCCGATACTTGACAGGCGGGAGCAATATGCCTGGTCTGTGGGGTCAAAAGGGGTGTGGTATCCCAGGTTAGAGGCATATACCTTAAGGCGTTGGTCAGGGTGGCATGCGAAAGGGAAGGGAAAGCTCTTTCCACCCCTCGCCTTTCGGGGCGGGGTGGGGCGGAGACCCTCTATGAGAGGGAAACAAGCAACAACAAGGGCCCTTCAACCATCTGATTGGAGAGTAGAACAGGGCCCTCTGCATGGGGAAGCCTGTGAAAGTGACGTTCCCTGGTGTGGGGATGGGCGCAGTAAGCGGAAAGGCCTGTCTGGTTTGGAACAGGGATAGATGGGGGTAGTTCCCTCTGATGACTGGAGTGTGTATCATGAACCTTTGAGTGTCCCGAAGGGTGAGGATGTGCTGCCCAAGGAGGGCATTATGCGGGGGGTGCAATAGCGCCCTAGGAGTAAAAACTGTTCTCTAAAGGATAATTAAAGGTTCGAGCCCCTTCGGGGGGCACATTAGGGTCAGCAATGGAAGTATGGGCAGAGGAGGGGAGGCTACTTAACCTCTGAGTCATCTGCCCACACTTAAAGAGGGGGGTCTGCTCACAGGTTGCACCCTTTGGGGCCCATAAAACAGGAGGCTGCTAATTGGCGGCGGGGAAATTGGACAGCTGCCCTTCATTCAGGCCTCAATTTCTCGAGACACTGCACTGCATGGTAAGGATTGAGTGGTTGACAGAGAAGCTGTGATTATCGTCAAAGCTGCTGAATAACCGAACGGAATGTCTCCCCAGAATTGAACAGGGAGGGATCTTACCCGGGTGGTCCCATTGGTGAGCTTTGAACTGAAGTTGTGGTGGTGAAGACTGAGTCCTCACCAGTAACTACTGAGGAAAGGGGAGGCGGGGGGCCAGGTTGCCATGCACCCTATGGCACCGGAGGGCTGTGGCAGAGGCCCCTTCAGGAGAAAGCCAAGGTATTTTAGCTCCCCCCAGGGGTCACAAGCAGTACCCCAGGTAGCTGAGGTTTCTGGGGGACAGGGCATCACCCCTGAAGGGGAGATCGAGGGACATCTCTTGAGAGGTCAGGGGCACTCTGGCCTCCCGTAGCCAGGCCACGCAGCACAGGGTTACTGCAGAGGTCATAGTGCAAGCCACCATATCCACCGCATCCCATGATGACAAGAAGAGGTCCTGCGAGGTTATTTTATCCTCCTCCAGGAAGGCATCATACTCTTCCTTGGCCTCTGGTGAGAGTAAATGTCTAAATCTGTTTAATGCCTCCCACACATCAAACATGCCCTACCTGCTGGTTAGGGCCTGGTTGTTCGTGACCCGCAACTGGAAGGCTGAGGAGAAGTATACCTTCCTACCCAGTAGCGCCAACTCCCTTGTGTCCCTTGATGTTAGGAGGGGATTGCAGGAGGTCTGTCCCGGCCCTAAGGCCGCTTTCATGACTGCACGAGGTGGGGTTGGGTGGTGGGCGAGTGAAGGAAACTCTGATTCTGGGTCCCTGTACTTGAGGTCTGCCACATCTGAGACCAGGGTGGTGGAACCTGGGTTTTGCCAGCAGGAGGAGGCCAGGTCCCAGACGCTCGGGTGAAGGGGAACCATGATCAGTTCCGCTGAGGAGAACACCAGCTCAAATAAAGCATCGGAAGGTACCTCGGAGGACTGCACCTCCATACCCATGTGGGCTGAGACATGGTGTAGGAGATCAAAAATGCGCTGACAAGTCACCTGTGTAGGAAGACAGTACTGGGTTTAAGGCTGTCTCTGGGGAGGGGGTGGTATTGGCACAGTCACAGAGGCCTCGTGTGGTGACCATTCTTGCGGGCGGTATCAGAAGGGCGATGGTGCCGACACGGTGCTGGGGCCGTTTAGAGGGTGATATGCTGCCGAGAGGATGGCTCCATGGTACCAGGACCCAAGGGGGTGATGGGCTCTGTAGCTTCAGAACCCGGGGCCTGTGGCGGGGAAGGAGAGTGGTGCTGCTTGTGTTGCGCCCAGGCCTTCGACATGAAGGCCAGCTTGCCCCTTCTAACAGGTGCTGGTGAGGGAGGTGTAGGCAGCAGGAGGAGCACCCTGGCAGCATCCACTGCCTCCGGGGTCGTAGGGATCGGCACCAACCCCAACCGGCCTCAGGGAGAGCCCCATGTTGAAGGCATGGGGCTGTGTTGGCGCCATGGTACCAGGGTCGAGCCTGACCGGTCCTGGTGGGAGCCCCGCGTCGAAGATGCAGGGCTATGATGGTGCCGTGGTGCCGTGATCGAGCATGACAGGCACTGGGAAGAGCCTCGTCTCGGAGATGCTGGGCTGTATCAGCGCTGCAATACTGAGGTCGGTACCGAGCTTGTCCTGGGGCCCCTGTCAGCATGGTGCTGGGTGGGTTCTGATGCCAAACTGGCACGCAGTGCCGCAGGAGGTCCTGAAGCCTCAGGAGAGGCATGCCGAGCCTGCTCAGGGGCCAGGGCACAGCGCCTTTGCTCTCTGTCTTTGATTGTCCTCGGCTTGAAGGACAGACAGATGGAGCATGCAGTGACCAAGTGGCTTTTGCCCAAGCGCCGGAGGCACTTCTCGTGGGGGTCATCCCTTGGGAAGGCCTTGCCACATTCGGCGCAGGGTTTGAACCATGGCATGGCGGACAGCGGAGTAATGTGGTGTTCTGGCCCGAGAGGGTAGACTGTCTTTGGTGGAACTAAGTCCACAAACAGGTGCTCTCAGTCGGGCGAAAAACTCATAAATCGAACGAAGGGCAGGCTGCTTGCGAAGCTTAAGGAGCAGGCAGTTCCACAACCGATGTTAAGGTGGAAGAAATGAAACCGGGGAGGGGTCGGGTGGCGGCCACATATATATAGTCACGGGGTGGCATGGGGGGCGGTGGCTGCCTGCCCTCTTCTGACAGGCTAGGGCAAAAAGTTCCAACCAATCCCACGCTCTGGCACGGAGACACCTATTTCTGAATGTACCCGAGCAGGGCTCGAAGAAGAACTTCCAGAACCCCAGCGATTTACAGCTTCCTGAGCCCCTGCCCCCATATGTTAGTTTGTTTGATGTTTAATGCTGGTAAGTGAGCAGTTCATTTGCACTGGCTTTTTGCTGGATAGGCAAATTGTCAATGCTATAAAAGAGGCTGGCTGGTCATGGGGGCCATTTCAAAAGGCAGTTCTGGAAGGTTATTGACACATGGGGTATTGATGCTGGTGCAGTGCATCTGCTCCCAGCCTATAAACCCTGATTCCCTTCCATATGCGCTGCGTTTACACTGGTGTCACTCCAGACTTCCATGGAGTTATTCTTTATTTTTACCAGTGTCCAGAGCAGGCCCATCGGCCCATCTGTTTTTGCATTGTACCCCTGGTCCTGAATTTTACAGGAGATACTGTTGTTTGGCATTGTTAATATCATATTACTCACTGTTGGTTTGCAAGACAAAGTACTGCCAGCATTTTCAGTACAAAGTGCAGAGTCCGCTGCAATTATCCATGACATCTAACTCCCTTAATCAGTCCAAAAAAAAAAAAATTCCTTTCTAGTAGTGTGATGTGATAGTTATTGTCACTGAGGCAAGAGTTAAGGAAGTAGCAGGTTGTTGACCTTTAGCCAGGAAAGCTGTCCCTGAATGCTACACATAATTCGAAGTGAAAGAGTTTTGGCCATTTTAATCACTGTGAGAATAAAATAAATATGTTTTGCACTAGTGGCATGGCATGCCTTTAAAGAACTATGAGGAAGGAGAGAGAGCTGGAATTGGGAGCCACTCATGAGTAATACACAAAACCCAAGCACCAAGGAAACATTTGTATTGTACCCATAATTATTTGTATTACCAGAGTGCTTAGGAGTCCCAGTCATAGACCAGGACTCCATTAAGCCAGGCACTGTATAAAAGCAGAACAAAGACACAAAGAGGTTATAATCTATGTCTATAAAAGACAAGAGACAGGCAGACTGTAAGGGGGCGGGGTGCAAGGAAATGAAGACACACATGTTTCTTTGGCACAAGTAATGGGCAGCTATTTTAGGAAAGTTTTGAAGTGTTATAAAACCCCCTTGGGACTATTTTTTATCTTTCTCTTCCAGGAGTAGGGCTACCAGATACCAAAGACTGGGAAAGGAGGACAGGGAAATATGAAAAGGAGGACATTGGAAGATACGTGGAGAAAATGTAGTACTAATGTAGTATTTGTCTGTTTTTAGAGGGCCCTGGAATGTTTTCCCTTAAAAGTAAGATATTCTGTGGCATTCCAGATTACTTTAACCCCTATAAGTAAAAAGCCAGATGAAAAGCATGTATTTTAAAATTCCTGCCAGATGGAGGATGTGAAGGTAAAAAGGAGGCCATGTCCTCCCTTTGCCTGACATCTGGTAACCCTATCCAGGAGCCTTGATTACAAGTCCAATAGTGCAGGGCTGAGAAAGGAAGCCTCTGAAAAAGGCAATAGGATAGCAGGTGTCTGGCACATTTGGGGATAATTAGGAGGAAAGGGAAGCCTTTGCCATTCTACTCCAGCCTACTATTCTTTCCTGCTCCCCCTCTGAGCCCCCCTCCCCAGCTCTTCACCTCCATCTAGCAGGGCACTTATGCAGCTGATCACTGTACCCTGCTCCTCCCCCTCTTCCCTGCTGTTGCCAGCTGCTCCATACTGCCTGGGAGTCTGCAAAGAGAGCGTTGAGAAGGAAGACGTGGCAGCCTCTAATTTTTTGCAGGCTGTGTGCACAAAAAATTTCCTTGTGTAAGCAAAAAAATTTCTTTGTGTGCATTAATATTACCACTGTTGAATTTTTTTGTGCTTGCTTTATTCTGATGTGCGCGTGGGTTTCTCGACCTGTGTGCGCACGCACGCATGCACAGCTTAGAGGGAACAGCAGGGACGTTGCTGGTGCTGGGCATCTGGGGCATGTGCCCCGAATCCCAGCACTGGTGCCCCAGGTCTGGCGGACTCCCCCCAGTGATCTGGGGCCCAGCCAGCGGCGGCCATGGCAGCCCCGTCACCATCTGGGGATCCGGGGCTCGACCGCGGAGGCCTCTTCTGGCCCCGTCCCCAGCCGGGGATCCAGGGCTTGGCTGCCCGCAGCAGCGGCGGCTGCTCTGACCTGTCCCCGGCCGGGGATGCAGGGCCCAGCTGCCTGCGGCCACTTCCGGCCCTGCCTCGGCCGGGACGGGGCCTGCAGCCAGGGGCATGGCCTGTGGGCCAGGGGGCGGGACCTGGGGCCGTGCCCCGGATCCCTCTCCGGGGCAGCGACACCCCTGGGGAACAGTGGCAGCCAGGTTGTCTACTAAACCAGCACCATGGCACTTCCAGCAGATAGAAGGAGGAAGTGCTGGGGAAAATTTTGACTCTTCCTTGTATTCCTCCAAAATGCTTGACATAACACTTTCAGCCGAGTTGGCTAAACAAATAGTTGGAGAAATCTGTTAAACAAATTCAATAATTTTGTCATCCTGTAAGAGAATATCTGCAACCTGTGAAAAGGAGCTTGATTAGATTCCTCATTTGAAGAAAATGGTACATACATTGTTTCAGCATTGCCAAACTCAAGCGTTAAAAAATCACCAGTCAGGCTGAAATCCTGAGATGAACTGAAAAATTAAGGGCTCTTTTTAAAAATAAGAAACTTGAGCTTTTTTATTTGCCTTCTGCCATTTGATCCTCTTGGATATGCCCAGACAATATTTCTAAGACTGTGTCTGCAACCATGACAGCTAGAAACTTAAAAAAAAGATGGGAGCTAAGATTTTCATGTAATCACAGGAGTCCAGGAGTTGGGGCTTTAAGAAAAACACTAAATATTGCAAGAGTCACCAAAAAAAAATTGTAACAGTTGACAAGTGTAACTACCAACATCCCATTGGCTATGTCTACACACAGGCAATTAAATTGATTTAACAAAATTGCTATAAAAATCATTAAATTGATTCCAGTTAAATCGATTCAACAGGTCCCCAGAAAAGAACAGATCAAACTAGCATGTCCAGGGATAGGATTTGCTAGTTCGATTTAGGAGAGGGGCACCCTGGGAGGAGTGGCAACATGGCCCCCTGGCAGGGCTGTGTTGCCACCCAATCCCTTTCCTGGCTCTCCCCAGGAGATCCAGTGGAAGGGAAAAGCATCCTCCCCACTGGCTCTGGGCTCCCCGATCCCAATGGGGGAATAGACATCACCCCAGACAGGCTTTGGCCTTGCTGCTCAGCTAGGCTTGGGGGAGAAGGGACCCCTGTGCCTAGCTTCCCAACTGCTAGCCGGGTGGCAGGGGAAGGGACCCCGCATGCCCAGCTTCCCTCACTGGCCTGGCAGCAGAGAATGGGACCTTGCATCCCCAGCTTCCTCAAGCACGCCAAAAGCTGGGTGCTGGGGTCTCATCTCCCCCACCACCCGGCGAATGCACCAAAAGCTGGGTGCAGGGGTCCCATCACCCTTGGTGCCTGGTGAGCGTGCCGGGAGCCTTGAGTGCATTCCCTGCAACCTGGCTAGCATGGCTGGAGCTGGCCCAGCAGTCCCTTCCACCATCAGGCTGGTGTGCAGGGAGCCGGGAACAGGGGTCTCTTCTCCCCGCACCCAGCACATGTGCCTACAGCCTTGTGCAGGGGTGTCTTCCCCTGCCACTTGGCCGGTGTGCCGGGAGCTGGGCACAGGGGGCTCTTCTCCCCACTGCCCTGCTAGTGGTGATGAAGCTGGGCGTGCAAGGTGCCTTTTCTTGCCTCCAGGCAAGTGCGGGAAGCCAGGCGTGTGAGTGTCCCTTCATCTGTCACCTGGCTAGGACTGGGGAGGCTGGCTGTGCAGCGTCCCTCCCCCCTGGTCCAGAGTGGGAAGTTGGGCATGCAGGGGTCCCTCACTGCCCGGCTAGGGCTGGGGAAGCCAGGTGTGCGGGGTCCCTTCCCCTGCTGCCCAGGTAACATGCTGGGAGCCGGGTGGTAGGTCCCTTCCTCCCCTCCCTTGGCCAGGGTGCTGAACCCTGGCCCTTCCTTCCAAGGTGCCATGCACCCTGGGAGGAAGGTTAAACCAGGGTTTAAATCGATCTCACTGTTATATCGAAAGAACACATCCACATAGTGTTATATCGATATAACAGTTTTGATTTAACTGTCATATCAATATAAAACTAAGTTTTATTATATCGATATGAGTTTCCTTACAGCTAAATGATGGAGCTTGTCATTTCCCTATAAGAAAACGTCATGTAGACCTAACCTTTTTAAAATCGAAATAACCAGTGTTATTTCAATTTAAAACCTATGTGTGGATATATCCCTTGAGGCTAGCTTATAAAATCAAGAAAATTCTGTTTGTCTGTTCCAGGTGTATTAGCAGGTAAATAATGGTAATACAAATAATAGTTACATCTTGCTAGTTAAAGCAGCCACTGCCAAGCATGTCTCATAAACATGTCCATCAGGAAGTTATTACCTATCTACTTCAATATTCTATTTCTATGTTCCTACTAATACATCAGTATAGAGCAGGGGTTTTTAACCTGGGGTGCGGGGAGGGAGTCCAAGGGGTGTGGGATTAATGTGTAATTTAAACACAGAAGCCTACCCAACATACTTCAAACGTGACATCATCATGACAGGTTTTTTTTTTGTTTCTGTTTTCGTTTTTTTGTGGTGGGACTGCAGGTTACCATCTATCACTGTAGGGTGTGCAGGGCCTCTAAAAGGTTAAGAACCCCTGATAAAGACAGTTATTTGTAGTTGGACCAGTACTAAATACATGGTTACTCTCTCAACTCTTATTGATTATATGTATTTGCCTTAATAGCGAATTACAGATATAATATACTTCAGCTGTTACCGGTTTCAAATATATTGTGTTTCTCTTGTTCAATATATTTTGGGCTTGCAGTGATGGTGGTTGAAGACAATGCAATATCCTATATGAATAATTCCTTTAGTGTTAAGATATATAGGCAGCACAAATGAAGGAAGACAATTCTATCTGCACTGTTTGAAATCATTAGATTTCACAGAATCTACTCATTGTTGCAGAATTGTACAGCACATACTGAACTTTCATTTTAGAAACTGAGTTTTCTAGCTAATGGGTTTGCAAAGGAAGCCTTCCAGATGTAAACTGGCAGCCTGCCCACAACCTGAAAGAATAGCTCAGAGGTGTAAGCTTTTCTTATTCATGTCTTCTTGGTGTTGGCACTGATACCTAATGTTGCCATATAGAAGATGCACAATCCCTCCTACACATCAAGTAACGTATATGCTAGCAATATTTTGAGGTTCTATATCAGGGATGGCCAAACTTTTGGAACTCAAGAGCCGCGCAAGTCAATTACTAAACCTTCAAGAGCCTCACTGAGGCATATAATCACATACCTTTACCTACTCCAAAATTACTACGCTTAAAATTTATTGTGCACTTTAATTTTATTGTAAAAACAGGGCAAATATTGATCCTATTTATGTCAGATTCTAATAATTACTTAAGGTTACCATGAAAACTAGGCCTATACAGTAAAAACTTAGGTGTTCCTGGCACTGTTCCCTCTAAGGCGCGCAGCAGCGCGGCCACGCGCTTAAAAAAATCCTGCCGCGCGGGATTTTCCTGCCCCCGCGCATGGGGCAGTTCAGGGTGGCAGCGTCGCCGAGGGGAGATGCACGGGAGTGCTGTGTCCGGGCATGAGCCTCAGCCCAGCCCCTTGGCCAGAGGAAGGGAAGGTCTGCAGGCTTGAGCCAGCCCTGCCACTCCTCCCTCCCCTTCCCTCCCTTCCCCGGAGACTGTGGAGGCTCCGCCTCTTCCAGCCGGGGTCTGGCTGTTCGCATGGCCAGCCCCAGCCTCCAGCCCGGGCTCCTCCATGCCGGCCAGCACCATGGCCTCCTGCCCCCCGCCCAGCTCTTTGGCCAGTAAAGAGGGCTGGGAGGGGGAGGGGGTTGGTCAGGCAGCTGGCACAGAAAGCGTGGGGGCAGGGAGGGTGTGTGGGGGGGAGAAGGGGTCAGGATGGTGGGCTGGGGAGGGCTTGCGGGGGCTTGAAGAGGTGGCATGAAGATGTGGAGCTGGGGGTGGGGTTTAGGAGGGCTGGAATGGGGGCAGGGAGCTTAGGGAGTCGGAATTGGGGCAATTCTTCAGCTTTTTAAACAAGAGGCATGGCAAAGAGTAAGTGCCATTCATATCCTGAAGTTTGAAACTTCTCAAGTGGGAAAAAGGGAGTGCATAGTGCCAAAATGTCCCTTCTGTAACTAGATAAAGCTGTGGAGGTGAAAAATCTAAAAATCAGTTGTATATTTCCTGAAAGCTAGTGTGGATGTTACTTAAGTGGAGTGACTGAACAGTGAGAGTGTTTGAGCATGTTAACCCTGTGCTTTCAAAGAACCTGGAAGATGTTTTCTCCAGAATCCTGTAACTCCCAACAATTCATTACAAAACAAACAAGGATTCTTGTGGTACTTAAAGACTAACAAATATATTGATTGCATGAGCTTTCATGGGAGAAAACCCCATTTCATCAGATGCTTTGAAGAACAATTCACAGAAATCTTAGAGATGTAACAGAGATATCAGATAAGTACTTGTTTTAAATATAGTAACAGCCAAAAGACTGGGAATCAAAGGAGCCATGAGATTATTCTCTTCACTATGCACCTTAGTCTGTCCATCAGAAGAAACCATAATGCATTAAAGTGATGTGGTATTTTGGTAGAGATTTTCTCCTAAGTTGAAATGTAGCCCCAAAATGATGGGGCAGGTAAAGATACAAGGGACTGAAAATAGGCTTTTAAGAAATACTGTAGCCTTATCTTAAAGCAGCTAGAAGCCCATTGTTTTGATTTCAGCTGTGTTTAGCATCTTTCTTGTAGCAGCATTTTCCTGAAAAGTGATGCCTGGAATCTTTTTTTGATTTTTAAAATTTCAATAGAATTTACCCCTCTGGGACCATCAAGACATGTTAAATGCTGCCAATTTCCAAAGCGGTAGCCATGTTAGTCCATTCCAGGAAAACAAAACAAAACAAGGAGTCTCCCACGAAAGCTCAGGTGAAAAATAAATCTTAGTCTTTAAGTGCCACACAACTCCTTGTGTATCTTAAATGCTGTCAGTGATAATTAGCTGGCTTCCGTGTGAACTGTAACTCTGCATGTAGAACACAGGAGATGAGGGTATTAGGCAGAATTGTGACACCTAGGATCCGGATTGAATATAACTTTGGTCTTGGGTTGTTTGAAAGCCATGGATTAGTTTCTTTTGATTGTATAGCAATTTGGGTAAATTTTAAATAAATTGGGTGATTTTAGTAATAAAAAACGACTTTAAATAGTTTATATTAATTTTTCATTGGTCTAGATTTTTCAATAATTTTTGTTGCATGAGTTTGCACACAAATTTTATTCAGAAAAAGTTTTGCACACGGGTTGAAAATTTTGCACACAAGCCGCCAAACCTTAGAGGGAACATTGGTTCCTGGATGTAGAACACTGCAGGCTAGTGGTGAGTTTTTTAAAATCTGAGCAGTAACTTGTCAATGCAGTACGTAAAAGCTCTCTCAGATGCTATTCTCTAAGTATTGCACAATGTTCGATTTAACAAATTTCATTGTGGAATACAGTGCTTCACAGCAGTAAGTTGTGCCAAAAATTGAAAGTAATCTACATTTGGTTTTAAACTTTTCTCCTTTGTATTTTCATTTCTTATTATTCCATGTCATGTTTAGGACTCGTAAAACACAATTTTATTTTAACAACAAGTAAACTGCACGAGGGCCTCTGAGAAAATCTAAACATGCTGCGGCTTCCTCAACCACGCCACGCTCCCTCCCCACCCCTCTCCCTTCTGGCCATGCTGCTGCTTCTCTGCTGTCCCCGACCAAGCTGCACTTCCCTGCCCCCATCCCCGATTATACTGCTGCTTACCTACTGTCCCCCACCGACCATGCTGCCACTTCCCTGACAGCTCTGACCATACCATGCTTTCTCCATGTTTCTGACCATGCTGAGCTTCCCTGCTGGCTCTGATCATGCTGAGCTTCCCTGCCATCTCTTACCATGCTGCTGCTTCTCTGCTGTCCCTGACCATGCTGCACTTCTCCCCTGTTCCTGACCATGCCACCACTTCCCTGCTGGCTCCAACCATGCTGCGCTTTCCCCATGTCTCTGACCATGCCGAGTTTCTCTGCTGGCCCTGACCATGCCGACACTTCCTTGATGGTGCTGATCATGCCATGTTCTCCCTACATCTTTGACCATGCCAAACTTCTCTGCCATCCCCGACCATGCTGCTGCTTCCCTGCTGGCTCCAACCATGCTACTGCTTCCCTACCATCCCTGACCATGCTACACTCCCCACCCCCGTCTTACCATGCCACCCCCAACCATGCTGCCACTTCCCTGCCAGCTCCGACCATGCTGCACTTTCCCCACGTCTCTGACCACGCTGAGCTTCTCTGCCATCCCTGACCATGCCACCACTTCCCTGCCGGTTCAGACCATGCCATGCTTTCTCCTCATCTCTGACTGTGCTGCTGCTTCTCTGCTGTCCCCAACCATGCCGCACTTCTCCCCTCTGTCTCCAACCATGCCGCCCTTCCCAGCCGTGCTCTTCTGCAAGCTGCACTTTTTCTTTCAGGAGTCGCATGTGGCTCATGACCTGCAGTTTGGCCATGCCTGTTCTATACCATCGTCCTTCTGAGGAGCTCAAAACGTTTGCAAACAATAATGATTTAATCACTGAAATCTATCTATCTATCTATCTAGTCTTGCTGTAACCATGTTGGTCCCTGAAGAAAATGTTTGTATAAGCCCAAAAGCTTGTGTCATAAACATAAATGCATCCACTAAAAGATGTTACCTTCCCCACTTTGTCTCTCTAATAGCTGATGTATCCACATTTCGGCCCTGGTCCTGAAAAGACATATGCATCTGCTTTATTTTACACACTTTGGGCTTCATTTTCAGATGCACCGAGTGTTCACAACTCCAGATAATTTCAGTGAGAGCAGCAGGTTCTCAGAACCTTTGAAAATCAAACAATATGAATAGTTGCATTGAAATTAATGGGACTATCACAGTGCATAAAATGAAGCACATGACACCAAACACTGCAGGATTGGAGACCCTCACAAAGAATCTACCACCATAGTATTTTAGGCACTGTAGTTTTAGCTACTTGTAACTGTTGACTCTGCAGCCATGATTTTCACTGGTGCCAAGGGAGATCAGTAAAGTCCATGAACCAAAGTACATCAAAAAGCATGGGACATCACAAGTGCAGTTGGTATCAGGTTTCAGTGATAATTCATAGCCTAAGCAATTCACTATACCCACAGTACGTTTGGAGGACGAGGAGTCTCACTGAACCACAAAAATAATAGGAATTAACTTGATTTTTTTAAACAATATTTGTGTGACTCTCATATAAAAGACAACAGCTGTGTATTGCTGAGGAGGATCTGGTAGTTGTGGTACATGTAGGTACTAATGACATAGAGAAAGGCAGGAGAGAGATGCCGTAGGCCCATTTTGGGTTGTTAGGTAAGTGACTGAAGTCCAGGACATCCATGGTAACTTTCTCTGAATGCCTCCAGTTCCATACTCAATTAGACAGGAAGAACGGTGGGTTACTTACCAGTAACTGTCCTTCATCAAGATGGGCTGCTCAGATTCATTCAGGAATAGGTGTCTCCCTGCTGGCGCACTGGATTGGTTGGAACTCTTTGCCCTAGCCTGTCAGAAGAGGGCAGGTGGCCACTGGCCCCCGCGCCACCCCGTGGCTATATGTGTGGCCAAGGCCTGACCCCTCCCCAGTTCCTTGGAGTCGCCAACTCCAGATGCGGAGACAGGGGGAGGGATCTGAATGAATCCGGGCAGCCCATCTCGAAGAAGGACGGCTACTGGTAAATAACTCACCGTTCTTCTTCGAGTGCTGCTCAGATACATTTAGGAATAGGTGACTGCTAGCCATGCTGATGGATGGTGGGTGGAGTTGGCTCTTCCGCCTTCAGCACGGCATAACTCTGACATGGGTATTGTCCACACCCGGGGTCCTGGAGGGGTCTAGGAGATCGACCCAAGGACCATTGCCAAGCAAGGGTAAACAGGGATTGCCGGACCTAAGCCAGAGGAGAAAGTAGGCCTGGTTGCCAAGCGCCTAGTGTGGCGCCTACACAGGAGGGCCTGAGGTCACCTTACAGATAGAAAGGAGACCAGCATATCTTGGTTAAAGACGAGGATTGCGACTCTGATCGCTCTGCCTAAAGGCATATTGGCAGAGACGAGAGAAACCCAGATGATTAGTGTTCTGGCAGCAGCACGTGATAATGTACCTCCTACAAGGGAATTCAGGAGGCCGTAGGATCGTTGGGCTGGCATTGGTAGATGCCGGCACCTCCAGGACCAAGGAAGACAAGGTGTACTGTGTTTCCCTCGGTCTGGCAGTATGAGACACTCACGTGCTATGAGTGTGATAGGTGCGGGAATCTGAGACATTTGGCATCCCACAGAGGGGTGGGCTACCAGCGGTTAGGGCCTAGGAGAGTTACCTCATCCTAGGTTGGAGGGAGTACTAGCAGCCAGAGGTGGCAGCTGACGACCTCAAGGAGCACACTGAGAGTAGAGTACCCAGATTGTCACAGAGAAGGCGGTGCCTGGCCACTAAATGGCCCTATAGAAGGCAGACCAGGAGAGGACTCCGCATGAGCCTGATGGGTATAATCCAGGTCTACACAAGCCTACCAATGACACTGTGGTGGTCCCTGTTGAATAGAACAGCTGGCAATCAATGACCTTGTATTTCCCCTTGTCTTCCTCTTCTTTCCCCCTCCTCTCTCTCTCTTTTTTTTTGGTGGCTTGTAATCAGCCAGAGGAGTATTGAAAGCGAGGAGCTGGTTGTAATAAAGCGACACCCAGGGGTTGCCCATAAGAATGAGAAACCCGGGGATCAAGACCCATCGTCTACGGGACATTGGTTTACATGACCTTGTACCACTGGGACGGGACCAGCCAGTGTGGTCCAAACTTTACGATTGGTGATGTAACGATGCATGCCCTGAGGTAGGGGCGCCCCAAAGGGCAGGCCCCCTTGGGGGAAAAAGGACATATGTGAGGAAGGAAAAGCATCTATCAAGGGAGTGGGGAAGGAATGCCACTTTGAGGGTACACATCCTGCCATCTCCTTACGAGCCTTCGGTTTATCTGAAGGGCCTTCTACAAACATGTTATTGCCCTTAGGAGACTTGCCCTGGGAGTGGGTTCTATCAGAGACAGCTGGGTCCCCAACTCCCAATCGGTGGTCGGGTTGATGGGTGGTGTAATAAGAGGTTTATCGAGTGGGAAAGGCCCTTAGTATTCGGTTGGGCCTGCGTGTAATACCAAATCATGACTGCGATGGCTAGAAAGTCCTCAAAGTGTGAGGAGGGAGAGGGAGTTGGACCCGCAGGGTATACAAGCGGGGTGTCCCAGAGCTATGCTGGGATGAACCCGGCGCTATGACCATCCCAGGGAAGGACTATGAGAGGAAACCCACTGGGTATTCCTCAAAGAATGATGACTAGGATCAGGCTCCCACCCCAGCCGCAAGAATGGTCTTTGGCCATACCTGCTGAGCTCCTCTTGGAGCCTCCACCAGACCTTGAACCCCTTGTTCTTAGGATAAAGCTTCCTGGCTACTCGCTGCACTGTCCAAGCAGTGGGGAAGGAAGAGAAGCGAGTATCCTCGCCTCTAACCCTAGAGGTAAAGGGGGACACTGGACCATTACATTGAGGGAAAGGGGCCTGGCAGATGTTCAGACTTTGAAAAGTACTCCGGTGGCAGTGACCGGCTGTCTCAAAGGGGAGAGAGGCCTTTGGCCATTAGGGCTGCCCATCTTTGAGGAAGGAAAGCAGGGTGAAAGTGGGGCATGGGTCTAGTTGGTGAGACTCCCTCACACAGTCGTTCATCAGGCTGTGGACCAGTTGGGAGTAGCGAGGGTTGGGCTTTACCTCAGGTATGGAGACCAAGAGTGAGCTGTCTAAGGACAGCCAGGCTCCAGTCTGTGAGTCCGGTACTTGATAGGCGAGAGCGATATGCTCGTCCTAAGGGGTCAAGGGGGCTGTAATACCCTGGGTTAGAGACATATACCTTAAGATCTCAGTGAGGTCGATCAAATGCGGCTATGTTAGGCCCAGCTAAGTGCGTTTCATAATTATTGGTCAGGGCAGCAGAAGAAAGAAGGGGGAACAAAGATTAATAGGGGCTGTGCCGTCTGTCCTATTGGAGAATAGGGCGGAGGGGCTTTCCCCATGGGGAGGTGTGTGGGAGCCACACTCGCAGGTGTGGTGATGGTTGTGGTAAACAGAAAACCTCATCTTATTCAGGATGTGGATCGACCAAACTTTACACTCTAATTATAGGAGTGTGTACCGTGAGCCTCTGAGTGTCCTGCAGGATGAGGAGTTGCCAGCCAAGGGGCGTTGTGTGGGGGCGTGATAACACACTGGGATTAAGACCTTTATCTAGAGGATGCACACAGGACCGCAGATCTCCATTGTGACCACCATGGTGGACCAAGAAGGTTCGGGTAATGAGGGTCAATTCCCCCTCAGGGGCGTCATAGGATCCACAACGAAAGTATGGATAAGGGTAGAACCTTCATCCTACTTGGAAAAAGGGGGAGGCTACTTAACCTCTGAGCTGTCCACCTACAGTTGGGGGTGGGGGGGGAAGGCTTGCTCACAGGTTGCACTCGTGAGAAACCAGCAAGGCAGGAGGCTGCTAATTGGCTAGCCGTTGGGCAGCGGGGAAATGGGGCAGCTGCCCTTCGTGAACTCCTCAATTTCTCGAGATACTGCACTCCCTGGCCGGGTTTGGGTGATTGCCAGCGGGATTGTGAGTATCACTGAAACCGCTGGGTGGCCTGCCGGAATCCCTCCCAGGAAATGGATGGGGGGGTGGCCTTGCCAGGAAAGGTCCCCCAGAAGAAGTTTGAACTGAAGTTGTGGTGGTGAGGATTGAGTCCTCACCAGTAGCTGTTGAACAGGGAGGAGGAGAAGGAGGGTGTCAGGTTGTCCTGGGCCCTATGGGGCTGAAGGGCATGGGAGGGGCCCCTTCAAAAGGAGGCCAAGGTACTTCAACTCTCACCGGGGGTCACAGACGGTACCCAGGACGGCAGACATTTCTGGGGGAAAGAGGGCATCACCCCCAAAGGGGAGATTGAGGGACACCTCTTGAGAGGCCGGGGGTACTCTGGCTTCCCATAGCCAGGCTGCATGGAGGAGGGTTACCGCTGAAGCCATGGTGCAGGCCACCGTATCCACCACGTCCCATGCTGACAGGAGAAGGCCCTGGGAGGCTATTTTACCCTCCTCGAAGAAGGCATCATACTCTTTCTTGGCCTCTGGGGGGAGTAGATGGCTAAATCTGTTTAATGTCTCCCACACATCCAACATGTACCTGCTGGTTAGGGCCTGGTTATTCGTGACCCACAACCGGAAGGCTGAGGAGGAGTATACCTTCCCACCTAGAAGTTCTAACTCCCTTGCATCCCTCGATGTCAGGAGGAGATTGCGGGAGGTCTGTCCTGGCCCCAAGGCTGCTTCTACCACAGCACGAGGTGGGTTTGGGTGGTGGGCAAGTGAGGGGAACTCTTACCCCGGGACCCTGTACTTGAGCTCCGCCGTATCTGAGACTGGGGAGATGGAACCCAGGTTTTGCCAGCGGGAGGAGGCCAAGTCCCAGATGCTAGGGTGAATGGGAACCATGATTGGTTCCACCAAGGAGAACAAAGGGCCGAATAAAGTATTGGAGGGTGCCTTGGAGGATTGGATCTCCATCCCCATGTAGGCTGAGACACAGGCTGAGGAGATCAAAATGCGCCGACAGATCGCCCATGTAAGAAGATGGTACCAGGTTTAGGACTGTCTCCCGGTGCCAGGGGTGGTAGCGGCGCAGTCACTGGTGCCTCTTGTGGTGACCATTCGCGAGGATGGTACTGGATGGGTGATGGTGCTGAGGCCCGGCGCCGAGACTGCTTAGAGCCCTTTGAAGCCTTTTCCCCTGGGCTGGAACAGGGGGAAGCATCTTGTGAACCACGGGATGGTATCGGGGATGGCTGGGTGATATGTTGCCGTGGGGACAGCTCCATGGTACCGGGGCTCAGGGGGGTAATGGGCTTTGGAGGCCTGGGCCGGTGGTGGGGAAGCGGAGCGGTGCCGTTTATTTTGGACCCAGACCCTCGACATGAAGGCCGGCTTCCCCCTTCTAACCGGCACTGGGGAGGGGGTGTAGGCAGCAGGAGGCGTGCCCATGCACCCTCCACTGCCTCTGAGGTCGTCAGGATCAGCATTGACCCCAACCAGCCTTGGGGGGGGGCTCCGTGTCAAAGATGCGGGACTATGTTGGTGCTGTGGTACCAGGGTCAAGCCTGACCAGTGCTGGGGAGAGCCCCGTGTCAAAGACTCAGGACTACGATGGCGCCGCTGTACCAGGGTTGACCACAACCAGGCCTGGGCAGGGCCCCGTGTCGGGGACATGGGGCTCTGTCGGTGTCGCGGTACTGAAGTTGGTACCGAGCTTGTCCTGAGGCCCCTGTTGGCATGGCACGGCACCGTGTGGGTCCCAGTGCTGAACTGGCACGCAGTACCGCAGGAGGTCCCGAAGCCTTGGGAGAGGGCTGCCGAGCCTGCTCGGAGGCCAGGGCATGGCACCTTTGCTCCCTGTCCTTGATTGTCCTCGGCTTGAAGGACAGACAGATGGAGCATGTGGTGACCATGTGGCTCTCTCCCAGGCACCGAAGGCACCTCTCATGGGGATTGTCCTGCGGGAAGGCCTTGCCGCATTTGGCACAGTGTTTGAACCCCGGCATGGCGGATGATGGAGTAGCACGATGTTCTAGCCCGGACAGGGAGACCATCTTCGGTGGAACTATGCCCACAAATAGGTGTTCCCAGTCAGGTGAGAAGCTCATAAAGTGAGAGACGGACAGGCTGCTTGCGAAGTGCAAGGAGTGGGCAGTTTCACAACTGACGCAAAGGCAGAAGAAATGAAACTAGGGAGGGGTTGGGCGGCGGCCAAATATATAGCCACAGGGTGGTGCGGGGGGCGGTGGCTGCCTGCCCTCTTCTGATAGGCTAGGGTAAAAAGTTCCAACCAATTCGGCGCTCCGGCATGGAGACACCGATTCCTGAATGTATCCGAGCAGCGCTCAAAGAAGAACTGCAGGGTCTCAAAGGCTATGTCTACACTAGGGGCTTAAGTTGACTTAAGCAGGCTTAATTCAACTTAAGCAAAGCCAGGGCTATATTTAGAATTTATTAAATCAATTTAAGCACTTGCTTAAGTCAACTTAATAACTCCTGCCCTGTAAGTCAACTTAGGCTTTTAAGTCGATTTTACAGGGCAGGAAGCCCTGGACCCACCCCCTGCCATGTCCCTGCTCTCAGTTGGGCTCCTGGAACCTGATCAGGCTCTGGGGTCCAATCCACTCACAGGAGGTGGGGGCTGGCAGTCGGTTCCTGCAGGCTGAAGGAACTGACTGCCAGTCCCCGCCAACTGTGACAAGGGCCTGGGACCCGAATCCGGCTCCCAGCTCCTTGCTGCATAGTAGAAGCCAGATTGGGTCCCCAGGAGTGGATCAAAGCCCCAGAGCCAGATCACACCCCAGGGTGGGGAAGGGGGCAGGGCCTGAGCGCAGCCCAGGGATATGTCTACTAATGTAGATGTACCCCTAAATCGACTTCACAAGGTCAGTTTAAAGTTGACCTTGTGAAGTCAACTTAATATAGCCCCCTAGCAAAGACATAACCAAAGAGTGGAGAAGATGATGGTGCTGGAAGGACAAATTTAGATTTATTAGGAAATGTGGAACCTTTTGGGAAAAGAGGACCCTCTGCAGGAAGGATGGGCTCCTGCTAAACCAAAATGGAACCAGAGTGCTGGCATGTAAAATTAAGAAGATCATAGAGGATTTTTTAAACTAAGGGCTGGGGAAAGCCAACAGTTGCAGAGGAGCATTTGGACATTCACGTACCTTAGGGCAGGATATATTAATGGGGAATCTCTATATCTTATTAAAGAGATGAGGATGGCAGTTGACAAAGTACAATTAGGAACTGGAGAGAAACAGTCAAATTAAAGAGTCCCATTTAATTCCATCACTTAATGGTAGACAGCTAAAAAGTGACAAATTTTATGAGAGCTTTTAAATACTAACATGGATGAACTTGAAGGCCTGGTATAACATAAGGGATATTGATACAATAGGCATCACAGAAACTTGGTGGAACAATGATAATGGGGACACAGTAATACCAGGGTACAAAATATATAGGAATGACAGAGTAGGTCATGCTAGTTGGAATGTGATACCGCACATTAAAGAAAGCAGAGTTGTCTTCTGTATTGTCCAAAGGCTTCAGTTAGGAATCAGAGCTCCGTGGAGCTATACAGATATTAAACAAATGTAACTCAACATCAAGATACTATGGCCTGGTCTACAGTAACAGGCAAATTCGGCACAGTTGACTGGAGTTGCTTCCATAATTTATGTCAACTTCCTAAGTTCCCTTCTATGTGCCATCTTCACTATGCTGCATCAATGGAAAATGCACGTCCTTCAATGCAGCAATATACTTTTTGGATCAACTTCCAGATCAACTGAGCAGGTCTTCACTTCTTGCTCAATTGATCTGCATAAATCAATCCAAGGGCAGCAAATTTGCTGCCCTTAGTGAAGACAGACCCTATGAAGGGATGAGATAAACAGAAGCTACGAAGTAGAAAGACGGTGCAGAAATGGTGAAACAATCAAGCTTTGCATTGTAAGCAGCAGTCACTCACTGATCTCCACTTGCCTAGCCATAGTCAGCAGCAGGTCAGCTTTATAGACTTCATGGCAAAGCTATGTTCTGAGTAAAGCTCTGTAGTAGAATATGGGCTTTGTTATGGGACCTTTCCTCATTCAAAAGAGAAGAAGAGAGAAAATGCAAAGATGTTTGAGAGAAGCTGGCTGGTGTGTGGTAAAGGGTGGGAGTGGTGGAACAAAGATGGAGGCGAATGGTGATAGGGCAGTAAGGTAGAGCACAGCTAAATTGTTAAGGGCCTTAAATGTAAAAACTAGAAGCTGGTGACTGATCCAGTGGAGAAGGAGGAGCCAGGGAAGAGATACAAAGAGTGACTGAGTGATGCATCCAAAGTGATAAGCCAGGAGAATGATTTTGGAAGCTGCAATCTGAACAGATTTGAAGGGGATAAGGTTACAGCTGGCAGGGCCAGAGAGTTTACAGTAATCCAGATACAAGATGATAAGGCCTGGTGGAGAATTTTGGATGTGTAGACCAGAGGCATTGCTAGCCCGGGGAGGGACCTGGGGCATGGGGCCAGGCCCCGCCCCTGGCCTACAGGCCCTGCCCCCAGCCTGCAGGCCCCGCCCCCTGGCCGGGGACAAGCCAGAAGGCACCATGCCTCCATGGGAAGCCAGGCCCCGCATCTCCGTCTGGGGATGGGGCTGCCACCACCGCGGGCGGCCGGGCCCCGGATTCCGCGCCACGGCTGCGGGCAGCTGGGCCCCAGATCCCCAGCCAAGGATGGGGCCACTGCTGCCACGAGTGGCCAGGCCCCAGATCCCCAGCCGGGGATGGGGCTGCTGCGGCTGCCAGCGGCTGGGCCCCAGATCTCCGGCCAGTTGGGCCAGATCCAGGGCACCAGTGCTGGGATTTGGGGCATGTGCTCCAGGTGCCCAGTGCCAGCGCCACCTCTGGTGTAGACTAAGGAATGGACAGATTCTTGAAATACTATAGAGGAAGCGGTGGCACAACTGGACACACTGTGCATATGCAAACATAGGGAGAAAACTGAAAAGATGACGTAGATTGTGGGCTTCATGTGGCCCACATGACTGAGAAATTGTGGAGAGAGAAGGCTTGGGGGGAAAGATCAACACCTCAGTTTTGTCTATTTTGAGTTTCAGTTGATATCTGGACATCCATAATGACATGGCAGATGGCAGAGAGAGTGACTGAAATGTTGGATGAGCTGATTGGCTGTAACTTGAGGCAAACTAGTAGGAAAACAGTTTCACAGATCCAAGAGCATTATCAGAAAACTGAGATGAAAGACAAATTACAAATCTAACCCCATTCCCACTGAAGAGGCAAACTCCCATTGATATTTCTGGAAACAGGGACAAGTCCTAACTCAAGGGTCAGAAAATATATGTCAACAGGTGAGAAAAAAAAACCAGTTCCTTGGTTAAAAAGAGTAAAGGACCATGGCTGGAACACTGATTCCCTTCTTCATTTCCTCCCACAGGTCCCATCTACTAAAATGAATGCACTGGGAGTTCATATTAGAGCCACTCCTTGCTGATGAAGTGCAATGTGCTAGCTGGTAACCAGCAGTGGGAATCACTAATGCTTGCCTGATGACCTCAGCATACAGGAGGAGGAGTGGGGCTGAGAGTGAGAGGGAAAAACACCAAATGCTGCCTGAATACTAACTCAAAGCAGTAAACATGGAATTGCTATTATGCAAATTGCTTTCACTTCCCTGGGCAAAATGGAAGAGGGATACCTCTTCCCATCCTATGATCGAATCAAGAGTCACTACACATTTTGTTGCCCTAGGCCTGTTCTTCCTGGGTGGTGGAAGTGGCTTTGAATGTACATTCCTTTTGACTGCAGAGATAGTATTTCATTTTCCATCTCCAGTCTGAAGGAACAAAGGAAACAATTACAGGATCTAACGTTTGAAATAATATCCCCATGCACAACTGGGTATGCAGTTCCTGCAGCAATGACTTGAATGGATTAATTTTTTTGCTAATGCCTTGCCACTCATAAAAATACCTCACTTAATGGTAACCCAGAAACCCCACCTTGTCCAGTAGGTCTTTGCAAGCAATAAAGCTAACCCCCCCACTTCCCTACACATTTTCCAAGTGTTTTGCATGTTGTATTTCTTTTAAAAGAATGAAAGCATTATCAACAGGTTTCTCAAAGAGATAATAACAGAACATTTGAGACAATGAGAAAAATTCTAACCCCCAAATGCACATGTGCTTTGACTCTGCAGAAGGTGCAAAAGCCCATTATAATGCCTGCCCAGTATTGCTAGTAGGAAGAATACAACTTCATCTCAGAATGCAGGAAGGAGGGAGCAAATCAGTGTGGGGTTTATTTACACATATGCAGGGCCAGGTCAAGGGCTTTAGGCATCCTAGGCCAGTGGTTTTCAAACTACAGGTTGGGACCCAGGACTGGGTCACAGACCTTCATATACTGGGTTGTGGAGCCCCCTCCTGCCACCACCACAAAACTGGAATGCATTGCTGAAAGATGTAATTGTTGAGCTATTGGCATAAATGATTTTTTTCAACTGGGTCCTGAGGAAAAAAGTTTGAAAACCACTGGCCGAGGTGAACTGTGACTTTGGCGCACCCCCTCCACATGTTATAAAATATAACTTTAATATATTCTTTTAAATAGAGACAAAAATTTCACTTCCATTTAATCTGGCATCCCTTAAAGCCTGGCACTGTAGGTGACCACCTAGTTCACCCATATGGTTGGGCTGGCCCTGCCCATATGGTACAGTTGCACTGAAGTTGCTGCACCTATGAAGTGCTTAGTGAAGATACTATCTATGCCAATAGGACAACTTCTGCTGGCCTAAGGTTACCATACATCCAGGTTTTCCTGGACATTGCCTCTTTTTGAGGCTCTGTCCTCTATCCCACTGGATTTTTCAAATAACAAGAAATGACCATGTTGTTTGCAGAGCAGACTTTGCAGCTCAGAAAGAGCCCCCAGTTGGTCCACTTCCCAACTGGTCCCACTTCTGCTTCTGTAGCTGATTGGTCCATTCCCCTGCACTGCATCCCACTTTCCTAGGCCACTGCTCCCAGTTCTGGTGGACAGCTGTCGCATCCTACTGGGCTTGTGCGAGACATCCTGCCATTGTGACAAGAAACTGCCTCATGCCTACAGTGAATATCCCTATCTCTGGTACTACCTCTTGCTCCCCTAACTGCAGCCCCCTGGCCCCAGCTGTATCGTCTCTCACCAGCAGTGTCCTCTTTTTGGGCACCTGAAATATGGTAACCCCAGACACAGGTTGTTCCACCTCCCTGAGAGGCAGTAACTGTGTTAACAGAAGTTCTCTAGTCGACATAGCTCTGTGTGCACTAGGGGTTAGGGTAGTATAACTCCATTGCTCAGCCAACGTAAGTTCCTAGTGTAGACCAAGTTTGGTCATGTTATAAATGGCCATCAGTTCTCAGTTAGTTTTTGGTAGGTTGTTGTAGTCTACATGTTTGGGGGTGAGTGTCAAAGGTTTCAGGGTCCTGAGAACACTGTGTGTATATTTTCCTTGACTTTTTGCGGTTTTGTTGTTGTTGTTGTTGTTTGTTGTTAAGATCAGGAATTTTGTGCACTCATGTGCATGGGTCGTGTAATGTCCCTTTGAACAGGATGAATTTCCTCACAAGTGAATCAATAGAGATGACTATGATCATCATTCTGAAATTCACATGGCACCTGCTGTCCTTGTATCCTGCTTTCTCAAAAGGAATGAGTATTTTTACATTCATTCATCATTGACTTGGTGATGATGGATGTTATAGATTTTCACGCCGTGACTACTCTGTGTGTTGGTATTAACAGCATGCTATTATTTATAATATATGCTTGATATTGTTACCACTCAGCATTTGTACTTTTCACAGCATGGTTAGTCTGTGTTTTGGCACCAAACAGCATGAGAGTTACAAACTTGGTCTGATGCTGTGGCCACTATTACCAACTCAGCATTCTTCTTTGAGCGCTGCTTGCATCATTCTGTTTTAGGTGTTTACATGCTGCTGCGCACAACTGGTTGGAAACGTTTAGCCCTAGCCTGTCAGAGCAGGATCGGCGGCCAATGCCCCCTCTGGCCACTCCTGCGGCTATTTATAGATGGCCCCAACCCTGGCTTCCCCTCAATTCCTTTATTCACCCTCAGCGATGGTTTCGGAATAGCCTGCTCCTTGTTATACTGTAAATGCCAGTCTATTCCTTGTTTATGAGCTGTACAATCACATTCAAAGATTTATTTGTGGACATAGTCCCACTGCGACCTGACACTCACATCGAGTTTCAACAACTGGAGTCAGAACACCGCTCCCAACCGCTGTCCAATATGCCAGGGTTCAAACCCTGCACAAATTACGGCAAGGCCTTGCTGAGGGACGACCCCCACAAGAAATGCCTGAAATGTCTGGGTGATTCCCACCAAGTGAACCAGTGCTTTATCTGTTGGTCCTTTAAACCAAGGACCCTAAATGACAGAGACCAGAGGCACCGTGCTTTGGCCCTGGAGCAAATATGCCAGCCTACCCCTGGAACATCAGGAACTTCAGCTGAGTCACTGGCATCACGTGCCAGATCGGTACTGGAGCCCTCTTAGTGCCACTCCTCACAGGAGCACAAGATGATGTGCTCAGTGTCTATCTCGGTGCCAAAGCACTGGCACCACTCCAGCTCTCCCTTGCTGATTACTTTGTGGGGTCAAGTCCTGGAACCCATCCCAGTGCCCCCTGCACTAGATGCTTTTGAGGTGGTGAAGGCCCTCTTACTTTTACCTACTCCTATGCCACCTAAACCTTTGAGGCCAAGAGGAAAGCCAGCCTTCCTGTCGGAGGCCTGGGAAGCCCCAACATAGCACCAGTCTCTAACCATACCAGCACCGCAGCCTTCCTCTCAGCACTGGAGTGAGATACTTCCTCTCTGGAAGCCTCTACTCCCCTTAGTGCTGAACTGGGCCCTAAGCAGAAATGCTGTCATAAGTGCTCTCCATCATTACCCTGGTGCCGTAGTACTTCACCAGTGCAACCAGCCCAGTACCAGTGACTTCGAGGTCTGCAAGTGCGGTGCTGGCCTCTCCTGCCTGGCACTGAGAGACAACCCACCCCTTCACACGCGAGGGATTGCCAGCACTGGCCCATCAATGGCTATGTCTACACACACATGGTTATTTCGAAATAAGGATTTTGAAATGAGTTATTTCGAAATAAAATCCTTATTTCAAAATAAGTTAATTCAAATTAACAAAATGTTAATTCGAATTAAGGGAAAGCCTGCAATCCAAATGGCTGTTATTTTAGAAGAGATATTTCAAAATAAAGCCATTTGGACCTGTTGTTTCGAACAGTTCTTTCGAAACAACAGGTCTACACGGTGTTGTTTCGAAAGAACAGGTCTAAACGGCTTTATTTCAAAATATCCCTTCTGAAATAACAGCCGTTTTGAGGGGGGGGCAGGTTTTACTTTTTTGAAATGACGATTCTTATTTCGAAAGGACGGGATCTGTCCTTTTGAAATAAGAAAACGTTGTGTAGGCCTAATTTCTTTTATTTCGAAATAATGAGTGTTATTTTGAAATAAAAGTGCCATGTAGACATAGCCGGTGGTACTGAACTCCAACGTGGTCCCCTTCTCCCAGGGCCTCCGAGGAGCAGCCCCTGTGCCACAACAATGCCCTGGAGGGTAGCCTAGCCTCGTGATTACCTTCGTCTCCAGACAAAGCCATGAACCCATGACTGTGGTTGTCCAGGGAGGACCCTAGTGCCCACTGTGACCTATTTCATCGGGTGTCGGTGCACTCCGACTTAGAAGTTGAGCCCTTTGAAGGGAACTGAGACCCCTTCTTTGATTTGGGGTTCGCGGCTTCCCTTTTGCAATTTTGATGCCTTTGCACCAGAGTGTTCATGATCTCACCAGGGCCCACTGGCAGACCCCAGCCTCCACTCTGCCAGTCCTTGAGGTAGCTGGCCGAAAAGCAGGCCCCCCCCCCCCCCGAGAGCTTCCCGTTCTTAGTTAATCACCTGGGACCAAGCTCACAGGTGGTAGAGGCCATTCATGGATGGGAAGTACAAAATTGAACAGATCCCTCCCTAAGGTCTAGGGAAGCTAGGAGACTTGACCTCCTGGGAGAGAAGGCATATTCAACCTCCACCTTCCAGCTCCAAATAGCAAACCACCAGGCATTGGTGGGTAGATACTCCCTAGATATCTGGGTATCTATAAGGTGATTCTGTGCACTCCTCCCCTAGGAACACCTGGAGGACTATGACTCTGTCATAGAGGAGGATATGCTGGCCTCCTGTGATGCCCTCATGGTAGCCTGGGACTCCTCAGACATGGTGAGTCAGGGGATTGTCTTTGTAGTGGTCATGCAGCATGCAGCGTGGCCACATGACATGAGACTGCCCCAAGACCAGCAGCAGGCTATTCAGGACCTCCCTTTCGAGGGCCTGTCACTTTTTCACAGGGCCACTGCCGCTTTGCTGGACAGTGCGAAGGACCCTGGAACCACCCGTAGGTCCCTGGGTATGCTTACGCCCAGTCGACCCTCCAGCCCTCTTCAGGGACCCCTTTTGCCAGGTGAGACTGCGGAACACCCCACATGGGGTTCTAGAACCCCTACACCTTCTGGGGGCCCCCCGATAGGTGCTCAGACAACCACCCAGCCCTCAACAGCCCCTCAAACACTTGGGGCAAGGGGCCCACCGCAGCCCCCCCAATGGTAGAGACAATGAGTAATCCCCATGGGTTTCTGGTACCCCCCCTCTTCTGGGTCCCCCGCTAAGGTGGGCAAACATTCTCCAAATTGGTCGCTGCCTCCCTTCACTCTGAGATTTGTCCCTCCTATTTTCTCATGGACCCTATCACAAGAGGCCTTGGGCTCTCTGAATGGTGCCCAGGGACCCCTTTTCATGCAAACAGACCCCTCACAGTCAGTCTCAGGGGTTTCTTCTTCTCCCCTCAGATAGCAATCCATTTCCACCAACCCTTCTCAGGTAAACCCAAGAACATGACAGGACTGACAAGGGGCGAGACAACTGAGAACCATCCTCACATGCACTTTGACATGTGATGTGTGGGATTTTAGATGTCTAGCAGAGAGCCAAGGAGATAGGAATATGAGGAGGAGGTGCCTGTTAGTCCTCTTTAACTCCCTATTCACGTGCCTGGGGTCCCCTCCTGGGTTACAGTCTGATCAGGACACATGGGGAGAAAAATAATCAGGAAAATCCCCTTTCTTCAACCCTGAGCCACCCCGGACAAAGGGGTTGGGCTGGTCATATTCCTCTATGGCTATGTCTACACGGGGAGTGCTTGTTTCGAAACAACACGTTTCGAAACAAGCTGTTTCGAAATAATATGTTATTTTGAAACAACTTATTTCGCTGGACAAAAACCATGTCCGCGAAATAAGGGAGTGAAATAGCAGGTCCACAGTGTGGACCTGCTATTTCGCCTGGGGAGGGGACTGCAGGCACCCACAGGGTGCAGTGCAGAGGGGCAGGGCTGTGCCTCACTCCGCCAGTACCTGCAAAGGACTGCAGGCACCGCGCCTCACCTGGCGGGTGCCTGCAGCCCCCTGCAAGCACCCGCCAGGAGAGGGCAGCGGGGCACTTCACCCCAGGGGCTTTAAAGCCCCTGCTGCCCCCCAACCTGGAGGCGCGGCCCCGGCGCGCGGCTGCAGCCCCCGCTGCCGGGGCCGGAGTTAGCACCCTGGGAGGAGGGGCACATGTTGTTTCGGAACACTTTGTTCCGAAACAACATGTCCGAACAGGGCTGTTTCGAAACCTCTGTTTCGAAACAACTCTGTTTCGACAGGTAACGAGGTTTAAGTTATTTCGCAAAGACCACGGCCATTTCGAAAGAAGCGGTTTGCTTCTTTCGAAATGGCCGTGCGTCGTGTGGCCATGGCACTCCTTATTTCGAAACAACCTCTGTTGTTTCGAAATAAGGAGTGTGTGTGGACATACCCTATGTGTTGATCCCGAGCATGAGTGTGCTATACTGGAAGGGGTAAGAAGGCAGCCTCACCCCTCACCCATGACGGGATCGAGGGAAAGCTTGCCCCCTACCCCTCCTTAGCTTTGGGGTGGAAGAACTGTAAGACAGTGCTGTCCAAGTTTAAAGTCTCCTGTGAGAGGGTTAGTTCCTATACTCTTGTTCTCTTTAACCACCTCCTCCCCATGGCCCTCACAATCCCCTGGACATTCAGTGGGGCCCATGAACCCCATAAAAGAGAAATACTCTCCTTTGTTTCCCTTTCTGCCAGGGATGATCATCCTTGCCACCTATCGGGCTGCCATGCCATGGGAAACCTCACAAATAGCTCAGAGCCTGATGGTTGTGTCATCCCCAGCCGTCAGTTAACCAGGCAGGAGGACTCATTATCCCTTTCCCCGCCAAAATCTCTAGTGACCAACTGGTTGCTGTTTCAACCCTACACTTTTCAAGCCGGTTAGGAGATGGCCACAAAAGGGATGGCTAAGTTGTAGGAGACTCTGCACCAGGCCTACCTACACCGCTACTGGGGTTGTTTTCTCCTTCTGGTGCAGAGGAAAGGGAACAGTGAGGGAGTCAGCTCCCATATATGCCATACTTCATTAATTTCCAACTCTGGGTTTCAAGGAGAAAGGCTTATTAACTGTTCTCTTGAGGCTCCCTTACTGACAATCCAGTCCCCCTTGGTAGAGTGGAGGGGGTCTCAGTGACCTCTCACCCTACTTCTGCTACGTGCTGGAAGAGTATAGGGAGACTCTACTCACAGCCCAAAGACCTGTCACCCAATGGGTTCTAGATGTGATGCTGCAGTCGAACAAGGTCATTTTATGAATCCTGAGACTCAAGCATGTGGTTAGTCCTATTAGAAAACCCTTGGCCTCTGAGAAGGGGTACTGGTTCCCTAGCAGACTAGAGAGGCTTAGCATTACTATTGGTGGTATGCCCGTGACGCTTTTCCCCAACACTCCCTGCTCTGTTTCCCTAAAGGATGCCGAGGAACGGTCTCTTGAACCTTTCTTTTAGTGAGGCTTACCTTACGTGTCGGTTTCCCCAGGTTCTTCCTCCCAATCCAGGATTAACCCCAATTTTGTCCTATTTTGACAATGTGGTAGACCTCATCAGTAGTAACCCTTTCCCTCTTGTGAAGCAAGGGATGCACACCTGCTCCTAAGGAGCCCTGGCTAACCCTCCAATACCCAAAGGTGCGGTTAGGGGCGTCATGCCATTGACCCCTCTCTGCCAAGGAACCAACAACAGTAACTCACTATCCTGACAAGAGGCAGCCTTCCAAGCCCACGAGTGGCTTGCTGCCTTACTATATACAGGTTGGGACGGAGAATAAATATCCACCACGTGGGAGTTACTTGCCTCCCGCGCACTGCACTGATGGGGATAGTGGGCATGTATTGAGGTTAGACCTGCCTTCCCTGGAAGAGATGGCGTGATAGTCTTTTTCATTCTCCTCTTCCCTTTCTTAGGTTCTAAAGACCAGAGAAGTTAGAGAGTAAGGGAAATGCACACTTAGCTGTCCAGTTTGCGCGATCTCCTGCTGGGACCTCAAGATAGGGATTCCTTTATCTCCCCATTTGTCACGCATTGGTTGCCACTTTGGGCTTAGGGATGACTTAACATGGGGTCTCTCTATTTCCCCACTGTCTTCCCCCATTATTTCATTATATTGCATTCTACTATCCTACCCCTCTTCTTCCCACAAAGGGTTCTGAGGAGTTTCTCCCAAAGCTTAGAGTGCGAGTTCCCTAAAAATGGGACACCAACCTGGTCAAATCTCCTAAGTAGTAGGGCCTCAACTCAGGGATACTTTTTCCCCCTTTTCAATACTGATAGGTCAGGGGACTAGGCCCCTGTATTCTCCTTTATGTGGTTGTTTTCTCACTTGCTCCTTTGGCACTGTTGTGGGACACACATCCCATGGCGTGCCCTACCACAGGCATGGCCACAGCATTCCAGGCCAATGCATCATAGGTACAGGTGACAAAACCCATCCCACTGAGGTAGAAGAACCAACATTTTCTCCTACCCTCTGGCTAGAGGCATAGCATTCATTTGGTTCTTCAGGGGATGGAGAAACGCTGCTAAGGACAGCGATTTCCTTTGCTCATTGCCTGCTGACATAAGGGCCATCTATACTGGGTCAAGTTCGCCCTTTTTTAGAAAGCCAATCTCCTGATGGAGTGGTAGATAGCCTCTTCGGCACCCATTGTGCGGGTCTTCTCTCAGAAGTATCTACAGGTTGGTAGTGTGTTTGTCAGCGTCAGCTTGATGACCCACCACTTTGTCCGTCCTTGCGGCTGGGATGCCATTCAAGTATAGCTGTGCTGACAGTGGCTAGTAGTCACCTAGAACTGAATGATGTGAGCACTGCTCAAAGAAGAATGGTGCGTTACTTACTGGTAACTGTCCTTCTTCGAGATGGGCCACTTGCATACATTCAGGTCCCTCCCACAGTTCCCGCTACTCGGAGTTAGTGATGAGAAGGGACTGAGGGACTCAGGGTTGGGGCCATCTATATATAGCTGCAGGAGCAGCCAGAGAAGGCTTTGGCCCCCAACTCTGCTCTGGCAGGCTAGGGCTAAAAGTTTCCAACCAGTCGTGCCCTGTGGCACGTAGATGCCTAAAACTGAAAGTATGCAAGGAGCCCATCACGAAGAAGGACGGTTACCGGTAAGTAACCCACCGTTTCCCACATTGCAGAGACTGCAGAGCAGGTATCTTACTATTGAGTACAGGAACATCCAGTACCATATTGCCAAGTTCCAAAAGGGTAGGCATGGTAGTTTAGTTCAGCAGAACAAGCAAGGAACCTTATGGCTCTTAAAGACTAACAAATTAATTGATTGCATGAGCTGTTGTGGGAGAAAATCTGACTTCATCAAATGCTTTGAAGAGAGGGAAACTTACACAATGGAACTTACCAATTCTGTAAATTCCCCTGTCCTCACAGAATCTGACGAAGTGGGATTTTCTCCTACAAAAGCTCATGTGATAAATAAATATGTTAGTTTTTAAGTGCCACAGGGACTGCTTTTTTTGTTTTGCTGAACTAGACTAACACAGCTATCCCTTTGGAACAAGAAATAAATATAGGCACATAAAGAAGGGAAAGAGAGAGAGAGAGAGAGAGACAGTGTGTGTGTGTGTTTTGAATGAAACAACAAAGACATTTATATATTAAACTTAAGTAACCGCATGATCTTATTTTTTGCAACCTTTATTGTCCATTCCCTGTATTCTTTTGCCAATATCTGTTCTATAACATATTGAATCTCCTTGCCTAAAATTTTCGACTGTAAGCTTTTCAATGCAGGGGATCACTTTTCTTTTTATTTGTATAACAAGCACATAACATATTTTTGATACTATACAAAGAACTCAACACAATTTAAGATTGTGGGATGCTGAAAGAGCTTTTTTTGCTAACATGAACTAGGTGCCAGGGACTGCAGCTACACTGACAACCATGGAGATTGGAGTCAGATAAAATGTGGTGGTGGCAACGCACATTTCCATATACTGCCCAACCCTGACTGCTTTCTAGTGACAGTTCAGATTTCAGACTTATATAATCCTTGAGATCTCTGCAGAGAATGGTGCCAGTTGCGATGACTACTTTTTTCGACATGGACTCATCCTCTAGGAAGTGGACAGGTAAGGAATTCATTTCACAAAGGTCAACAAGAAGTCTTTTTCTTTTGAGTTATTCATGAGGGGAACTTGTACAAAAAAATTGGACAGTTCATGTAAAACCCCCTCTCTGTAGCACAGAAGGCTGTCTAGCAGATTCCTACTTGGAGCAAAATGCCATAATTAATATAGTATCAAACTGTGAACAAATTTCTGTACATGTGTGATCATTATCACCAAGAGCTAGCCTCTGTATGCGATCAGCTGTGGCAGTGTTCCCATTTTGAAAATAGTATAATCAGCATTAAAAACACTTAAAAGGCAATGTGTTCCTTCTCTCCTGGCAAAGCTAAATTGCCTGTATGAAAAGGCTTTCCTAGGACAGCTTTTGAGGCATTCAGGATTACAGTTTGCAATGCTGAATCATGCTGGATGAGCCATTGTCCTCAAATATATGACTTTAACCGAATGTTCCTTTTTATGCACCACCTAGCTGCCAAGCTAAGGGAAATATGTGAGAGATTTGTGAGCTCTTTCTACTTTGCACGGTCTGTAATTAGCTTTCTGGAGCTGGCCCTGCAGTAACCATACCCACAGCTTCTTACAGATCCTTCTGGCTGGCATTGTTTGCTGCATGCTCACCACAAGATACATGATGATCCCCATTCATAGCCTGATTGAAAACATTTGGTATTAGTATATTAAAGAAGAGGAAATGGTTCTCTTTTCCTGACTGTATTCTCAGGCAGCAAGGAGGGAAGAAATCCAACACATACACTCTGTGAGGTAATACTTTGCTTGCATTACACTCCAGGGAAAGCACAAGATCAATTATTAGGTCTGGTCTGCACATGCATTTTGTACTATTTCAGTTATGGGTGTGATTTTTTGTAAAAAATCAAAATAGTCTGCACTACAACCCCGAATACAGCAGTACCGGCACAAAGATGTTTTATGCTGATTAAGTTTATTCCCCTACATTTATGGGAATAAACTAGTAGATAGAACCCTGGACTCAGGAGTAAGAAAACTTGGTTCTTTTCCTGGTTTTGCCCTTGATCTACTAGTTTACCTTGGGCGAATCACTTTGGGCATGCTATGCACAAAAGAAGCTCGGCACATGTGATGCTCAGCAAATAGTGAAAATGTTAAAAAAAAATGTGTGTGTAGACTAGCCGTTCCTCTTTATTGATCCCATACCACGAAGTACATGCTCCCTTCATTTGGAATGACTATGCAAATTCATTGAACCTTCTTTGGATTTCAGCCCCATTTCAGCAAAACACTTGTCACATCAAACTCAATAGGACTGAAACCTCAGTGGGATATAATGTGTGAAGTTAAGTATATATGTTTAAGTGCATTGTTGCATTGGGATAGACTGCTAAATCAGGGCTCAGGGCACTTAGGCACCTGCTTAAATTGAAGCACACGCATAAGTACTTTCCTGAATTTGTACCTGCATAAATCATAGAATCATAGGGTTGGAAGGGACCTCATGAGGTCATCTAGTCCAACCCCTTGCCAAAAAAAGCAGGACCACTCCCATTAAATTATTCCAGCTAGAGTTTTATCCAGCTAGAGTTTTATCAATAAGAAAGGAGAATCCAGGCCTGCAAAAGTGCAGCGCGTCGGGATAAAAAAAATGGGGCAAATAAAGCAGCAAGAGCCACAGAAACATTTCATTCCAGTTTCCGTGGCTACAGCAGGGAAAACAGCACAACTATGTAGCCCTGTGCACTGCATTGGAGTCCATGGGCAGTGGCTCTCTTGGGATGAGAAATCAGTGCTCTCCATTCACTGGCTCCTAGGAACTAGGGGTTAAAGTATAATTTGGTGGGCCCCATAACCCTCCTAATCAGGTGGGCCCCCCCCTTCCTCATGGGTGAGTCCCGTCCAACACCCCAGCTCCTGCCCCCCAAACGCCATCCCCCATCTCAGCTCCTGGCCCCCAAACACCTTCCCCTCACCCCAGCTCCTGCTCCTACCCCAGCTACTTCCCCAATTTCCATTCCCTGTCCCCAAAATCCACTGCCAGTCCCCAATACCCACCCCCAAAATCCACCCTAGCCCCCAAAATCCAACTCAGCCCTCAATACCCACTCCAAAAATCTACCCCAGCTCCCAATACCCACCCCCGATACTCACTGCCATCCCCAAAATCCACCCCCTGCCCTCAATACCTGCCCCAAGCTCAGGTGCCCCAATACCCCCTCCCCAGCGTGAATCGGGCACCCCAGCACTCAGCAGCAGCTCATTGGGCCAGGAAACTGCACAGCCTGCGCAGGCACAAAGGAGCCTGCCTCCTCCCCTTCCTGCCGGAACACAGGGGAACGCCGTTCTGAGGCCTGCTATTTTTAGGGGCCGAGCATTCAGGCTGCTAAAAATAGAAAATGGTGCCAGAACATTACATTCTGGGGCCTGCTATTTTTCAGTGGTGGCCCCCAGAACACAGCATTTCAGCACCATTTTCTATTTTTAGGAGGGCCAAAACGCCGAGCCCCTAAAAATAATGGGACCCTAAATGGTGTTCTGGGCCATTCTGGCCCGCTTTAACCACTGCTAGGAACCCAAACAGAGTGCTTTGCCATGCTTCGTGCTACAGTCGGTGGGAGGGACGCGCTGATCTCCCATCCCCTTGACTGCAGCAAGCAGCCTGCAATGGTCTTGTAGCACTATAGCAACATTTTCTACCTGGGTCCTTAGGCAGCAGCTCATTTAAGCAGCCAGTAGGCAGAGAACAGTTGTCCACTTTTGTTCCCCAGGGCACGGGCTAAACCAGTGTGATGGTGGGTTCAATTGCCACTGAGATCTATATGAGTTTGGCCACTGACTACATTGTGCATAGCATCAGATACTGCCATTGTGCAGAACCAGCTGTTCTGAAAATCTACCAGTGAAATCAGAATTTTTGCAGGATCAAAAATGTAATGTGAAAACAAAAAAGTAATGCAAGAACTGAAAGGTGGGCAATTCAGCCTGATGGTTGGATCTCCATTCCTTTGCCTATACCAACTTAGTTTAAATTATATTAATGCTTCATTGTCCCTTTTTCCCCGCATCTCCTTGGGATGACTTAGGAATTGTAATTGTGGTGGTGGATCTTAGTAGATGTAAATAGTCTGCTGCGTAGATGTCACTAACTGTGACTGAGCTCCTGTTAGCCAAGAGTTTTGTCTGGCTATGCCCCAGGGGTTGACTAAAGCTTTGGTGCTGCAGACCTCCAGTGAGCTCCACATGGCCAATGCTTCAGACATGCAGAACGCCCAAGATCCATAGAACTGGGAGTCTCATGAAGCTCTGAAGTAAGCCGGAAAGCACTGGAATGCCGTTCTGGGACCCAATATTTTAGGGGCTTAGTGTTCCGAGGTCCCTAAAAATAGAAAATGGAACCAGAACGCTGTATTCCAGGGCCCACTTGGGTCCTACTACCCCCACCTCCCCAGCTGTGCAACCGCTGGTAAGTGCGGGGGTGGTCCGGCTCTCGGGGGTGGGTATTGGGGGCAGAGGTTGAGCTGCTGGCATGTGGGGGGGGGGCAAGAGATTTGGTTTGGGAGGGCCCACCCATGCTGGAGCATGCCAGGGCCCCCCAAATTATACTTTAACCCCTGTACCCAAGCAGCTCTTGGGCAATCTGGCCAGTTCTCTATAACCAGCTCCCCTCTCTCAGCACAGACTTCATCGCCTGCTGGGGCGGCTCCCCCTTATCCAAAGGTCTCCAGTGTTCCCAGAGAGCTTCCTATAATTTGGGCACACCGTGAATATTCTCTCTTCAGCTCTGAAAAGAGAACTGATAACACAAGAGGATGCACACAGATGTAGATCAACAAACTTTTCATTGTAGAGTTTCTTTCCAAGCTATGATCAAATCTTAATGATCCAAAATGCTGCAGTTTACAGTTCTGCAACAGTGTGAAGTTCTATTTGACCTCACCCATATCAAAGAGTTGGTGTGATTTTTGTTTGGTGAGTAATACAAACACACCCACCCACTCACCCTCCCACACAAGTTATGAGTTAAGGGCAGATGCATAGGTTTTGTGCCCATGCTAGTTAATTTTGAAGGATAATTTTGCAAGGATGCAATAGTGTAATTGTAGTATTTTGGGCAATCACTGACAAACAATGTAGTGGTTTTAATTACTGCAACAACCCACACAAAGTGTTTTTGCATCTTTTTTTTACAGTCAGGATAAATCAATATGCACTAAAAATATGCACAAAGGAACTGCTGAACAGCAGAATTGCTGGGTTGGGGCAATGTTCACAGGAAGAAGGGACCAGGAGGAGTTGAACTAAATTAACAGAGTGCCTGCCAAGTTTGTTTTCAAGTTAAATGAAGAGTAAACATATCAAATCATAAATCCTCAAGGCCTGAAGCAGGGCCATAACTAACCATTTTTGTGCCTGGGGCAAGCAGCCCCAGATGTGTCTTCTCCATCCCCGGCCCCGATCCAGCCCCGGCTGCTACCAGAGGCAGTCGGAAGCTTCCGCCACCACCAGCAGGCTAGGGGTATCTGGATCTGTCTCCAGCCAGTGCCAGAGGCGGCAGGAAGCTCCTGCCACTGTCGGCAGGCCACAGGGATCAGGATTTGTCCCCAGCTGCCTGGCTGGGGATGGATCCAGATCCTTGTGATGTGCTGGCGGTGGCAGCAGAGAACCAGATGTGTCCACAGCTGCCAACAGAAGGCAGCAGCGAGCCCCAGAGGCACTGGAAGGCCCAGGACCCAAATTTTAGAGGGTACAGGGGATGGATCCAGCTCCCTGCAGCAGTTGGGGTCAGATCTGGATCCATCACCAGCTGCTGCAGGAAGCTGGATCCATCCCCTGCACCCTCTAAAATTCCCCACCTGGGGCTTCGCCCCACTCTCCCTGGCCTAGTTACGGCCCTGGCCTAAAGAATCAGCGATGAACCAGACTTTTCTCATTCTTCTGAGTGATTTAAGGAGTGCAAAAATCAATGCACATGGGTCTAATAAGCTTTTCCTTTTTCATTTATTTCACATGAAATAGGAAGAACCTTTTCGGGCCCTAAAATGGTGTGTTACCTGCATAACTGTCCTTCTTCGAGATGGGCTGCTCTCATACATTCTGTGCTAGGTGTCTACATGCTGCAGAGCATGACTGGCTGGAAAATTTTTTCCCTAGCCTGTCAGAGGAGGGTCGGTGGCCAATGCCCCCTCTGGCTGATCCCATGGCTATATATATGACCCTGATCCTGATCCTCCTCAGTCCCTTCTTTTCACAAACTCTGAGTAGCGGGGATGGAGGGAGAGACCTGAATGTATGCGAGTAGCCCATCTTGAAGAAGGATGGTTATGCAGGTAACCCACCGTTCTTTGAGCGCTGCTCACATCATTCAGTTCTAGGTGACTACTAGCCATACTTCAGATGGAGGACAGAGTTTTTAATTTTCCCTACTGTCAACACAGCTATGCTCAGTCATAGTCCTCCAGGTGTTCCTGGGGGAGGAGGTCTCGGAAGCACTGCATGGATTCCCAGAGATCAAGGGTATATCGGCTAACCAGTGCCTGGTGGTTAGCAATACAGAGCTGGAAGGAGGAGGTTGAGTAAGCCTTCCTCCCCAGGAGATCGAGCCTCCTAGGCTGTGTTCAGACGAGAGTTTTATTTCGAAACAACAGCCATTGTTTCGAAATAAAATTTCTTATGTCCACACGACATTCCATTATTTCGAAACAACGGGACCCGTTGTTTCGAAATAACGGCCGTTATTTTGAAACAGTAAAACCTCGCTTGAAATCAAAATAGCCGTTGTTTTGAAATGGCTGTTTCAAAACAATGGCATTTGGACATGTTGTTTCGAAACAACACCATTGTTTCGAAACAACTGTTTTGAAAAAACATGTCCGAATGGCCTTATTTTGAAATAACTATTTTGAAATAACAGCCATTTCAATAGCAGGCTTTCCCTTAATTCGAATTAACATTTTCTTAATTTGAATTAAGTTATTTCGAAATAAGGACTTTATTTCGAATTAATTCATTTCGAAATAACAGTTTACGTGTGAACATAGCCCTAGTGTCCCTGGACATTGGAGAGGGGGCTGGATAGTCATGCCCCTCCTGTCTGTAGGCGGCCTCTACCACCTGATAGCTCAGTATCGGGTGGCTCATCAGGAATTGAAAGCTCTCTGGGGGGACATGGTATTGGTGGCCAGCAACTTCAAATACTAGTGGGATAAAGGTGGGGGTCTGCCAGCATGACCTAGCAAGGTTGTGCACGCTATCATGAACCAGCACCAAAATTGCAGCTGGGGCAGCCACAAACCCCAGGTCAAAAAGGGGTCTAGGTTCCCCCTGAGGGGCTTGACCTCCAAGTCCAAGTGCACCCTCATCTGGCAGCAGAGGTCATAGTGGGTGCTGGGGTCCTCCCTGAAGCACCCTGGGCAAGAATTCATGGCTTTGTCCAATGACAAGGACAAATGTGACCTCGGGCTGCTACCCCTCGGCTCAGTGGTGTTGTGGAAGGGCTCCTTCTCAGAGGCCCCAGGTGAAAGGGACTGGCTGTGAGGGTACTACCAGAGAGGTACCGGTGCCAGTGGACCTTCATGGGCAGGCCGATCCCACCCGCAGCTGGGATGGGCAGGTGAGTGAGGTGCTGGTTCCCGGAGATTTGGGGAATCAGATCCTTCTTGGTGCCGGGTGGGGGAGGTCAGCACCGTGGAGGTGGGTCTTGATACTGCCGGTGCTGGGGTGGAAGGCACTGGTGAGGCACAAGGGCATCAAGGTGGTGAAGGGGAGTGCTTACAAGAGTGCTTAGGTTGCGGCTTCTTTGGAGCCGCGAGATGCCTGTGACGCAGCTTGTTGCCAGGGAAGGCAGACATCTCTGGGGAAGGGGAGGGCCCCAAGACCTCTTCATGCTCTGGTGCCGCGTCACACGGAGAAGCATGGGGTGCCGGGGTAGGTGGTGACCAGCGCCATTCCAGAGCATCCCATGTCCCTGAGAGGAAGGCTGGCTTCCCTCTCAGCTTTGGTGGCCTGGGTGGCGTGGGAGTTGGCAGGAGCAAAACAGCCTTTGCGACTTTAAAGACCTCTGGTGTGGATGGCACCGGGATGAGCTCTGGGCCTCGTCCCTGAGAAGGGGTTGGCCGACAAAAGCCAGAGCAGCACTGGTGCTTTGGTGCTAAGGTCGACACCAAGCATGGTTTTCTGTGCTCCTCTGGGGAGCGGTGTCAAGAAGGCCCTGGGCCAACTTGGCGCACAGTGCTGGTGGCTCTACAGCAGTCCCCAATGTACTGGGGATAGGCTGAAGTGCTTGCTCCATAGCCAGAGTACTGTGCCTCTGTTCTCTGTCCTTTAAGGTCCTCGGTTTGAAGGACTGACAGATTGAGCATTTACTTGCCTGGTGAGATTCGCCCAGGTGTTTAAGGCACTTCTCGTGGGGGTTGTTTCTCAGGAAGGCCTTGCTGCAACTCGTGGAGGGTTTGAACCCTGGCATGGCAGGCAGCAGTTGGGAGCAGGGTTCTGGCTCCGGCTCTGAGGACTTGGTAGGAGCACAGGGTTGCGGTGGGACGATGTCCGTGGATATATCTTCTAGTGAAAATGGGTGGCTCATAACAGAGCAGAAAGACAGGCACTTGCACTAGCGCAAGGAGTGGGCTGTTCTGTAACTGTTACTGAGGGCAGAAAAAAGGAACTGAGGAGGATCAGGGTTGTGGCCATATATACAGCTGTGGGAGTGGCCAGAGGGGGCATTGGCCACCAACCCTACTTTGACAGGGTAGGGCAAAAAGTTTTTGGCCAATTGTGAGGTACGTAGATACCTAGAACTGAATGATGCAAGCAGCACTCAAAGAACCACCTTTCTTTGGGCCCAATTAGTCAGTGGGAACTTATTTGCTCTCATTGCTGCCATTTCCATTTGGGATAGTCTCACAAATGAATGTTAAAAAAGTGATTATTGACATACCCAGGTCTGCAGCATTCATAGTTCCTTTGTATTCTATCAATCAATCAAATCATAGGGCTGGAAGGGACCTCATGAGATCATCGAGTCCAACCCCCTGGGAATTGAACCCAGGACCTTCTGCATGTTAAGCAGAGGTGCTAGTTCTTACTTAATGCCAGAACAATCAGCTGTGAATCAAACACAAAGCCCTGACTGAGGCTGAGCTCGGCAATATCCTCAGCAAACAGCTGAGTCATAAAATGTAATCCTGTCGTAGAAACCCACAGAAGATGGGGAGGACTGTAGCCCACCATGCCCAACCCTTGCAATCGGAAGAAACTGTGATTAGACCAGCGTTAAGTCAAAATAATGTTAACTATTGATCCCTGCTCAATGCAGCAAAGCAAAGCAAAAATCAAGGGGACTGTCAATATCCGGTGGGGAAAAATTCTTTCCAATCCAAAATTTAATGATCATTTAAATCCTGAGTTATGACCAGCTCCTGGAGATAGAAAGGACAACTGTAACAAGTGTTCAGGATTGACTTTCAGACGGGAAGTTAAAGATGAATCACATTGCTGCCAAACAAACCCTATTTCATTTTTTGATTCCCAGGGTGCAAGGCATCTTCCTCATGAAATGGACAGTAGCATATTTCCAGGGTGGTCATGTTAGACATCCTTTTCTCTTTGACCTGCTTTTCCTTATCTCAGGTACTTTTATGACCTCCACACCTATAATATCTGAGCACATCAGTCTTCATTATATTTATCCTCATAACACCCCTCTGAGATATGGCAGGCCAGTTATCCCTAAAGTACAGATGGGGAACAAAGGCACGCAAGAGACTCAGTGACTTGCCTGAGATAGTACAGCTAGCATGTGGCAAGGCAAAGGTTTAAACATGAGTCTTCTACATACTAAGCTAATGTGTGTACCACTGGATCATACTTCATCTCTAAGAAGTGTTATTAGAATTCTAAGAAGCAGAGACAAGGTAGGGGAAAGAGAGAAAAGATGCATTCTTAAAACCTATATAGCAACAATGTGCACATGTGCACAAGGAACAGAGAGGATTATTAAACAGTGGATACCATGCATGCATACTAACATATAATCTGTAGAGGGAAATGAGAGAAACATATATAGAAAAGGAAGTACTTCTAGACTGACTTCTATTAACTACAGGCGCCAACAGTCTCTCTCTCTCTCTAGGCCAGGGGTGTGAAACTGATTTTCTATGGAGGCCATATTTGACTTAAATGTACTTCAAGTGGGCTGCACATACCATAAATCAGGGGCGTCAAACATACAAACTGCAGGCGGGATACAGCCCACGAACCTCTTGTCTAGCCTGTGATTGTGCTCCACAAGACTACACTCTCTCCCTAATAGATGGAAAGAGACTGTTGTTTCACAGCACCATGGAGCACTGGGTGTGTGAGACTTCACTCTGCAATACTGCAAGACTGCTCTCTCTCTTTCTGTTAGGGAGAGGGTGTGGTCTCATGGGGTGCAGTCCTGGTCTGGATGGAATACCCCTGCTCTAGACTGCATTACTTCTACGTCAAGCTCTTGGCAGTAGCCATTGATGGAAATTTCATCATCCCTGAAGACATCCTCTGGCTGCCCTGTTCATATTAGGAAATTAGAATTAGGTTATTGGAGATATCCTACATTCACTGTATTATTCCCTCCTATAGTCCAAGGGTCATCAGGAGCTAAAGGAAACCCTACAAAATGGAAGAAGGGAAATAATTAATGTTATCAGAACAAGCATGGAGTCCTGTGGCACTTAAAGACTAACAAATTTATTTATCGCATGAACTTTCGTGGGAGAAAATAGTGCTTCGTCAGATGCTTTGAAGATGGGGGAACTTACAAAATGGGGGCAAAACAAATGCAGGGAAGAGTAAGCCATGGGATCAGGGAGGTAATTAATCCAGAAGGCTCAAAAGCGATAGCTCACCATGCACTTTGGAGGTAATCAGTTATTGGTTCATGCTGTACCTTGAGCAGGGCTTTTTGCTTTGTTTGTTTAAGGCTATCAGTTTATTTTCTCCAACTTCAAATATAAACTGACAACAAACACTTGGGAGAATGCTATTTCTATGAAACACATTTGCTGTTGGACTCTGCCAGTCAATTCTGTTATTTTATAAGCAGCTTCTTCCAAATGAACTACCTCCTACTCTCTTTATCAGTGATTCCCAGCCTTTCCTCTGCAATGGCACACCTTGATACCTTTAATGAACTCATGAATATTCATGAGCCAACCCAGAACTCTGAGAAGTTTTTCAAAAACTTCCATGGCACACCTGCTCTGGCCTGATGGTGTGGACTGGTTGGGAAACGCTGCTCTATATTTTTAGGGAATCGAAACCCAGATCTGAATTTTGAAGCTGACGTCCATCTCAAATATGAGTGCTACTGAAAGTGCAACTGTACGAGTGGGTTTGTTGTTGTACTGCGAGAGTATGACCAAATATATGGTTTGTGTCAACAGATGCAAGGCTACCACAAAGGTTATCTTGTTCAAATTATAGCGCTTTTTTTTTTTAAATCCATATGGCCTGGTATGGCACAAACAACTGCAATGTCAGTACAATCTTTCCACTGCCCTCCCAGTGACCTGAACCCTGACCCAGAGTATAAGATTATATGCAGATGAGAGGTTATTTAGGCTCCATATGGGTGTAGTTTTCAGAAGGCTGTGTATTAAAGCTGACACTTTACCTTAAAACACCTATCCACAAATTGCTTGTGAAAAATCAGGTTGCCTACAGGAGTTCTTCAGCTTCCCCTGTTAAAGTTGGGAGTAATGAGTGGGAGGCAGAACTGGTCAATATTTACTCTTGCTTTCTGCCTTCTTTAGCATGTGTAATGAACATTTCGTTACTCCTAGTTAAATTATCAGCTAGATGAAGGCATCCCACTATCTGATTCACTAGTCAATTACTGTCCAGACAAGAGGGAGAAAGGTAAATACACCCTGAACTTTGGGGGTAGTTCTGATCTGGTTTGGAAACTTGTGACTCAGGCTTTTCTCTCTACTCTGTATACACTGAGCCTGATTCTAATTTCCTTTACACTTCTGTGGTCAGGAGTAACTCTACTGCAGTTACTTCACACAGATGCAAATCTGATGTGAGGCCAGAATCAGGGTCTTTTCTCATGTATGTAATCTATCATAAAAATGATCTAATTACAGCTAGTCAAATAATGGAAACAATTATTATTTGCATAAATTATTTAACAAACTTTATCTTTATTTGTCCCATTAAATATTCAACAACTAGCATTTGAACTGCTTTAGAGCTGGCACAATACTGCAAACATCATTTGTTAAATAACATGTGCAATGAATAACATCACTGAATGAAAAAATATAATTGACAATTAATAGTCAGCCAAAGCTAGTTCTAATTGATCCAGTTAGAACAGGGGTCTCAAACTCAAATCACCACCAGGGCCGCACGATGACTAGTGTGTTAGCCCTAGGCCGCATCACTGAAATCTTTTCATACAGTGCTACTGCAAATATTGGTAACGGTAGTGTTGCTGTGGGCCACATGCGGCCTTCTGGCCACGTGTTTGAGACCCCTGAGTTAGAAGATGTAATGGAGGGTTACATACTTACTCATAAGCTATTGATCCATTTAGCCCTTTTTTGTTCTCTTGGGGTGCATACAGAACTCTATCAATTGAACTCATCTTCTGTTACTAAGTCTGATGCAAGCTAATGTAAGGCAGCACATCAAGGCTATGTCTACACTGCCGAAGTTATTTCAAAATAACTATTTCTAATTTATTTTGAAATTATTTCAAAATAGCATTATTTCAAATTTATTATTTAAAAATAGGAGTCTAGTGAAGATTCCTTATTTTGAAATAAGGCAGGAGATCTTCTTTAGAAATAGAGAATCTTCGCTAGACTCTCTTTTTCAAAATGAGGGAAGGCAGTGAAAAGTATAGGGCCATTATTTCTTAAAAATCCAATTCCACAGCTTGGAATGGCTTTTTTAGATATAGCTATTTCAAAAGAATTGCTCTTTTGAAATAAATGCAGATTTAGTTATTTTGAAATAGAATCATAGAATCCTAGGGTTGGAAGGGACCTCATAAGTCATCTAGTCCAACCCCCTGCCAGAGGCAGGACCACTCCCACTAAACCATCCCAGTCATGGTTTTGTCCAGCTGGGCCTTAAACACCTCCAAAGATGGAGACTCCACCACCTCCCTTGGCAGCTCATTCCAATGCTTCACCACTCGCCTAGTAAAAAAGTTTTCTCTAATATCCAGCCTCAACCTCCCTAACTGCAACTTGAGACCATTGCTCCTTGTTCTGTCCTCTGTTACCACCGAGAACAGTTGAGCTCCATCCTCCTTAGAGCATCCCTTCAAGTAGTTGAAGGTGGCTATCAAATCCCCCCTCAATCTTCTCTTCTGCAGACTAAATAAGCCTAATGCTTTCAGTCTTTCCTCATTGGGCTTGTGCTCCAGCCCTTTAATCATTTTGGTTGCCCTCCTCTGAACTCTCTCTAGCATGTCCCTGTCCTTTTTGTAGTGGGGAGCCCAAAACTGAACACAGTATTCTAGATGTGGCCTCACCAGTGCAGAATAGAGGAGAATGATCACATCCCTTGATCTGCTGGTAATACTTCTTTTGATGCAGCCCAGTATGCCATTGGCCTTTTTTGGCAGCAAGAGCACACTGCTGACTCATATCTAGCTTCCCATCCACCATGACCCCCAGGTCCTTTTCTACACTGCTGCTACTTAACTGAATGTTTCCCAGCCTGTAGCAGTGCATGGGACAGCAAACAGGGGAGTTTGCGAGGGAAGGAGTTGGTACCAGGTGCATCCTATTGAAGGATCCCGGGGAGGTGGGTGGGCACAAGCCCACCCACTTCAAAAGCCCTTCCACCAGCCTAAGGGGGAAGCGGCAATAGACGGGGCTTCAAAAGAGTCCGGGGGACAACTAAAGAGAAAACAGGGATAGGTGTGAGGTCACAGGTTCAAAACTGGGGTTTCAGAAGGGGATACCGAGCAGAGAACCCCAGACAGCGCCCACTGCTCCCGAAAGGTGTCGAGGGAGCCAGCGGACACCGCCCAGAGGAACTCTGCCCGGAGACGTGCACGGACGAGGGAGCGGAAATAGGCCCCACAGTCGCAGGCCCCTCCCTCTGCCAACCTCCTCTCCCGAGTTTTATACGTGGCTACCTTCGCGTAAGCCAAGAGGAGGTTGGCGAGGAGGTCCCGCGACTTAGTGGGGCCACGGATGGGGAGTGCATAGAGGTACAAATGTGGGGAGAAGTGCAGCCAGAACCTCAAGAGGAGGTTCTGGAGGAGCCGGAAAAGGGGCTGCAACCTGGCGCAGTCTAAATAGACATGCGCCAGGGTCTCCCTCGCACCACAAAAGGGGCAGGTGTCGGGGCGAGGGGTGAACCGCGCCAAGAACATGCCCGTGCTCACGGCTCCATGGAGGAGCCGCCAACTGATGTCCCCGGCGGGCCTTGGAGTGAGGGTGGCATACAAACTGGCCCACCGGGGTTCTTCGCCCACCACGGGTGGAATCAGTTCCCGCCACTTTGTGTCAGGGCGGGACGCTAGGGCGAGGAAATGAATGGTACGGAGCACGAGCGTGTAGAGATGTTTACGGGGCGCGGTTCGGAAAGAGGCCGGCTGCAGGTCCAGCAGCCGGCTCGGGGCATGGGGCGGGGATGGCCGGGGGGGCTGATGGGGCCGAGGCCCGATCATGAGTTCTGGAGGGCCAGGGCTGAGAGGGGGGCGGGAAGTACCCTCTCGCAGGACCCGCCCGAGGTAGGCCCGAGCAGCAGGAGGCAAAGCAGCCCTCACCTCCTGGAGTAGGCGCTGGGGGGTACGAGGGGTGGAGAGCCCCATGCGCCGAGCCAGCTCATGGGGATCCACCCAGTCCCCCCCGGGCATAGTCCAGGAGATCTCCGACCCGGGTGACACCTGCCATGACCAACCTCCGCCTCACGGAGGGGGCCTCCGCCACCTGCACACCAAGATAGAGGTTGTGTAGCAGGGGCTCCGCGAGGAGGTCCTCCCCCTCGGTGGGTATAACCGACCTGGAGGCTGCAAGGAGCCTCCAGGTCCGGAGGAGGTCATGGTAGAAGGCCGGCAGCTCGGAGACGTCTCGCGGAGAACGTCTCAGGTCGAGATAAAAGAGCTGCCGGTCGTATCGGAGCCCTCAGTAGCAGCGGAGGAAGGTGCGTGCCAAGTGGCTCCATGCCGGACTACCTGCACCATAAAGGAGTCTCTGCAGGGCCTGGAGGCGGAAGGTGTGGACCTGGCTGCGGACGCAGCACAGGCCCTGCCCCCCTTCCTCCAGGGGAAGGCTCAGAACCCCTGCAGAGACCCAGTGCAGTCCTGGCCAGAAGAACTCCAGAATTGTCTTCTGGAGGCTGTCCAGGAAACCCGGGGGTGGGCTCAGGGTGTTGAGCCGGTGCCAGAGCATGGACAGGACGAGCTGGTTGACGACCAGTGCCCGACCCCGAAGGGAGAGGCACCGCAGCAGTCCTGTCCAGCTCCGGAGCCGGTCAGCAACCCTGCCCTCTAATTCATGCCAGTTCTCCCCCCGGGGAGGGATGGGTGGCAGAAAGGTAAACGCCCAGATAGAGCAGCGGACCCGCGCTCCACCGGATGGCCTGAAGCGCGGGTGGGAGGGAGCCGACCGGCCACCCGGCCCCTACCATCAGGCCAGAGCTCTTGACCCAGTTGACCCGGGCGGAGGAGGCTGCCGAGTAGATGGCCTGACAAGCCTCCAACCGCACCAGGTCGCCCGGGTCCTGGACCACGAGGAGTACGTCGTCGGCGTACGCCGACAAGACCAGCCGCAGCTCTGACTCAGGGAGCACCAACCCCGTCAACCTCCGACGGAGGAGACAGAGGAAGGGCTCGATGGCCAGAGCGTACAGCTGGCCCGACAGCGGACAGCCTTGACGCACTCCTCGCCCGAAGCTGACAGGCTCGGTCAGGGTCCAGTTGAGCTTGACCAGACACTCCGCGGAGGCGTACAGCACCCGGAGAAACCCCACAAACCAGGGCCCGAAGCCAAACGCCCGCAGGGTGCCCAGGAGATACCCGTGGTCCATCCTGTCGAACGCTTTCTCCTGGTCCAGGGCCAGGAGGGCGAACGACAGACCATCCCTACACCCGAGCTCTAGGAGATCCCGGACCAGATAGAGGTTACTAAAGATGGAACGGCCCGGGACGGTGTAGGTCTGGTCAGGATGGATCACGCCCTGCAGCACGGACCCAAGGCGCAGCGAGATGGCCTTGGCTACTATTTTGTAGTCCGTGCTGAGGAGTGAGACGGGACGCCAGTTCCGAAGATCGCGGAGGTCCCCCTTCTTGGGCAGCAGGGCCAGCACCGCCCGCCGGCAAGAAAGGGGGAGCTCTCCGCTCTCCTCGGACTCGGCCCAGACGGCGGCGAGGTCCGGGCCGAAGGCGTCCCAGAACGCACGGTAGAACTCCACGGTCAGCCCGTCCATGCCCGGAGATTTGTTATTGGGCATGAGACGTAGGGCTTCCGAGAACTCGGCTAGAGTGAGAGGCAACTCCAGCCGGTCCCGGGCACCCTCGCCGACCGTGGGAAGTTCATTCCAGAGCACCCTGCAGGCGTTAGGGTCGGTCGGATC